>CM029382.1:14009051-14609051 GCA_017165825.1 Hepsetus odoe
AGCGCAGTTTACTTCACACTGCTGTGAGCTGTGTGTGCAGCAGGGGGCTCCATCAGCCATGTGCAGTATCTCAGGCCTTGAGGAATTTGATTCGCTCCACTACACTCTGCCCACCCTCTGAGCATGTTTGAGGCTGAGCCGAACAGCGTGCAGGTGTACAGACTGTCACCTGCTCTTCCTCCACAAACCACCCACTCAGCCCACTGCCACACGGCTGAGCAGATACTGTATCAGAGACCTTCTCCCACACACACTTCCCGGTAAATGAATTAATCAACTGTCATTACGCTCCATGTTATTGGGTAATTGCCAGCGCAGGGTGTGTTGATGAATGATTACAGGGGAGTGGGAATGTGCTCATTACCAGGGTAAAGTCTTCTTAAAGCCTCGTAATGAGCCTCCAGAAGGAGCCAGAATTCTGAAGCTTAAGAAAAGGCTCGTCTGCAGAAAGTTCAGACCATAAAGAAGGATGGAAAGGCATAGTGCAAATCCAGTCCAGGTGACCTGCAGAGTTTCAACAGTTCCCTGCCTCAAAAAAACGATCTGTCATCTCATCATTACAATTGTTGAAAACTATCATGTGGGTGATCAGTTGTGTTGGAGCAACACACTTGGTCACACATAGAGCAACACACTTGGTCACACACATGGGCAGCGGTGGCCTAGTGGTTAGGGCGTCAGCCACATGATCGGAGGATTGGGGGTTCAAACCCCTTCCCAGTAGGTTGCCCTGAGGTACCCTTGAGCAAGGTGCCGTCCCCATCACTGCTCCCTGGGCGCTTTCAATAGCAGCCCACTGCTGCACATGTGTGTATGGGTGAAATGCAGAGAGTGAATTTCCCATTCGTGGGATTATAAATAAAGGATTATTATTCACATTATCACAGACAAATATCTATTCTGGATTAGTGAGACTAGCCATTCCTGGTCAACAGAACTGTTTTGTTGATTGTTAGAATTTAAACATGTGCATGGGACAACAACCTATGGTTTATATACAGATTTTAAGATAACCGTTTATTATATGAGTAATATTTGGAAACCAGAACAAACATATGTTAGCTGTCATGTTATGGCTCTTATTTGGCTTATTTGGCCTTTTTCCAAGTTAGCGCTAGACAATTCCAGAGAGCACTAAATGAGTCTCAGGGTATTGTTCTTACACTTAAAAGCCATAGGCGCATAAATAAAATAACGGTATCTAACAAAGACAACTTTCTGTTGTTCAATGTCCAGAATGCTGAACTGAAGTCATGACAAGATCTGAAAAAGTGTGAGATAGGGCTGGTCAAGTTTGCAAAGCAGAACCCTCAGGTCCCTGACAATGGCTTATAGGCAGATTGGGCTGGCACAGGATCAGTGATGCACTCGCCCACACCTCTCAGTCATCTGTCTGGATGGGTTGTCAAAAGGGAAGCTTAACCTCAACAGAATTCCGCATGTGAAATATGCAACACAACATTTACATAAACCAGATGCATTTTAGAAACAAGCGGCGTGTTCTGATGAATCACCTTGTCTAGAATCACCAAAAGCATGCTCGGAGAAAAAGCCATTCATTCATTCGAGTCATTTCATAAAACTCTTTAGGCGAGAGATATTAAGTCTCTCTGCACAAGAGCATCTGCTAAATATGCTAATGTAAGACAGAGGTAAGAAGAATTTGCTTCAGATCTTATCAGATTCATCATTAGACAACATCTTTCTCTCTCTCCCCTATTCTCAGTCTAGCAGCTGTGGCAGACACCCTCACTGCTCTTTTTTTCCCATCTATACTTGTCATTTGATACACTCGACTGATAATGTCCCATATGCCATTTGACTAATTTGGTCATTGGAAGAATTAAAGAGAGAAGGAGGGGGTGATGCAGCAGTATGCTGTGGAACAGTGACCCAAGCTCTGTCAGTCTGTACTAAACTGTAAACTCCTATCTGGTTAGATTCCCATGTCCTGTGTAGAAGCAACACGTCGAGCCATTGTTTCTCTACATAAAGAACTAAGTAAAATGGGCAAATAAACACTTTGTAGGATACAATTTAGAGGATCTTTTTCACACTTTTAATTCACTGCATAAGCAGATACTGTGAAAATGCAGATTTTTTTACATTATATGTTTTTTAATATTTTATAACAATCAGAATTTGATGAAAAACAGCTGCACAGCTGAAAGATTGCCTCTACGTAAACACATAGTCATATTCTAATGATCAACGGTGATCAGACTAAGAAGGCACAGCCATCCCTGAGTGCTGCAGCTACCCCTCCATTGTGCCCCCCCACACACCAAACAAATGAATGGGGAATTAATTATGCTGGCAGCTTCCACTGCAAAACATTCAGGATGTCATTTATTACACAGCCAAACAATGTAAGCGCTGGATCCATGCAACGTACAGCTAGGAAAAAAATAGGAAAGCAAGAAGAAACATATGCAAATGAGTGAATCTTAATTAAGGCAACTAAATTATTGAATGCATGAATAATCTGTCGGGGGCTGACACAGCAGGGCCTTGTGTTTGGGAGCCTCACCTGACAGAGCAATCACACTCAGCACTCGTTCCCTTGCTCCATTTAATTGATTCCACCATAGTAAAAAAAACCTTCAATTAAATAATTGGCTTCTGTGGAGTTTGTTGTTAAACTTTGACTGCTTCTACTTATTTGTCCAATTTACATGCAAAAGATGAGGTGGGCAAAACCTTATCCCATGTTAACTGGTATTATATGACATAAAAAATTTGCTTTTGTGTATTTGTGTATTGTATTTTGCTGTATCACAGTTCACTGTTTGAAAAAGATTAGCCACATTATTTCTGGGACAAAGTTTTATGGGCAGATGAGACAAAGATTTATCTTTGCATCATATCTATTCTTTCACACCAACAGACTGCATATCCTCTCTTACCATAGCCATAAAAAAGAGGCCTTCCTCTTTTATTCCTGCCTGCCGGCTCCATCCGCTTCATCCTCTTCATCCTGCTTTCAGTATATTCAGCACCTCTGCTCTGCATATGTCCAAACCAACACAATCAATATTCAAAGTTCTTACCCTCAATACCACACTCTCATACCTATGTCCTCTTCACCTGCCTCAGGACATGCCTACCCTTTCTTTTCCTTCTTCCAACAGCAGTCCATATTCCACTGCCATCATGCTGGGTAACAATCCTGGTGGTGGTCTTTGTTAGCCCAGGCCTTGACCGATCCAATATGGAAAAAAGTATCCTTGTTTGCATATTGACAAGATTTAATACCAAGAAATAAAAGCCGAAAGTCCTTTCTCTGATCACATATTTGTCTTTTGATTGCTTCCTTCATTGCATAGCCAAACCAAATGAACAGACCTTGCAGTTCCAATACTTTTGGATGGGACTGTATAAATTCTGCTCCAATGTATATTTAGTTAAAATCCATTCAAAGACTCTTAACACTACTGTTTTGTGAATAATCCATTCAGAGATTCAGTGGTGTTAACTTTTGTTTAAATCTGCTGCTACAGGAGTCACTGGCTGTCTGCATTGGCATTAAAATATATAAGGAATAGAGCTTTCTAAAATCTATGTGATTTTCTAAAATGTGTTTTCTATCACTGTATAAAGGATACATGGTCCTTCCGTTATTGTTGGCAGCATCGTGATATTTTTAACTTGAACTTCTGCACATTCAGTACAGTGTTTTGATTAGCCACTGATTTATTTAAGCAGAGATAGAATGAAACACATCAATGAAATGCTGTGTGACTGCATCATGCCCTGCCTCCTGTGCTCTCTACCCAGGCATCACCCCACACCTAAAGGTTAGAGGCCTAGAGGTTCCAGTCATTGCAAACACACTTATTTATATATGCAAATAGCTTAATGCTACTTATCATAGCTCAGTTACACAGAAAAAATACAATAAATTTGGTGTTATCTGATTGCTACAATATCTCAATGGCTTGAAAGAGATATTTGCCAACTTTTAATTTGTCCAACCTCACAAAAGTTACTATAAAGGTGAAGTATAGTTAGGTCAATTAAGAGTAATACATGACATGATCTAAGTTCAACTGCTAGCACAAGAACAGAAAAAAGATGTCATGGGTTTTTCCTTCTACCATCACAATAAACTGCAAGGCAGGAGGTAAAACTGTGGGTAACTTTAATGTGTATCAGTGCAGCTGTGCAGGAAGGCAGAAGGAGAATCTCAAAGAGGGTGGTCAAGGTCTTGAAATGAGCCCCCTTGATACATTCATCTGTGAGCTTGCCCGGGGCTGTATTGTACTTATTTCATTTGGTCTGGCAAGGCAGACAGCTGGGATTAAGGCAAGCCATAGGGTCAGTCAGCTGGGATGAAATGATAAGAAGTTACAGAAGTACGCAACAGCAGTGCAATCTTAGTCATGGAAGCAAAGTGCTAAGAAACTGATGGATTTAAAAAAAAATATGACAGATGAAGTGAAATTGCATGAGTGGGTTTGATAAAACAACACTGCAGCTGATTTACTCTTGTATTTCTATTTTGCTAAAGAAGAAAGCAGATGCTATATTAGTCATATTGTCTGGGGAGATTTTTGGCACAGGAGAGGTCAGTCTGCTGAACGGTAAAAGGGTCCCTGCAGAGACAATCACAGAAAAGCCTCCAGTAACGAATCCATATATAGACTTGGTGTCTGCAGTGAAGAAAGCAGTTGCTGTGTTAGTCATATGCAGTGTGTTTGTCCAGGCAGAGGCTGGAGTTAGAGAGGTGAGCAGTAAAAAGGACCCATGCAGAGACAATCACCAACTGTGGACTTGGCGCAAAACTCCACTGGTTAGCACAGAGTGAATATCCATGAGGACTGCTGCTGTAACAAACAACTCAAACATATGAGACCTTCCACCATCTGGCTACAAACTATAAAATGCTCTGCATTTAGAAAAGAGGAACAAAACATTTATATTCCTACTTCCACACTCTATAAGCTGTTTTACATGTGGTCAGCACAGATTAACGAGGGAAAAATTCATACATGAACACAAACAGATGGCTGCCATACAATTGTTCCTATACTCAATGGTCCCCTAAAGAACCCTTCAGTATGGATTGTAAATGTAGGTATATAGAAACTGTTTTAAACATCTAAAGTACACCAATCAGTTATCAGTTTATCATTTTGATCAGTGTTTGATCTTATGACAAACAACTTAAGCCAAGTAACCTACTTCAGAACCTTCTAGAATCAGAATTCTTCAGGTGCAGCAATTCATTTAGGCTCTACATCTTAATTTGCATTATTGATCATACTAAATATTTCAGGGTTCAGGGCTGCATGGTGGCCCAGTGGGTAGCACACAGCAAGAAGGTCCTGGGTTTGATTCCCAGGCAGGATGGTCCAGGTCCTGTGTGGAGTTTGCAGGTTCTTCTTTGTGTGGTTTTTTTCTGGGGGCTCTAGTTTCCTCCCATAGTCCATATACATGCATGTTAGGCAGACTGGAGATGCTAAATTTCCCCCTAGGTGTGAGAGTGTTAGTCTGTTTGTCTGCCCCTGGACTGGCGACCTGTTCAGAGTGTTTCCCTGCCTTTTGCCCTGTGAGAGCTGGGATAGACTCCAGCACCGCCTGTGACCCTAATAAAGACAAGCAGCTAAGAAAATGAGTAAGAGAGAGTGAGCATGTATGTAAAAGTCATTGTTTGTATGCTGTCTATGGAGTGAGTTGTTACTCCGCTGTCTGAGTGGAGTTGCCTACACATGGCAATGAGCCTTGAAAGCTAGGGAGAAAAAGCAAGGATTGCTGATGTTTCATAATGAACTGTAATACAAAGGAAAACAACAAGAAATCATAACCCTTACTGTTAGAAAATGCATACATGTACTACATAACAAGCTTAATGGTGGCAGGGAGGTGAAGCAACCATCTCATGCTTAGAAATGTTAAAAAGAAATCCTCTTTTAATGAGGGACACCTATACATTGTATAAAAAAAAGCCAGAACACTAAAAACTGAGCTTTCCAGCTAGTTGGGCAAAAGCAGGAGCAGAGAAAAGACAGACTTGAAAGAGTGCCAGACAAAAAATGACTTCAATGAGTTTTTTTTTTTTTAACAAATGTTAAAAATGTGTGCCTTTCATTCACACTGGTCTGTGTGTGTGTTTTTGGAACTGTGTGTGATTTCCAAAGCCAATGTGTGTTGGCCCTTCCCCATACTGGCATCACAGCTGACAAAAACTACTTGTAGATGGTACATAAAAGAGCTTCTTCTGCAGGTGTTAAACTACCAGCTCTGTAATGAATGACCAGGAGAAACGTGGCCCCTGAAAACAGAGGCATTTACTCACACTTGGATGTCCAGCATGATACGCTTGTCCTCTTCTACGTGGATCCCCCAGATACAGTCCTGACCTTTATCATAAGCTTCTGGCCAGTTAGGAGACAGCACAACTCCAGCTGAGTCAGTGATCTCCCCACTGCACACAGCTGAAATAGAGGACACACACAAATCCCACAATGATTACTACAGTCAAACTCAGACTAAAGCTGCATAATATTTCCTTTATTAACTGGTATTACAGTTATATAAGTTATATAAGTTAACTGTGAAACAGTCATCACCATTTGTCACGTCTCCAGATGTATTTTTGTTGATCTTGGCCCAATAACACACATAATAATAATAAAAAAAACAAAAACACTTATTTAATTATTTAAAAAAAAATAATATTATAATATTCAGCAAAAACCTTGCTAGCTCATACAATGTAAAATTGATCCAAACAGAAAATATCATCATGGCTAAAAAAAAACAACCTTGTATAATTTTGCATGGAAAAAAAAAATCTAAATTAGAAAAACTTTTTTATTGATCCTGAGAGAAAATAGGTCATGTTACATTTACACAAACAGTAACTTTGTAACAACAAATACATTTATATTCATATTTTTGCTATATTTATATTTTGCTACTTGTTATTTATATGTATAATTCATTCAAAACTTATTACCGTGTATATTACTCTGTAGATATGTATATGTATATATATATATATAGATATATATAGATAGATAATTTATTATTATTTATTTATAGCTCCTCTACTTTTCTCCTGTACTTGTTCCTGTTCTCTCTCTATATCTTTATATATTTTTTCCTTTCTTTCTGTACACCTGTCTTTTTTATAAGAGCCCTGTAATGCCCAAATTTCCCATTCGTGGGATAATAAAAGATCACTCTACTCTACTCTACTCTACTCTAACAAACCAGCTAAGAATTCTAGGTAGCTCTGCCCCTGCATTGCAATGTTTATATCTTGGGGTAGGGTCTGCAGGTATACTTTAAAAGTAATACTTTTTTAAAGGCACTTAATGTAAAGTCATCAATAGCCTCTAAAGTGTGACAATTAAGTGTGTTTAAAATTTTTTTTCACATTTTCCTAGAAAACGTCTTTGTAACTTAAATTTTAATGCAAGGTATAAAGTTGTAATTTGCAACAACAGGACAAGAATTTCGTATTCTCTTAGGTATTTTGTACACATTATACAGAAACTAGAAAATTTGAAAACACACAACATTATGACACTGCTATGTAAAAGGTTAGGCCATTTCAACTTTTTCTAGCTTTGTCCAGGGTAAGTCTGGGTCCACAGGGTGGGGAAAACTAAAGGTCTGAATTAATCAGCCTGAGGTGCAAAGAGGAAATAGCGCCTCTGAAATCATCCTGACACGGATTCACAAACAGCTTGGCTTCCACCTCCTCGCCTCAGTGCACTGGCTTAGCTGAGTGGAAGCACATTCTGAAATCATAAAAAAGCACTTGTCTTGACCCTCTGCTGCAGCCTTAGCGATTAAATCCTTTCAATCCAAATTCCATTGTGGGCCTTGAGCAGTGCACTCGAGCACAGGGCCAGATAACATGGCAGCGTGTGCTGTGTGTATGTGTGCGAGTGTGTGAACTCTTTGTTTATGGTACTTTTTCAAGCTTCCTGAGTCCGGTGTTCATGGATAAATGCTTTTAGCATTGCATAAGGCAAGCAGCTGTGGCAAAGTGCAGCAGAGGCCCATTCAAGTGACAGAGTCTGATGAGAATTATACAGTAATGGCACTAAAAGGATCTGCTCCACTCATTACTGAACTTTGCCAACCCCAGCAGCTACTTATTCCTGAAGAAGTGTAGACACACTTATGTCAGGTCCCATAACACAGGGGACAAACATGTACACAAGCACACAGGATCTCATTCACATAGATAGACATAAAAAAATTTATTTCTTTGACTTTTTGGCCTCTTGTTTTCTTGAAAATGATTCTTTACTATCAAGAAAACTAAGTTCTCCAGGGCAGGAAAAAAAATCTATCTAGCAAAAAGTAAGCAGCACTTCATAAAATCAAACTTTTTTCCATTATTGTGTTTGTGTAAGTGTTAGAAGTTGTAAACTTGGCGCAGGGCTAAACATTGACTTTATTCTGGCAAGAGAATAATTGCTTAATCATATGCTTGCTTATTTCCTTACATTAGTGTGTCAAACCACTGCTCTGCACTGTGCACATTGTTTGTTTTGGGATATGCACATTTGGTCTTGACATTCGTCTTAACGTTGGGATTCATATAATCCAAGTAACACAAATAATTTTGATTGAAATAAAAAAAGGCCAGTCTCTAAGTCACTTTAATACTTGACAAATGAGGTTTTAACATATTGTAAGACTTACAGTTGTGTTTTGCAACCATACCTCTGCAATATGGTCCCAACATCAAAATCAGTTCCAGCCTAATTGAATGGGCAAATCACATAAAAGATGATCCCTGTATCCACTGTTGTAGATCACACAAGACTTTAAAGAAGCTAAATCAGTGATGTGTGTCATTTTGATTACTTTTATAGCTTTATATCAATAGCTCTATAAAAAGTCCTCTGTAGACATTTCCAAATATGGTAGATGCAGACATGATAAAAATCACTGATTTAAATCAGTGTGAACGTTACCCCATTAACCCCATTAATCCTGGCCTAATCTCACTTTAAATATATCTATTTCAAAGTGCATCAGTTCAAGTGCATTTTAGGGATTGGGAAAGACCTTTTAGGTGCTGTATTACGACTGCTTGAATAGCAGATTATATAGATTTTTAAGCCCATTCAGCTGCACCAGAGTAAAAAAAAAAGCATAAATTAAGCTTTTTAATAAAAGTTTGTAAGAAGAAATGAAATTAATTAAATGAAAATTATTAAAACACACACCTCTGCAGGCTGGTTCAGTCTCATTCCACTGTGGATTGCTTGAGTCCATACATTCGATGATGACAGAGCCCTGCTCCAGAGTGTATCCAGGGTCACAGCTGAACTCCACCACTGTACCTATTGCATAGCTGCTGTCACTGCTGGTAAAGTTTCCATACTTCACAAAAGGCTCATAGCAATGCCCTGCTGCAAAGGCTGTGGACAAACACACAAACACACACACCTTTATTATTATTTTTTTTGTATTTTAGACCTCTACTAACTTGATAAAGACTCACAGAGGTACATTTGTTGTATGTGGATCCATCTCCGACAATTTCAGTAAAGCCTGCTGTTTGAGACTTCTATCATAAATCTAACACAAATGCTGCATTTTTTTAAAGGCAGTATTTATTCCTTCTACAGGACATTATTTATGAAGACAAAAATGCTAATAAGCATAGAGTATCTTTTGGAGTATCATTTGGTCACAAGCAGCTTATCCTCCACTTTCCTGCTCATCTCAGCACGTGTTAACAGAAGAAAGCTGTAATTGCAAAAGTTAAAAAAGCAAAAATCTAATTGAACGATCGCACATATGTCTGTTTGAAGTGTTAGTGGCTGCAGTGTTTGGCTGGAACTGCGGTGAGGGAGATTAAATAAGGATGTTCAGATGTCACAGGAAGGCTCTGGCCTTGTCTCCTGGTGCAGCCTTGTTCAATCGCACACTGACTTACAGGGTTTCCCACTCTGCAAGCCAACTGCCACACTTAGCATTCAGTTCAGCACTCTCTATAGCACACGCAGGTGATTCCACCAATTACAGAACCGCCGTTCAATCTCAGGCAGCAGCCACCCCTTCCACATGCATTATTCAGACCTCTGCCTCAGCCCGCTCCGTTCAACGCCACAAGAAGTGGAATTGATTCATTTTCTTCAACCGCTGATATTTCCTTCAATATGACCAAACTATCAGACTACTGTCATTTAAAAGCCCTTGGCAAAAGCGTCTGAGATTGCTCATACTAATATAAATTTGTGAATTCAAAAAGCAAGCCTGAGATTAATTGTAAAATATTTGGTTTTAGGCAATCCTACATTTACATGAAGGTCCTGAGTTTTCACACAAAAGATGTCACTAGAAGGGGCCCTGACCTCTTTTGCAGAACAGTTATCCCTAGAAATATTGTTGCAAAATAAATAAAAAGTAAAAAAGATAAATAAAAACCAAGCCATTTGACTCACTGCATAGATCACCTTGTCACCAATGAAAATGTTATAACATTATCCTTAAGTGATCTTCTTGGAAAGATATAATTTGCACTTCCACCAACTGTAAATGCTGTTGCTGATTAATTTTTATTAGACAGCGCAATGAATGGTGGCTGACTGCAGTAAATGAGGGGGCTGGAGTTGATCGGTTCATCTTGTAAGCTAGCTCGATTGAAGGTAGTCTGTAGTTCTTCACTGTAGCCTCTGGGTTTCTAAGACACTTTGACATTATAGAGAACACTGCACAGTATTAAAGCCCTTTAAGATAGAATCACTGAGCGACTGTGCTGACTTTGTAAAGTTTCATACCTTTTGAGAAACTAAGTCTAGTTTTGGCAAAATTATAATGATTAAAATTCTAGGATTAGGCTTCAAGAAAACCGACCCTTAAGGCAGGCTCAGACTGGTGTCAAATGCAGACATTCCTGGAGCTTGAGGTGACTTCAAGTGTACCACCTCACCTGCAGCAGCCATTGTTAGTGGGTGGCTGCTTTCATTTATCTAGCCTTTATTCGACTTGGCATTGTTAAAGGTCGCTGTAGAGCCACATTAGCCGAGCCCCGATAGTGTAATCCGATTGTGGCACAGAAAACAAGATTAGACCTTTCTGATTGGATAATGATTCTGCTTCTACAGTGTACCGTGTCCTCTGCAATAAATGTCGCTGTACATATTCAAGGAATAAAACAACTGTAAACACTGCTTTCAGCTGTGAGTCAAAACCAGCCTGTAATGACCCTTGTGGATTGCGTTCTGCTGCTTCATTTAATTTTCACCTCATTTGTTCCTACTAAAACCCCATTTTAGGCAGAAATCTTGGGAGTGTTTAAGGAGAGATGACAGCAAGTGGTATCTGCAGTTGCAATGCAGTTTCCACCGGTGCCCTAAGGCTCCTTAGGGGGCATTTGTGCTCTGCTTTACGTTTTACCCAACCAACCATATATTTATGAAAGAAAAAGGAAAATGATAGGGAAACGGGAAAGGTTCTGGTCAATCTGTGCTGCAGACTCATGCCTTCATGGTCATCAGACTAAGGTGGCTATGGCCCTCAGTGAAGGAGAGAACTGTCTGAGATAAAGAGACCGAGAGCAATCAGCAGTTTGACTCTCAGCAGGGGCAATCACTACCTCTGAGGGCTCTAGAGAACAGAAAAGTCTTACATACCATCACCACTCTAACTACATAGCTTTATTCATACCAGCACATAAGAGTGAAGCCATGCTGCCCATGAAATAGACAGGCAGTAGAAGAGATACAACATCCAGTGGCTTTTTTACCAACAATGAGTGTGAAAAATTCCTTGCTCATTGTCCTGTCACAATTATTTGAAAGAGTTACTTAGGTTCACTATGTCAAAACAAACAGAGTGTTAATTGGATATGTTTTAATCTGTCGTTTAATAAAAATTCACAAATGATCACTCTGATGACAGTAATGTTTTGGCTATTTTTTTTTTTTTTTGTTATTTTTGCTTAACTAATGCTAAAACACTGAGGATGAACGAATAAGCCTTGCTTGATTGCTTCCATGTCCTATTTACAGGGACAGTCCCCCTGGAGCATCCTGGGGTTAAGGGTCTTACTCAGGATCCCAGTGGTGATAAAGCTGGAGGTCGAATTTGTACCCTTTTAACCTTTAGGTCCATATGTGAGTATCCTACCATTAAACTACCACTACCAGTGTAGCTCTTTATCCTAGTTAAATACAGTAGTATCAGTTACATGGCAAAGACAGACAGGTAATCAGCCAAAATTACAAATTTATACTTTAATAGCTGCACAAGATTAAAGGAAATTACAATTATACCCACCTACTTTCAATTATTTATATAGCAATTTCTCTTCAGCTAAAATGTATTGATCATGACAAGCTTAACTGGACCCTTATTGGGCTGCTAATTACATTTTTATTGCAATCCTAATACTGCCCCTTTTTTATATGAGCCTGTACATTCCTGCTCCTTGAGGGCGCCCCTTGTATTCATGCTCATTTATTGAATCCCTTAGATTGCTACCTTTTTATTGCCCTTCTATCATATATTCCTATAGCTGATTATCTTTATGTGATCTAATATGAGTGATGCTGATGCACAAATATATATTCAAACTTCATTCAATATATATAATCTTTATTATAAATATTTTTTTCCTAAATGACATTATATGTAGGGCATGATACTATAAGTTATGGGGTTAAGTGCCTTCTATTCACTTCTAGGCCCTATCTAAAGCTCAAGCTTCTTTCATGCTTACCTTCGTATCTGATGGCTGCTCCCGTGTTGGTGCCTGAGCTGTCAGTGGTGAACTCAATAAAAAGATGTCTAGAGGAGCTGACAATGCCTTCGTTGGGTAAATATTCCACTTCATATGAATCATAGAGTGTTGCAGAATCTATGTTGTTTCCATTTTTGATCAGTAACCTGCAGACAAAGAGAGAACACACTGCATTTCTCTGAAGTGAAGAAAAAAACAAAGCAGTCCAGTTGGCATCATATATATAACACTGCTGTGAGTTCTGGGCCTGTCTTTTGGCAGTTTGCATGATAATTGCCCGATACCATTCTGAATAGCTGAGCAGCAAGTGACCTCATTAAAAGTCCATTTGTTAGCGTAGCCTGCAGAAATGGCAGAACCTGCTAATAAAAATAACTTAATCCCCTTCCTGAAGACCCAGACTGGCCTCTAATCACTTTGTCTGTGTTACCAGCAGGGAATTTGATTATTTTAAATTATTTTAAAAGAGCAGTCGTGAATGATCTCAGAAACTGTAGTGTGCAATTATGCACAGCCTTGCAGATGCTTCTTTCGTTGCTCAATATTCAAGAAGGCTCTTATAGTGTAGAGAAGCACGTTTGGTTAAAGGAATTAAAGAAGCACGGCAGCACTAAATAAGCCCCCTGTAGTGACACTTTAGATGTGTAAAGAGAACCTATTATGCTTTAGCTAGCTTATACTTTGTCATTTGTTTTGGTGCTGTCTTATGGAGGCGACAGTGGACACAGTCCACTACCCACTTTGGTACTATTCTATGGAGGGATCTTGAGGCATGCAAACAAACACACTCTGGTTGTCAACAATTATCTCTCAGATGCATATGTATATGAACCCATTCTATCACAGCAAACAAAATGGGTGTTTGGATGTGTGTGTGTATGTATGTGAGTGTAGGTGTGTGTGTGTGTGTGTGTGTGTGTGCCAGAGTGCATGTCATGCTGGTGCTGTGCTTGCATGCTGACCTGTCGTCATCCTCTGCGAGGGCCACCTTCTCAAAGTGGACATGTATACGCTGGCCCTCTGCTGCCTCCAACACCCAGTGGCAGGTCAGGTTGTTGCTGTAGTTGCCTGGAAAACCAGGGGACACTATGCGGCCGAGTGTAGCATTTTTCACCATTCCACCACAGGCCGCTGCCGGAGAAAAGATTGAAGTGATGACAGAGGGACTGAGTGGACTGAAAGCTTGATGAGTCAACATCATACCAGAAAAGTCATAAAAACATGCAGATGTAATATATCAATAGTATCTAGTTTTTAAGTATTGGTTTGCTGTGATGTACTCTTACTGAATGAATGAAGTCTTTGCAGGCTTTGCAGCCATTGTACTCTTTTTAAAGAGTTCTTTCTAAACAGTGAACCTCAGCAAGAATGAAATCTTGCTTTCTATGAACTACTAAAGTAAGTTTGTGAAAAAAAACGTATAAAACACAATAAGAGACAAACACAAAGTAAGTCCTTGTAAACTTTCTGTTTTAAATCAAAGGTAAAGCAGTAGACTTCGCTGAGAAGGGGGAGCTGGTCAGGTGAAGGTTAGCCAGGGGAACAGAGTGTAATTAAACCAGAGCTCGAGCCGTGGCCTCTGGCAACATGCCCATGCTGGTTGGTAATCAGCCTTGGTCAGGCCAGCCGGGCACTGACCGCACTCAGCAGGGCCACAGCACGCTCCTTAAATGCCACATTTGGCTCCTTCACTCTGATCAATGCTGCAAATGAGAAAACTTGGGCTTTGCTGCGGGCAAATACCACCTCTTCACTATTCATGCCGCTGACGCTGCACCTCTAAAAAACTAAATGAGATCCTTCATCAAAACAGGCCTCTTTTAGGCAGGGCTGCAGCCTGGCTCAGAATCTAAGAGGCCTCTGTGTTTGTAATGCAAAACAAAGGCTTTGCTAAGCTCTGGGGTCCTCTCCTTATTCTCTTGAAAAGGCCCTTATTTATGCAGTGAAGATAGTGTTGCATGTCTGTCACACTGGGGTGCCTAGAGGGTTGGCCATTTGTTAATATTCACCACCTGCTAGCATGCAAACATTGGATAATAACATTCCAGCCCAAATCAATGATCAAACTCCAATTAACATACAGGAGGAATGTGTGGGAGAGTGAGGGGGGTGTTCCCCAATCAAGCTAAAATTACACCTGTGTAGAGAAATATTCACACACACTGCAGTTATTGCAGTTTGGTGCCAAATTAATTATGAGCACACTGAGGGCCTTTTGTAACTAAATGAAATAAGTAAATATTTTGGATGTTTCATAGAGAGGCGGAAATGGATATTGTATTTGCACTTAAGCACCTTGCTTCATCATGGTAGAAAAAATTCTTCTCTTCATTTAACCCATACGGTCAGTGCAGCACGAGGCAGCCACACCCAGGGAGCAGTGTTAGGAATGGTACCTTGCTCAAGGGGAACCTCAGGGTAATCTACTGGTCTGGGACTCGAACCTACAACTTTCCAACTATGGTATCTACTCCCTAACCACTAAGCCATCACTGCCCGACAGTGCTGTTGCAACACATTAAAAGCATTCATTTCAGGGGGAAGCCTTAAAGAGTGTAGCATCTATATTTACTACAGCACATGCTAAGGTTTATGCTTATTTACAGACATATTTACAATGCTTCTAATTGCTGAAGATTTTAACTACAGCTTCACTTTTTGTTCAACATTTTTCATATTAATAATAAAAAAATGTTGATAAATATTTCTGTTGTTGCAGAAGTTCCCCTTTAGGAAAACTTCCTTTGTGAGCAAGCTGCAAAAGATTTAGCTGAATGTTAATATATACTTTATATTCTAAATCTGAGAGAATGTTGGCCTACAACTACTCTCTGAAGTGATTTGTTGCAATGAGTTAAGTTTACTCTAACAAACAGCACTAAGGCTTATTATGCTATTATGTTAAATTCTGAATAGTAATCACTGGATTGTTCAGTCAGTTTGATCCTTTATCAGTATTATCAGTATTATCAGTATTAGTATGTTTAACAGTATTTAGCAGATACTATAAAATTATTCAACACTGGAAAAAAACAAACAAAAAAACAAAACAAAACAAATACCTTGTCCTTGCAACCAATTCACAAAGTCAATAATTTGTTGAATTACTATAATCTACCTATAGATTGTCTTGGCAATCCAACTTTCATTGCCAGTGGTTTCAGGATGGAACATTATGCTGTGCAGTGATGATTTCTCTCTCTCTCTCTCTCTCTCTCTCTCTCTCTCTCTCTCTCTCACTTTCTTGATTAGGGTCATAGGCAGTGCTGGACTCTCATAGGATGAAAGGCAGTCCAACACAGGGCAGACACAGACAAACACACTCCCACAGACACTTCTGGTGGTGGTTATGCCTTCATTGTAACTGTCCACTGTGCCCCCTGTAGGACATGGCCGAGCTGCATCTCTGTAGTACTAAGGTGCTTTGTCCTGGTACACAGCCCAGCTGGACCTCATCAAACACGATGATAAATACCACCAGATAGCCCTGTTAGCCCCTTGTTTTGTATCTAGTCTCTTCACCCCACAAGCCTCACAATTAGGGCAAATAAATGATATTGCATGATGAAAAAAAGACATAATCAAGCATCAATCTAACATTTTACTCACCCACACACTGGGGCTCTTTTCCACTCCAGAACGGAGTTGTAGCATTTTGGCAAGTGAGGGTTGATGGGCCTTGCAGCTGGTAGCCAGTAAAGCAGAAGAAGTATGCCTCTCCTCCTGCATGTAGACTGCTCACAGATACATCTCCGTAGACCGGCCTCTCTGGGAAGTTACAGCTCAACACAAATGCTGCAGGGAGATCAGAGAGAAAGTGGATCCTTAGAGACATTTTGAGCAATTAACAATTCTAAATGTTACCTTGGACAAAGTGATGTATCAAGCTGAAATGATAAACACTCATAAAGATCATTTCCACTTAAATAAAAAAATATTACTAACACAATTTTTACCAAAGCACTGATTTTGCAGTTTGCAAACTTGTACCTGAGTCTTGCAGACCTAATGCCCACTACACTTAGACCTCCCCGTGTCTTTTACAGTCTAAACCTGTCTCTGAGGATCTATCACTGATGAACTCCCCCTGTCCCTGTCCTCCAGCCCAACTGACACAATGTGACAGCAGGCCCCATCCCCCATGTGAGCAGACGTCCTCATGAAGACAAATAGGCCAAAACGCTGAGCAGTGTCTGTATCGCTCTCCTCTGACAGTCTGGGCCTGCTGGGATGCATGGAGGCAATCATTAGTCTCCTAAGATGATGGATTAGACTCACATTGTCCCTAATGGAAGCAATAAAGCAGACCCTCGCTCTGACTGCCGGTGGAACGCTCACGCTATGGGCATAAGGATCATAGCATATGGAGACTCATCTTAAAAAGCAGCTATATATTCCAGTTAATGGAAAACTAAGCAGAGACAGTAGTGAGCAGGTATACCTGGACTAAATAAAGACCTTGCACAGAGTATTAAATGTAGAGATACATTAGTGTGTCTGACTACTAAATTAGACTCTACAGGCCTAATTCCATCCTAGAAAATAAAGCTGGAAAAACTGGACTTTGTTGAGGAGATGTGATCAGTAGCCAGAACAATAAATAAAAACACAGTTGTTGTGGGTTATCTAATCTAAGTCTGCTCTTCAACAGACTTTCATTTACAGGCAAGCTTACATTAAGTGTAGCTTAAGAAAGATTAGCCTATGAAGATGCATGTGTTCAATGATGCCCTGCATGTTTGTGCAGCTACAAACTGTGGTCATAGCATTGTCAGTTCTTAACTGGATGTCCATGAATGTAAATAAACACATTTATTTGTGCGAGATGATGGTGGTCTAGTGGGCTACAGACCAAGATGTCACAGAGTTGAATCTCTACTCCAGCATAATCATCATTGGGTTCCTGGGCAAAACCCTTAACCCCAAGTTGCTTCAGGGAGACTGTCCCTGAAATCAGGAATTGTAAGTCACTCTGGATAAGAGCGTCAGCTAAATGCTGTAAATGTAAATTTTTAATGCACTCTAACTTGCTCGGAAAATTATTCCGCTGATGGTTTGTCAAAAATGAATGTTTTACAAGTAGGAAATATATTTTAAAGTAATCCTTCAGTATTTTGACCTTATTCAGACAGGCATATGACTGTGGAAGTACAGGGTGGTGGTGGTCTAGTGGTAGGATACTTGCCTATGGACCTATGGCTCAAGAGGTCCCAGGATCGAATCCCACCTCTGGCACTACCACCACTGGGTCCCTGAGCAAAACCCTTAACCCTGAGTTGCTCCAGGGGGACTGTCCCTGTAATTAGGACATGGAAGTCGCTCTGGATAAGAGCGTCTGAAAAATGCCATAAATGTAATATGTAAATGGTAGTTAAGTGACTAATAGCAGCAGTCTACAATTTGAGCAGCTGGTATTGGTATATAGGAGTGCCAAGTTTAATAACAAACAAAAGTCATTTTATTGCACATGATTGCAAATAGTTTTTGAACACTTTTTTTTTCTTTAGGATATACAAAGTGATTTTCAAATGCTATTTCAAGAGAAAATATGGTTCCAATCACAGTTGCTAATATGGGCAAGACACTACAGGATGTTGGAACACTTTTGGTTCTGTAACATGTGATCAGTCATCACAGACAGTAACACAAAATTCTGAAAAGTGCAATAATTAGAAAAAATATTGAAACTGTTGAACTACACTGTCTGAGCACACTTATAATAGCAGCTAATAAGTAGGTACTAAAGCAAGTGTGGTTCATCGGCTTCTTTTGTTAATGTGTTCTTGTGTAAATGTGTTCTTTAGATTATACATATCTCAGCCGGAGTGAAAGCTGGCCTTTTCACTGCTATCATGGCCTACTGTAAAATGCTATATTCAGGTTGTTATTTTATTTACAAAATGCTGAAGTCATTCACCGTGGTAATCAACTGTACAATATATTAATACAAGAGAGTATTACTAAATAATTTTCATTTAAGAGCACCGTGTGTCAAGAAAGCCATCTCTCACCAAACTCCAGCGAAGATTTCTGGTCCTGCCTGGCTGTAAATCCAGATCATGCTGCCTTGCAACCATTTAACTAAAAACTGTTCACCATCACCAATTTTTCAACCTTCCTTCCCCTCTGAGGGCATTTTTGCAACTTCTATATTATGTTTCTTGTGCAATTCCTCCTCTAGACTGACCGTAATTGCATGAGCTTTGTTGTTAGCTGCTCAAATTCAAAGCAGAGAGCTGCCATTGATTTTGTTAGCTCGAGATGCCTCAGGCTAGAATATATGTACAAGCTTAAATAGGGCAATAAATCTCAACCTTTAACCTGGACCAGCTCTGTCACACTCTAGGGCTTGCCTCTTCTCAGGCTGTTGCGAGCACTCTTATCCTTTAAGTGGACAGTGATATGGACGATGCCTGCCATCCGTGAATTTTACGCTGTGTGTTGCACTCAGGTCCTCAGGGATGACCTCAGACTAGCCTCCATCTGTCAGCACAGAGAGCAAGTGGAGCAGCGGGAGCACTTTCAGCTGTAAATTTCCAAAGCCAAGAACCATTACACCCAACACATGAACTTCAATTACATTTGAGACTGGTGAGTAAGAAGTAAAGGTGTCGAGAGGTATTATAGTACCAGCTCAATGGCAATGTTATCTTCCCCAAAGAAAAAAAATGCATCTCACAGGAGAAAGTGCAGGGTTATTCTCTTACTTGTTAATGTCCGTCCAGGCAGAGTATCCCAGAGAATAACTGGAATGAGCACTTTGTACACCGCAATGTGGATAACCTCAGTTAGAAAAGGTCAATGCCCCTTTAGAATCGTGTGCTTGCTTGATCCATCGCATATTCTTGTAAGGTTACTTTACTAGCTTTGCAGATTGCAACTTTGCTTCTACATTCACTTTTCATATATGACTGTTCCAGAAAGCCTTTAATTACTATTCATAATGTCAAGATTTGGATCTCACTTGTCACTGCTTCCACACTGGGAGTGTGGAAGGCCATGTCAAGGTTTTAAGAATGTTGTTTTTTTTTTTTTTGTGTGTTCTTGGTTTATTTCAACTTCCAGGCTGAGGAGCCTGTAATTTCAATATATTAGAAATGGTTTGATACGTTTCTGCAACTGTGTTCATCCACCAGCCAGGTAGATGAAAATTGGAGTGGCACTACTCTAATTAAGAATGAGGGGCACATGACAAGCCCTACAGGCACAGAGAATCCTCGGGGCTGTTTGTTTCTTCCTAAAACAAATAAAATTGTGCCAAGAATAACAAGGCTTAACTTGGACTAAGATTAAATTGGTATTTCTTATTTTGTATGACCACAGAAGTAAAGTCTGTGCAATTGCCGCACCTAGATAGGCTCCAACCCACCAGACCAATTACACTGAAGCACAAAATGCTAGTCACAAAGGCTGTTTTTGATGCTCTGGGACTCGTGCAGGTTTCTTGAAAAGAAAAGACGTAAATTCCAAAGGAAACTTACTGACTTATAAATAAATGTAATTGGAATGGAAACCATGCCAATATGGTACCAAGAGCACATGTGTGGGGTGGATATTGGAATGCATCCAGAGAAAGAGAGAGATGCAGGCACACAGCAGCAGCTTGACACAATAATTCACTGGATGAAACAGTGATACACTATAAAATTCTATAAACTCACGCAACGTAAAATTCTAAATAATTCCATTCCTTTTCCGAACAAAATCTTAAGGGGTTCTACAAATAGAGCTCATACTGGCATCACAATGCATATAGCAAATGCAAGGAATACTGCTTTCACCTGAGCTAGAAGATGTCCCTTCAGAACATATTTATTTAGTTGCTTATAGATCCTGATGAATTTACATTGATATTAGCCCAAAACAGTGTTCCTGAATACTAAAACCTACTATATAGTCAGAACAACATATCATATATATATCCCTAATATTTTTCCCCCTTTTGCATACCTTTGCAGACTAACATTATTACATGAATTGTATAAATGACTCTTAGTTCCTATCACCACCACAATTAGATAAAAACTAAGGATTCAGTATATCCACAATAACAGATTCGACTATTACCACCTGCACTCCTTTGTCTTTAATACAGGGCTTTTGCAATTATGGGCTGTATACCCATTTTTCCAATTGCTTTCACAGTCACTCTGGCAGTGCCAGGGCATGTGGAGAGGGGTCTGTACTCCTGCTGGCTGCCTAATCTCAGTGCTGAGGGGGGGCACTCCCTCTGTGGAGTCAATGAGGCGTTGTGTTGGGAGCCGCCCCACTGCCTCAGCCATCCGTCCCATTTTTGCTTTATTACTGGCGTGTCAGCACAGCGGGGCCATGTTGTTATAGCATTATTATCCTGCCGCTTCCGTTTCAATTAGACTAATACTAAGGGGGCATTGGAGGCTGACTTTACGAGCTTGGCTTTAAATCATAGGCGCCGTCCCGCCAGCGAGTATCCTTGCAGCTTTATAGACCATAAAGACTGATCGTTCTGGGGCAGACTAAGATGCCACCCTGGCAACAGGCACCAAGAAAATCAGCTGGCAGCGGGTTGGACTGCAACAGATGCAACACTCATGTCTTCCATTAACCGCTCTGAAGGAGGGCCTATAGACAGCACGGAGAAAATTTGTGATGCATGCCTGGTCATCATAATCACGTCTGTGTTAAAGCTAATAGCACTATAGCAAGAAGACTTCAACACATACCATAATTATAAGAAATTCGGAGATAGAGCCTTTATGCATGTGTGAGTGGGTGTATGCACTTCAGTGACTCAAACGGAGGAGAATATGGCTATAGAGGGTTACTACAAGTAGCATAATGATAAAAGCAATCAAACAGAGTACATTAAAATTATAAATATTTTAGCAAATGTTAACAGTTATTTCAGGACTGTGGTTCGCCTGATGCAGTAGATTTGAGTGGGAAGCTCATTTTTGCAAATCTCTGCTGAAACAAAGAACAAATATACTCACAGCATGTGGCTCAATGCATTTCTAGCTGTAAACACAGGCCTGAAGCACACACAGCTCTCCATGGAAGAAACACAGGTGATTTCTGATTAATTTTCCAAAAATACAGAAACATGAGGGTGTACAGTGCCAGAAGTAATAATATTACCAAGGCTCTGCCTGTATCCACTGACTAGCACATGAATTTAACATGTATTTCAGTTTTAGGAGTTTCACTTAGATAATGTTTCACCAACCCCATTATAACATTTTAAACGTTTAAACGAAGACCTTGTCAAAATTATATATAAAAAAAGCTCTAGTCAGAGCCCCAGTTCCCCAAATCCCTGATTATATTCCTTGGTTAATTAATGATTTTCATTCATTCATTCTGCTGATTGAATCATCATATGTGACACATAGCCTTTTCCTTAATAAACACACGGCAGTTAAGTTTTTGCTATCTCTTAACACATTCATTACAACTAGATTTTGTTTGATATGTGCAGAAAGGTGGTGAAAATTATTTTTCAGGTTGTTTTAGGTACATGACCTTGTTCTTGTAACAGCCATATTGATGATTCTCTTCTGCTGCATCTCATAAGTGGATAGTGGCAAATACTTAATGATGGATATGTTATGAAGAATGCTGGAGATTATTTCCCTTTCCTTTCAAACTCCTTTAATGTGTAGCAAAAAGCAAGTGTAGAATTTTACACTACAGCTTTAATGGTAGATTGTAACAGCTGGTGGAATCAAAATGAAATTACCAATTTTTCTTGAATTCAAAGCTACTCATCTTGTACACTGAAATATAGACTATCAACAAGTTATAGACAAAACTCACAAAATGAAAGACAGGTGATAGTTTTTTATTTTATTTTAATAGTTTTAATATTTTTTAATACCAAATATGCTCCAGAGTGCTTTTACTTGTGATCTCAAGAGTTCAAACATTGATCAGCCACAGGACATAAGACTTCACTCACCACATGCATGAATGGGCACCCATGACCCTGAGGCTTGTTCACTAATTTTCTTTCCACTTTTGGTATGTTCTAATCACTACATGCCAGGAAAACCACACGAGACCTTGCTCTGACCTAGACGTCTAGCCATAACAGTTTAGCCACAACATCCCACCCCTTGAGGACTGCCACTGCAATAAAATAATCAATACTATCACCTGACAGTTGTTGCAAGGTTGTGGCTGATTAGCATATAAGCACATTTTGTGTTTTGCTAAACATACAGCCAATAATTAAGTTGCTTTTGTTTCGGTTTCATTCATAACATGCTGGCAGAATGTGAATGATTTGCACCTGAAACACCTGGTAACATGGTAAAAAGCTATAGTTTAGTTTATTGAGCCATGTCTGTATGTGGTTTCATCAATAAATAATGATAAAATAATGTTTCTAGTTTTATTCTGGCTTTAAAGTTAATGTGAGTTAAAAGTCATAATTCAAGATATGAGTGAAACATAATGGGGGGGGGTCCCATGAGGTTTTTGGCTTTTAAAAAGGTTAAAGCCCTAATTTATTGAGTCTGTATGTGGTTAATCAATTTAAATCAACCATTAAGATTTATATCTTTCATTAAATTATTTGATAAATGGTAATTAGTATGAACAGGTAGTGTAAACAAGGTTAAAAAGGTCTCAGTTAGAGCTAAAAATCAATATTTTTGTGTGATGCCAAAACTGGAATACCACCCATCGGTGAAGTCAACCAAGAGTGCATTTGCCATCCTTAGATATGGCCCTGTGGGCTTTCTGATAAGCTGAAATGACCACTGCAAGGCTGTTCTGACAAGATGTCAAGAGCTAGTGGAACTGTTCCTCTGTTAAGTGCCTGGGCAAATAGACTGTCATTGCTCCCAAATGTTCATGGATCATGTAGCTGCAAAAATTGCTGAAGTCTCTGATAAGCAGTATCTTAATTCCCTTTACAAATGTATTTCATATGATGTGTGTATGTGTGTTTCTGTTTGTATGTTTGAAGAAAGGCTTGTTGGTCCCCACTTTCTGAGATGTATTGTGGAGTGGCATCTCATTAACAGAGATGAGTAGTCTGTTAAGCTTCCTGTATTTTACAGGAACTGATCAAATATACATCCTTGTTTGGACCATAAATTATGAAGCACTGGGAAACTCATTGGCCCTGCCTCAGCTAATGAGATCTCATCATGGCTGATTATGTGTGATGGGTTTGGTTTGAGAGGATGGGTATGAGTGGGAAATCTCGCCACCTTCTATTAATCTCACATCCTGAGAGCAGGGCAACCAGAGAGATGCTTTAGAGGCATGAGAGCCACAGTACAGCTTGAAATATTTGTCCAAACTCAGCAGCACCCAAGCATTCATGGTGAGTTTGGATATCATTTTTAAAATATTTGTCCAGACAGATTATTTAAACAGCATCGTATAGTGGTCTGTAGGATGACCTTGGAGATCAAGAAGAGGAGGAAAGTGAGGGCAGAGTTGAGGATCAAATGGTGGAAGCTGAAGAAGGAAGACTGTAAGGTGGAATTCAGGCAGGAGTTGAGAATTACTAGACTGCTGGGCAACTACTGCAAAAGTGGTAAGGGAGACAGCTAGAAAGGTATTTGGTGTGACATTTGGACAGAAGAAGGAGAATAAGGAAGACTGGTGGTTGAACCTATAAGTGTATACAGAGGAAGAGACTGGCCATGAAGATGGGAGACAATCAGACAGATGAAGAAAGTAGACAGAAGTACAAGGAGATGAAGTAGAGGGTGAAGAAAGCAGTGGCGAAGGCTAAAGATAAGGTGTTTGGTTACAAGTGAGCAGAGCCTTTTCAGTAGATGGAAGAAATACTTTGAGGTGCCGATGAATGAAGAGAATAGGAGAGAAGTAGTTTTATAATGTAAAGATGGTGAACCAGGAAGTGCAGCAAATTGCTATGGGGGAAGTAAGGGTGATGATACAAAATAAAGAATGGAAATATTGTTGGTCCAGATGACATACCTGTGGAAGCATAGAGGTGTTTAGAAGAGATGGCAGTGGAGTTTCTAACCATATTGTTTAGCACAATATTGGATAGTGAGAAGAGTCCTGAGGGGTGGAGAAGTGTAATGGAACCGATTTTCAAAAATAAGGGTGATGTGCAAAGCTGTAGTAAATATAGATGGGAAAAAGTCACAGCATGAAAATATGGGAAAGAGTAGTGGAAACTAGGTTAAAAGAAGAGGTCATGCTTATTGAGCAGCAGTGTGGATTGAAAGAGTGGTGGGTGGCGGTGGTCCAGTGGTAGGAGCAAGACCCTTAACCCTGAGTTGCTCCAGGGGGACTGTCCCTGTAATTAGGACATGTAAGTCGCTCTGGATAGGAGCGTCTGCTAAATGCAGTAAATGTAAATGTAAAGAACACTATCCATCCATCCATCCATTATCTGCCGCTTGTCCCAAACGGGGTCGCGGGGGAGTGCTGGTGTCCAACCCAGCGCACACAGGGCGAGGACGGGGGACGCACCCTGGACAGGTCTCCAGCCCATCGCAGGGAGTGTAAAGAGCACTATAGTTGCAATATTGATGGAGAAGCATAGAGAACGTCGGAAGGAGTTGCACTGTGCCACTGTGAACTTGCCTAGAGAGGAGTTGTGGTTTTGTATGAGGAATTCAGGTGTGGCAGAGAAGTATGTCAGAGTACAGGATATGTATGAGGGCAGTGTTACAGAGGTGAGGTCTGTAGTAGGACTGACAGATGCATTTCAAGTAAAGGTGGAATTACATCAAGCATCAGCACTGAGCCTGTTCTTGTTTGCAAAGGTAATGAAAAGATAAGACAGGAGTCTGATTGGACTATGATGTTTGCTGATGACATCGTAATCTGTAATGAGAGTAGGGGGAAGCTTGAGTAGACCCTGCAGTAGTGGAGATCTGCATAAAAGAGGAAATTAATGGAAGTCAGCTCAGCAAAAACCTGCCCAAATGTTTTCGTAAAAAAAAGTTACTAAGGCCACCTCCACTCATATTTTGTTATCTATGGATTCAGAACTCTTTGACAGCCTGTTTTGATAGGTGTGATCACTCCTGTCTGAAAATGAACAAATCTTCACTGCTACAAGCAGTAAACAACAGGGTTTTTACAATACCATTGTAAGAAAGAATTAGTCCTAGGTCAGATCCCTCAGTAATAATGATAGTCAGTGTTAAAAAGACAGATGCTAAAGCAGCACTCGTAGCCCCGAGGGTATTTTTAAAGCACAGACTCCATTATAAAAAATGGCTGCCTGCAAGGTTTGGATACATGTTGAAGTTAATCGTTGTGTTGTTTGAGAGTCATTTTGGGAATGTATATGGATTTTCCTTTAACAGCTCTGTATTTTTACTCAAACTGCACTAGCAGTCCAATAGGTAAACAAAAATATCATAAATTTGATGCTGTGCTAATTTTAAAAATTATTAATACATTTGGTTTGAAGTCATTTTACGTAGTGAGAAAACAAGATATCCTTGTGCATTTGTAGAAAAGGGGAATTTACTTTATGCCTGTTTGCTGTTGAAAACAAACCTATGGCTCACAAGCCTGTTACTCTGCACAATTTTTGGTGGAATTCATTATATCTTGTTTAATAAGTATTTTTTTGGAAATAACTATTTTTGTTTTTTTCACTGTCACAAAAACCCACAACAAATCAGCATAAAGTTGTTAAATATGTTATAAATATGTTGCTATGTTACTAAATATGCAAAAAACAGCACTTAAGGCCCATTTTACTATCATATCACATATCAATTCTGCCTTACAGTACCTGTAGGATTCTGGTCTATGTGCATAAGTTTACACAGAAACACAGAAAAAGAGGACCAAGTATAGCAAGGAGATAGAAATAGCAAGATTTCTTCAGTATAGGGACTGCCTTGTTCCCATGGAAATCATACCAACCCACACCGCTCTCATTTCCACTGACACCTCAAGTGCCAAAACATGAGCACAATAAAAATCCTCTGCTTCATTAAATGTATGGTTCACATTCACTTTTCCTCTTTAGTGGTGGTTCTGAACTATAATTCGAGTAACTTAATGCCTTGCTTGCACCCGTGAGTCAGTGCCAGCACATATAATTTCATCAAAGCAAATAAGCTGGCAGCAGTGGGCTGCGGTTAACCACCGCATCGCTCTGCTTTTCATATGGCCGCGCTAATGATATGAGGGTGAAAGAGGGGGTCAATAAATGACAAAACAATGGAGTGCCACAGTATGACCTTGCAACCCTGCAGGAGGGCATTCATTAACAGGATGTGGGGAAATAACTTGAGCAGTCTGACTCTGCAGCTCTGAATAAGACTGGATGACTCAAATAGTGGGGTGGGCGTGCAGATTGGCCTGTGATTTGATCGAAATGTTCTCCACTCTGGCTGACCAAGTTTGCCTCCCCAGCAGAAACAAGGTGACATTTCAAGAGTCGTGAGCCAAAAAGAAGAGCCAATAGCAGAAAAATGATTGGCTGTTTCTCATTCACACTAGCATCAGCCAAGAGAATCAGAATGGACTTTTGCACTTTTATTGGGGATAGGGAGTGGGTCTGGTTTCCAGGGAGACATGGAATATTTTCTGAACCCAGTGCAATCAGATACTTTGCTCTGATTTCACTCAGACATGGCTGTCTTTTATCAAATATTTGTCAGGCTTAGGTCAGGGTTAAATCTTATGGTCGGTTTTAAGACAACCCAATAGTGGGAATGGAAAAATACACACACACACAGCAAAAAAGCACGGGTTCTTATTTAAGCATTGAGATTATGTTATCAAATTATGTTATCTGCTTTGCATTTTTATAAACAGCCTCTTTTTCATCACTTTAATCTGACAAACTGTAGTATTGCCATTTTAGGTCCCAGGTCCACTCAGCTTGCGATATAAACAACATATTTGACAATTTTTAGACTAAAACTTTTGCAAAATTGTTTAAAGACATTAACAGAGCCATCCAATAAAGGGTCTCATTCTATAACACAGTTGGAAAGGGCTGATTTATAGCAGTTCTATAGTTAATAATAGTCAGAGTTAAAGTTGGGTCAAAACAGAATTTTGTTCAACTATTCTCAGATTTTTCAACCAAAAATTCTGATTAAAGCTTTCCCATCTGTAGACCTTCTACTCTACTAAGACTGTGATGAGGGACTGGAAGAAAAGCTGTATAAATTGCATAGGGTCATTTCAGTGGAGTAGATGAAATGGCTGGACATATCAGTGCATGCCCTCAGCCATAGCAGACCTTTATCTGAAAGCCCCAAAGCCCAGATGGCCTTTTAATCAAGCTCTCAAAGTGAGGCGCTCTGCATGAGCAAATGAATTCTGCCTGCTCCTTGCACAAGGAATCTTATTTTATCCACAGTGAGGGCAACATCAATTTCTCTTAATTACAGAAGCCCTCCTGATAGATTGCATGTTCTACCCCAGATGAGCAGGTGGTCGGATGTCCCTGCCCTTGCTCACCAAACCCACCATTTTAATTACAGACATGTCAGTTACATTTCATGCTGCTCACTATCTTTCAAAAACTGATGTGATCAGACATTAATGGAGAGGAATCAGCAAATCTGCCCACCCTGCACTATCAAAGAAACAAACATGCCCAAGCATAGTGACCTATTAATGATAATCTAAAAATGAATTTGCAGTAGCAACTTACTTATATATTTATTATGCTGAAGACGATGTTACCCTCCAATAGGATTTGCAGTTGCACATTGGTGAATCAATGTGACAAAAATAACAAATGAAATAAAAGAGAAAAAATAAAATGCAAACCTTTACAAAGAATTTTGGTGATTCAATGTCTTAAAGGGTAGAAATGTAGCCAAAGTAAATTCTGTTAGATTGCATGACTATCTCGATACTTGAGTATAACAAATTTGACTCTTCTAAACCAAGTTTGGAAATGATTTTGAGTTTGGAAATTCTGGACTGAATTATTGAAAATCTGTGAGGTGCAAAACAACTAATAAATACTCTTTTTCTAAGTGTTCTGCATGGAAAACCTGAGAAAAAATTAGTTGTGTAATATTTTATACCTCACTCTTAAACTAAACATGTTAATAAAGCAAAAAAATGGATTATCAATAGTTACATGGATAGTGTTTATAAATAATGATCAATTCATTACCATTACAAACAAATCAGTGGACAAGCAATTTTCCACTTGGCACAACATTGTCAGGGTCCCAGATGCACCATGACCCATTGTGAGTGAAGCTTTCTCAAGTGACAGCTGCCATCTTGCCCAAAAGGGTGTGTAAGGCAGGACACTGCTCATGATGGGCAGCATTTGTTTAAGAGATCACGCTGGCAATGTTTTACAATGTCGGACACATGCCACTGGCCCGGGGAGTGTGTGCCAGAGGGAATCTACAGCGTCCCAGAGGGTTTGTGTTTTCCACAGTGAGAAACCTGAAGATGCTCCAAGACAACTTGACAGCTACCCAGCACCCCCCTCTGCCTGTGACAGCCCATCTCAGCGAACAGGCACTTTCACTAAAACCCTGAGCAGCTTTCCTCCTCACTGTAATACCTCTCTTTCTCTTTCTTTCTCTGCCTCACACCCACAACAATAGAGTGATAGATTATCTACACCCTGCCAGTGATGGAATATCTTGGTTTTGCTGTACGGAACAGAACTCAACTAATTCCCATTGTACTGGGATGTGGATCCAGTACAAAAGCTGCCATTTCACGCAATATGTAAACAACCAAGATGGCATGATTGTTTTGGTAAATAATGGTGCACAATAAAGTGTGAAATTCAATGGATTATTTCGAGCTGTGGATCAATCCTGGCAAAGAAAAAGTCTTGCAGGGAGGCAATTATGGAGAAGGCACGGTGAACTTTATTACAGTGCCATGTGTTCATGCAGATAGGATTCATGCACTGAATTGAAAGTCAATGTACATTCCTATTAGGACATAAAGGAATCACCCTAAAATATCATACTAAAAAAAAGTTTTCATATGCTTTTGTGTGGCTTAATATAAAAATACTTAACAATTGACCTACTCGTGCTACACCAAGAAATATAAGTACATTTTTAGCAGCCTTTAGCCACTATACTAGCTGATGACCATATTACAGGATGTGCTGTTTTCTTAAAGAGACATATTTTGCTGATATAATTTTCAACTGCACGGTGACCTGTGCAATTATGACATGGTTGAATTTTACTGAAGCAAAATCTAGAGGCTCCCAAGGTTAAGGTTGCCAAAGTCAGAGGAACTCAATCCATAGAATAAAGTTTGATTAGAGACAACAATCAAGTCTAGCTCAGCACATTCTACAAAACCTGTAAAACCATACGTTTGACTTTGCAGGATTGATTGACACCTCTTAAACCAGTTTGTTTATTTTAAAATGAGCTGTGAATTCTCAGCCCTGGCACTCACTCACATGAACCCCTGTTAAACACATGTGTGCTAACACACTGCGCTCTGTAATTGTTGTGGTTCTGCATCATTACTGTCATTCACGGTTCGGACAGAGGAGGCTGCTGCTGCTAGTTGAAAACAATAATGACTATAACCCTCTAGACTGAGTGCATTAAAACATGATAATGAATGCACATGTTTTGTAGTTCAGTGAATCTTGAATAGTTCAATCACACAATGCCTTTTTTTTGCCTGCATTTGCCTTTGAAATACTGAGATTGCGGAAGGCTGCGATATGCAAATGAGCCAACAAAACAGTCACAATGTTTTACAGCATACTGTGAGCATCCTCCGTAACTGTGATTTGATTAATTCACCATTGGATTATGTATATTGCAACGTGTGCAGCTGCTGTAATATATAATAGCAACACTGTTTTTTGTCTAGATCATACCGTTGCATTTGTCCAGTTATCCAAAGATATGATGCAAAGGCAAGTAAAGTTGTTCAAGCTACAGCTTTAAACATGAAAGATCCAATTAGAAAGCTACAACCCAAGAGATAAATCCACAGCAGGACATTTCGTCGCAGTCTTTGAAGAAATGTCTTTGAAGACGATTTGATGCTTTTACAGCAAGGTTTTATGGAATGATGGCATTATAAAATTCTTTTTAAATAATAAAAAAAAAAGACTTTTTAAATAAAATATCACAAATATTCCTGAATGAAATCAGCTGACCAGTAAAGGTCTGAAGAACATTTCCTAAATACACTCATATCAAAGGTGCAGTTTGTTTTTTTGTCAAATCAGCAATGTAGGGTTTCTGTGATTTTGGCTCGGTAGAGCTGAGTGCTTCCAAATATTATAAATATTTGAATCTTTCTTGACGGTTAATAACCTGTTGAATGGCTATATTAATAAGAACTGGAAAAGTAAAGAAGAATGAAGTGAGGCTTTACTGGAGACTTGAAAATCCTACCGGGAAGTGTTAATATTGCCTGTCGTCACATGATTTTGTGGATGACTGCTAGGGTGTATCACTCCTAGTGACATGTACAAATACAAAATGTGTAGAGAGGGTAGCTGAGTCTCGAAGGAAAGAGGTGACCAGTAGGTCATATGAGAGTAGTACATTTCCCCACGCACTTTGTTTTAGGGGAGGGCAGGAGTGATAAATAAAAGAGTTGAGGGTCTCAGGGGCTTAAGGCTATACCAACATCAGCAGCTGTCACCACAGTGAATGGCAGTCGATGGACCCTGGAGGAAAAGTGGGGACTGCAGTGTAGAGCACACACAGCTCAAGATGCGTTATGAGCACAGCCAGGGCATATGGAAAAACATAAAGTGTTTTTTTTTTTTTTTTTAAGAGAGTAGCTTCAAGCACACACATTGTTCAAACACTTTTTAGGGCTACAAACTATTTGAAGGGGAGCTGGCTGTTTAACCGCTGCCAAGCTGAGATGTTAAGACACAATATTAATCCTTAAAATTGTTGTAAAGAGGAGGGAGGACTCATCAGCTTGAGACATATTCATTTATTTCATCATTTTATTGAGCTCCTTCCCAGAACGGCTAACAAACAAAGTGCTGTTCCTGATAGATGTTGACAGCGGTGTATCATTACGTGCTGCTAAAAAGCTATTTGCATGCAATTACTGCTCTTATGACTATTTGCCAACTGTAAGATGTAGATAAAGCTTTGATAGTCACAAGGCTCTTATGAAGCTATGTGCCAACTTGTATGCAAGTTCCCATGCTCTCTTTAAAGTGGAGAGCAAATACACAGATTCAGCATATAGTACTGTGAAAAAAGAGCACCCTTTCATTTTTTTAAATGACCATTAAGTAGAACTGATCCACATTAGAACTCAAGTAGAACTGAAAGCCAACATTTTACAGAACATAATTTAGAAGCTTCAGTATCTTATTTCTCAACTACAGGGGATATTTTTTTCATTTTCAGCACCTTCAAACTTCGGTCTTGTTTCTGTTTTCTGTATGGTAAGGTAATAATAAATTTATACTCATCAGTTCATATAACCTTCCTCTATATCTCAGGTGCCCAGTGTTCTAGGGCAAATGTTCTTTTGTTATGTCTTTTCTTTGTCCACAGTAATGGTTTCTTGACAGCTTTGCATCCTTCTCCACCTAAAATGTCGAGTAGTTCCTCTCACAGTGGAGGATGGACAGAAACACCTGCGGGTTTTCCAAGACCTGAGGCAGTGAAGCTTTATTTTCTACTTTTTCTCTAACACAAAAGCTTTCAGTGCTGTTTAAATGATATACAGTGTTGATGGTCTACCAATTCATGCAGTTGTTAAAAATCTTGCTTTTTAACATTTTAATGTTTTTTTAATGTTTTGTTTCGAATTCTGTTTTCTAATTTTATTTTATTTTTCTATTTCTCGTGATTGTTCTAATCTCTTCCAAAATGAGGAAGATGTGTGGGAGGCAGCTAAGGTGTGTGTGGGTAGTTGATTGTGTGAATGTTAGTGTACTCTTTGAAGGGCTTTGAGAAAAGCTTTTGTTGAGAGAACAAAGCTGTGGTTTTAAAGGCCCTATTTCATACAGTTTTCTCCTTACATTGAATTTTTTTCCTGAGATCTTAAGGTATGTGGTTGTATTCACCAAAAATCCTTTTTTTGCAAGGCCATTTTCAAAGCTCCTTTTTCAACCTCTCTAACTTCCCATTTTTGCTTATGTCTCTTTAAAATGGATCATTCCATTCTTATTGGCTGCCCTGTAATGTTCCTTATTCAAATGCAGTGCAGGTGAAAATGCTACTTGAATGACTAATTGCATGAATACTGTAAATGTGTTGGTTCTCATGACAACAGAGACTAAATATTGAACAAGAGCTTTTGCAGAATAATCTCCATTGAAGGCCTATTAAGTGAGCAGCATGTTGTTAAACTTTAAATATGTTTATACAGGAAATCTCCATTAAAAATATACCATTCAGATAGGAAAGAATGAATATTGGAAAAAAAAAATTGATAAAAGATAAATATATTTCCCTTTTTGTTGTCACTGCATGGACACTGTCACTGCAGTGGGACTTTAAGATGAAGGTACATAATAAGGTACATAACCACCTCCTTAATATGTAAAGAATGCATTAATATTAATATAAAACTTAATGTAAAAATATTAATGTAATGTAATATTATGAGGCATTGGTCTAGTGGCAGGGTTCTTGCCAACATACCTATGGATCAAGAGGCCACAAGAATCCCACCTCTAGCACTACCACCACTAGGTCCCTGAGCAAGACTGTCCCTTTAATTAGGACATGGAAGTCGCTCTGGATAAGAGTGTCTGTTAAATGCCGAAAATGTAAATGTGAATGTCGCAGAAATTAGTTGTCCAGTGGTGAACCTGCCAGAGAGAGGAAATGGAGCTTGGGCCACAAACCTTCTTAACATGATCACAGTCATTTCACCAAATGGCACTGCACCAACTGGAAACTTCTGCTGGCCTAGATTTGGAGCCTTATTACTGACTTATGACTATTAAACTGAGGGCAGTGGTGGCTTAGTGGTTAGGGCGTTGGCCACATGATCGGAGGATCGGGGGTTCGAACCCCTTCCCAATGGGTTGCCCTGAGGTACCCTTGAGCAAGGTGCCGTTCCCGTCCCGCTCCTCCCTGCGATGGGCTGGTGACCTGTCCAGGGTGCGTCCCCCGTCCTCGCCCTGTGTGCGCTGGGTTGGACACCAGCACTCCCCCGCGACCCCGTTTGGGACCAGCGGCAGATAATGGATGGATGGACTATTAAACTTGAATCAAAGAAAGAGAGAGATACATCTATATCTCCACTCCATTGCTGAATGTAATACAGAAAATAAATAAACGACTGAAAGATCACAGAGATCAAAGAAGGGAAGAACAAAGAAAGTCATACATTAATCCTAGAGGACCACACTTCACACTTCAAATTGCAGAAAGGGCCCTCTATGATAAAGTCAAAGTCACAGCTCTACAGGGTGGGATTCATTAGACTCTCTGACAAGGTGCTTCATTAAGAAGTTAATTACCCAGGTCTGTGTAAGATAGTGTATCCTACCCACATCTAATCAGATCTGTCTCCTCCTTCATGCCTATCTAATAAAAGTGTTTACACATTATACACCTGGATGAGATGAACAAGAAGATCAAATACAATTCAATCATTTCTAAACCAAATCATGTACTTCATGTGCTTTTATGAAAAAAAGGGTCTTGAAAAATGGTTCTTGGCTTAAGTGGTTAAGTACAAAGCTGCAATATCAAGCCATGGATTAACTGACATTTGACTGCAACAGCTATCACTAAAGTAAACAAGATTATTTAAAACACATTTTTTAAACACATTTTAATTGGGACTAATTGGGACAAAAAGGAAAGTAATTTAAAGACAAAATACATTATGCAATCAAAAATATAGCAGCAAACCCTCCCTTGTTAGTTAAGTAGCTTTAGTATATCAGGAGCAAGCAGTGTTTTCCAGCCTTGCTTTACATGTTTTTGAAAGGTCTTTTATTGAGCTGATTGGTTGGATCAGGTGTTGATAAATGTGCAAGTCCCAGCTTCCAGAGCTGGGACTGGGAGTTCTCTTTGACTCTAGATTGCTATAAAGAACACTAGGTTGGCATTTTTACTTAAATATGGGTCATCAGATAACCACCAAAGGGGGAGGGAATTTTTCCAGTAGGTTTTATCACAGTGTTAAAAAACAACGCTATTTGTGACTGTGACTGACTAGAACTAGTTCAACACAAGTTGGGGTTCAATTTGATTTAATTACCTTAATTAGAAATGTTCTACAGCACTTTTCATTAATGAACAAGTGGTACTGCATATACTGAAGTGTACTATATATAGAAGAAAAGATGTGACATTTAAGGAGTGTGTAAAGGAGGAGTAAAGAGTGTGATGTTTGGTGAGCTCAGTAATCAAGGCCCTGTTTTAACATTGCAGAAAGTTGATGTAGGTGGAGAGAGAGTAGGTGTGAATGAGTGATGGAAAAAGATGCCTGGACACATAAACCAGCAGAATACTCTCATCCATCTTCTTATAGATCAGCAGGCTATGCCCGTGCTCAACCATTTTTTTACGCCCCCACATTTTCAAGGATGCCATAAAGCACAGGCGGCCGGAAAAGGCCATGGTAGCACAGTGGCAGAGTTTAATATCATATCATAAAACACTTTTACTCAGACTTTACAGCTATGCCGAAAACAATAAAGTTTTACTCTAACATTTACTAAAGCCGAGCACAGTGCACTGCACAATTGAGCAGGCCGATAACCGCTGTACAGCACCGGGAACATTAACACATGAAATAAAGACCAGACAGCCTCGACCAGAGGCATGGTGGGGGTCCAAAAGCAGAGAGTGTTATTATCGCCTCCTTGGCTTTAATTTTAATGTTGGCTAATGGGAAGTCAATTTGTTTTAGGGTCATTTTTTCACTGAAATTTAAATGGGCTGCTAAATAAGATGACCTCATTATTGTCTAATTATTGAGCCTGCCTGGAGAACAGATTTTTATATTTCTTTAAAATCAAAAACATTTCCTATTACAGCACCATCTCTAATTGTAGTAAAATATCATAATATGCATGTTATATAAGAATCAGCATATTTTTTTTAGATTCTAAATTTATTCATATTCATTAGCTTGTGGGGCACCCATTAATTTAATACTTAGTAAGACCCCCTTTGGTTGAAATAACACCCTCTAAATGTTTCCCATAGCTTGTTTATTTACATTGTTGTATGTTTTAGTTACTTTACTGTGGGGTGCTAGCGTCTAGAGTTTATAGAGAATAAATAGATTTATCAAAGCTTCTTAAATTCATTTTCTTAATGACATTTCAGAGAGTGAGAAGGAATTCATATGAGTCATATGTGTTTTGTATCTCTAGTATCTACCTTGGACATCTGCGTGGGTTTATGTACCAAAAACAGCCTTACGTTGTTACTGCTCTGTGCTGAGCCTCAATCAAACAACCGTCTAAAATACACTTTTTAACTCGACAGCTTGATGGCTGACATGTTATAGGCAGAGTGACCCTTTAAGGGGTTAAATCCAAGCAAGGGCACATGCTCACTGTGAATGTGTATCAGTAGGTGAGAGTTTGTGTGTGGTTGGTGGAAGCCTTGCCCTGCAGGGTTTACATCTTGTGGGACTCAAAGCAGCAGGGAGGAGGATATAGAGTCTGAGAGCGTACTCAGCCCAGATGAGCCTCAGGGAGCCTGCCACCATACACACACACACACACACACACACATGCTGGACTGGGGCTAACACTTATCCAAGTCATCCACCAGTTCACACAGCACATGCTATGAGCACATTCCTACACAGAACAGTCCATTAATGTTCATTTCAGCTCATTTTAATGACAGGAAAAGTTCTTAGGGCTCCCGAATAGCAAGAATACTAAAATTAATGCAGCACCTGTCTGTAAAACCTCCATGCTGAGGCATCATTTGTTAGGTTTCTCTGCTGTAAAAATGTTGTAGCTGAGATTATCACAGGTCAGACAGATCTCACAGTCAAGATCTGGACAAGGCTACTCAAGTAGGAGTCATATTTAACTTCATTTGTAGTTAATTTTGCATCCATTGTAAAAGAAAGATAGTGATAAATATTATTACCCGGTTTCAGTGATTTTTGGAAGCACATGATGTGAATGGAATGCAATTTTTCTGTGCAGTAATAAGTGCAAAAATGCTTGGTGTCTTTATTTGGAATTCAGATTGAATGTTCTCCCTCAGCTTACTGGTGCAGAACAAAGGAAGAGAACAAAAAGGTGATTTATTCCCTTGATGTTGTTTGCCCTGCAAAACTGTAGTGTTAAATGTAAATGTTCTTTAATGGTCAGAAATCTGCCAGGCAGAGTGCTTTACATTCTGATGCAGAGTTAGTGCCATACCATACTGAGATGCAGTTTCTCACTATGTTCTCAATGGTGCAGAGGTAATAGTCCACCAGTCAGCTGGGTCACAGGTGAGCAATCTTAAAGCCGCACAAGAAGAAGCAAAGAAAGGTTGATTGGAAAAGTTTGGGCAATCTTGGACAAAATCCATGTTTAGTTGATTTGCTTAGTGAAAATAAGTACGTTCTCTTAACAGAACATATCTCTGCATTATTTAACCCATATTTATACATTTACCATGCTATGAAAAATAATCAATCATAAAAAGATAAAAAAAAAGGTTAATCCAAAATGTTCATTGTTGCACTTAAAGCTAAATTCCATTTAAATGTGTAGAGGTTGTGCGAAGACATGCACAAAATCAATACAAATTGTAATTTAACTATCCATCTATCCATGATCAAAGCTGCTTATCATAGCCATGGTAATGGGAATGCTGGAGCATGTTCCAGTGGTTGAAAATGGAGAAATATCATGGACAGTGTCAGGCCATCACAGTCACACCTAGGGGCAATTTAATAATTCCATTTCAGCCAATGTACTTTGTGTACATGTATAGCAAATGTACACAATCTCTTTGGATTGTGGAAGGAAACTGAATCGATTGGGAAAACCTACAAACTCCAAACAAGTTGGGAATTTAACACATTTTCGGTGTGAGGCAACAGCACTAATCACTGCACCAGCATGTTAATTTAAAAAGTCTTTTGCAATTGACTGTATTTAAAAACGGTTCACAAACATTAGAACAGTTTACAAATCTTGCTTAGACTGAGAATGAGAGAGAACCTAATATAAATTACTGAGACAAGATCAAAAGCATTAATTCGCTGTGGCTGGATTGCTGTATTTCAACACTCGCTGCACATGTTTGATTCTGTGACACGACAGTGAAGGTGAACAGGTATCATTGCAGCTTGTGACATTTGAGCTATCGTTGGTTTCCGAACCAATGATGGGGGGGGATTTCCTGTTGAAAGGCCAGCAGGGTCTTCACTTCCCTTGCTCCCTCCCCTCTGTAACTCCACTCCATCAATCCTGCCTTGTTTGTGTTTAACCTTTAGCAAGATGTGAAGAGAAGGGCGAGGCTGCCCTTTCGTTGTGATATGAATTATTGAGAGGCCTAAAATTTTAATGCTCTCGTCTCTGACGCAGCCTGCCATTTGGAGGATCCCTCATACATCACCCCACACAGACTGCTGACAGGCTTGGTAGGGTGGGTGTGGGGGACATGTGGGGTGCCCAGCGGAGAGCTGCAGTAGTGCAGTATGGCACAGACAGCTTGGCAAAGCCTCATCAACACTTCACTTCAGGGTGCCAAGCAGTGCCATACTCTCTTTTCCCACTGACTCAAAGAAAACAGTTTTTACCTTTAGAGGATACGAGTTGCCACTGTATTTTAGGCTATATAATTAATCAACATTAAATATAAAATTACACAATGTATTGAATGAAGTGTTTTACGCTGGTTGCAGGCTGTTTGTTTCCACTATTGCTTTATCACTGGTGATATGAAATAATTAACAGCAATATTGACTGTACTTAGCACCCTTGTGACAAAGCTACTTTTTAAAATGGCCAATGTGACAGGCTTTTAATATAAAGTAATATAATGTGAAATTTATTCAATAATGAAACAATGCATGTGTTCTCACAAACAATATAAAAAAATATATAGTCCTGATCTAGTATTGCTGGAGTGAACTGATGAATGAAGTGAGTAAATTTGTCCTCTTAACCCATCCAAACACACCCGTAGTTAACAAACACACAAAGAGGAAGAGCAGTGGGATGCAATGGCTGTGCACAGGGAGCAGTGTTAGGGATAGTACCTTGCTCAAGGGTATCTCAGGGTAACCTACTGGAAAAGGACTCGAACCCACAACCTTCCCATCAAGAGGACATGTACCGTTTTTCATTTAGGGGCGTACTCACATTTGTTGCCAGTGGTTTAGACAGTAATGGCTGTGTGTTGAGGTATTTTGAGGGGACAGCAAATTTACACTGTTATACATGCTGTACATTGTCAACTTTACATTGTATCAAAGTGTCATATCTCCAGTGTTGTCTCATGAAAATATAGAATAAAATATTTACAAAAATGTGAGGGGTGTACTCCCTTTTGTGAGATACTGTATATAGCCACACACATTGGATTATGCATAATATCTTCCCCATGGCTGGTTCTGGTGATATTGTTAGAGAGGCTGTGTGATACTGTTACAGGAGCAAGTCACTTTCAGATGTTTTTTAATACTTCAGAGCATGGCAAACATATCTGCTGTAATATCAGCTACTCCCAACTTTAGAGATGTACCATCATCTATCAGGCATACCTGTCTGAGCACATACAGAGGATGTGTGGTGTAAATATGAGTTAGTCTAGACAATGTAAGGCATTATGGATAGAGAACATGTAGAGGATGAAAGATAAAATGAAATTTTGTGCTTGCCTATACACTGTGAACAGTGAGAAGTGAATTTCCTTTCTGCTCTTAACATACCCTATACACCAGTTGTGAACAAATACACAAACCAGGAGCAATGAACTGAAATGCTTGGGCCTGGGATCAGTTGTGGGGTTAAAAGCCTTGCCCATGGATGCAAGACTGAGAAAGTGTTGTTTCCCAATCCCCACATTTTTCCAACCAGTTCTTCTCTGATCATTAGAGGCCAAGACTACCCCATGGATATCACCATAAAACATGGGCTTATGCATGAAAGTCTCTTTCTCGCTTGCTCTCTAGAAGGAGGGAAGATTAACTGGTACAGTGAGAAACAGGATTAACCAAACAGGATCTTGTACTGCAGCTAATTAAACAGAGGTGAGCAGAGGTGAGAATGAAAACTAATCAAGAGGAGATGGAGACAAAAACATAAGAAACTTAGTGGATGCCAGCTAGTATGTTAATTTAATCATTGTATTTAGTTCTCTTTTTTTTTTTTACCTCCTACAGTCTTTAATGTTATCAGTAGGGGCAGATTGGTTTGTGTGGAATGTGAATTAAATGACAAATGCTGAACACCACCATCATCCATTCTTGTTTGGCATCCCATGAACTTGAATGAATCACACTTATCAAATAAGAGAAAGCATATGAGAGAAAAAGTAAATTGAGAGGAATGAATGAGAAAGAAAGATAGCTTGGTTAAGACATTTATAGTGAATAAGACAGAAAAAAGATTGAAAAAGAAAGTACATATGTAAAAGAACAAAAATGAGAGAGAGAAAGAAAATGGCTAGCAGTGTTATTCAACAGCCACATTAAGGGCCTGTGAAATTGCATTACCCCCACTGCAAAACCTGCCACAGTTCATTAGTTCACAGAAACAAAAGGATTTGTCTTTGTACAAAAGTCATTCTCTTTTTTTCATCCAACACCTCTCATGATAGAGGTACATATCAGCGCTGACATCTCTGTTAAAGGCCTATTAGCAGGGTAACACTACCCCGCCCTTTCTGTGCCTTAATTATGTGGGCTTATTGACAGCGCTTGTCATTTTCAGGCTAACTTAAGCATATTATGTTGACAAGTGATAACAAGACGCATTTCCCCCTCAGTGCACAGAGAGCTTGTTGTAATAGAAAGCAATGATTGAGTGTTCCCTTTCTCCCCAGATGCACAATCACTCTTGCCAATCTAATCAGAAAGTTTACACCAGTAAGCAGGTGTGCTTTGAAACTTGGCTCAATGCCAAGCTCATACAGTGCGCCAGGACATGTATTTATGGGTGGTTGTGGGGAGAGGTGGGCTAGGTGGTGAATTAGATTGTCAGCGCTCTTTGGGGTGTGGGCTCACCTTGGTAACGCAGCAGGAAGGAGCCGGACTGAGGCTGTTGGCTGTGGAAGTGGATGGAGATCTGGTTGCTGTAGCTCCGCACCACCAGGCCTTTCATCAAGATGGACTCATTGGCCAGCACAGATGGCTCACGTCCACTCAGGTCCTCAAACCTGACCGAGTCTCCTTCAGCAAGACTAACGTTCATCACCTTATAGAGAAGAATGAGAGAAACAGAGGTGGAAAGATAAATGGTTGCATTAAAATGTATGACTTGCATGATTAGTGCCTCTGTATCTTCTATCTTTAATTGCATGTCCTTGTTTTCTTTCCTTGAACCAAAGAAACATGCAAAACTGTTTTTCCTCGGCAGTCCATTCATTAGTTGACAATATCATTACCATGTGAGAACCTGTAAAAAGCTGAATTCCCTGCTATTTTGGTGTATTCAGACTGGTGGGCTGCTGGGCGGCAATCGGAAGCATATTGTCCTTAAAGTAAGCTGTGCATACAGCCAAGCTTTCAGGCTTTAGTAACACTTATCTACCACACAAAGTATAAAATGTGTAATTAATCAGGCTACATTTTTAATCTCATTTATATATATATATATATATATATATATATATATATATATATATATATATATATATATATATATATAAATTCCATTAACAGAACTGTCCAGTGAATCTATAGGGAGTCTGAACATTCTTTCATCAGTTCTTTCATCAGTTATTCATTTCATTTTAAATGCGCAGTTCATTTGTGGTGTATACGTTTACAGAATGTCTAACCTCTACTCTCTAACCAATAGCAGTCTTTACCAGCATCAGAGGCTGACAAATGAGAATTTTTTTTCCTGTTATTTTTGGACACCTGTTGTTAGGAACAATGTTACTGTAGTGGTGTCCCAAAAGAGAAATGAAACAGAAAATCTCATGAAAAAGTAGTGTGACACAGTCTCTTGGTAATCCGATCAAGAAATTCCTACTTTGTTCCCTGAAACGTAAGCAATTAACTCCAGATGAACTAACTTTTTCCTTCTTGTGATTCAGCACTTTGGCCAGGAAGGCTTCTGCTGAGGTGAAACCAGGACTTACCAGGTTTTACTACAAGGTAAATTCTGTATTTTGCGATAAAATGTGCCATTTTATTAGAGCTTCTAGACATAGCTTCTTGAGGGACCTAAAAATCTGCCACTACATGCACTGCACCATAGTCTGACTTAATAACATATTGGCAATATGGCAAAAATACAGTTTAAAGTTGCCAAAAAGCACAGTAGCTGCAGACTGAAAATACTGTGAGCACAAATGATAATGATTTAGACCACCTGAACAGGTTTAAATATGCTCTGTTTGTCATAAAAGCTGCTTCAACAATAGTCAATTATTGAAAAGCATATTTAAACATAATTTATGTCTACTTCATCATGACACACCTTGGTTTACCGATATGTGTCTTCCTTATTGTTGATGCACATCACAGAACAGACTATTGGGTTACATCATCTTGATATCTAGAGATTTGTGCATATAGATATTTTTACAATAATATCAGAGCATCTCTTGTATTTTCTGACAGTGTATTATAGCTTTTCTGCTGAAATTAATTGAACAACCATACACACATTTGTTGTATGAATATGTAAGGATTTTGCTTCTTTAATTACCTGTCTATCTGACACCTGCACATCGCTGTACCCCTGAAAACAGAAAACTTTGGCACAAGCTGAACCTAATATTACCTCCCACGCATACTCATACCAAGACAGGCCAGACAACACCTTTGGCAGTTTCAGCATGCTTTTCAAAGAAGCATGGATTGAGATAGCGTATGAGTGACATGTTTGTGCTGGTCCTGCAGCATCCTTATCTGGTGTTGGGCCACCTCTCTGCCAAAGCAGCCCATTAATTACCCAGAAAGACAGGGCCAGTGACACCTTCCTGTCTGCTGCAGCCAGTCCTGCCTGCCTCTTCCTCCTCCACACACCACACGTGCACGAGCCAAGGTCCAACTTCACGGGACTAGTCATGCAACTGTTAGACACAACACAATAACTAAGCAAAGAGCACATCCATTAGGATAATTCCAGCTGTAGCAAACAAAAACAACCACTAGCTGTCTGCTGGAGAGTGACTGGGGAATTGTCTGAGTATACATGACAGGCAGCATTGGCCACTCTGAGCCGGACCGGGTCAGACCAAGGCCCCTCATGACTCTTGCTCCCCTGAGGTAATGGGAATCAGATTCAGCTAAATGAAAATGACCCACTGTGTGACCCAGACTGCAAGCAGGCAGTGGGAGAGGTTAATGAAGCCTGACACGTACACCTATACACACTGCTCTCAGGTTGGGTTTGTGTAATTAATACAGATTGGAGGGCAACTCTACTGCTTGCTTCAAAAGGCCCCGTTCAGGTTCTACAGTGAATCTCCTCTACAGTTTTTGATCTGTTTGTTCAATTATCTGAGCAGCTTGAGGTGATTTCAGTTTTTCACTTTGATGTTAATTAATTACATTTAACTTACATTCTATAATCAACAGATTTGAGCCCATCCTTTTGACTGATTTCTGTTTAGATTTTGACAAAAATGAGAAACTCTAAAATGAAACAGTTTATCTCTTTCCTATTCAGAAACCCAAAAGCTTAAAATCCACACTTCCGATATAAGAACTACTTCCTAAGAAATATTAATATTCATAAGAAATATTCATTCTGGATTTTTTCCACTGTTGTCCAGTAAGTTCCTCAAGATTGAACCATTTCTATGCTCTGAATGAGTGTTTACATTTTAATTATTTAAACAAAAATGACTCACTTTGGTTGATTGAAATTGATATGTGTACTATGTGTAATTACATGTATATCTATCTGTCTAAATAAATAAATAAATAAAAGAATAAATAAACAAACAAATAAATAAAAACTGCAATTATACTTTTAGATAATTATATATTAGATATTTCTCTCGAAATAGTTTTGCACTGCTGTATATGAGCACTGACAGAATCTTTCAGATTTTCAGATGTATTATTATTATTATTATTATTATTATTATTACTAAATGAATTTCAATAAAACAGGATCAGAATTGATAAATCACTAAAGAAAAGTTAGTGAAAGGTTATTCAGAAACTTAAGTTTAAAAATATATGAAAAGGTTTCCTCAAGCCTCTATGCATGTAGGTTTGGTTGGCATGAAGAGAATTTTAGAAAAGCAGCTGCATTTATTAACCCACAGCTCAGCCATGCCCAATGTCTAAATGCATAGAATGTGTTCTGTGTTATATGTTAACAAGTTCTGACTGGAGGCTGAACACAAGTGCTGTTGAGTGGTTTCACAGCAACAGGTGAGAAGAGAATGTGAACATATCCACCCTTAATAAAGCCTGTGACACAGTGTAGCACAGCAGCCTATAAAACAAAAGTGCATTACAAAGTAATCACATTATACTAAAAGCCCAGGGATAATAAAATACTTCCAGAATATTGCTTGCCATAATCCAATTTGCGTTGGCATTAGGCCTGACTGTCTACCCCACGCTTGTAATCCCCTGCATAAACATGACTCGTCAGGCAGGCACAGATGCTGGCATGGAGACGCGCAGTTAGGAAAGCATTGGGGGTCAGTGCTGATGAAAACGTCTCATTCCTTTGGCGCCAAGCAGGGCTAACAGAATTTGAATGGAGGAAGTAAAATATATTATTTGTGTTCTGACAGTCTGTCTCCATCGGATCAGAAAGAGGGAATCAGGAGAATGGAGAATAATTGATATACCGTGTACAATGCGACTCATATTCAGCAGATATGCAGACGTTTTTCTTTTTTATTTCATCAGCAGACTCCATCTCCAGGGTGTCTTAGACTAGACATGCAATAATACTCCATTCTGCTTATTTGTTATAATCCAAACTGCTTCCATGTAACAAGAGGTCAATGTCAATACTAAAACTGTATCATCAAACCTCTGCCAACTCTGGTCACTGTTGTTTCACAAAGCTGTCATAATATTTTCACTCATCAGAGATGAGAGTGCTCTGTTTCTACGAAAACTAGGGCAGGCTGACATTAATGTCAAGATCAATTTTTTAAATTCTTTATAGGCAAGATGGTTCAGAAAGGAGCAATTGAAGAAACCATTTTTTTAAGGCCTAAAGCTACCTTTAAGGTTTATGTAAATGATTGGTGGCCCATTTAGAATCTGCCAGTCTATTCCCCAAGATTAGTGATAGAAGTGATAGCTTTTTATGATGTTATGATTTTTTATGATTTACTGTCTCAAAACTTTATGGAAATTGCAGATTTGACCAGTAATTAGAGAAGTATTGCATTGTTTCTGTTATCTGCGTGAGAAGCAGTCATGATGTGACACCATCTCAGATTTGAGAAAACATTTGGACTTTCAGAGAAGGGCTTTTTTTAATCAGAGGTCAAAAATGCCATATAAGAAGCTTAGGTCAAGCACAGACTTAGAGATTACAAAGCTGAAATAATGTGATCATTGTTTTCTTTTGTCTTGCACTGACTACTTTCTCTATTCAACCTTGCCAGCATTCAGAAACTTTGGCTATTGCTGCCATCCTCCTTCCCTTCCTGCTGTACTCTTCAACATGAGGGAGTGTGGAGGAGTCGAGTGAAGTGGTGTAGGAAGGAACAGAAAAGTTGAACCCCTTTAACAGCCTCAGATTTCAGCTTTTAAACTAAGCCAATCATTTAGTGGAAAGCACCCTGTTACTACTGGAAGCCAATCATAATCCCTACCCTGCTTGTCCAGCTTTACAATTGTCCGGCCTCTTCTCCATGTAGTATCTTCATAGTTATAATTTGTTCAAGACAAAAGCTTCAAAGGCCCTACATTTCCCTATTACTTCTAAGATGAGCTTAATAAATGAGCAATTATCCCTGAAATGCAGGCACATGTATTAAAGCAAAGATATGAGATAAAGGTACGTCATCCCAACTGAAATTCATATCTTTCGTAGTTAATAGCAGCAGATTTCATTTTGCCAATGTAGAGATGAGCTTACAGATGCATCAACTAGCAGGAGCACAAGGTCTCATACAGTTATGCTTACTAAGCTGGTACCAATAAGTTTCTATTACTTATTAGGCACACTAGCCTGGCTGGTCCAAGGCAAGTTTAAGAAGCTTTGAACTTCGTACACCCAATCATTGCCAGATTGACTATATTTGGGATAAGGGAAAACTGTTTACACTTGATTTTTTTTTTTTTTTTTTGCCAAAACCCTCTCTTTAACAAGCCACTTTAAAAACCTTTAATTAAGTCCCTGGAGGATCATTATAAGGTTACTGAAACATGAATAGTTCCTAAAATAACCTTAATTTTGATAGAGAACCACCAAAGGGCTCCTTAAAAAATCATCGTTTTCTGAAGTGCTGTCAGAAAGGAATTGACTGGTGTTAGATCATTCAAATGAACTTTTTTTGACCACTGCCGATGCCTTCTTAACAAAGGCACTCCAGCTCAAGCTGCTCTTGCTGTGCTGCTTCAGAGTCCTATCTCTTACTGCCCTTTCCCGTTCGCAGCACAGCAGCCTTGGAAGAGCAAGATTAACTCTGTGGTCTTGCTATAGATAAACAGGGTGCAAAATATAGTTGGCTGATCGTGTGATTAAGGGGATCGATTAGGAAACAGCAGTGGATGTGTTTTCTGGTTAAGGAAAACAGTGTGTGGGCGTGAATTGAGACCAAAATCAGAAGAAGCACTGGTCACCTACTGTTCTCATGGAAGATCCATGATTACAATGACCATCCAATTTAACCAGCACATACAGACCCACAACCATAACAACAGGGGCAGCAGTGGCCTAGTGGCTAGGGACTCAGGCCCCAGGATCAGAAGGTCATGGGTCGAATCCCAGACCAGTAGGTTGCCCCGAGATACTCTTGAGCAAAGTACTGTCCCTATCACTGCACCCTGGGCACTTGTTTAGGTTTAGGGCAGCGGTGGCCTAGTGGTTCAGGAGTTGCCCTGGATCAGAAGATTGTGGGTTCGATTCCCTCACCAGTAGGTTGCCCTGAGGTACCCTTGAGCAAGGTACTTCTCCGTCACTGCTCCCCAGGCACTTTCAATAGCTCCCAATAGTTTGGGTGAAACGCAGAGGTTGAATTTCATTGTGTTGTGCTGTGCTGCGTTTCACAATGGCAAGAATAATCACTTTCACTTCATACATCCACAGACCCAGTGCTACTGAATGGATACAAGAATACCAGCAAAACACACATTAACTGTCAACTTATCATACCACAACTCGTGATCACCAGTGGTTAAGTTGTGATGATGGACAAGACAAATGAATATACAGAGCAGCAGTAAGTGGGCTACAGTAACTAAATAAACTGTCCATTCTCCCCAGTTTTACACCTAATAGACACCATGTGCCTTTCAATCCAACAAACAGCTGTACTACCCACAGTACACAACATTTATGACTGGAAACTTATTGCTGTCTGTGTTCATATTATGTAAACAGGCACAGACTATTCTCTCAAAATGACAGTTTCTCACAGAATTAAATACCAAAAATCTCATCTCAATTTTAATTTTTAATAATTTATTTTGAACAAGTCATGAAAGGATTATTTAAATAAATAATAATGTAATAATAAAGCAATACTCTTTCTGTGGCCCTGTACTCTCCTCCCTTGTCTTGGTCAATACATAACCAGCTCAGAGAATAAAGGTGCCCGGGATATTGAAGCAGAGACCCCCAACCCACCCGCAGTAGCACTGTGCAGCAGTTCCAATCAATATTCATGGATTTTTCTCCAGTAATCCCTGTGCCATGTTTGTTATTATTTGGGTTGTTCACCTCTCACTCCCTGAGATCTTTCTCATGTTATGATTGGCTACTGCTCATCATTGTTCATGGCACTTGTTGGCATTGCTAAACCATTTACAGTACATGGTCTGTTGGTAGTCTAATATTACAGCTTTAGTGACTGCAAGGCAAAACACAATGAGTTCAACACAATGAGGAACATAGTCAAAATGGCTTTACTTTAGAAAAATAAATGTTTTTTCATATTTATATTTATAATACTGATTATTTATAAATATTGAGCATTGTGTTTGCAGTATTATACTACTACTACTAATGATAATAATTATTAATAATGTTATTATTATCATATCATTATCATCATTATTATTATTATTATTATTATTATTATTATTTCAAAATGTATTTTTATCTTTACCATATCAATAAAACAGGATATGTATCAGAAGAAGGGGAGCAAAATACTCTTGCTCTTGCTCTCTCTCTCTCTCTCACACACACACACACACACACACACACACACACACACACACACACACACAAAGACATGTGACTGTATCAGTGCTTGGAGGGTAAGAGGATAGTTAATTAATCTGGAGACGCATGCTGTGTCACATTAACAGAGAATTAGCGGAAAGCGCTTGGAGCAAAAGAGTGAAGAAAGGGAAATCACGAGCTTCTGTGCTTCACTTTCAGCCACTGGAGAGAATATCCTGCTCCTGTTCTCCCTTGCTTTAAACAAACCGTAAACCATCATCACATAAACAGAGAGAGAGAGAGAGAGAGAGAGAGAGAGAGAGTAAAAATGACAGACAGATGGACAAAGAAACAGGGAGAAAAAGAGAGAGAGCAACAGGCAGGAGAGGTATAAAGGTGTCTGATGTTGCTATACCCGGCAGCAGTGTTTCCAGCAGAGCCGCTCTAATCACAAGCGATATCTCTCAGCTAATGAGACTATGTGCACACACGCACACACACACAGGAACCAAACAGACACCTAATCAACAGACAGGTGTACAGAGTGGCAAACACCACAAGAAGAAAAGTGAAAAATAAATACAACACTCTGACAAGCATACGCCTTCAAACCCCAAGGAGAAGAGTTGGATAACACAGCTTTTCATTTCAGCAATTACAGCAAAAAAAAAAACAACAAAAAAAACACAACTCTAGGTTTTTACCCACTTTTACCTCTAGTGTTGCTCATCATTAGCACAAAACTGCTGTCTAAACTTGCTGTGCTGCAGAGACACAGCTATGGCTAAAGCATGTATCCTCTGTCACACATACAGGCCCTGTTCATAACTGCCAATAACACTTATCCTGGGTGATAACAAGTGGACATTACATTGCAGCACTGTGTATGAGAATGTGTCCTGCATTGTTGGAACCCCACACTCAACTGAAGTTCCCTGCTTAAATGGAAGAATAAACAATAATAAGGCTGAAACCTTCGAGGAACCATCATAAGATACTGGCAATGTCAAGGAAAAAAAGATGGATGAGGTTTTCCTGTTTGCTTGTGCTTATTTTGCTTGCTCACGTCCTCCATAAAAGCATCCATAGAGCTGACTAGCATGGAAATACATTTGACGAGATCAGTCATGATCACTGAAAAGTGGATAGAAAATGCCTTTATACTCTATTTGGACACAGCCTCTGATCAAAAGTGGATATCTGAGGTGCATGTGGACTAATACATAGAGCTGTCTAACTGTGATTGTGATTGGATCCTAATGCCAGATTTGAAGAGGCCCATAGACAGCCATCTTTTGGAAACTCACGTAACATGTTAGAAGAGCTGAATATGGTTAGAGCACAGCACTGACAGGAAGCGTATGTAGGTTTTTTTTTTTTATACACTGAGGAGCTTTTTGTTCTTATTTATGGAAAGAATTTCAACAGCCTTTGTCCATAAAATGACACTTGATTTGCTTTACCAAATCCACAACAGACTGGTCATCATTTTTACTTCAGTAATGATACGATGTGTTTAATGCTAAGTCTATCATTTGACTTACTGCTGAAACCACCTTTTTTTAACTTAATGACTGATTTTGTATTGAAAGAGACTGAATGATGACATCAAATATGTTAATTAAGTGTCAAAAGTTCTAAGAACAGGATTTGCAGTGATATATACAGCACATACTAACATTCACCTGTTTTAAGCAGAGCTCAAATTAAGGATAAACTGTATGTAGTAAATGGAAATCTACAAACTGCACCAAGCTGGACTGCCTGTGCAGCGCCAGTACCATGTCAGTGTCACTGCTGTACAGAGAGTGATCCATCATCTAAACACCCACACACTGGGGGTCTCTTTGGGCTCCAGATCATTGATGAAATGCATGGGGGTTGGGAGAGATAACAAATGCTGCAGAAAAACATGGAATCCAGTCAACTTCTGAACAATAAATGAAATTCTACGGTAAGCAGAGCTGATAAACTAAAGAATAAGTGTAAATACAAAGTAGATGTACCTAATCAGTTCAATACAATGCAGATTATTCTCCCAGAACTGTAGGCCTGAGCTCCTATGTACAGTAGAATCAGTGCAGTACAGAATGAGTGAACTCCTATCATTCACATCACTGTTTCACTGGGTCACAGATGCCTGAAGCAAAACCCACATGAAGGACATGAGATGAAAATCACAATCTGATACACAGAGAGAAGCCACTGCCTGTTCTCTCAGCCTTCAACCAGCCCCAGAAGAGGAGTGTTTGAGTGCTTTATATACTGTTTGCTGCTAAAGGTGTTGAGTGGAAAGCCTGTCTGTAGGATGCTTGGATGAAGTGCACAATGAGAGATCACTCTGAGGGAATCTTATGTAAATCTTCGCTCTGCTTATGAAAGCAGATCCCTCTCTTTTTCTTTATGGTATAAGAATTTAAAAATCCTAGAATGCTCTATGGAAAAAAGCTCAAACAGTCTCTGTCTTTCTTGCCCTCTTTTTTCACTCCTCTTCTCCCCGCTGTGCTCAGCTCATCTGCTCCCCTGGCCCCAAGGACAAGAGGAGGAGAGGAAGGAAATCTCCTGTAATTAGAGAGGTCCTATTCATAGATGGAGAGGGGCTGTGGTGGTTAAAGGGGTAAAGTGGTCATGACAGCATTCGGGATGCTAATTACAGCCTGTGATAGAGAGCAGGACAGGAAGAGGGGACGGGAGAGAAAATTATGACCTTTTCTACAGAGCACATCTGGAACATAGTCAGTTCAGATGGAGAGCAAATGAAAGAATGAGAGACAGAAAGAGTGTGTCAGAGTGTGAAATGAGAGAAAAGGGGAGATGAGAGATTAATAAAAGTATAGCGAGACAATGTGTGTAAGAGTTAGAAAAAGAGTTGAAAGGAAAGAGAGAAAGTGTGAAAAGTGAGAGTGTGAGAGAAAGAGAGCGAAAAAGAATGAGTGAGAATGAGAGAGAAAGATAGAAAGAGAATAAGGATAGAGGCTGAGAGAAAGAAAGTGATGGAGGCAGAGAGTGTGACCGAGATTTGAGGAAGGAAGAGAGAGGGAGATAGAAAGAAAGAAAGAGAGAGAGAGAGAGAGAGAGTTCACTAATAAACACTATCGCTGTAATGTGTATATGATCAGTGGGAGAGTATTTGAGTACATGCTGATGAAGAACAGACTCCTTGCTGTACACACATGCTGGGGCTGCTGGGGCAGCGATGGCCTAGTGGTTAGGGAGTTGGCCACAGGATCGGAAGATTGTGGGTTCAAACTCCATACCAGTAGGTTGCCCTGAAGTACCCTTGAGCAAGGTACCGTCCCCGCCACTGCTCCCTGGGTGCTTTCATAGCTGGGTTAAATGCAGAGGTCCAGTTTTGTTGTGGTTCACTGTGTGCTGTGCTGTCACCTCACAATGACAAGAACAGTCACTTTCACTTTTTTCACTTTTCATCCTGCAGAGCAGGCGCTGTGTCAGCAGTGTGAGAAAAAAAATCAAATAATTATTTTAAACTTCATAAAAAACAAACTACTGATCTAATAGTAATAATCTGCCCTCCACTATGACAGGACAATCTACAGCACACACACCTCACCTCACTGATTACCTGAGTAAAGCTTCCTGAATTAGTTTTTCAAGACTGCTCACATTTTATTTTCCAGATCATTCTTACAATTTCTTGATCATGTCTCATTGTCATGTTTTCCAAACACTCAGAGAGAAACTACACACATCTGGAAACCATTCACAGAACTCTGACCTCACCAGAATGAACACTGATTTTTCAACCTTTTCTTCACAGACTGTAGAAAATTAGTCAACATATAATGCAAGGACAAAAAAAAAAACTGAATTGACTAAAATGTCTAAAATCTAATGTAAAAATAAAATAGACTTTTTGTTTCTATATATTTGAAGTCACAGAAATAATGGCAAGAGTCCAGTGATGGTCACGAATAGACACAGCAAACTTGATGAAGTCTGTAAAAGCTGAAAGTTTTCAAGCTTCAGTCCCTGGTCACTGGCAGAGTGGTCAGTAGGGGTTGCGCTGATATGGTTTATTGTTTATTTACAACAATAAGACCCCTAATACTCATTCACCTACAGCTGAAACAAAATTCAACCGTATGCTTCTTAGGAGATGAGTGTCTAATGCAAGTAAATGTAAGCTATGGCCACTGGGTTACCACAAAATAGTGCAAAGCTTTCCTCGTTTCTAACTGTGAAGGGTCACTCCTGCCAAAATGAAAAGTGTAACTATCAAAACATCTGCTGTAAACATGTTTACTTGTGTCCTGGCAGATTTTCCAGTTTAAAAACTTGGAAACCACCCTTCTGATCTTTAGAGTGAGAGGAACAGCTGCTTTGGGTTGGATTTTGGAGAGCAGGCTGTTGAATTCCTTTCTATATTTCACAGTTTAAAGCAGAAGGAGGCAAGATAGCTAACCTTCCTAATAGGAAACCAAATATGACTATTATTTCTTCATCGCTGTGGGGGGATTCCCTGTGGTTTTAAAGTGTACATCTCCAAATTGCTTCTACTATCTAGAGTCTTAGGAGTTGCTTGAACCTAGTGTTCACTGGGTGAGAAACACCAGTCACCAGTACATTACAGAATAGACAGGCAGAAAAACACACTCAGATAAGTGGAATCTAGCATCTCCAGTTCACCTGGTGTGCCCTTCTTTGTACTGTGAAAATAAATCCACACAGACATGAGGAGAACACCAAACCTCTCATAGAAAAGAACCAGGCTAAAAGGTGAATCCAGAACCTTGCTGGGAGGAGATCTCCACCGTACCACCATGTAGGCATATGATGTACAGTACTGCAGAATGCAATATGAGTAGTGTAGTGAGAGAACCCTGATGAACCCTGGGAAACACAAATGAATATGATGCTGAACTGGCAAGGGACACAATGCTTCATTGTAGAAAATGACTTAAGTTACAGGTGAGAAAATGGCTTCACTTAATCATTTCTAACCAGTCTCTTTGGTGATGTATAGAGAATTTAATATATTAAGCCTTTTGCGCCAATTTTAGACACAGATCAATCATATTGCACTTCCTGCCCTCTGACACACACATAAGGGTCACATAAACTGAGATCTTGGGAGCGTCTCTGATTGCATATTTCTTCCTCTTTACTGAAGTTTGAGCAACTAATGGGCATCTGTTTTTGCATAGGTTTTTCTTTGCCATTTAAAACACTTGTGAAATTAATATCAGGTTCTCTGATGCTTGCTTCTGCCCTTAAACAACAGAACCCTCAATTGTATGCTGAAAGTATATTTACCTTGAAGACTCTCAGCTTAGATGTGCACACACGATTTATGCAGTAACAACAGGCATTCACAGTTCAAGGGAAACCTTCATTATTTAGCCCACATTGTTCTTCTTTGTCACTGCCTGTCCTGTGGTTGATGTCAGCCTCAGTATTTTGCTGTGCCTTCAAAACCCAGAGCTTCATCAGCTCAAGCAGTTAGTTGGTGGTCCTGAGGACAGTTGTGGTCCTCTTTGCAGCTTTAGCAAATCAGTAATCAAATTAAACCAGAAATTAAAACAACAACAACAAAAAACCCCCCAGTAATTCTAGATGCAGGGTGAGCATTTATTGTGGCTGCATTAAATCCCCGTTTGCACACAGCCATGGCCCTCTGAGTCACCTTGAACTTGTTTACATTTCCTGCCAAAGGGGTTTTAGTTAGAAATGTAGTTTTTCTGTGTTTTCTGTATAAAAAAAGAAGAATGCTGTCTTTTCACAGACACATTGTGGCCTGATTGTAAGAACACGTTCAGAATAGACAAGTTCTCTATGAGATAGATGTATAGACAGATAGACAAAAGAGACAAGTTCTAATTATTGACTCAGAACAATGAAAGAATAAATGAAAGGGAGATATATGTAAAGTGCATTCTTATTTGAGTGTTTGTTTGATCATAGAGATACAGAAATAATAATCAAAAAAATCTACAAATGACCTTTTGAAGGATAGAATATCACAGTATAAATGAAGAATGCAGATGAAATAGCTAAAACATTTGACCTTGCTTTGACCTTAAGGGGTTAAGCTGTTTGATGAGTTCCAAATCCGCTTCTGAACCTTTTTAGACCACACTGCACTAAAACTAATATTTAGGTAGCACTAAGGACAACATTTTAATATAGATATTGTACTTTCTTTTTTTTTTTTTTTTTTAGAGGATTAAACATCAATTCCAAACTGGGGTGATCTGTGCTGTGTCAGTTCAAGAAAAGTAGACTAGGTCTTTAAAGTCAAGGCTTTCTAAACAAATTCTTGGAAAAGGAAAAGGGGGGGCTTTTAAACCATACACAGGCAGACGGATCGCCTGCATAACAACACTGTACAGCTGTACATCATTCACAACTTTTCAAATCCAGCAGGTCAATCACTTGTGTTCACCCTACTCGAGAAACACTGCTGTAACGATAGAGAAAGCTCCACATCACCTTCAGATTCTTCTAAACACTAAGCACAGGTTTTCTTTGCTATGCTATAACATAAATATTGCATGTTTCAGAGGAGTCAACCATCTGCCAAGCTCTGCCTCTGCAGCCTACACTGGAAAAAGCTGAAGTTAACTAAATCATAGTTTAAATCAAACCTGGCAGAATTCAGCCATTCACGTTGGTTTCTTTCGGGCTCCAGCATAATTTCTGACCAGCTCCGGTTAAAATTTCTAGTCTGGGCTGGATGTGAGAATCAGGGGTCACCGAGGATGCCTCAGCACCCTCAGATTTTAAAGAACTTCTTCAAAAACCCATTTTATACATTTCTTTTTTGTAATGTTTTTTTGTATTTTTTTTTAAAAAGTTAAATCCTCAAAGCAATCATGTTTCTGTTTTGCTTCAAATTTAAATAGCATGTTCTTTTAAAATCTCCTGTATCAACAATCTGATTGGATGCTGAGCAGTTTACTTGCATAAAGTGTGATAGGAAAGACATAGCAAAGAGAGGAGTGTATATCAGCAGTTGAATGTGTTGGTGGAATGAGTTTATTATTATTTATTATTAAGACACATTCTGTTCAAGTGGAAAGAAGGCTAATAATTTTGCAGTATCTTGTATGGTTAAATGGTGTACCAATGGTTCTTAATCATGTCCCTAGAATAACATTGCCCTGCATTTATGTTTCTGCATCTGATCTAACTAACTGAGTAATTAACATGCCATTCCTGAACTGACAGTGAGCTTCACACATTTTGCAGCTCCAACTGATTCACAACCAAAAGAAGTCACAGAGCCTATATTTGAAAAAGCATGCTAAAAAAACTTGTTTAGCAAAATGTAGCCAAGCTGGAAAGACGGAATTTACACATGCACATAGATTCAAACACAGTGCATGCTCTGCTCCCTTGAGATCAGCACTATATTTAAACGCATTCCAAATCACAAAGCTGATTAATGATCACAATAAATATTTCAGTTCACCCAAAAGGTGTTCAGTGGGGTTGAGATCAGAAATCTGTTATTCCTGCATCCAACTGCATCTAACTATATTTTTATGGATTTTGCTTTGCACACAGGAGCAAAGTTATGTTTCAGTAGTAATAGGCCTTCCCTGAATTGTTCCCATAAAATTGGGAGCATGTAATTGTCCAAGAAGAAATTGTATGCTGTTCACATTAAAATTACCATGCTAAATAAAAAAAAAAAAAGAAAAAAAAAAGCCCAAGACCATTTTCCCTCCTCCACAAACTTTAAGTCTACATTTTGCTAGGTAGCTTTCTCCAGACATCCTGACACATGCATGAGACTGCCTCAATAATTAAGAGGGGTTTTGTTATGCATTTGGCCATACAGTGAATGTACCTTATATATTGACTCCATGTGTTTGTGATTAGAGATAAAGAAAGTTTACCCATCTGGGGCAGCGGTGGCCTAGTGGTTAGGGAGTTGGCCACAGGATCACAGGAAACTTGTGGGTTCCAACCCCTGAGGTACCCTTGAGCAAGGTACCATCCCTGTCACTGCTCCCCGGGCTCTTTCATAGGTCCCCCCTGCTGCACGGTGTTTGTGTGCATGGGTTAAATGCAGAGGTCCAATTTCGTTGTGGTTTACTGTGTGCTGTGCCGTGACCTTCCAATGACAAGAATAGTCACTTTCATCTTCACTGTTATGCACTCCAGAGAGAATACTCAAAATGGAGGTCCTACAGGAATTATGTTTTCATTGTTTAGTAAATCTTGTGTCATATAACCATGCAAAAAACATGTTTGATATATTATGGGAATTGATTTTATAAGGGAAAATATCTTAAGCATTGAGATATTATACCCAAGTGTTTTTGAAAGATATACACAGGCGGAGTAATGACAAATAGAGTATCTTCTTCTTCTTCTACTTTCAGCTGTTTTTGTTTAGGGGTCACCACAACGGATCATCCGTTTCCATTTCCTCCTGTCCTCTGCATCTTCCTCCTTAAAACTGACCATCTGCATGTCCTTTCTCACCACATCCTTTTTCCTGGCAGCACCATCTTCAACATCCTCCTCCCAATATAATCCTCGTCTCTCCTCTGGATGTGTCCAAACCAACGCAACCTCGCTTCTCTAACTTTGTCTCCAAAACATCTAACCTAATCTAATATACTCATTTCTAACCCTGTCCATCCTCGTCACACCCAACGAAAATCTCAGCATCTTTAACTCTGACACCTTCGCCTCCTGTCTTTTCGTCAGTGCATTTACATTTAAATTTGCAGCATTTAGCAGATGTTCTTATCCAGTGTGACTTCCATGTCTTGATTACAGGGACAGTCCCCTGGAGCAACTCAGGGTTAAGGGTCTTGCTCAGGGACCCAGTGGTGGTAGTACTAGAGGTGGGATTCAAACCTGGGACCTCTTGATTCATATGCAAGTACCCTACCACTAGACCACTGCCACCGTCTCAAACCCATACAACATAGCTGGTCTCACTACCATCCTGTAAACCTTCCCTTTTACTCTAGCTGGTACCCATCCTTCACAAATCACTCCAGCCATTCTTCTCCACCCATTCCAACCTGCCTGCACTCTTTTCTTCACCTCTCTTCCACACTCACCGTTACTCTGAACTGTTCATCCCAAGTATTTAAACTCCTCCACCTTTGTCACCTCTACTCCCTGCATCCTAACCACTCCACTTTCCTCCCACTCATTCATACTCATGTATTCTGTCTTTGACCTACTCACTTTCATTCCTCTCCTCTCTAGAGCATATCTCCACCTCGCTACAGATCACAATATCATCAGCAATGACTAAGAGAGTATAGGACTGTAAAAAGTTGGGAACCACTGCTATAAAGTTAAAACATGGGCATCTCAAAGACTCTTGAAGGAAAACTACAAAGGCTTCTGAAACAGAGGGAAGAGGAACAAGCTCAGTTAATCAGTGCCAAGGCAAGCCAGCTGGAGTGCTGATAACTGACACCTTCCCTCATAAAAGTGCTACAGAAAGAGCCAAGAAGTGAAAGAGACTAAGGATGGGAAAGACACATGAAAATTAAAAAAGAGGGTCACCCACAGAGAACTATGTATAAGCCCATCTATGCTATCAGGCATGCCTACACTAAGACCATCCTGCAGCATCCCATAGCCAGAGTGCAGCTCCATTTACAGCTCTTCTCTCATCCACCTCTGGCCCTCATACATCACTGGAAGAAGATAGGCTCTGTCCTGCATGCACTGAAGGTCCTCATACCATTGTATTCCAAATTACCTGACAAGTTCTGTATGTGTCAGTTGCATGAATTTCCTGGACAAAAGAACAGCATGGCCTGTGATGGCCCCGAGCCAGCGAAGTGATAAAGAGAAGTGGCCAGATGAACTCTGTTCCCTGTGAGAGACTGAACGATGTGTCGTTCCGCACAAAGACCTGCTCATTATTCCCTCCTTTATTTCAGCACCTGAATAATCCAGTGTGCAGGTGCAGTGAATACTGATATTCTCCACAAGGTCAGCCCAGCTCTGGGCACAGACATGAGAGGCAGCTGGATGGCATGAAAGAAAGAAGTCTGTTAGTGTGTGTAGGTAGGGCTGTATTGATTACCAGAACTGTGATGTCAGCAGACTGCTTGGAGTTTAGCCCCATCTCCACAGTATTGTCATAACTGCTGTAAAATCCCAAAAAATGGAAAAGTCTTTCTTTTCCTTCTGTGAAAAACATCAGTCATTGGTGGATGCTATTTTATTCAAAAGTGTAAATGATTTTAACATGGCCTAGTGGTTAGGGAGTTGCCCCGCATCAGAAGATTGTGGGTTCGATTCCCTCACAAGTAGGTTGCCCTGAGGTACCCCTGAGCAAGGTACTGTCCCCGTCACTGCTCCCCAGGCCCTTTCAATAGCTGCCTACTGCTGCACGGTGTTTGTGTGCATGGGTTAAAAGCAGAGGTGCAATTTCGTTGTGGTTCACGCTTGCTGTGCTGTGACCTCGCAATGACAAGGGTTGTCACTTTCACTTTTTTTTTTCCACTTATCCTAAACAGGGATGGTGGGAGGCCCATCCCAATGCTCATAGGGCAAATGATGGAGAAGTGAAAGTCATTGATTCTTGTCATTGTGATTACACACAATTTGGCAGTGGTGGCCTAGTGATTAGGGAGTAGGCCATCTTGACTTATTGTGCAGAAATACACTATTTATGTAGAATTTTCCTAAAAAAAAAAAGTAGGTTATGATGGGAAAAGAGCTCTGTTCAAATGTTGCATTAGTCTAGCTTGGTCCTCCCTTCACTCCTCTCAATGCACCACATTGATGCTTTGAAATAACTATTCATTTTTTTAAATAATTTTTTTGCATTTCAAGCTTACATTTTGAAAGTGGCACCTGATTTTGAATTACACTGACAGTACCTAACTGTCTGTAAACAAGTCATAACAAGGATATTTTGAAAGTTCTATAATTCCACTTGTGCTCATGCTTGTGTTTTCCTTCCTGTGGTAGGAGCCCTTGGACAGTTCCAAAAGTCAACTGTGTAATAGGGCTGTAACCATAGCAGCCCCTTATGCAGGAAGAGAGCACAGAAACACTGCTTTTATAGTTGCAGGACCCTCAGACACACAGAAGTGAATTCATGTGTAGCTATTTTATTGTTATTATTATCACTAGCATTAGTACAGAGCAGTGACTTCTGGAATACATGCCAAAAACAACAGGTGATGCACCTCACTACTATGCTTCACTTCCGTTATGTGGCTCTTAAGCATGGAAAACCATACCGTTGCAATGTTTCAAGCTTCCAGTTTTCCTAGATCCACCAATTTGTGTCTCTTCATGCTGATAGGCGCAACACACACTTGTGTCTCACACTTTATCAGCTTCCAATTACCTCTCTGCTGTTCTCCATGTGTGGGGAACAAAGGCCCAGAAGGATGCGTTTGTGGCCTCCCCTCCATCGCAGCATTCACACACTCTTCATGGCCATGCTTATCTCATTTTAACATTCACCTCGCTCAGTCCCTTTTTCATTATCATAGCAATCCCCTGCACACCGCCTGCTGAAAATGGTTTTATGCGACACGGCTGAATAGTGCCGAGGAAATTGCAGAGGAAGGCAAATCCCAACAACACGAAAACAAGGGGCCATGTTATGTTAAAGGAAATATAGATCCTCTGTAGAGTGTAAATAACAGTGCTTTCTGTTATGTATTTTGAATAATGATTAAAAAGAGAGATGGGATTAAGATGACACAGCACAGAAGCTGGCATTATGAGGATCTCTTTAATTAAAGGCAATGCTACATTCTTTAGCCAGAAATCACTTGGGAGAGACTCACTGACTGCACAACAGTGGAGAAGGTAATACAAATGAAAAAACAGAAATGGTAATGTTTTGTGTGTTCTTGAAGGCTTGGATTCAGGCAAAGGTTTTAACTGGTACAGATTCCTCATACTCCACTTAAAAACACATATGCAGGTACCAGAAATGAGTTGAATCACCATTTTTAATTCATGTAGGAACCTCTTCAAAAATGGCTAATTGGGGAAAAATTGAGCAAATTAGATGTGCTAACTTGAAATGTCATTGTTCATCCACATAATGAAAAAATCTTTCACATTCACAAATCTCTTAATCGATCATGTTTTTTTAGGAAAGCAAAAAAGTTACATATACAGTACTGTGCAAAGGTTTTAGGCAGGTGTGGAAAAAACAAGGAATGCTTTCAGAAATGGAAGTGTTAATCATTTATTTTCATCAATCAACAAAATGCAGTGAATGAACAAAAGAGAAATCTAAATCAGATCAATATTCGGTGTGACCACCCTTTGCCTTCAAAACCGCATCAGTTCTTCTAGGTACACTTGCATACGGTTTTTGAAGGAACTCGACTGGTAGGTTGATCCAAACATCTTGGAGAACTAACCACAGATCTTCTGTGGATGTAGGCTTCCTCACATCCTTCTGTCTCTTCATGTAATCCAGACACACTGGATGATGTTGAGATCAGGGCTCTGTGGGGCCAGAAGAACTGATGCTGGTTTGAAGGCAAAAGGTAGTAACACCAAATATTGATCTGATTTAGATTTTTCTTTTGTTCGCTCACTTTGCATTTTGTAAATTGATAAAAATAAACAATCATTATTTATATTTCTGAAAGCATTCTTTGTTTACAGCATTTTTTCCACACCTGCCTAAAACTTTTCACAGTTTTTAAGACTGTAAAAGATTGCATGTTGCAATCAAAACTGTAGCAAAAGCACTTCAGTAACTGCTTTTTTAATATATTTTTGCCAGGGAGCACATGTACATAAACATTTTAATACCCTTAAACCCGAAACTATTTTCCAGTCTTCTTTCAACATCTATCCATCCATTTTCTGCCGCTTGTCCCAAACGGGGTCACAGGGGGTGCTGGTGTCCAACCCAGTGCACACAGGGCGAGGACGGGGGACGCACCCCCCCCGATCCGCCGATCACGTGGCCAATGCCCGAACCACTAGGCCACCACTGCCCCCTTCTTTCAAAAGTCCCCTCCAAAAGCATTGGAGCAGAGAGGCCAATTCATTTGTTTTTGTTATGCACAGAAGACATTTAAATGAATGTTGGATGAATGTTGGAGATCAGATTTCAGTATTCATTAGCATTTAAAAGCCATTAATGTTTTTAAGCGGGCAGCGGTGGCTTAGTGGTTCGGGCATCAACCACATGATCGGAGGATCGGGGTTCGAACCCCTTCCCAATGGGTTGCCCTGAGGTACCCTTGAGCAAGGTGCCGTCCCTGTCCCGCTCCTCCCTGCGATGGGCTGGCGACCTGTCCAGGGTGCGTCCCCCGTCCTCGCCCTGTGTGCGCTGGGTTGGACGCCAGCACTCCCCCGCGACCCCGTTTGGGACAAGCGGCAGATAATGGATAATGTTTTTAATAAACATTTGGAATTGTCATGGTTTGCGGTACTCTGCCCTAACTGGGTGCATCTGGCACCCAGTAAAAGATGCTGTGGTAAAAGCCTGGAGAAGCATAACCAATGTAGAAAAGCAACAATTTGGTAAAGTCAGTGCATTTTTATTATTGCACACAAGGGATATGCCACCAAATAATGAGTGGTATGTAGTTTAATTGACTTTTTACTTTTTAAAACTTTCTGTTTTCAATTTCTATTCCTTTGCTTAAAAACTGACCGGCTACACAAAGTGCTTTGTTCTATGTAATTTAACACATCTAGATATAATTGCAGTCAATAAAATCTGAAATTTTGATCTCCTTTCTCAAATCCATTTTTAGACCTAAAAAAAAAAAAAAACCCCAGCTTTTCCAGTACTTTTGGAAGGGAACTGTGCCCCTGCCATCCTTCTCTCATGATAAATGTTAAAAATACAAATGATTAGTCCACGCCTCGCAGACATGTAAGAGCCATTCAAACATGACATTTCAGTCCAACATTTATTGTCCTTCCTCATTTGATCCCACTGTCTGGCGACGAAAAGAAATTCTGCCCATGGCATGATTACATTCTGCCCTGCTCAAATTTGATAAGGAAAGTTCAGTTACAGATGTTCTTGAGGAATTGATTTGCAGTAATGGGATTGATAAGGAGACAGAATGTGGAGCACATTCATGTTCTAGACATGGAGTATGGTGAGCTAGTGGAAGAATCAAAACTGAAATTGGCTCACAGCTTCCAGCCTTTAATTGGCCTCTGCTCCATTGCGGCAAATGGGAGAGAGGTGCACAGCGAAAAACAAAGTGTTAGTTTAAAAATTAAATGTGGGGGCAAAAAAGCCTATTCCCATATAGTAGCAGACAGAACTTCACGAGCTGATAAAGTTTACAGCTACATACTGAGTGAAACCCTGCCATGCTGGCATAACATTGAGAAAACCATACAATGGAATATGCCATAAGCTGGCAATGAAAATTATTAACATCTAAAGTCACATTACATTATATGCACATTTGCTCTTTTCAGCTCATATGCTAGTTTGTTTTAAATTGTTTAGCACTTAATGCTAAATAGCACTTAAACTCTTCAGTTTAATTTCAGTGCAGTGAATTTTGTTACTAAGTTGTAAGTTGCTTTCTATAAAAGCTAAATTAGTAAATGTAAATGCATGCCCCATTTAAAGTCAACATAGTCTATCTATATCTATGCCAAAAAAAAAATCATAATTTTTCAAAACAGAAAAGTGCAGAAAAAATTCCTATATTCTCTGAATGTATTTCTAGCAAGGCAACAGTAGGGTTTAAATGGTAATTTGTCAAGAAATATAGAGAGTACAGATGCAATGGAGGGATTCTCAAGTGGGTAACCCAGGTCCTTTCTGTGTGGAGTTAGCATGGTTTCCTGTGAGTCAGGGTGCTTTTACACAAAATAGCTTCAATAGCAAAAATAGTAGCAAATTAATGTTAAGAAAGCTAAATTATGGCATGGATACACAACCTGTATTTTATTTTTTTATTTTTTCGCTCCTTGGCACTGTGTACAGCTATCATCAGCATTTTTCTTGAAACAGTTCATATTTAGACTCACTGTTCACTTTCCCCTGTTCAGTTTTGCATCTAGTATGCATCTTTCGCCTTTGTGTTATCTAGTGTGTAGGCATTCTAAAGCATTTTTTTGTGTGGCTTTTTGACAAATTCAACCTAAAAATGTCTCGTTACTGTTCCCCTACATGACAATTCCTCTGCCTCCCTGCAAATACTCTGTAAGCAGAGGTGCCTCGATGTGCATTTTGAAGCAGCCAGAGAACAGAGGCCGAAAAGGGTGACCTCTGGAGTTTTGGAGTGGAAAGGGACAGCCCTCGGCCACGGAACAAATCAAAGGCAGCTGAGAGGGCTGCAGAGAGCTGATAGCTGACCTGCTGAGGGCATCTCACCTTTCTCTTTCTCCCAGTAGAGGAAAAAACACACATACACACACACACCTTCAGCTAAAAAGCTTCTAAAGTGCAGTGCTGCATTCTCCACAGCTAAAAGCTTCGCCTCAGCCACACTGGCAAACTTCAAACCCTCACACAGCAATGACAATGTAGAGAAAAGGAAGACTGAGAGGAAGTAATGGACCCCCCCCCCGCCTGGGTCAAGGGCGACTCTGCCCACTTGTACAGCAGAGCACAGGGATGCAGAACAGAGTAGGCACGGAGCAACGCCAGGGCATCAAGCTGTTTCCTGGGCAGCAGAGATTACAGCAGTTTAAGAAAAACAGTCCAGAGCAGATGTTGAGCTGATATGACACACACACTCCCCATCCTCTGGCAATGCATAACCATAAATCTCTTAGCGAAGAGCAGGCAAGTGGGTCATGGGCAGACATGACAGTCTGGGAGCAATATTTTTACTATTTTCAATATAACTAAGAATATTTAAAATGGTACATTTACACTGCAGTTAATTTAAATCAGGGGTATTTCAGCTGGTTCAATAACTTGGGTAGCATTTTGTGAGTTTCCTGGAAAGTGTTTCATTATTTCTGTATAAGCTTCATATATGCAGAAAGTCATCAGTACTGAATGCAGGACGTCATCAGTGCTGAACTGAACTGGGTTTCGAGGAAGCATGGCAAAATGAGTTCTGCAATATAGGGAAGTTATACCATAATATATGGGTATGACCTTCAATGTTTTAAAGCTTTTCTTTCATTCTATGAGGACTTGTGCTTCTTATCCAGGAAATCACTTTCCAAAGTTTTTGATTTCAGTTTGTGATGAAAGTCATCCCTTAATGGCTACTTATGCTTAGTGGGTTCTTTCATATTGTCAATGTTTTCTGAAGAGCAGACTAAATTCAAAATTGTTCACAAAAGCAGTCTTCTTTTTTGCACCTCATTGCTTACTTTGTGGCATGTGTGGAAATTCATTAAAAGATAAAATGAGCCTTGAAAGAGCCTGCAATTTCACTCTGCCTCCTATCTATAGGGCAACCAATTTGCAAAAATTCTAAGAAAAAAAAATAATGGAACACTTTTCTCATAAAAAAGCTTTTCACACTAAGCTGGTGGTGCTATGAACTGTGCCACTGGTGATTATGGCTATGAGGCACTTCAGCAGTAAGCAGTTGAGAAGTTTATGCATGGAATAACTCACCCTTTGTTGCCATCAACCTTCAGCAGAGGCTGAGGAGAGGCAGGCCTAATGTTAGTGGGAGCAGCCTTTCTGTACAAAAGCCTATAGGGAATGCAACAGTAGCCATCACTGTCAAAGTGTGTGTTTCGCACCATCACGCAGGTACGATGGAGCTGCGTAGCCATTTTGACAAGGGAAACAATTAGACTGTGATCAGAGGGAACTGTGCGCTTACACGCTGCTTTAAGTGCATCTCCATGTTCCTGTGTCCCTGAAGTGCTAATACTGGAGGTCCACAAGCAATCTGCTAATTGTGCTGCAGTCAGCTAGTTGGAAGGGCTGCTGTTGCAAAACTTCACCAGGCTACATGACACGTGTGAGGTGGCCTGCCTGGGGATGAAAACACAAAGTACAAGGAGGGAGAGAAGGGGGGAGAGAGAGAGAGAGAGAGAGAGAGAGAGCGAGAAAGATACTGCCACCTAAGAGATTGCATTACTAAAGGCTATGCAAACTTTACTACAGTGTTAACAAAAATGTTACAGTGGGAAAACTGAAGTATTCTTGAAGCCCAGGTTGTTCTGATAGCAGCTTTCAGCTCATCTGTAATCTTTGGTTGGGTGTCTCTCATTTTCTTGCAAAGATTCCATAGATTCTCTTTGGGGATCAGGCCAGGTGAGTTGACTGGCAAGTCAAGCACAGTAATATCATGGTAAGCAAATCAGTAACTTTGGCACTGCGAGCAGGTGCCAAGTCCTGCTGGAAAATGGAAATCGATAATGTCAGCAGATGGAAGCATGAAGAGATCTAAGATTTCCTGGTAGACAGCTGGGTTGACTTTGGACTAGATAAAACACAGTGGACCAGCACATGACATGGCACTCGAAATCATCACAGACAGCAGAAACTTCATCCTGGATTTCAAACACTTTGTATTCCAGACTCAAAAACATTGATTTCCAAATCAAATACAAGATTGAATTCTCATCAGCCCAGGGAAGACACTTCTTACGTTGACTCTTGTTAAAAATGGGGCAGTTTCCTTAAGGTTTCTGCGCATGGTGGTTCTTGATGCACTGACACCAGCTTCAATCTGCTCTTTGGGGAGTTCTCCAAAGTTCTTAAATCCACTTTCTTGACAATCCTCTCAAGGCTGTGGTCATTCTTGTTATTTGGGCACTTTTTCCTACCACACTTTTCCTTTTACAGTCAATTTTCCATTATTAAGCTTGGATACAGCTCTCTTACTCTCCTTGTGGAGGGTGTTGAGGATCATTGTCTGGACAATTGACAAGTCTGCAGCCTTCCCCAAGACTGGGGTTGACATGTACTGAGTTACACTGAGAGATATATGATATTTATACTGTGTTTTTTTATTTATACAGTTTATTTATACTGTAATATTTTTATTTACAGACTTAAAATGACAGTATAGTTTATGTGTAATGAGTACAGGACAATTTTTTACTTTCTTAAAAACTGATGGAAAATATTGCACTTCTTCATGATAACATTTTTGAGAGGCAGATATATATGGCAGCAAGTCAGTAAGGGAGCAACTTCAATAAGAACTCAGTTTTGATGGCTTGATGTGGTCAGAGTGTGGTCAGAGCATAAAAAAGGCTATGATGTTCTGGACATACAGTGGCTTCTGAATACATGGTCATTTCAGTTAAAATATAACATTCCGAATCAATAACTGAGGTGAATTCTGTACAATGTCAACAATATAAATATAGCCATTTTATTCAGTCAACATAAGGCAGTTTTAATAGGTAATGTGGAAAATATACAGAAATAATGGTTAATATTAAACAATATTATAATAAATATTAAACACTAAATAATATACCAAAATAGTTTCTTTGAAAGCCGTTTTGCCATAAAATGCCCTGGATGTGCCTTTCCAAATGCTTTAAAAATATGGTTCTTGTCACCAACACTGAATACTCAGTGAGTTTCTCTGAAGCAGTGCATTGCCCCAAACACTTTCAGTTACTTTGTTTGCATAACTGTGCTTCATTATTTCATATAGTTATCAATATATGTAACTATTCAATAAAACTGAAATAAAAATTGGACTTTGACAAAAGTCAAATGTCAATGAGTGAGTTTCTGAAATCTCTAGTATTTGTCTAGTGATTAGTCTACCTTATAACAGACTGTGTTTATTAACCTACTCAAATTTCATTTTACCTTTTGCTCATTGAAATACACCAAAGACAAAAATTCAGAGTTAGGTGAATGAGCGTTTGTCATTCAAAACATTAGCAGGAGCTTTGTGTACAGATAATTCCTGTTCAATCCTGTTCTCCCTAAAACTGCTCTCACTTACACTGCCCCAGTCCAATTCAGAGCATTTCATTTTCAGCCTCAGAGAGGCAATCACCAAGCAAGTGAGATTTTAATACACATTAGGGGGGATGTGCTAAAAGGCACTGCTGTTCATTACTGTCTGCCTTTCATTAAAAGGCCTTTTTTATTTTGACCGATATCCTGCACGGAGGTATATACACTGATTGAGGTGGGCAATGAGGGTGCAATCAAACGACCCAAAAGCACATTGTACAAAATGTACTTTCAGGCACATAAAAACAAATATGCAGCTGGAAACTGCTTTCATGAGGAAAGCCCAGGGGAACAGTGGCATTATATGCTCATGAAGACCCTTCTATAAAACAAAAAGAAAAGGAATTTGTATTTAATGGCGGCTAGAAGCAGAAAAATAAAGTTAAAAATGGGACAGCTAATGGTAGAGGTGAGAGTGAGGACAATAAAGGTCATGGGTCCACAACAAAACAGTTAAATGAAAAATAACCATGAAACCATCAGCTGCCCTTTATATAATAGTAGCATGGCAGATAGGAATGCAAAGTTAATACATTTTGTAACATATAAAATATATAATATATACGCATACTATGTAACCAAGAAATTATCAATGCTACGGTCAGGCAAAATGCATTAAATACATTTGACTAAACCACTTTATGAAAACAAACAACAAACAAAACAAAAAAAAACATACATGAGAATTAGTGTTTAGAATTATAACTGAGTAGTCATTTGACTTTTGGTTTCTAACTTTTGCTTTCAACTGTATCTGCAAAAGTTAATATAGCTGAAATGAGTGATTCCAAATGTTTAATATTGTTGCATTTATAATATAATAAATTCCAGTATAATTACTTATGCACACAAATATTTTTAACAGAAATAAAGACAGTAAATGTATATTATGGATTTGTTTTTTTTCTTTTATAGCACCTGTTACAGCATTTTCAGCTTATTTTGCCTCAGTATCAACACCTGCTTCCAGACTGGTACCATCACTAATACCTAGAGTGTCTTTCAGTGCACACCAGACTTGAGCAACAGCGGCTTGCTTTTAAAGAGCAGCTTAAATAGCAAAGATCTGCCGACCGTACAATTATAAGAAAACGAAAGGAGAGAAAAGCACAGTCACCCTTCCAAAAATCAGTTAGTGCTTCTTTTGCAGTGGAAAAAAACAAACCTAATCAGTCACGGTGAGCTGGAGCATTAGCAATAAAACTGAAAGAAGTGCATTGTCAAGACAAACACAATTAGCCGTAGGCACATTGCATGGCTGTGCACTAACATGTCTTGTTCTTCCAGCACAGTAGATTTCAGGGACACCGGATGGTATACGTGTGTGACATTATCCATGTCAGTGAACATGGCTATCTTTCATGCTCTCGCGCTGTAATTTATTCCGATAAACGTTGATAAAGTTACCCCATTTAGACGCCTCTGCATTTTAATGTGGCCTGTATATTGTGCTATAGGAGCTGTGCATTAATGAAGGGCACTGAGGAGATGACACTGGCATAAACACTCAAGGCTGCCTCTAAGAAGGCGACACTCTAGGAGACCTCTAGGAGAGCATTATGAATAGAGCTAAACTGCATTTTAAGGTTTCTTTTCCAGCTGTCATGAATGGGTTTGTAAAAAAATGCATCAACCATCAGGACACTGACCAGGAGGCTCTTTAAGCCTCCTCCAAAAACATTCTTTTTATTAACGTGTCAATAGACTTTAAAAGGGCTAAATCTATCAAAATGGTGTCAATTAATATGATCATGTGATGTGCTTACAGGCACCTTGACTGGCAGTTTCACAAACTTGTTTCATGAAGACAATGGCAAGCATTACATTCACGGCATGCCTTGTTTACCTGCCACCTAGTGCTTGTAGATACAGCAAAGTGTGCAACTACTAAAATTCAGGAAAACAGATCAAATCTAATGTACTTACCAAACAAAAATTCCACCTACTTAATTAGTGTTAACAGGAAAGTTAATGTGTTTTAATGAGGAGTTTTGAAGTTTGCCTGGGCAACACTGATTTGCTAAGTGAGCTAAAGTTTGCTCACCTGTGTAGCCCCACTGATGAGCTCTGAATTAGAATCCATTATAAAACATAGCAAAAATGTACCGTGCTATTTTATAGTGAACTTAGACAAGTTTGACAGTTTTACCGTGTACTTTTACAGTTTGCCCATAATTTTATAAAGTGCATAAAGTGAACTTTTCATGGTTCTTCTATGAAATTTACAATCAAACTGTAAATGTCAATGTATGAATTTTAAACACCAGAAGAGGTGACCTCATAGTAAAACAAGAGTTAACAGTTCTAATAAAAAGCATTTATGATCAAATTGTAAATTGTAGAGTAGAACTGATAGAAGAGTAACTGGATATTTCACAGTGCATTTTTCCTGGAATGCCAGATGATTTTATTGGGCCAATGAAACACTTGCTTAATTCAGAATTGTTTAAGGTTTTGATTTCTGTTAATTGCATTTTTTCTGCGCATGTTATACCATGGGGCAGTGGTGGCCTAGTGGTTAGTGGCTAGGGCATTGGCCTCATGATTGGAGGATCGGGGGTTCGAACCCCTTCCCAATGGGTTGCCCTGAGGTACCCTTGAGCAAGGTGCCGTCCCCGTCCCGCTCCTCCCTGTGATGGGCTGGCGACCTGTCCAGGGTGCGTCCCCCGTCCTCGCCCTGTGTGCGCTGGGTTGGACACCGGCACTCCCCCGCGACCCCGTTTGGGACAAGCGGCAGATAATGGATGGATGATGTCCCATGCCAAAGCTTTAGTTTTGGTGCCTGTCAAATGGTTTTGTAATTGCAACTATGTTTAGGTTTTCCATTGAAATTAAATTAGCATTGCTGTCATAAAATCAAGCAGGTGTACTAAATGGGTCAATTGTATTCCCAGCCTAAAGACAGGAATGCGATTCCTGTCAATGCTACAGTGCAAGAAGAAATAATAAAACTAGTAAAATATTGCCACATCATCAGTGGTATTTTTGTTGATGCCATTAATTACTCTGCTGTGGTCAGCACTGCCTGATATTAGCAACCGAAATTAATAGTGTGTAAATGAAATATAACAGAATGCTCAATCTCTAAATATTAATATTCGGTTTTTAATGGACTTTCCGAACTTGTTGTAGTGATTTGGTTTAACACCAAATCATCTGTCAGTTCACAGAATTCTGGAGTCACCAAAGCGAATCATCCGTCTCTATGTCTCCCAGTCCTCTGCATCTTCCTCCTTCAACCCAACTGCCTGCAAGTTCTCTCTCACCATTTCCATAAATCTCCTCTTTGGTCTCCCTCATTTGTTTTTTCCTGGCAGCTCCATCTTCAATATCTTTCTCCCAATATAATCCTCATCTCTCCTCTGTACATGTCCAAACCCATGCTATCTTGCTTCTTTAATTTTGTCCCCAAAACTCCCAGCCTGTCTCTGTATTATACTCATGTCTAATCCTGTCCATCCTCACCACTCCCTATGAAAGTTTCAGCATCTTTTAGTCTGCCACCTCCAGCTCTGCCTGTCTCCAAACAATATAACATAGCTGGTCTCACTATTTCTTGCAAACATTTCACTTTTGCTGGTACCCATCTGTCACAGAGCACTCCTGCCATTTGTCTCCACCCATTCCAACCTGCCTGAACTCTCTTCTTCACCTCTCTTCCACACTCCACAGTATTTAAATTCCTCCACCTTTGTCACCTCCACTACCTGCAGTATGAACTTTCCACTTCCACTTTCCTTTCCACCTTCGTTCACACTGTATTCTGTCTTTGTCCTACTCGCTTTCATGCCTCGGCTCTCTAGAGCATATCTCTACCACTCCAGGTTCTCCTCATGCTTACTCTCGCTACTGAAGACAATATCATCAGCAAACATATTCCAGAAGGGCTCCTGTCTAAACTCATCTGCCAACCTGTCTATTACCATGGCAAACAAGAATGGGCTCAGTGCTGATCATTGATGTAATACCACCTCTACTTTAAATGCATCCGTCACTCCTACTGCAAACCTCACTACTGTCATACTGCCCTCATACCTATCCTGTACCACTCATACATACTTCTCTGCCACTGCTGAATTCCTCATACAAAACCACAACACCTCTCTAGGCACCCCAATATAAGCTTTCTCCAAGTTCACAAATGCACAATGCATCTCCTTCTGCCCTTTTCTGTACTTCTCCAACAACACCTTTTCACCAACATGAAAATTGGTGCACTTTTCTACCACATAAACCCGTTCCACTGCCCTGCTGTTGTGCTCATGTTGAAATGAGTTTCAACAGTATAGCCAGACTGGATACTGGCTCCTCCTGCTCTGGGTCTTAAGTGTCAAAAAAACTCTCTCTCATAAGCTTCTCTCCAAAACTTCTACTGAAGGTTCCAGTCTGAAAGGGATAATTTAACCCAAAAAGCAGGAAAGTTCTTACAAAGAATCTTATCTAGTCAGTAGTGTTCTGACAAAGCCTGTGTTTCTCAAGGACTCTTGAAGTAGCCCTGGAAACTGTGTCAAAACAGAGAACGACAATAACTAAAAAAAATGGGACAGGCAATTAATAAAGCTCTGTTTACCCTTCCTTTAGTCGTGCGGTTTGTGAGTTGGGAGCGAAGATGATATTGTAGTGGTGAGTGTTATTGATCCAGGCTATCAAAGAATATGATGGTACAAAAACTGCTTGCAAGATAAAGGTGATTCAAAGGTGTGTATTTAGGTGCTACTGAGTGTACTATAACAGAGGTCTCCACAGGCTTGATTGTTCACAGCAGAGCATCTTTGTCTTTTCACCACATTGTGTGTGGTATATGTCAAACTATTTAGTTTTAATGTTATTGTCATGTAGTTTAAAAACCCAGAAAATCCTCTCGGGAAAATGCATTTAGACATTGTTATGTTTTAGAGGTTATATAGCTTCACTATGGATCATGTGATGATTATTTCTAATGTGGCACATGTTATTTTTGCCCACCTGCTTGCACAAGCAGCTAATTGTTCAAGCCCACCTGACTCAGTGAGACATAACACTCACCTGCCTAAGCTTGCAACCTGCTGGCTGTTTAGCCACCAAGACTGTGGTTAATCAGTAAATGATTCCTGTTTACAAATTAGTAACGCAGAAAGCTGATGGGATAACCTGCATTGACCTATAGCTTTTTGAACCATCATTTTAAGGTTCCTTAAGGTTTGCTTTAGATTTTGCTTTTAAAGTAGGAGTTCTCTGGTGCTGTGCCAAAGAACCATTTGACAGGTAAACTCTCCCAAACTACTGTCTGTAGAACTTTCGGGGATATTCTGTCCAGGTTGACAAATGCTTTCCGGTCAATCACTGCTATCAGCTCCTACAGAGGCTGGAGATATTACTATTTTTTATTGAGCTGTACAGAGGAGCACTTAATCCAGTGTAGTTGAAGGTATCGACCATAAATCAATACCTATGCGCCACTCATGGTTTTAGAAGACGCATTATAGATCTTTCTCACTCTGGTGGAGTTTTGATGCACTCATGGTCAAAAAAGCACATATGCTTAAGTTTCTAGTATTCTTTTTTTAAAATCTGTTTAGTGTTTGCTTTTTCCCAGGCAGGCCATAAGCTATAGGGAGGAAAGTAGGTAGATAGATCAGAATGGTAGGCCTTAGCTTTTAATTATTAGTATTAGCTTATATTTACATATATGGCATTTAGCAGATGCTCTTATCCAGAGCGACTTCCATGTCCTAATTACAGGGACAGTCCCCCTGGAGACACTCAGGGTTAAGGCTCTTGCTCAGGGACCCAGTGATGGTAGTGCTAGAGGTGGGATTCAAACCTGGGACTTCTTGAGCCATAGGGCCATAGGCAAGTACCCACCACTAGACCACCACCACCCTATACTAGACCCTACGCCACCCTAGCTAAACCCACAGCAGCTAAACTCACTGGTCAGATAAGCTTTACAGTTGAAGCACACTGTATCATACACACACACACACGCACGCATGCACGCACACACAGACACACACGCACGCACGCACGCACGCACGCACGCACGCACACACACACACACACACACACACACACACACACAGTAAATCTGAATATGTCTCCCTGTGCTCTCATTTGCTTTTTAATTGTTTACAAGAGTTACAATAATTACATCTATTACCCACAATAACTGCAGCCATTATGACCAAGCAGAAAGAGTAATGTCTTACCGCAAGGCTTTTACTATAAACAATGTGTTTATCTGAAGGAGCACTGATGCAAATTTGGAAGTTAAGATTTAACAGAAGTTTCCAACTTCTTCATTAGACTTTTCTGTCTCTTCAGTTGCTATTGCAGGCACAACTCTTGCTGGTTTTAAAACACACCTGACAGACATTATTTTATCACTGAAATAAAAAAAAAGAGACAAACCAAAAACATTAATCATCCTTTGTCACTGTTTCTTTAGGCATGCCCATGGGAAGTATTCTTTTTCCCTTCACTCTTATAATATGCTTGCTCCCCTGTTTCTTTGCTATGGTGATGACATCCACTTTTAGGTTAGTACCAAATCTTTTTCTATAGTAGATTTCTTCTGCTGCTTCTAAATGATCTGCACATTCTTTTGAACTTTTCAGATCACCCAGTGGACTGACTTTACTGTTTCTTCTTTTCCTACTGGAACTGATGCTTTGATGTATTTGAGCCCTTTTCTACCAAGTTTCTACCTGTGTGTGTTCTGCACCTTTTCAAACACACATACTGCAAGTGATCCCCTATCCCTAACTACAGTGTTGTCACAATTTTTGTTGCTGGTAGTTTTTAGAGCTGCGTCTTTTTTTTCAACTGGGCTGGCAGAGCTTGTGCAGATACCTGTTTGGATATACAGTACTGTGCAAAAGTTTTAGGCAGGTGTGAAAAAATGCTGTAAACAAAGAATGCTTTCAGAAATATAAATAATGATTGTTTATTTTTATCAATTTACAAAATGCAAAGTGAGCGAACAAAAGAAAAATCTAAATCAGATCAATATTCGGTGTTTCTACCTTTTACCTTCAAACCAGCATCAGTTCTTTTAGGTACACTTGCACAAAGTCAGGGATTCTGTAGGATTATAGTCGGTGTATGATCAACCAGTTTTACCGAACAGGTGCTGATGATCATCAATGTCACACGGAGGTTGAAACACAGTCATGTTTGGAACAACCTACCAGCCGAGTTCCTTCAAAAACTGTGCAAGTGTACCTAGAAGAACTGATGCTGTTTTGAAGGCAAAGGATGGTCACACCAAATATTGATTTGATTTAGATTTCTCTTTAGTTCATTCACTGCATTTTGTTGATTGATGAAAATAAATGATTAACACTTCCATTTTTGAAAGCATTCTGTGTTTACAGCATTTTTTCACGCCTGCCTAAAACTTTTGCACAGTACTATATATTTATGAGCTTGCCTGGGCTACTATTCAGTATGCCAACAGTACTACAATCCAATTATCAACAAATTAATTGCTATAAGCATGAAAACACATCTATACCCTCAAAATATAATTTACTTGTCAATCCTGTGTTGAAGAAAAAGGATGATGGTCTGGCTAATTTGAAAGCAAACATGAAATCCATTAAATTATGTAATCTCCTTTGAATTCATGATGTTAAAAGACTAGCCTAAAAAATGACCATGGGGGATAAGAATACCTTACTTTAACACATTATATTATCCCCCCTTCCCCTCTGCAAGCCCATGCAGGTGGACACACTCAATGTGATTGTTTTATTGGTGTCTTTGATCAAAAGCCTCATTTAAAACTTAACATTAAAAATCTTGTTAAGTACAGGTATCCTCTAATGTTTCCAGTGCTCCTCACTTCCCTAAATAAATAAGAATAGCAGTCCCCCATACCCTTGATAATAACTACAAACAAACTCCTCCAACCCCCATTTCATCTGCTCCTCGCACTGTTGATCAATGTTGGTTGAAAAACTGTTGGAAGATCCATATCAGTAAGATTTATCAAGCTGTCTCTCCCCATATCGTTCTCCATCAAAGCTCTCACAGAAAACACTCCCTTAACTCTTGCAGAACTTCTTGGAAATGTAATTTCCAACATTTATTGTTATATCTATCACAAAATCAGACTATCAATTTAATTCTGACCTTAACTCCATTGTCAGTGTTGGTGCAACATCTCTAATTATATCTGCTATCTCAAAATACATCTTTAGCCTTTTCTATCCCATTTTGTTTGAAACATCTTTCATTACACCTGACCTCAAGAAACTCTGGTCTTGATACATCTCTCTTGATAACTGTAAGGAAATCTACAATCTCTCCATTTCTGAAAATGGGCTGGAAAGTGTGAATGCCACATGATTCCAAACTTTTCTATTTAATCAGAGTGTCTATTAGCAGTTCCAGCAAATCTCTAGTCCAGCTAGTCTCACGCACTACACAGTACTGGGGCTCTTGACCAGTGTTTATGACTTCTTACTTATTGTTAATGCTGGCACATTTAACATTCCTCTTCTCCTTGCTGTTGATTTTTTATGTGAGAATCCGAATCACATTTTTCCGTCCCATCTCTCCTTAGAAGGTTCTCTGAGATTTACATACCAAATCTGCCGCTGACTAGCAAAGTGATACCAGATGAATGATAAGCTTCTCAAAATAAATACCAAAATGGCTTTGTTTTGATGGTTTCTGATATTTAATAAATCTGAAAAGATGTTATTTGCCTGCATAGATTCTACACATGAGAAGTAAATATTAAGCAAGCACGACATAAACCCCATTTTCTCTTTCAGACTTTGCTTATCACTCTCAAAGGCAGATATGGACTAACTCCCACTGATCCATTTCAAATCAACATCACTTTCAACCTTCCACAAGGGCTGATCTTCTCTGACTTTGAATTGCTTGTGGTCCCCAAGAATCTTTTCTTCAACTGGCAAAGCTTTCAATGCCATGGCTTTCAGGCTGCTCTTATATTCTAATGGTTTTCTTTTAAGGTTAAATAGAACACATTTCCTTTTACTCAAAACTGTCTTCCCTGTCATAAAATAAGGTAAGTTTGTGTTCAACAAAGTACAGACAACATTCCTAGGGCTTCATAGAGTATTATAAATGCATTACATTCACTTTGCCAGAGAAAATGCTATATTTGTGCCATATGAAAAAGTGAAGTGAAAGTGACTATTCTTGTCATTGCGAGGTCACAGCACAGCAGTAAACCACAACGAAATTGGACCTCTGCATTTAACCCATGCAGCAGGGGGCAGCTATGAAAGCACCCGGGGGTCAGTTACGGGGACGATACCTTGCTCAAGGGTACCTTGGGGCAACCTACCAGTAAGGGATTTGAACCCACAATCTTCCGATCCTGTGGCCAACTCCCTAACCACTAGGCCACCACTGCCCTGATGAAGGGCATCGTTCCTGGAAATACTGCAATACCAGGTCAATGCATGGAGCCTGTTCTAAAAATCTATTTAATATGCAGTCCTCATATAGAGGACGTATCAGATATTAAACTGATAAGAACAGACCTAGACTATAAGTTCAATAGCAATGGTAATTTCAATGAAAATACTATTTCAGTGAAAATTTTATTTTTCTCTTAGATACTAAAAATATGAAAGCTCTCTTATTTCCGATTGTGTACCTGCAATAGATTGCAAAAGATTGGTTTATTAGTTACTATTCCAAATTCAAATCATTTTTTTTTGTCTTCTATGAACTAATCCTGAATTTAAGACCTGAGCTCACTGTCTAACTGTTTGTCTCTCTGAGAAAGACAAGCCGTATGTGTGTATTTGTGTATTTGTGTGTATTAGGAGGGGGATGGGTGTGTGGAAGTGTGTGCTTCTGTGTGACTCTTGGAAATGCTGAGAAGAATCCAGAGAGTGAGGTTCCCCTGAAAACAAGACGACGTGATCCATGTTCTAACCACAAATGTGAGTTTGCTGAAGGTCAAGAAGTTGGACCCCAGCTGCCCATCTCACCATAAGTAAGGTCATCCTTGGACATATCCATCCAGTCACACTGAGCCTCAGGGCTAATACAATTTCATCAGGTGAAAGCGACTGGCTGCACAGTGAGAGCGAAAGACAAAAACCTTTCAGCGGGGGATTACTTAAGAGAACAAATCCCCTTCTATCTTCTGAGGGATGAATGATGGAAATGGTTTAAATCCGGTTTAACTTTCTTGACAATCCACAGCGGATCCAGGGCTCTGAGCTTTAGATCCCAAGGTCTTCTGGAGGCTTCAGAAAAGAGCTTGTGCAGCCTTCAGAAAAGTTTCCAGATCAGAGGAATGCTTAACTGGGGTCTTTACGATGCAGACGTGACCAATTGGATGAATGAGCCCCTCAGCAGTGCAAGGAATGCAAAGCAGGCCCTCACATTGTCTGCACAAAACATTATTTTTGTCTATCAGCAGGAGGATGAGGCTGTTTTAATTAAGTTAAGAGTCGCTTGAGAGACAGTTTAACAGGAGGGCATTAAAGAATACCATAAACAAACAAAGAGAGGGGACAGATAATCCATATGCAATTAATTAAGGGAGGAACTCTGCAGCTTCCTTACATATCAGTCACTTTGAATAATTGCAGCGAAGGAGAAAGGAGAAGAGAGGTATTTATATACTCTCCCAGGCTAACAGGTCAGCACAAGGAGAGTAGGAACACATTCAGAAAGAGACAGAGAGATGGAGAGATGGAGGGAGAGAGAGAGAGAGAATGAGAGAGATAGGCAGAGATACAGTACAACAGAGAAAGAGAGAGAGTGAGAAAGAGAAATAGGCAGAGATCTGACCTAGAAAGAGAGAAATACAGAGATTGAAAGTCAGACAGAAAAACAGATATAAAGAGTGGGACTTTTAAAGCATTTAGCAGACGCTCTTATCCAGAGCGACTTCCACGTCCTAATTACAGGGACAGTCTCCCTGCAGCAATTCAGGGTTAAGGGTCTTGCTTAGGAACCCAATGGTGGGTGTGAGAGGTGGGATTTGAACCTGCAACATTTGTTCTATAGGTCTCTAGCCAAGTATTCTACCACTAGCCCACCACCACCCTAATTTTAGATGCAGAGAGTGAGATAACAGTGAAAAAATGGAAGAGATAATAAACATTATGGGAAGGAACAATATAGAGACAGGGAGAGCAATCGAGCAATAGAGCTAGGGGTTGTGAGTGAGAGAGAGAGAGCGAGAGAGAGAAAGAGAAGGCAATAAGAAGATAAGAAATCTTATTTGCATTTACCCTAAATGCACTCACTCCCTTCAACTGTCTTCTCTCCTCATGTTGGCGCTGAATGCTTTGCCTGCTGTGCTTCAGAAGGCACAATCACTTCTAACCCGAAATATATAAGGCAACCTTTCTGCAAGATCTTGGGGGCTAATGGCTGTTGTATATTTAATGAACAGCTTCAGATGTGTGAAGATGACAGATGCAAGCAAGGAGAAACTCACTTAGGAGGTCATTTGTGCCACACTGACCACATAATCAATCAGTGAATCCATCAATCACTTCATAACAACACATCAATTACTTCTGAATGGGCCTGCTCTATGTGTGTCTGTGCTCTGTACAGGCACTGCAAGGCCAGGTAAATAGCTACATTGTTTATTCATTTAGTAATTAAAACAACAACAACAAAAGTTATAATACAGTCTCATGTTTACTTGCAATCCAGTGCATGAGACACTGGTGAAGATGGTACAAAAGGGACTTAAGCTGCTCCCCATTAAAACAACAGGATAATTTTTAATAATTTATCAGCTGTCCTCAAATCATTAGTGGAAAGGTACCAGCAAAGGATCATCACTGGCCTGACGGAGATGGATCAGCCTCAGCCCTGCAGTGACACACCTGGTGTACCTGACTGTAATAAACTGTGTATACAGTGCATGAATTATGAAATTCATTTGTGAGTGTGGAACTGAAGTGCAAGCCCGGGCTTACTAACATTGGCTTATAAGGGGGTTTATTGCAAGAGTAGTGCTCAAACCTGAATCTCCACTCCGTAGCCCATGTAGACCGTCACAGTGTAGGTGCAGTCCACGTTTGAGTAGTACCAGCTGCTTGGCGGCGGCGTCTCTATGTAGCCCCCTGGCGCTGTGAAATTTGTGTTGCATGGCACTGTGGATCATATGAAAACACAGACAGAAAAGCAGAAGAACGCATCAGAAGCAGAGACTCTTTCTTATTCCTTTCTTCCCACTGTGTTCCCAACACTTCCCATCTTAATTATCTTTGCAGGGTTTCCCATTTTCTGTAGCCTCAAAAGAGGCTGTTTTCCTCTCCCACTGTGTCTCTGTCTGTGTGTGTGTGTGTGTGTGTGTGTGTGTGTGTGTGTGTGTGTGTGTGTGTGTGTGTGTCTGTGCATGCACGTGAGCAGGTCAGGGATAGCTCAGGTGTGAGAGAATTTTCTGGTGGCCTTGAAGCCCTTCTGCTTCACTGCCTCTTTTATCTGCCTCTCAAGTTAAGAGTTGTTGCTTGTAAGAGAGATTCCCTCTGGAGCTACAGACATAAGGCCAAGGCCAACAGTGCATAACTCCATACACCTCACCCTTCTACAGCACAGTGAGGACTGTCACTATCTCAGACAATAAGAACACAATGTTTATTCGTCCGAACAAATCTGATCGTTGCAAGTTGCACTTGCTCAAATTTCACTGACGATTTCATTATTTGTCAAGCACACATTTTCACCTGTGTGACCAAATGCATGTGTTTTCAGTCTACAGGATACAGGCACTTACATGTTTATGAAGCCCTGAGTTTATCAAATAAACCAAAACGATCATTAACAATATCACAAATTAAAATAATAAAAAATAAATAAATCAATGAGTGCTGGATACAAAGGAATCCTTATGAACAGATAAAGGTATTTAAGGATCGGACACACAGTCATGGCAGTTTGGCGGCGCAGGAAAACTTCAGTGCATGTGCTTGCATGGTAAAGAGCAGAAGTGAAAGTGACTATTTGTCCTTATGAAACACAGCACAGTGAACTACAACCAAACGCAACCTCTGAATTCAGCCCATACACACATGCAACAGTGGGCAGCTATATGCAGCACCTGGGGAGCAGTGATGGGGATGGTACCTTCCCATGGGTACCTCAAGGCAACCAGCTGGTCTGGGATTCAAACCCACTACTTTCTGATTCTGGGGGCTAGTCCCTAACCACCAGGACTTTGCTGCCCAAGTGGACAGGTTTTATTACTAAAGGCAGCCACTGTGCCATGAGCCTGTTAGATGTTTTTTTTTAATGTTTTTTTAATAGGGTTATATCTTCCTAAGTTAGCAACTTTTTTATTAAAATTATATGCATATAGGGGTAAACTAGGACATATTTCCTAAAAAAAAAAAAGCACCAGTGGACTGGTGCTTATTTCCAAGCAGTTGAAGTCTGAATTAGTTGCACTTCAGTCAATGCTGATTGTATAACGTGATGCCATTTTTTCCTCACTACAAGCTCAATATGTTTATAATCTTAAACATTATGGGCCAAAAAGACTTATTATCCCTCCAGGAACATAGGGACCATTGCCATATAAGAATGTTTTTAGGTTTTTAATATAACTTTTATTTGACACCATTCACTTGATTTTTACAGAATCATCCATTTAAAAGTTCTTTGGTGAATCAGAAGTGGTTCTTCTATGGCGCTACTTAAAAGAATCCTTTCAGACATCCCCCCCTTCAACTCTTTCAAATACATGGACTTGAGAAGTGTATCTGTCTTGGTTGGATACTCCGTTCTAATGTGGAAAAGCACCAGACTGATTGCCTCATATTGCCTTATTACCACAGAGGATAGTTACAACCGCTGGTAAAAATCAACTCAGCACACTTGGGGCATGAGCTTCCAGCATTATTACTTTAAACAAATGTGTATTATATATATATATATATATATATATATATATATATATATATATATATGTGTGTGTGTGTGTGTGTGTGTATATTATATATACATATTATTTAGAGATCAATGGAATCACCCAAGATGGAGTTAAAATAAATAAATGGAATCAATTAATTTAAACAGTTTATAATGTGGAATGTTCAATTATTAAACAAAAATCATTTTGTGTCTTATGTGATTTGTTTGTTTGCTACAGAGTGAAAGAGCTGGGTGAGCATCCTCCACGTACAATGATTCTGTAATTTTTATCAGGGTTGTAACAGATTCTCAGATTCTCTAACAGTTCCAACACTGGGCCTGAGTGTAAGCGAAGGAAGAATACTGATGTTACCCTGCTTTACTAATTCATGATCACTCGCTGTTCTGAAAGATGCACAGACAGTGGGTGCAACACACTGGATAACTGTCAGTAATGGTCTTAGTACATTTTGTTGGCATGGTGACAGTTTTCTGCAAGAGATTTTATTTCTTACATTTAAAATTATATCACAAAGGTATATCACATGTGCATCATGTCATTGGCTGAGAGGCATTCTATTAGTGACAAATACACCTGATATTAAAACTCTGATTGCTTTGAATCTCTAAGAATCCATTCATTTTATTAAATTTCAACACTGAATAGAGTTTTTTCAGCCATTTTTCTCCTGATTTGTGTCATAGGTCAGTTCTATTCAAAGTAAATGCCAACTATTTTATTTCAATTAACAGACAGCTGTATTGGCTGGCATCAAACTGAGAGATAGGGAAGTGGTGGGGCCCTTCGACCCAGGGAGTGCATTTTTCCATCAATTATCACACCCAATCTCTACTCTGATGCAGTGATGGCCTAGTGTTTAGAGTTGCCCCCAGGACCAGAAGGTTGTTGGTGCAAATCCCAGTCCAGTAGGTTGCCCTGAGGTACCCTTGAGCAAGGTACCATCCCCATCCCTGGTCACTGGGAGCTTTAAATAGCTGCCCCCTGCTGCATGTGTGTGTGGGTGAAAAGCAGAGGTTGCACTTCATTGTGGTTCATTATGACAGAAACACTTTCACCACTGTTAATAAGCCAAGAGATTACTGCCAGATTTTGCCACTGAAATTGAACGGCTAGGTATTAAAACATAGTACTCTTAATTGACATTACAATAAATTTCAAATAAACATGTTATACACTGTGCTCTAAATTTGATATATCACCTGTGAAGTGTAAATAAATGCCTTTTTTATGAACTCACCTGATTCACATTTTGTTTGTTGTAAATATGTTGTAAAACCTGATAATTGTTTTCAGATTAATTGTGACAGGCCTACTCCTAAAAAACTATATTCATGAAAAACTATATTCATATGACAGGCTAATAAATGCAGTTACCCAAAGGTGTTACACTTATAAAGATGCAAACAGCTGCTTTACTATAGGAGGCACAGTCCTTGTGTAGTTGGTGTTACCTGGTGTGTGCATGGTGGTAATAATCGTGGTGGTGATAATAGTAGTCGTGGTGGTCTCATCATCTAGATCCCTAGACACTGATGACGTAACTGTAATGCCATCCTTAGATGAAGCATCATGTTCTGCCCTGATCTTTGGTGGTTCCTCTTCTTCTCTGGTAACCAGGGTAGTAACAGTCTGGGGCTCCTGGGTCGTGGCCACGTCTTCATAGCCTGGCTGTTTATCTGGGACTGTGTGGCAAGGTGGTGGAGCAGAAGTAGGTGTGATGGTTGTGGTCAAGGACTCTGTGGTCATATCTGCTGGTTCATCAGAGTTTCTTCTCTGGGTCTTATCTCCAGGAGCCCCACTCAGTTGCATGCTTCCGGCAGATTTTAGACTAGCAGTGGATGCAGCGGCAGACATAGAAAAGGCTGCTGTGGTAGGGTTGTTGACAGCCATATCTGAAAATGGTGCTGCATCTTCATGAGGAACCAGTTGAGTTGATAAGCCAATAAATCGATGGGGCTCCACCGTCAGCCTGTCTTCAACTTCTTGTTGACCTTGACGGTGTGGATCATGCCGTGAATATGCCATGAATGGATGATGGTGGTTCAGGCCAGAAAACGGTGGGGCAGTAGTGACCAGGGGCAGTTCTCTGTCCATATCCTGGGTGCTGTGGAGCAAGCTCTGTATATTTTCTGCCTCTGGTGAGCCTCTCTGAGTGTCTGCCATCTTATCCTCCATGAAAGAACCTGAAGAAGACAATCACAAAAACAGTTTTTGTTATAGAATACACAGACGCAGTTATTGCTTTTCAAGCCTTTTCTTCAAACAGCTGGCATCCCACAGAGACTACTGTCTGCTTTTCTCTGCTTTGTGAATGAGTACACCTCTGGATGTAAAATTTGTTTGGATAGCTTGGATAGATTCAATGTAATGTTGCCAGCTACAGCATAACAGAACTGCCTGCTCTGCTGCTCAGCAATAACATTGGTGGCTCTAAGGTCAGAGCCTCCAGCTCAATAAAAAATAAGAGAATATCTAATGCTGCTGCCAATGGATCAGAATAAGAGGTAAGAAGTTTGGAAGGTACATACATGAAAGATTTAGATTTGTTACACAGCAATGGTCAACTGGCCTAGCTAAATTAGCTAATATTTATTTATTACCCGATTGTTTTCCCTAATTGTGATGGAAATGTGTAATGCAACCACTAATAAAAAGCCACTCATGGCTTTATAGGATTGGTTGACATAAGTATGTCAACACATTTGTAGTTCATCTCAAACTACTTCTAACGGCTGGACCACATGTAAAGTATGCAAATGCAAAGACAAAAAGCAATGTTAACGACTGAATTTCAATATAAAATATATATGTTGAACAAAGTTGTTTGGTTACATGTCATTAGGTGCAGACCAGTACAAACACTGATTCAAAATGGTTCATTTAAGTCAGAAAGTGGTGGTCGTACTTACAAAGTAAATACAGCCATTTTATTTAAAGGGTAAACAAGCTGCAATCATGCTGATTTTTCATATGAAATGTTGATGTAATGGTAAAATAGTCTGAAAAGTTGGAAGTTTTCTTTGGGTTCTATACTGCTTTACACCAATCTGAAGGAGTCTCTGCGATGAATAGATAGAACACAAATCCAAAAGCGTTTCATGTCAGCACTAAAATAATGTTTCAGGCATCAGTAAATTTATTCAAAATCATTTAATGTACTCATTTTCTGTAAGAGAGCTTTTAGATGCCTTCATAATTTCAACCATCTGGTTTTTCACTACCAGGGTGAATGGAGCATTTATGAAAGAAAGAGCACAGCAAACTAAACCACTCTGAAAGACTAATTTTAAGCATAAAGGCATTCAAAAAATGCTCTAACTAGCCAGTGATGGAAAAGTGATGGCATAGTGGTTTAAAACAAGTCCCCAAAATTGGAAGGTTGTTGATTCAAGGATAACAGGTAATTATCCTGATCTACCGATGAGCAAGGTACCATCCCCATTACTGCTTCCCGGCTGTTGGATATGGCTGCCACCTACTGCACTGTTTATGGGTCAATGCAGAGGAAAGATGTGAGCGCAGTGTTGTTTTCACAGTAACAAAAAAAAAAAACAGTCCAACTGATTAAATAACTGTTCTTTGTTGGTCTGCTGGTGGTTCGATCTATGAAGCTAGTTAATTCAGTTTGTGCCATCATGAAACATCCTAATTTTAAACAAAGTGCAGATTCCATATATATATATAGGGGTTCGAACCCCGATCCTCCGATCATGTGGCTAACGCCCTAACCACTAGGCAATATGTGGCAATAAGTCTGTTTATAAGTTTGCACATTAGAACGGAGTTTATATATATATATAGCCTAATGTCCAGACAGACAGGTCATTTATTTTATTGGGGTAAATCAACACATCCTCTACAGAGAAAGCACTTGAGTGTGTTCTAATATATAATGTATATGTTTGATCACATGTATATCTGCCTGAACTGGAAAAATTAGATTTTATGCCTGCTCCAAATACAGTGAACTTCTTACATGCTAGAATAAACTGGAGTGTAGAATGGACCCCAGTTTGGCCAATTATGATTTAAGTTTATTGCCTGTATTCTCTGTTTGTGTTTTTTTTGTAATTTTATTATACAAAATATGTTAAACTTATCCAATGTTTTTGCCAGCTTTGTGTTATTTTCTATTACAAATTTCTTGTCATCTCCCCTGCACTTCAAAATAGCAGTCCCTCAGTGTCAAAGTATATTTTTATGATTGTATTTACATCCATCCATTTTCTGCCGCTTGTCCCAAACGGGGTCGCGGGGGAGTGCCGGTGTCCAACCCAGCGCACACAGGGCGAGGACGGGGGACGCACCCTGGACAGGTCGCCAGCCCATCGCAGGGAGGAGCGGGACGGGGACGGCACCTTGCTCAAGGGTACCTCAGGGCAACCCATTGGGAAGGGGTTTGAACCCCCGATCCTCCGATCATGTGGCCGACACCCTACCCACTAGGCCACCGCTGCCCCTATGATTGTATTTACAGTAAAATATAATTATTTAGCATAATACTTATTAATTAATAGGGCATGTCTAATTTAAATAATATTTTAAAAGATATTTTACGCATGTACTAGTTTCACTTCAATATTTAGTATAAAGAAATGGCGGAGTGAAGAAGAGCCAAAATACCTGAAAATGAAAAGGCAGTGCATTACTGAAGAACTTAGCAGGCCTTTGATTAATAATTCATTTATCCTGTCATAAACATACATTAAATAATATTAACTTATAACACATTATGCTTTTTGACACACCAAGGCCATGTATCAGGGATTGTTTTCTTTTCAATGCTTTTTTCTTTTACTTTTTGCGTCTCAATATGGGCTGACGGTTGGACCAAGATAGCAATTTCTGAAAAATTCAGTACGTGAACCAGAGATTTAAATGAACACCAGTAACACTATATTTCTGTATTGTAATTAAATTTTGTTTAATTTTGTTCAAAAAAATGTTTATATTTTGGTTGAGTCTGGGGTTTTTTAACCCAACTTTTTTTAGAGGAGCATGGTAATCCTTATAAGTGCTGCTCTGAAACCTTTGTGGGAGGAACTTGGAACAGTCATTTAATAAAACTGCATATTCATCAGGTGGGCTGTTTTAATAAGCTGATTTTATAAAGTGATGGGGGAAACAGACCTCCCCTTCTTGCACCTGGTGAGATGTAATCAGACGCCCTTCAGGAGGCTGCAGCATGCCAAGGGAAGTGCTGATTCCTTCACAATGCTTCATTTCCACCCTAATAGCTCTCCCCTCTCTCTCTCTCCCCCTCGATCACTTTATTCTCCCTCTTCCTGCTAATAACAATCTGCTTCAAACAATGGAGCTCAGCGTATCAGCAATATGTTCCAAAGAGCACCTCCTTCAGCAGGCAGCGCAAACTGTCGTGTCTGTGCCAAGAAACATTGAGAGAAAAGATAATCTCTCAAACCAAATGAAACTGACGGACTATTTTCCCCTTCTTCAGGCTAAGAAGAGTAGCTGGGAGTGCCAATTCTGGGGAAGTGATGTGTGGTTTATGAGAGATTGACTCCACCGCACGGATAAAATCAAATCGACATTCGCTGTGTCAGTCATATCCATGCAAATGACACATGAAGACTACTGCAAAGGGGGAAAAGCCCTCAGTCTGTCATCTATTTCACCCACAGGCACATAAAAGCTGAAAGTTGGGTAATAAGACACACTTCCTTACACTGAGAACATACAGAAGGCGCCCCTAAAGGAGGTCTATAGCTACAGTTTCAGTAAATGTTTATTTTGCGTGTATGTTTGTGCATGACAATGTATTTTCTTTTACACTTATTAATTTAGCAGACATATTTATCCAAAGTGTCTTATACGTGAGGAACAACATCCAAGCGACTTTTTGACAGTTAATTGTGTAACGGGGTATATACATACATATATACATACTATATATACATATATATAGCCTAATGTCCAGACAGACAGGTCGTTTATTTTATTGGGGTAAATAAACACATGCTCTATAGTGTGTTCTAATATATAATGCATATGTTTGATCACATGTATATCTGCCTGAATGGGAAAAAGTATGAAGTGTAACGGGGTATACTCTGATCATTGATCAACATTTGTGTGCATGTGTGTGTGTGTGTGTGCATGTGTATGCATGTGTGTGCGTAAGCGCATGCTCTCAACATAACAGTGATTATTCCTTGACGATATAAATCATGAATATCTTGAGAAAGACCAGTTTGGGTGTAACTGAGTAGTGGTTATAGTCCTACTCTGCAATGTATGATCTTTTCCAAGGTTGTATCTTAGCCTTGATTTGGGCTACTCTGCAGAGATTGGGTCACGCTCTGGTGGATTGGATCGGACATAAATGCAGTGTCGGAATTATGGAAAGGGTTTTTATTAAGCATTATTAACCAAACACAGTACTCACACAGATTCTGTAACTAAGGCCACAATGAAGCACAAGACTGACAACAGCTGATGGCTCTGCCCTGACTCACTGAGATCTATATACCTTTAGACTAATGAGGCACAAATGTACACACCGGTACATAAGACGCCAGGTGTGCCCAATCAGTGCAGGGCACTGCAAAACAGCAGGCGACGGCTTTCCAACTTGGAAAATAGAGCTGCTACACTTTCTGGCGACAGCAGAATAAAATCGGTTAGGTTTGAAGTAATAAACATACTATGCAGTATAATATAATACTATTATTGCACCTAAACATAAATACACACACTGAATAATGTAAAATCTCTTTCAAAGTTTCTAGAAGGATGGATGAGGTTGAATTCCTTTGTTATTTCTGAGATGTTGATGGATTTATGGATAGGGGTGAGACCATGTAGGCCTGGTAATATATCATAATGAAATTGACTTGTTTCATATGATTAACAGATTTGATTGTTAATGTCAAAGTCCATTTAATGGTTAAAGCCCAGTCCACTATGGTAATGTATATTATACTTTAATTAGCCTGAGCTGAATCTTGGTGCATAAGCTAACTGTAGAGGTGTAACTGTGAGTAATCCACCTGCTTCTTATGATTGTTAAATGAAGTTTGAATCTATACAGATTTAGGAAAATGTGATTGTATGTGTTTTTGATGTTTTATCCCCTTTAGTATCACCACTACTGTTGCCTAATGTTAGTGCTATTTTGACAATATTAGTCTTTTGTGTGAGGAGTTTTGACACTGCTGTTATTAGCCATTTGGTGTATGTTTGGTATTTACTTTTTGTTGTTTTTTTTTTTTGTTTTTTTTGTTGAAATTGTAAAATGTACAGCCATTAACAGCCAGAAGAGCAGCCAATTTATTGTTGTATTCTTTCTATCTATACTAAAATCCCTTTTGGTGATCTATAACAATATAACACTCAAAAACAGTATATTGGTTGATTGTAAGAGTTATTTTATCCCAAGACGAAGATTGATTGAAATATTTTAAAATAGCAGTTTGAAAAAATGGATTAAAATAGCAGCTTGTTGAGCAGAACACTCAATAGGCACGTCTGTGATTAGACTCATTGCTTGAGTTTTGATGTGATGACCAAAACCACTGGATGTAATGGGTTAATCACAGGGCTTCAGTTATTAGCTTATTACAGAGAACTAAAATAAGGTCATGATTAGAAGAGAACTAACTTTGTAGTTAGTTCATCTGCCTCTGGCTTCACAGATGAGCTTGGTTTGGCATGAGGAAAATCCTCCTACTCTATGTTCTAATCACAGTAGGCTTTTGTAGAAGTTCTTGTATGTGAAAATGCAATCATCTGGCAATCATCTATTGTTTAAATATGCAGAATATGGATAGATAAATATGTGAACCTGACAGATTTTCCACTTTGCTAATTTATTTTGAGGCATCCCTTTTCCTAAAGCACTTGATAAAAAAAAATGTCACTGTTGAAATGAATACTCTACTAATGCTCTGACACTACTCTGACCCAGCACATGTTTGGTCATACCAGAATCTGCAAACTCAACACAGTAAGGACTCAATCAATTCCAGCACCTTCTCACAAACCACTGTGACTTAGGAGTAAAAGGATAAAAAAAGCAGTGAATTTGCAGTCAATAAAGCGCACAAAACTTGCAGCTGACCCAGATATGTTTGGGGATTGTAAAGACTTTTTATATTTGATGTTTATATTTAATGTTACTTACAATCATAGATTGGATGCTATAGTTTCCATTAAGGTTAAATGAAGTTTTGTTTTTCTTCTGCAAAGCTGCCTAACATGTGGGTGAAGAAAATGCATTTGAGAGCTGAGCATGGATTGTTGCTTTACTGACTCAATACTTCAAAAAGTGAAAACACAAATGACAACGATCTGACTCTGTGGATGGAAAATGTGCTTTAGATTTCAAATCCTAAATGGTTTTAATGCACAAGGCCAGATGACTTTGTACTGCATTTCCCCCTCCAGCACACATACTTATTAGAGTGATGTGTGGTTGAAATAGAAAGCGTTTGACTTTGACAGCTCGGATGGCGGGTGAGGCACATCTCAGCCATGTCCCTCCACTCACCATTCTCAAGGCCTCCACTTCACTCTATTTCCCCCTGCACTGTTCACATTGATTAAGACATTTCAGTCTCCTTGAAAGCATGCTTTATTTCCCAAGCCCTTAATGTAACTGCAGTGCGAGACAGGATGCAGGCAAATGTTTGTATATTTATATATGTATTTACAATCAGACAGTGAGAGACAGAGAGAGAAGGGAATAGAAAAGTACAGAGAGGACTGAGGGACAGAGAGAGAAGCAGTCAGACATACAGAGAGAGCAGGACAGTGCGGCAGAAAGACACATGGAGACACAGACAGAGTGAAAGTTAGGAAAAGAAAAAGAGGCATAGGCAGAAAGATGCAGAGTGGCTGAAAGACAAAGAGGGAATAAATAAAAAGAGAAGGAGGAAGAGAGTAAGAGGAGAATGGCAGAGAATGATAGTCGGATCTAGACAAATAGATAGAAGGGGCAGAAGCAGAAAGGGTGTGAGACAGAGATGGGAATGAAAAAGAGAGACAAGGAAGCAGAGAGAGGGAGAAAGTAAGTGAGTGAGTGTGTAAGTTAGACTGTGAGCCATAACACACAGATAAACACAGACACACACCCACAGAGGATTATAAGAAAGTGAATGACTGTAGGCAAAACGGTCTCTTGCCTGTTGTGTACAGCATCAATAATGCACTAGGGAGGGTCAGACAGCAGGTTCTTCAAAGCCATTTGGCCACTCTGGCTCTGTACACAGCAGCCCCTGCTTTGCCAGTCAGGGCTCTGCTCTGCACAAACACACCTCCGGGAAGGAACACACTGCTGACTCCATGTAATGAGGGAAATAAAAAGAGGGGAAGGAAAAACAAGCCTAGTGGAGCTCCAGGTACAGGCAGAGGCAACCCAGAGCCCCTTCCTTAGATCTTTCAAAGTGTTAGCCTGGAATCTATTTCCACCTACATTCTCTTCATATGCCTTTTAAATGAATGCAAATGCAAAAATAATGTAAATGCCTTTTGGCAAACTGTTGCCTAACTTTACTGACAGAGGGCTACTAATCCAAGTGTTTCAGGAAAAGATTATCAGGCTGTCTGCTGTGCTGGACACTATAGAAACAGCCAGTATTTCATGAACCCACTGTTCACAGTGCCCTAGTTAACCTAAAAGCCATCATTAACCATCATTAATCATTAACATTCAGTCTCATTGGTCTGTTTTTAAGGAATTGCACTGAAAATGGAAGGCAATCAAAAGACAAGATGAAGGTGTCCCCGTCCTTCATCTGTGTAATTTTACAGACCTTTCTTAACCTTCTTACATGATCAAAATTCACTGTAACCACTTACTTTATTTGCTTTCAGTTATGATCAATACACAGAATCTCTCTCTCTCTCTCTCTCTCTCTCTCTCTCTCTCTCTCTCTCCCTAATGAAACCAACAGTAGGAGAGACACAAAGGAGGACTTGGTTATGGGAGAAGTGCCTGAAGAAGCACTTTGATGTTTATCTAGGTTTTCAAAGGCCGTAACTGAAAATGGGCTTATCTGAACAAACCCTCTGAATTCTGAATAAGCGAAGCTGATTACATTTTTGAAAGTTATTTCACAGGAGGAGTGGTTTTAGGCCAAGCCTAAAATGACAATTTTGATGCCTTTTCTCTCTACTGAAAACAGGAAACAAAAAGGTGATAACGGAGCTAATATTCAAATGTTTGACATGAAACATGAAAAACTCTGAGTTTATTCCAAGATATGGTAGCACAACAGAGAAGCAGCCAAGGGCAGCATAAGAAAAGCAGATATAAACACTGAACTGAATTTAGACATGAAAAGAAGAAGAGTATAAAAAAGAAGTTGATAAAAAATATCTTATTACTGATTATGATGAGCTACAGTTGAGCCATCGACTGGTGATATCCTTCAGTACTTTCAAATGCATTTTCAGTTCATTCCGATGAGTGTGACATGAACCTTTCCATCTAAACCACCAATCTAAACAACATGTAGATGCTTAACTGGTTTTTAACACAAAACCAGACAGGATTAGGACTAACAACTCCATAAACAAAAGGTTCCATTCTGTTAAGTTATACTCATCTGACAGATTTAGAAAATAAAGAGTATAATGTGAGATAAAATTACTGCTACTGCAGAGAGAGCTAGCCAGTATCTAACCTGCTCTGTGTTAAGAGGAGCAACCTGCTAGCTGTTCAGGCTGCACCAAGTTAGCACTATGGTGGGAGACATTTCCACCCGCTACACTTAACTGAACTACCCTTTTGTATCTGAGGACAGGACTGGTCAAGTGCTCAGCCCTACAACTCAAAGACACACACGTCCTTCATAGCCTAAAGCATAACTTCCAAAACATTCCTGCTTTGAAGAGCAGTATGATGGGAACTTGCAAGGAAACTTAAGGAGAAGAAGGGGAAACATTTTATCTCAAATTAATTTCCTTTGATTCATGTCCTCCATGCTCATTGCTCACCCACACACACACATATACACAGGGCCTCATAATTAATCTATTTGGATGGCAGAGGGCTGCCCATGTGCTTCTGGCAGACTCCAATTACGTGGGCAGAGAGAGCGGTGAGGGACTGGAAGCTGGAGTAATCATTCCAACATCAGCAGCCTGTTTCACACACGTCTACACATATGGCAAAACTAATACACATTTATTAGTAGTATCATCAGAGGTCTTTAATAAAGCAACATGGCAGGGAATGTGTGTATGTGTGGCCAGGATGTTTAGGTAATGACCTGGGTTTAAGTGATTATAATTATGGCCACTCTACAGTACTATGTTGCTCTATCACAGAGTAATGTGCTATTGTTATGTTTATCATTGCCAGCTCTTTGCATTAACACCACACTTAACACTTTGCATTAATAGTACCTTCTGTGCTCATGCATACACAGCACCAACGTCCACATAGCTCCAAAGATATTAAAGGCAGAATAATATGTTGCTTATATATCAGCCTAAGGACATCATACCTGCTGCAAAGCAGCATTTACACACTCTAAATTGCAGCGGATAAATAAATAAGCGAATGTGCATGACACAGAATACTGTAATTACATTTGAAAATGGCTCTAATACAAAAGAGTGACAAGCAAAGCTCTAAAAAACACATTTCTAAGTAAACAATGGCAGCATGAATCATCTTTCAGCATAACGCCGGGCTGACGTCTCAGGCAGCATCGCTCCTGCACGTCCAACACTCTTCATTATCCTGAACCCAGGCACATATAATTCAAAGGCCTTCTGAAGCTTCAAGCTGCGAAAGAGAGTGTTGTCTTTCAGCCTTATTCTGTCACAACAAGAGTCGTCCAAGTTTCTTGGAAAAACAAAAATCGCAGCGCGCATTTGACATTCTCTGCAATTTATCAAAAGATAACCAAAGCAATTTGCAGCAATGATAAAAACACAGAGCTGCACAGCATCTCCAAATGTGGAGCGTAAAAAAAAGTGAATAACCGCTGGCTTAAAAAGCCTCAGAAACAGATTCTGGGCCTTTTGACTGCATGCCAGCTTAATTTGGATAGAAGTGTGAGCTAGGAGAGTTGTGTCATTCTTTTTCCCTTTGTTTGGTGAAACCTTCTGTTTTTATGGTCATGTTGGAGGTTTGCATCAGTGTTGCTATATTCTATAGTTAAGGGTTGGGCAATATGACAATATGTTTTTGAGATGAAGTACAATTTGTCCGAGTATATATTTTTACTTCTGAAATGCTGAACAGTATGTGTCATTAAAAGATTTACACCGATTATAGGCTAAACAACAACAGCCTGTAAACAATACCAAACAAGTGGCTGACTGTGTCAACTCATTCTTATCTTCATTTTTCATTCAAACTGTTTAATATTAAGCTTCATTTTAGTACCATACATAGATTTTAAATATTTTTCAATATTCAGACTAAAAAACAGCACAGCAGGTTTTTCCGTTTTAACATTTCTCCCACTTTTCCTATAGGAAGAGAACAAGTGTGAAAGAACCACAGGGTGTATGTGTATGTGTGAGAGTCTGTTTGTGTGTGTGGGTCTGTGTGTTTGTAGGTACAGCAGATGTTCTCATTCTCTGACTTGAGAAAATATCGGTGTGAACCAGCAGACAGATAAAATGGTGTAGCTTTTATTTCAGAGTGAGTACCGAAAGTAACTGCATACCTGTCCTACCATTCGAACAATTTTTTCTGAGTGTTTCTAACCTTTCCACTCCATCCAGCCAATGTAATACCAATAACAGCAGACCGTATTCATCAGCTGGTTTTGAGAAAACAAGCTTGTATGATGTTTAAATCGCACCATGGAAAGCCAGGCAATGAACACATAACTAGCTAGAACTATTTTCTTGGGAGTAAAAGTATGAAATTCGAGCTCAAAAGATTTGCTATACTGATCCATTTCATATAGATGTCAACCCACACAGTTTAACCTTATTAAGGCTTGGAGGTATTTGTGAGGTGTAGTGGGACTTACACGTGAGACATGAGAAGTTGGGAGGTTTGATTTGTTGATTGTGGGGGAGGGGGCTGAGCTGTGTAAATCTGATTTGCGGGTTCAAACTTTACATCTCACATTTGATCATGACAGTTGGCAGCCCTATGAAAATGATAATTTGCATGATTCTGCAGAAGGCCTTTTATCTGAAAGGATGAATACTGGAAGTAGAGTCATGATGACCAGGTCCAACTGATCCATCATAACGACAGAAAACTTTTCCCTGTGTATAAGGCTAAGACACAATAACTGGACATGGCTAGACCAATTTTCCCATCAGTTATTTTATTCATTAGACCAAGTTTACCATTTCTTCTCATAACCAGCAAAGAAATGCTATGGAAAAGGCAGGGGGATGCAGTGGCACAGAGAAGAAAAATTTAATGTTCATGTTATAAGATTCATAAAAGTTAAATATTATAATATTAAATAAAATATTAAATAAAAATATTTGGGGCTATAGCCCAGAAGTCCAATCCACAGATGGTGTTCACAGTGTGTTCAAAGTCAAACGATAGCACTTTATTAAGCAACAAAGTAAAGCTATTAATCAAATAAAGCAGAATGAAATGGTGGCAATCCAAAAACAGTCTGCATTCTTTGCCTCTATAAACCAGGAGTGCTGGGTGGTCTAGTGGTAGGATACTCGACTACAGACGAAGAGGTCTCAGGCTCGAATCCCAGACCCTGTAGTTAAGAAATGTAAATCACTCTGGAAAAGAGTATCAGTTAAATGCTGTAAATGTAAAGCAAATTTCTCTATACATCTATTCCAACTCATTACTCATCTGTGTAGGCTGATGATGCTCATCATAAAAAACAGATATGTTGAAATATTAGTGAGGTCATACAGTTTGAAAAATCTGAACATGAAGGGGTCTGTCTCTAGACGTTAAACACTTAGAGTGTGCCTCCTTAAGAAAAATCATTTGAATTTCTGGTTCTATGTGAGAATAAAACAAGCTTTTTTCTGATGCAAGACAATGGGATTTAGTGAAACTGAAAGACTGAGAAAGAAAATGCTAACATATAAACTTGGAGCTCAAAAATGAAGCAATAAGCCATGAAAGAGACAAGACATTACAGTTATTTTGGCCAAATAGCACTCTAAAAAGCAACCTTCTTCAGTTTATGAAAATCAACACAATGTCCCTTTTAAAATTCAATTTGTGATTACATGCTCAAAAATAAGACATAGGGTCCTCAAGCTATGCTATAGAAGAATGCGTTTTGGTCCTCTTTAAGAAAATATTTTTGTAAACGAGACTGTTTTGCATAAAGACAATATAAATAACCATTTTTTAGCATAATTTAAAGCTTCTAAGACAATTAGGGGTTCTTCCAGTCACCTTAACATTATTTAGCAGCTCTTTAATAAGTGACATTTACATTAACATTTACAAATTGTTTTTTAAAGATTTATTCCTTAATTTTTGGGAACTAAAATTGATTCTGCTTTGTCAAAGAATGTACAAAGAACGTTTAACCTATTTTTTAGAGTGCTAAAATGTCATGCATTTTTGGAGAACATGTACAGTTTTAGTACACAAGGTAGCAGCTAGCTTAATGAATATGCAGTTTGCTTTTGATTTTTACTGCAGTCAGTAAGATTGATGGAATTTTTGAAATGTCACCTCGCAGCAGCATTATAGCTGAGGGGCGTGTTACCTGCTCCGCATGAAAGTTCAGGCCCCAACAGGCTGTTGCAATGGAGCCCTTGCTACCTTCTGCTTTCTCACTCACACTTCTGTGTAAAGGTCACTCTCACATCTCCATAATGACCAGAGACAAAGAATAGCCAGATCAATGCAAGGACACCTGCTATCAGTGGCTCCTTATCGACCGGCCACTCGGCGATGCACTGAGGCCCTGTCTCACCTGCACCATGAGAGAGTGAGGCGAGCAAGCGAGAGGGAGACTGGTCCAATGTATTGATCTCATACCCTAACTATGTGCAAAGGCACTTGATAGCCTTAAGTCTCCTGGCTAAGTCTCAGTTTAGCCAGCTAGCTATATTACACACTCAGTCCTCCTAACCACACACTAATGAGCAATGCACAGAACAGAAGCCAATCATGAGCAAGCAGAGGAAAAAAGACGCTGATTCAGGAATGGAATAAGAAAAGTACACATCAGTGCAAGAGAATGAGCTACAAGACCTCATATTGTCACATACTAGAGCAGCAGTAGAGCTTTGATAGTGGGATCTGCTGATTAAACAGAATAAACATGCTTCTGATGTGGAGTGAAAAGTTCAGGTGAATTCATTGACCTGATAACCCACACAACCTTGCACATGTTCACATGGACCTGGCCATGAAGGGGCGGCAGTCTCAAAACACTTCGGGAATACTTAGCCTTCTAATGCTGTGTGTCTGTGTGTTAAACGGTGCGGCATGTTCACGGTGACAAATAAAGAGCAAGCTCGGTAGAGTTTAACATGCTGGCCCAACGGTAAACACCCTTGGTTTAACTCCGTGGAGCTGTGGTCAAGGAGCAAGCCAGTTTGACAGGTCTGTACTACAAGTAATGCATTTTATATCTACTGTAAATGTAATTGCTGGATTTCTATAAACATGGTTTTGCTGTGACCAAGGACCTAGGATATGCTGCTGATCACGTTTTGTCTTGTGGTAGCAAATTTATGTACAGCATTTAACTCATCCTAGACACAGCAAGAGTCTCAGACTCCACCAGCAGCAGGAGGAGTGGGCTGCATACATGTGCCTGGGGACATCTGTCGAGCAAGGTGACAAGGGCACTTCAGCCGAAGATGTGAGAGTAGTAAGGCATTATTCATCAAGTCCCAAACACATCTGCTGGTACTGGGGATTAAAATGCTTCTTTCACCATTAGGCCATGGCTTCCGCATCATATCCACACACTTAGGTAAAGTTCACAGATCCAGGTAGAGAGAAACAGAAACCTCTGGTCCTTCCTCTGGTCCCATTACAAGTTCTCTAGATAAGCAGTGAGAAATATCTCATAGACAGAAAGCAAAGCTGAAGCATTGTGCATGTTTAAAGGAGCAAAATTACTTACAATATTCAAAACATGCATTTTATAATGCTATATGAAAAGCCATTTCGTTATTGACATGTTTACTCCTGTAGGGTCGCTCATTTTGTATGTCTCCTAATTTCCATTTTCCATGGATCTATACTGACATTTCCAACAACATATTTTTGTTTCCAAACTGACTTTGAAAGAAAAAAAATGACACAGCCAGTATTAAAATGATTGTCAGATGAGGGTTTTTTTTTATTGCACTGGCACAATGATGGACCCCAGGGGGTTAAACCATTGTGCTCAAGTCATTACTCTGCCTTGATAGTATTCTATTTCTAGAACTGCTTGAAATTCATTGTGTGGTGCTTTAAAAAAGCATTGTGTGCAGACACAAACAATACAGATAAAGCCACATGCTGCAGACTGCAGGACAGGGGGTACTGTGCTGCTTAATGCAGGCCAAAGCAATGGAGGTGTCCTATTTACTTCAGGCCACAGCGACACTGATGAGCTTTTAAACAATGTGTTTAAAGAGCTTCCGCTTTCTCTCCAGTCAGCACTGCCAAGAAAATCCATTCACCCACTGCATCTCCTCTCTGGTGATTCTGTGCCAATTCCTTTAACAATATCCTGAATTAGTTTTTTTTTTTTTTTAGAGACTCCCTTTAAAAAAATGCTTTTTTGTGTAGATGCAGACAACATTCACCCTCGAGCAGCAGATTAGGAATGCTAGCTCTTTGTAGGGCCTTCACAAAGCTGCAGCAATTAAGGCTCCTCTCCCCGTTAATGAGCTTTAATCCAGACATGCTTTCATTTCATTTCATCTCTGTCTGCCTGCGCCAGCAACACAGAGAGTTGCTCCCCAGTGCAGCTTCCCGCTGTGCCCATCGCCAGTACCCTCTGCAGCTTTAAATCTGGAGAGACTGTTTCCCCCTATGCCTTCTGTGCTGTACAAAGCAAATGACCAGGATACCCAAGAATAAATGTACCTTCGAAATCTGCTAGCCCACAAATAAACATTTCTCCAAGTACAGCTGATCAATACAGCAACAGCAATGCACTCCATAGCAAGGAGGTTTAATTAGCCTTAACCTTGCAAACTTAACAGGAGAATGGGAAACATCTTTCTGCTTGCTGCAAAAAGCAGACTGGAATACAAAGCTGCAGAATTGAGACTGCTAAAGAGACTGCTGAGACTCTGAAAGAGAAAACCCAGCTGGGTTAGCAAGTAATAACATAATAGCAAAACGACCATCAATGGGAGTGTATCATTTCTATATCAGTTTCACCCCTTAACTCACCGTGTGCACATCAATTTCACCCAATTCATCAGAAAATAAATAAATAAAAAGGCTCCATCTGCAGGTGCTGAGTAATTATGATTAGGCGTCAACAGTATCAACATCTAGAAATTTCCACACAGCGGGTTTGCAGCATATCAACAGAGTGTGGGAGCACTTTACCATGGAAAGCAGGCTAATCAACCTCTTCAGGCAATGCACAAGAGGAGCCATTGAATGACATTAAGGTCCAATTTTCAACCATCATTATCTTATTCCTCTCAGAAAGCAAAACAAGATCCAATTTCCTCTCTATGCAGGGTTAGGAAAATGCAGCTGCGTTAACCAGATGATACGAGGATGATACGAGGAGGTTTGTTCCAAGTCTCAGTCTCTAACGAGTTTTGAATAAACTTGTTCTATATTGGAAGCCGAATTGTGCAATTCTGGATGAAATGAAATAACATTTTTTGCTTAGATGATTTGAAATTGAGATATAAATATATATCTAAATCTATATTTGTTCATTAAATGTTTATTAGATAATTAATTAGTGTGGAAGTGACTAATTGTTATCGTGAAACACAGCACAACACACAGGGAGCTACGATGAAATGCATCCTCTGCGTGTAAATCCTACACACTTGAGCAATACTTGAAAAAGTTCAATCGTTTTACGAACATACACAGACCTACTCTCTCTCTTTCATCTTTCACTTTTAAACCTCCATTTTCTCTTTTCCTTAATACAATCTGTATGTTTCTGTATGGCTCAGGTTTCCTTGCTGTCTTCACTGACTTTGCTGTAGTGTGTAAAACATTGTTAAATGTCAAGTGCAGTTTGTTTTGCTCTCTCATAATCAATATTGTTAGACCTTGGTGTTCTACAGATTATAGATTGTGAAAAACTTCATGATGCATCATGAAGCTCCTTGTAAATCTGTGGCTGAGCAGGACCTATGGATATACCTGCCATACCTACTGTCACGGGTATGTCACGGTTGTGTCACGGCAGATGGCGCCTACCTTCTCATTTCTGACAATCAAGAATTTAACTTTGCTTTTCATTTATATGTAAAACAAGAGCTGGTTATTGCAGTGATTCTGCTCATTTTCAGCTTGTGAGATCATTTACACCAAAATAATTTTAAATATTTAAATCTGTGAAGTCAAATAACTTTAAGTGGCAATATAATAAAAATAGAAATCTATTTAAAGCTAACAAATCCCTCCTTTACTTAAAAAACAAACAAACAAACAAACAAACAAAAAAGAGTGTGTAAACAAGAGTTGAGTTTCTTTTACAAACTTACCATCCAGTCTCCAGTCCAGACAATCATATATGGAGAAAAAAACTGACTTAAACATCTTTGTTTAGAACCTTGCAGTTGCATGATGTCACATGCCAAAGTATGTACGCCCTATTTACTTACACGTGCGACATTTATCAGACACTCTTATCCAGAGGGACACATGTTGTCTAAGGACAGGGAACTCCAGCACCTAGAGCCAAACTCTTCCAGGAGCTGCTTGTCGTTAGGGATCCTGATCAGTGACTCAAAAGGTTCTAGTGCTGGAGATGCAGGAGCCATGTTTGAAAGCATAACCTCTTGGTCTGCATTCTGAGCATCTAATGAAAAGGCTACCACCACCCCTTTCCTGCCAAGATCAGTGTAACTCATCCATTCAGATTGGAAGTGGGTTCTAGTCTGGACAGAGAATTGAAATGCATCAGTCTTAAAGGCACATTATTTAAGAAAAAGCAGTTTAATCATACATTTCTTAAGGGATGATGGCTGGAATAGTTAATGTTTAGAAATATCTGTTTTGATACATAGAACTACACAGACATCACAAGTAGACTTTACATTTAAAACTGCAAGATAATTATAAGGTACGGCCCCTTTAAGAAGCTTTAATAGGTTAATTGAAAAGCAGAATTAATCATTAAGCTTTCACATTCCTAAAGCTTTTTCAGCACTGCATAAAATAGGAAAATTCACAAAGAGTGCGCTCATGCGATGCATAGAATGGCTCTTATGTGTCTTCTCTCTCTGCAGATATTTAACTGAGTGTGTGTGTGGGGGGGGGGTGTATACACATGAGCCCTCTTCCATGGCCTACCGCACTGAAATTCCAAGAGATGGGCCTGTGCCACTTGCCGCCATGTTGCCTCTGTCAGAGAGCTCATTTTCCTCATTAACAACCCCTGAATGCTTTACACACTCTCTCTCTGTTCCAGCTCACTGGACTCTGCTCTTCAGAGACACTCTCCAATAACTGCATCCTAATGGCGCCAAACGCTCTCATCTCACATGACCTTTTGTTAATGCCAGAAAGCTAGGTCCTGAATGCATATTAGCATGATGTTAGTCACCGTTGCTCCTCAAAGCAATCAAAGCTTGCCAAATATATATCTCCGTGCAAACGCCACAGTGACACAGCTAATAGGGACATCAACATCACATTTAATTGACATTTATTTTACACTTTTAAAGGCTAGGCAGTAGACACCACGTGTTATGCTGAAGCAGCACTGATAAAAAATCACATTAATACAGTGCTACTGTATCAGTTAGGACTGTCATAGCAAATCAATTACACTTTGTTAAAAAATTTTTTTGATTTGCCATTTGATTAATTACAAGCCATTAACTGATCTGCCACAATTTGCGTTCTCTGAAAAATTAAGCTATTTTCAGTGTGCATAATTTGATACCTGTGTAAAATGACATGGGCAAAAATGGCATGTGAGGTTAAACTTTTAAACAGAAGCAAATATCTGCATAAATTGGAGCCCTTTACACCTTCCCATTCTTTCTGCAATTCAACCCAGGCAAACTGTGCATCGTTATCATTACGGAAAATGATTCAACTTATTTCTGAAGTCTGACCAAGTAGCAGCAGCATGTACAAAGAAACTGAAAGTGGGCCATGCACTACGCCTTGTGGTACACTGCAATGTATATATGAACATGTTTTAGATAAGCCTGAAATTCAAACAGAATGCTGCATGCTATAATTTGACCTAAAACCAGATTGTAGTTTTTCTTGAACAATGTTTTAATTTTAGATCTGACTGAGTTCTAAAAACACTGCTTTTCAAATATTTTAAACAATTAATGCTTTAAATCAAAAACCTTTGAATTAAACCAGAAAGTGTTACTGAAAAGACATCTTTTCAGCAGCACAAAAATGGACAAGGCTGTATAATCTTCGTCCAGGAACTGTCAGAACATCTTATCACCTTCTGACCGCACAGAGAAAGAGAGAGAGAGAGAGAGAGAGAGAAAACACACCCATTCTTCACCACACTTTAATTTACTGACCCTGTAAAGTTAATTTGTTTATTCAAACAGAGTTGCAGAGTTGCCAGCATTTATATTTTAATTAGGATTAAAAGTGGCATAGACTCCTGTACTGATTCTTTATTAATCTTCTTCTCCTATGCTTCATTACCTCCAGCTCTGGCACATCTCTCCTTCCCCATCGAAAACAGAGATGTCTGTAAGAGAGCTGAAGGGAAGACAGGGCTTTGCACTTTAAAGCCCATTAACAGCAGCAAATCTTTCCAGCTTGCAATCCTGCTTCTCATTTCAGTACAAGGAAATCTTCAGAGAACAACCACTCTTAAGCATACTACAGTACACTACGATGCACAGTGAAGATGTTTGCTGTGATGAAAAAGATTACCTGTTTAGAATAACAAAAAATGAACATACTTGGGCATTAAAGGCAAGTGGAAGAATACCTATAATTATTTTTCTAAACATAAAGCTGAAATCATTACCTGCAATAGGTAAATCATAATTTCATGCAATTTAAAGTATTCCTCACTCACATCTCCTTGAAACATGTAACGAAGTTCAAACCATATTAGAGTAGAAAAAGAGATTTTATGATCATTTGAAAGGGAAAGTTACTGTTTTTCAGAAACAACATGAAGAATGGTTTAAGCAGAAATAATCTTGAAGTGCAGTTTTTAACCTGTCAGTAAAGAGAGTATGTTTAACCTAAATATAACTAATTGTATAAGAAAATATATATGTATTTGCATAATGATAAAAGAACTTTAAGTGCTTTTTGCAGCAACAATGTAAAGTATGAGATATTCTTACAGGTTCATCACTTTTGAGATCGTGTAAGCAGTATGGTTTTCTATATATTCATTCATTTTCTGCCGCTTGTCCCAAGTGGGGTCGCGGGGGAGTGCTGGAGTCCATCCCAGCTCACACAGGGCGAAGGACGGGCGATACACCCTGGACAGGTCGCCAGCCCATCGCAGGGAGGAGCGTGACGGGTACGGCACCTTGCTCAAGGGTACCTCTGGGCAACCTATCGGGAAGGGGTTCGAACCCCCGATCACGTGGCCAACACCCTAACCACTAGGCCACCACTGCCCCGTTTTCTATATATAAAAAACTTCTTTTAATAGCAGTAGTTCATGCATTTAATCCCATAACAGTGCTGGTTCTTCGCCTTTCTCAGAGGGTTTCATGTCTCTCATCACTTTTACCATATGTATGCCTTTCTTTGTGTTTTGCACTTTTCCAGCATATCTTTCAGTTAATAAGTAAACCTAAAGCCTAACTATGAATATCCTGGGAGTTGCCTGTCAGCTTATGAGCAGTCTCCTGAACTTTTTTGTTCAACTCATTCTTTTGAGTTCAAATATTTTTACACTGAACAAAATCATCCCTACTTGGTGTTCGCTTCCAGTGTTGAGACTTGTACATGTAAATTTGAATTATGAAGCACCTGCAACATAACTGAAACTAAACAGGACAGTTACGTTGGAGGCAGGAGCTGTCAATAAAAAACTGCCATTTAACATCTGCTTCGGAGTTCAGCAAATAAAAAAAGGAGTGTCAGAAAATGGTAATTTTATGGAATTTGGCTGAGTTGTCCCTCTAATAAACTCATTCCTATTCCTCTCCATCCTCGTAATTCCAATGCCAATCTCAGCCCCCCAAACTGCCAGCTGCAAGTCTTTTTGTCAGTTCCACTGTCTCCAACCTGTATAACACTGCTGGTCTCACTACAGTTCTGTAAGCCTTCCCTTTCATTATAGGTGTGCCTCAAGCATATCTAAGCATAGTTTGTCATAATCTTATAGACCTTCTGCATGTTGTAACTGTCCAATCAAGACACTGATCAGACTCACAGAAAGACGTCAAGCCCTGCAGCTGATCAGCATGTTCACACACCAGCTCTACTCACACATGATGAGAGGAGGGACAAATCTGTCTGAACAGATTAGCAGCCTGACAGATGAAGGCTTGGTAAAGAGGGTGCACAGCTGGAGGCAATAACAAACCACAGAATTCACACAATACGAATGATAAAGTTCTCCTTTAACCTTTATTTATCACCTCCTCTAAATACAATTTCATACCATCTTACAATGGGCAGATATTATTTACAACAAAAGTTCCACTTGTATAGCTAACTGATTGCAAATAATCTATCAATGCAGGCTATACTGTTCAAATCCTGATTTTCTGCCAACCAAATTGAGACTTGTGAAAGGCAACACATATATACACAAGGGTCTGCTTGGAAAGATGTTGTAAGTAGTAGTTGTACTTACTGTACTAAAGTAGTATTAATTAATGCTATTTACTAACCATAACTGATCATAACATAACTAGTAATGGCTAGACAAGGCTTGACTACATACCAGCAGTTCCAAATATTTGCAAACAGATCTGGGTGGAAAGGAATCTGTTAGTGATCTTAAAGCTCTAGCAAACTGGGCTAATTCTGAGACTATACATCTGTAGGGAAAACACCTATTGTTCCTTTCTCAAACAGGTAGATACCACATGAAATTCACATTGATGCAAGCCTTAGCAAATGACACTGGATGACAAAATTGACTTTAGAAGAATTCAATGCAAAAAGCATAATGTTATGTAGTTTTGGTGTAAAATGAAACCTCCTCATTCTATTACTATGTCATGGAAAATGTTTCTGGCTCTGTGATCTGCATGGTTGGTAGAAATAAAACTTTCTGCAAAGAGGGTGGAAAGCTAGTCATAAGAAGTCTGTTTCAAGTAATGGTGGAATGGGCCTTCACACAGGATGCCAGAGATGTCAAGCTGTCACACTGAGGCGGACATGAGCAGCACCATCCCTGGATAAACAAATCAGCCTAAGCAAGATAAAACTATAAACAAAAAGTACACTCGAGCTCCACTGCAGATTTCTTTTGACATCTTTTCAAATATTTGACAGCAGCAGCCACCACAACTGCATGTATAGGACTTCATTGGATCCACAATAGACCTGATTGTAGGCAAAGTGCTACAGAAACCTATTCAGGAGAGACTTCATTTTGTGGGGATAAGGTTCTGATGTCAGTCATAGTGCAAAACCTATACCTTGTGTGCTGATTTGCTGTTTATTGATCTGGGGCTTTTGTTTTGCCTGAGATTTAATACTGAATACAATTCTGAATATTTTTAGCACACAGTACAGGCGTTCAGATCCAGAGCAAATTCTCACCTTTTAGGAGACTGTGACGGTTTGATGGTTGACTGTAGGCCACAGAGAACAAGCAAAGCTGCCATAGAATAATACAACAGATGCACACTAACATTCCAGCAAAGACTAACACACACACACACACAGGGGAAGATATACATGACATGAAACAAGGAACAACTGAGACTGGGAGGAGACATGAATTCACCTCAGTTGTCCAGTTGCAGGTCTAGTGCAGAGCAAAAAATAAATAAATAAATAAATTTTAAAAAATTCCAAAATCACATCTACAAAACTCAGTCTCAGCCTAAGATACAGCTATTTTAAATGTTGTTACTTACACATTAATTTCTTCATTGGGGGGTGGCTTTATAAACCCCAATGAGTCAGAGCAGAGCGTCAATCATTCACATGGGTGATCTCTGTTGTAACAGTGGTGCTTTAGTTTTGTTTCTGTATGGTTTATGGTTAGTTCGGTTGATAAAGTCAAGTGTGAGAATCCTGGCTATGCACTTACTTTGTGAAGAATAAATGCTCACTGGGCCCAAGGAAGCAACTTACCCACACAGATACCCTGTTTGAGAACTGTTAAAAATGTCTCTGTGTAGCACAAAAAGGGCTCCCCTATGGTCATATTTCATAGAACACTCTTGGTAAAATAATTAGATTTTATACAGTACCTACTGTAAACCAATCCAAGAAACCAAAACTAAACTTCTGCGCATGTCTCATTTACATTTTTACAATAGTGTGTTGCAAATACCAAGCATAGTTTACCCAAATCATCAGGGGTTGAGGGTAATCAAGGACGAGCTAAGCAGATGGGGTAACTGCAGTAGCCCAACAGCCTAATTGGTTTAAGGGAATCATTTGAGTGCCAATATTTGAGTTGAGTTATTTTAGTGTTAATTGTATACTTTTATAATTTTCATGGTCATGGGGGACTAAATCAAATCAAATTCACAATGAAATAGCAAACACTCCCAATTAAGGTCCAACAATGAGCTGAAACAGAGCAGTCGCTGTAGGCAATGACCAAGCCTTTAAACATTCTTCTCTGTTGGCCTTGAGCCTTCACATATTCAACCCAACACGGTAGACTCTGTGCCATATGTTCCTGTAAAAGGAGCATACCTGGATGAACTTCTAATTCCATTTAACTGAAGAATTTGGCAACCAAAATATGGAAATGTTTGAGCCACCAGCAGCTGAAAGTTTCACACAAGATAAAGCAGCAGCAGCTCCCTTTGGACTGATGCTGCATCCACTACATTAAAAATCAACATGCTGTCACCAAATTCTTCAGTAGGTCTAAAGGTAAAAGGCTGCAGAGAAAGGAATGTGGAGATTAATGCCTGCAACCCAACTATATTAAAGCCTTGTGAACATTGACATTCAAAGGAGAACTGTTTTATAAAGAGCATATTTAATTTTCATTGCTTTTGAAACATGTCACAAAATGTAATTTAAATGTACCTGCCAGGGCAGATTACAAGTCCTTTCCATTAATGTTCATGTCACAAAATGCCATCCAGCCCAGGCTGCTTTTTGCATGAGTTATAGTAGAGGACTACCAGTTATAACTGAGATAATGGGTGAATACAGTGATCAGCCACAATATTAAAAGTCTCATATTATGTAGTCTTGTGTTGCAATGGATCAAAATAACTCATGCAACATTTCCCTCAGGTGACCAGTTAGACTGATATCAGGGGAATCAACACCTTGAATGTTTGTCTCTCCAACTATTCCTGGTGTAAGGAGAAGTGTGACTCAATCGATCTCGCCGGATCAATACTTATATGGCCACCCTTCCTGTAGTGGGCCCCCAACTCCTGCAGTGGAACCACTGAGAGACAGGAAGGACTTCAAGGAGATCCTCAGCCACCTGAAGATAATGGATGCTTCAGAGAAAGAATTAGGACCCCAAAAGGTTGAGAATGACTCATTCGAAGACACTTTTGCCAACAGGGATATTAGTCACGATGCCTGAAAAAGGCTTTAGGCTCAACCAGGACTGCCTTAAGCAGGTACTGGAAAATTCACCTAGCTGAGACAGGATGTTACTGTACTGAGGATCTAGATGTTGTATAAATACCAGTCCCCAATTTTTGCAAATTGTTTTTGGATTTTGATGAACATTGGTTCAAACACTGTAACCTGTGAGCTATGAAACTGAGAACTGCCTCTTTCTTCCTTTAATAAATGCTTATTCTAATTTTAAAGGACAATCAGTTGTGTATTGGAATTAGTTTCAACAAGAGAGTGCCCTCATCAAAGCTGGGGAAGAAATTCCTCATTGAGAGAAGGTAAGAATCTAACCTCAATTAAACCTTAAAAGTTTACAGATTGGACAATAGCACTTCTGTAAATGAGCCTGTGACTCTGGAAGGCTTGTAGACCTAGTTAAGGGATAAAATTTCTTCTAGGCTCACTTCAGTAATACACTGGACAAATTTTGCAGTGTATCTGGTAGTATTAACTTGCTGAGAGATAAGAGAAAAATTGTCATGAAGGGGTGAACTTTGTCTGCAATGATGCTTAAGGTGCAGGTATGTGTCAAAGTAACACTGGCATGAATACCAGGCTTTCCAGAACAGCATTGCCCAAAGCATGATGCTCCTTTTACCAGCTTGCCTTCTATCCCAGAGGGCATCATTTCCACAAAATGTAAAAGAAAGCATTATTCAGTTGACTTCTCCCATTGCTTCATGATCCAGTTGTGAATGATCCATGTGCCCATTGTTGACAGTTTCAATACTGGACAGGGGGTCTCTGTAATGCACTCTGTATTCTGACACCACTCTGTAATAGCCAGCATTAACTTTAGCAATTTGTGCTACAGTAGCTCTGCTTTTTTAAAGGTGCTTTGATCCAGTCATCCACCAAATTCTTTCAGTCATCCACCAATCACAATCTGGTTATTTTCAGTCATTTAGATCCTCTCAGATGTGCATATGAACACAGGCTTCAAGAGTTATATAGTCAATGTATATATATATATATATATATATATATATATATATCCCCTAAGCAGGTGCTATGGTAACAAGTTAACTGATTTTACACAAATCACCTGTCAGTGGTTTAAGTTATGGCAGATTGGTGTATCAGCTGTAAAGGCACAACAATTAAAATAACCTGTTAAAAGAACAGAAGGAGGCAGGAAAATGGTAATAAATTATGGCAGCACATCCATCATAAGTGGACCTCAAGAGGAAAAATGAAATACAAGAAAAATGTAGGATATGGGCCTTTTTCTACCATGTACATCTAGACATACTTTAAATTATGTACACTGAGATACAGCCACAGAGCAGCGGTATAGAAAATATAAGAAACATAAAGATACCCAAAACCTCCATGCAGGGAACAGATCTTTCAAATATGAATGGGAAAGAAACAGTCTGGGGGCTTTTATTCTCCTCTCCTTCTCCATGTCATGATAGCATGAGGGCCATTAATTTCCAAGAAAGAAGGCGAGATGAGAGGGCGAGAGTGTCCATCTTTCCTCTCCTCTACCACTTCCTACGCTTCTTTCTGCTAGTGTAGCCCACAGATAGCATCTCTCTGACGCTGAAAGCAATTTCACCCTGCCATTAGAAGGAGCAGAGGCTTTTGGTGAGACAGGAGCCATCAGAGTGTGTCTATCCTCTACTAGCTACGGACGCTGCGGTGTGACACGGTTGTGAGTGGAAGTCTGTGAAGTCAATCCACAGCAACATTACAAAATTAGAAAGACAGGAAAGAAGAGACAGGCGCTAGAGGAACTGTGCTCCAACTGCATTCTTAATTAGCCAATTATCTACAGCAAGTTAGAGGCTTTCAGAGGTTTTCTCACAGATGAAAGTCTGTGAGTATTTAAAGGTACTAAATAACAAACTAGTGAACAAATACACATAATCAGAGTCTGAAAAAATGTCACTAGGGTGGTTTTCATTTTTGACATATTAAATAGATGGAGGCTGCTTTGGTAGCTGCAGTGAGCAGATACTGAAGAGTGATTATCTGTGGTTAATGTTAAACCAAGAGTTTTTCTAACATTCTCTTTCTGCCAATGAGATGAGAAAAGTTTGATTACTCCTGGTCTAGATATGCACTTGTTGCAATGTGATTTTCTAAATGAAAAAAAAAGTAAAATTATTTACAAAATAGTCCTGCACATTTAAAAATGTGGTTTATTTCCTAAATATATTTATGAATATAAAAAACAGTGCAACTGGCCATATATTTAATGTTTTTTTCCAATTATATTTTAAGCTTGGCAAATAAACTAACATTTTGCACTAAAATCTGTAGAAAATACAATTTTTAAGAATTCCCTCGAAGAGGATATGTACTTAAATTTAATGAGAAAATGAACAAAACATGATATTTGACCTTGAAAGTGAAAAGTGAAAGTGACCATTCTTGTCATTGCGAGGTCACAGCACAGCACACAGTGAACCACAACAAAATTGGACCCCTGCATTTAACCCATGCACTCAAACACCATGCAGCAGTGGGCAGCTATTGAAAGCGCCCAGGGAGCAGTGACGGGCACGGTACCTTGCTAAAGGGTACCTCAGGGCAACCTACTGGTGGGGAATCAAACCCACAATCTTACAATGCAAGGGCAACTGCGGGGGCAACTCCCTAACCACTAGGCCACTGCTGCCCCCTTCATAATAACATATGAAGTTACATAAACTTTCTTTCAATCCATAATTATTCGCCTTCAAGGTCCACATTTGGAAATACTGAATATAATCAAGTTGTGATGGGACTTTTGTTTTTCAGGTTATAAATCTTTGCAATGGTATTTTATTTCAGTTTGGCTCCCACTGTCTGTAGAACGTGTAAATAACTGGAGTTTGCTTAATAACAACATGTAAGTAAGCAGTGGAGAAACAAACCTTCAGTGAAGAGTGTAGTTGCTGCTGGTGTTGTGCAGGAAACCAGACACAGCTAATACAGAGCCAGACATTAATTTCTCAAGATTTAAAGATCATAGAAAGAGAGAAAAACACACAGAACTACCGACTCGATACATGGCAGTGTCTGAAGCCATTGTGGTGTTCTCTGTGAGGAGGGCTTGAGAGAACAGCCTTGAAGCCACTCTATTTTCACCACTGAAGGTGTAGCCAATACAGCAGTGTTCCACATGGCTGCCTGCCTTCAGTGAACTGACAAGCAACAAAAATGAGAGTTTACTGCTCCAGGCTGAGGCCGGATAAGCCTGCAACGGAGTCTTTCTGTTCCAGTAGGTTCTGATAGTGTTAAAAGATGCAACATGAATAAAAAAGACAAAAAGCTAATAAGTGTGCCAGGAAAAACAGGAGGTGGTGCAACAAATGAACATATTAAGCTTAGCTTTATAAAAAAAAGAAAACAACCTCATACAAAGGATCCTAATTAATGCTGCTACACATTTCAAAATAATGAAACTGATCCTTTCTGCTCAGATGAGTCCTAACATGCCATGGCGGTCAATTAGAAGCATAGTGAATGTAAATTAGGCTGCATTCACACTGCAAGTCAAAGTGGGGCAAATTTGATTTTTTCTTGCAATTGTTGTCTTTCAAAAATGACAATACGAAAATCAAAAACATGCCAAAGCAGAATGTTCAGTTCCAAATAAATGAATGTAATATGAACAATTTAAAAGATAAAAGTAAATTATACATCTTTCTAAGTGAAGGGAAAAAGGAGGAGTATTGAGAGCACCCAGGGAGCAGTGACAGGGACGGTACCATGCTGAAGAGTACCTCAGGGCAACCTGCTGATCTGGGATTCAAACCCATGACCTTCCGGTCCTGAGGCCAACTCCCTAACCACTAGGTCACCACTGCCCCTTATATCTGTGTCACATTAAAACGATTAACATCAACACCAAAACAAGACAAATTAGGACTGAGCAGGAAATAAGCACTTTGCAGGACTGCAGTGTGAATGTAGCCTTGGAGACAACAGGGCAGTAAGCCATGACTCAGAGACAGCTACCCAAAGCTTGTCACGTGCTAGTCACACTCTCCTTGGCCTTGACTTGCCTGGCTAGACACAGAGGAGCACAGGGATTGCTGGCACTCAGTGTGCATCTTGTCGGGGTGGCAGGTGTGGAGCCTGCGTGTCCAGTGATGTGGAAGGAGAATCTATCAGAGCGCTGTCAGGTAAACCATCAGAGCAACAGTGCATGCACTATCAGAATATCTGGCAAAAGCCAACTCAGAGACTCAAAAGTCTTGAAAACTCTCAACAAAGGAAAATATTTTTTTCTGGGTTGCATTTTGTTTTTCTTTGCCTGAGTGGTGCTTTCTCATTTCCCAAGGGAAGGCTTAATCAGCATAGTGTGAAGACAGAAAAATTGACCTTGGGGATAATCCATGCTGGCATGAATGCACAGCAAGTGAACAAAAGCACAGTGTCTGTGGAAAGCTACTGATTTAAAGACAACAGTAAGCATTGAACAGAAAAGGGTATACGCACAGATGGTGCTTGAATCAGCAAACAGGAGCAAAAGTGTAAGAAAGTGGCTAAGCATAAAGCCATTCTAAGGAAGCCATCCTAGCAGTGCTCTGTGATGTCATCCACGGGTCTTCTGCATGGGCAATGTACTTTACATCTATAGAACCCGCCTCTCTGTAGAAGACCATTAACCATGGCTTCTGTTATTTATAATAAAAAAATAATCATAAGAATGAGCCTGTATTTGTATTCTTGCTTGCACATACTTGAGCTTTGTGCCTTGCCAGTGCCATGATTTGGTTCCATAGTGGTGCTCTCATTGTCTCTAGACTTGTGTGTTGAAGCAGTTGTAGGAAAGGGAAGCCAGTGCAGTGACAGGGTACCATCGACATGGCCATTAGCCATCATGGCTGTAATTGTGTCCTCTGGCAGACAGCGATGCCTTATCTGGCAGGCAGACACAGAGGACGACTGACACCTGCAAGAAGACAGGCCTTGTCCCTCCAGCACACCCTGATAACCGGGACATGCTCTGGCCTGATTCAATCACTGATTCACAACCAACTGCCATCCTGAAAAAATCACACACCCACCCCAACACCGCTTCTCATAAAAGTCCCAGAACCTGAAGGTGACAGTAGTGTAGGTTCTGATGATGAAGAGAATGTGGTGCCTAAAGATATTGGTTTGCATCATAGGAAATCCCTAGTGTCAGATCTATCAGTTGTAATTAGAGCAAATATTGGAAATTTTGCACCTATAACATATGCTTAAACATGTAACTATGTGAACAATGGAAAAAAAACAAACAAACAAAATAATAATAAAAATAATAATTTGTTCAGTCCAGTTTTGCCACAGTCATGCCATGTTATATAAAAAACCCCAAAATGCTTGATTTCTTTGATTGTTTTCTTTATCATCTAACTAGACAAAAAATAAAAAATTAATCACAAATAAAAATTTTCTTGGCAAAATAAAGAACATCTGCTGTAAAGTGCAGATCTGTGGCTAATTTTTTTTTATTGTTTTACTCAAAATGAACTTTTCTCTAAATTCAGATACAAAAAGCGTGAAGTGTATTCCATATAAATTAAGGTTTTAATTTTCTTTCCGTAAACTGTACATCAAGAAACATTTTGACACCTTTCTTTATGATTTATGACTGCATTTACATTTGCAGCATTTAGCAAACGCTCTTATCTAGAGCGACGTACATGTCCTAATTACTCTTTTTTTCTTTAACATCACATTGCACTTTAGATATGCCATAAAACCTCTTGATCGCTTATACTGAGTAGAGTAGCAGGACATGCTGGAGAAACACCCTACCCAAGTCAGCAGTCACTCGCAGGGCAGACGCACAGATAAACATGCTCATACCTAGGGGGTAATTTAGCATCTTCAATCCACCTAACGTTCATGCCTTTGAACTGTTGTGGGAAATGCAGACACAAGAAAAGCATGGAAACTCCACACAGAGAGGACCTGGAGCACCTGGACACTGAACCCAGAACCTTCTTGCTTTGAGGCATCAGCACCCCTCGCTGCACCACCATGTTGCCCATGATACCATCAAGAATAAAAAAAAAATTAAAAAGGTTCTCAGTATAGATGGTGGATTGGTATAGAACCTTTACATTAGATTCTCTAAACTTTCCTGATTCATACTTGTACATCTTATTATAAAGACAATAAGAGTTCTCTGAAAGCTATGGCTTTGCTCCAAAGAACCATTTTGGGCAAGTTTATTTTTAAGAGCATAGACAATAAAAGTGGATGATGGACCTACATTTAAATTAGTTTCATTATGGACAGCAATCCGCTAAAAGGTCATCAGTTGAATATCAAGCTTAAATTAAGCAGACTAAAATCTTTCTTTGGCAGATCACCATTCACACTATAGATTTTCTACAGCGACGATGTTAATTTGACGCAAATGAAACTCCAGGGACAATTTCTCAAATAACTGAGTTGCCAAAGCAGTGCCTCAAGTGACATTCACTAAAGGGCCTCTCTTGGAAGAAATCCAAAGGCGAACATGAGTGGATCGATGGCCGCAGCACACAGTCACTGCCAATGAAGCTGAGGTACTGTAGCTGCTCTTGTTTGAAAGCTGTGACATTACTGCTCATCAAAACAAATATGTTTTATAATAAACATATCAGGCACTTTGAATAATTATTCTCCTTTGCACAAGACAAGGTGCAAGTTAAGTACAATGAAAGATGTAAGAAGAAAAAAACAGACAATGGGAGATTCGACCATGAAGAATAGGAATATATTGAATGGGATGACAATGATGGGAGAACTAGCATCGACATGGATAAAAGTAAGTCACTGAAGTTAATGTTTTATTATTTTTATTATTATTTGAAGTTAAAAGGGGTGAACAGCATTTATGTTACTGTAGAAATTGGTGCAGCTTGTGTTGCCTTAGTTTTCTTATCCTTTACATCTTTTTTTGTCCTGTTTTATCCTCGATCTGAAATGGTCTGTTAGACCCCCTGTGTCTTTAAGGCCTCTCTCGCCCCCAATAAGCCTGGTGTGTTCTGATAGGCCAGCACATTTCCACACATGCTGTAAATAGGTTACCATGGTGACCGCTTAAAAAAGCCATATGAAATGCTAAAACAAGCAAAACAAGTGCTTATATGTAGTGTGCGTGTGTGAATATGTTGGTTGGAAGAGTGGTGGAAATTGTAGTACGAATTAATTCTAGCCCATGAGTCCTCCATGACACGTTTAATTGCAGAATTACAGCGCGCAGCGGTGTCCTTTTTGCGAGTAAGCCAAACGAAAAAATAACTAAAAAAAAACAGATTAGGTCCCCTTTATAAAGAATGTGCGCACTTCCACTACCCCTGTAGTAGGAATAGGGACCGTCAGTTTAAGCAGCAGTTGGCATATTTATTTGTATATTCTTATCGATTACTGGAATAAATACCTTTTTGTCATTTTTACATTATTTGAAAATACTGGTTTATCTTTATCCTGTTTGAAAACTATTCACTTATTTGACAAATAGAAATAGTTTAAAATAATCTTTTTTCATGTTCTTCCATTATAAGAATGCAGAACATTGTAACCATTTGAAATACAATGTTCTCTTTCTGTTATATATTTACCATTAAATTAGCACATTTGTCTATGGTAGACTTATAGCTGCAAATACAGGTGTAGTCTGTGTGTAGAGAGAGATCAGCGATGACTGATGGTGATAGAAACCAGCAGGCTGGGATTACCTGAGCACAAACTGGCTTTCTCCCCCAGACAGCAGAGAGCAGGCCCGTTACAGCAGGAAGATTACACGTCAGCTTCTGTTTGCACCTGTGCTTTCACCCTTGGCCTCAATTAAAAGTGACGGTGGGGAAAACGGGAGGTGATCGTTCCAAATGTTTGTTGGGGGAAGAGGGGAAAAGAGAGGCTGAATAAACAGAAGCAGGGATGGGGAGGCAGGAGAGAGGACAGAGGGGTGGAGAGGGCTGCAGCACTGACAGTAAGTGATGTGTGGTTTACTCTCCTGAAACGGTGGGGAGCAGAAATCACTTCCCACGAAATAATAAACATGATCTGCGGCCCCCTGTGCTGCACTCGCCCGCTTGCCGATAGAAATGTCAAGATGTCCGAGGCGGGGGAGGTTATTCTACAAGCACCAGAGTGCGGGCCTCACCTCCACACTTTATTACTGCCTCCACACTTAACCCACGCACTGCTGTGGGCAGCTGCGCAAAGGTGCACTTCGGCCAGCACTACCTGCAGCCCTCAGAAAGACATCAGTAACAACACTCGTCTTTGCTGAACATGATGAGCAGCAGCCTATAGACCCTAACCTAGGCTATGGCTACAAGATAAATAATAAAGGTGGCAGAAGGTTACTTATGTGATGGCATAGACCCTTTTTGTATCCCTAAAAAATTCAGTGGAAGGCTCTAAAGAGAACTTGAGCTGTAAATTAAAAGCTTTAAGAACCTCTCTGTTCCTCCTCAATCTTCCAGCATTAAATATAACACAAGGTAATCACTGCCTCTCATGGGAGGAGCAAATGATATTGCTGTCAGTCAAACCTAAGAGACCATTTTCAAAGCAGACTTTGTGCATTAAAGGGCAATAAAGGGCTATTTGTGTAAAACTTTATCAGACCCTTTTTTGACTACCTAAAATTACATGCATGCATTTTGCTAATGAGATATGAATGACTAATCTTTTTTTATTTTTTTATTTTTTATTTTTTGCTTAGGCTAGCTGGGTCTGCAGTCTGCTTCTGATATAAATGCAAGCCAAACTGCCAACTCAGATCCTAGAGACTTGGGTTGCTGCAGAAGAAGTACAGATGATGGTGGGAAGAGCTTGCAAGTGTAAGTGATTTAATCTATTTGCATTTTGTTTAGAATATACTGAACGTATTATTATAAGTTATTATAAGCCAACAATTTTTTGTACAGAAAAATGTCCAAATCATACAAGTATACAAGAAGCCACAGATACAGATTGAGTCAAAAAATGCCACAATGATCTTTCAAACGCAAACACTTCTTCTCGTTCAAATATGTCTGACGCTGAACACAGAGGTCTGCTGGAAATGACAGTATGAAAACAGCAGGAAGCATCTACTCAGTTTAGGCTCAAGAAACACATCATTTATAGCACTTTGATTACACAAGCTCACTACAACCTCTAAGTTCACCTCCATTCAAACAGCTTGATGAAGCTGGTGGCGTGCTTTCAGCATTTTGATGCAAACTGTCTTCAATATTCTGCAGGACTTCACTTTCCTCCAGTTAACTCCTGCACTCTAATCTTTTCCATTTGTACTTCAATATAACACAATTTTACAATGACTCATTTGCAGATATCTCGCTAACTACTCAAAGTAAATGTGGAATATGCATCAAGAAAGCTTTTCAGTCACATGTTCCACCTAACATGATAAAAAGAAAAGATGGGTCATTGGCAGCATAATGGGAAACTGCTGCTCATTTGCTTCATCTGGACAGGATGCAGTAAACTCCCCCAGTGTGCTGTTTGTTAGTTATATGTTGATTGAGTATTCAAGGCAGAATGTGGGATAGGGTGTTTGGGGAGATTAAATTGTTGCTGAGCCATCCATGCTCCTTCCGTGGTTGTCAGCGGTAGCCATGAGCTGCCAGCTGAAGGTGAGGCAGTGATTTGTAGTTTAGGGGAAGTAATTTCAGGAGCAACTGGATCCCTCTGAAATGCACCACAGAAATGCTGAGGCTCAGGGCCATGTGGTAACACTCTGATTAGTTTTGCCCTTGATGTGACATAATATATAGTGCACTTCATGACTGTGGGTGTTGGAATTGCAAAAAACTGAAGGATTTCTGAGATAACCAAACATAGGACATTTTGAATTGCATTAATATGAGATACCGCACTCATAAAAATAAAGGTACCATAATGGCCCGCTGCTTTAACCGCACAGCTCTACAGCAAACTGACTATCTTGTAGTATGAAAGCCTTGTTTACATTTTCAAACGTACTGTTCAGTCCGGTCAATACATTTCCTAAAATGGAAACTAAACTGCAAAAACAAGCTTTCGATTTAAAGTTTCTATGATGTCACAAAAAGATAGACTTTAACATGTAACAGTCTATTCAGAACCCATTGGTTTATCTAAGTACAGTGATGCTTAGCTTCGTGTAATGATGTTAGAGTGAGTTAGTCTGGAATGCTTTTAATATGTGGCACAATACTGGGCAACCATTCAGAACAGATTTCATTTTCACAGATCATCCTTAACAGCGCTATAAAAACACAGCTTATTTAGAGGGATAAAGAGAGGTTGGAAAATTGTTATTTAATTGTCAATTAAAAATGGAGTGGTCAGATACACAAGCCCTATGTTCCATGTCATTTTAGATATCTACATGTAAAGCTTAATCAATTCCATTTGCTTGGTGCCTGCGGAAGCCCTTACCCTCACTGTAATGGCTCTTGTGTTTGTTGCTTTAATACCAAGGAAGATCCGTTAAAGGATAGTAACAAAGGGGATTTAGCTTTAGGAACCCCAAAAAAAAAAAGAAGAAGCACATTGGGTGGGAATGCAACTCATTATCAGAATAAGTGTCCTATACAATTCTGCTAATTCTATTATTACATGTAAACTGACTTGATTTAATTGAAGACTAAAATTAAATGAACTCATTGTCCTTTACCACTGTTAAAACTATTAATACTGTAATTACTTCTACTTCTAACCTATTAATTATAGTACACATTTTTATACTTTATACAACAAAAACACTCACCTAATCACATTTCCCAGCAGGACGATAAAACATGGAAAAGAAAAAGAGAAAATGATTTCAGGTTGCTGATTAGTGCTCAGACTACAGAAAGACATTTGCATTCATACAATGTGTTAACAGTGAAGAAAAAGTAGCTTGCTCCAATCAAAGCATGTCAGCCCTAAGCTCATATTCAGCATCCTCGTATGACTTAAAGGTGCAGATAACTTCATGTACAATGACCTCTCCCATAAATCATTTTACATTGTGAACTCAAGGCCAGCGCAATTACCATGATTTGTGGAGCCATGAGGAAGGGTAGGCAAGCCAAGGCAATGAGGTACAAAGCTCAACTGACAGTGACTACAGCGCCATCGGGCAGGCAGTGAGGGTGCTCTGTCTTTGGTGTAGGAACACTCCCTCAGATTCTGAGTTATTATATCTGGCACCCGCTTCTGAGCGGTGCCATCTTCAAATGGGAAGCTTTAACACACATATGAAAAATGCATGGGTATGAGCTCTTACTCTGCTGTGCCACTTTCACTGCAGCTATTTGAAAAGAGAAAGCTGGAGAAAGCGCTGCATGCCTCTAGGCCTGGAAGTTACTCTTGTGTAACTCTGCATAATGTAGATAGGTTACAAACATCACTTTCATAAAAATGGATGTGTTTATCTGTGCATAAGTGCAAGCTTAGCTTTTCCTGTTAATACAAGCACTACTAAAGATGCATACCCGGAAATGCAGCTATATAACTGAGGAAGGTTCCATACATGATAACATGATACATGATAGCATCAGCGAAGGAAGGACCAGAAAAAAATGTAATTAACAGTTTTAAACATCACAAAGAGAACAAGAATGGTAGGTCTGCATCTTTAGACTACTATTAAGAGAAATAATAAAAGAAAATTGAATATCATTTCTGATCAAAAACCAAGTATCAGAACTGGGGTGGTTCTAGTATAGATATATCTAATCACATTTATCAGAAATATAATATAATTGCTAGCATTAGAACATAGTTGATCTAAAAGAACTAAAGTAGCTCAAGAGATAAGATGAACTACATGTCATCGCACTCATAAGAGTGAGCAGGTAGCTTACCACAGATGTCCGTGTAAGTTGGAACAGCGAGACTGATGCTGAAAATCTGTCACATATAAGGGTCTTAGCTTCTGCTTGATTTTGTTATGATCTGTTTAAGTCGTTTGGTAAGTGCTAGTGTGTAAAATCAGAATGGTCTTTTAATTTTAGTGGCCTGCCAATGACAGATGCAGCACAGTGGCAGTATTTAGAATTATAAGAGTAGAGTAGAGTAGAGTGATCTTTTAAGCCGCACACTCACAATATTTTACGCAACACTTTTAGCTTTGATTACAGCAGGCATTTGACAATAAGTCTTCTCTAGCACATCCCAAAGATTCTCAATGGGATGAAGGTCTGGACTCTGTGGTGGCCAAGCCATGTGTAAAAATGAAGCCTCATGCTCCCTGAACCATTCTTTAACAATCTGAGCACAATGAGTCCTGCCACTGTCATCTTGAAACTGGTCCTTGCCATCAGGGAAGAAAAAACAACAGTTTATTCAGTAAATTCACATTATGCATCCCCATTTTGGGGGCATATAATGTTACTGAACCCAGACCTGACCAACTAAAGGCACCCTAGACTCAAACTGCCCCCTTAGGATTATAGAAACTAAAATAATGGGTGCATCCACTTCTCTTCTTGTCCTGATACATCACTCACTCTGGAACAGGGTACATCATTTCCATTGCTCCAGAATCCGTTCTTTATGCTTCCCAGCAAATTGATGCTTTTTTCCTTTAGCCTCACAGATGAAAAAGATGTGACTTCCTTAAATCTAGACAGCTGTTTCATTCCAATATCTTGAGTTCTCTTTGTATTCTGCATGTGGACATGCTTTAACTTTACTTTTCATTTTTATGACTTGATTTCACTAAATTATTATTATTATTATTATTATTATTATAAATTGGGATCTCCAGTCATTCAAGACTTTTCTGATCATTCAAGATTTTTTTTATAATCCACATTAAATGTGATCTCTGGGATTCTTTTTTTTGTATATAATGAACACACTATAACAAAGCCAAAACTGTGTTTTTCATTTGTCACAAAAACATTCTAGACAAGCAAATACATGAACAGGATTATACATCATGCTTCATTTGACTTTTAAAGTCATCAGAGAGTTCTGCACAATAGTATATAAAGCTCTTGTCCTATTTGCTATTACATTTTACTATGCCAACAAGCACATGTACTGAGCAGAAAATAAGCCTTTAAATGTACAGCTGGTGAGATTTTAAAGTGTATTAAAATGGATCTTTTGAAAATAAGCAATATTTGAAGAGAAAAAAAAAAATCTGCCAAGTTTTCAGTTTTCAGGATCAGTTTCAGAATCAGACAATGTTGCTGCCTCTGTTTGAACAATAAAGTTCCTTACAGAATTTTCCTTTAACATAACCCGCTTGTCAGAAATAAGAGGACAGCAGTTTGAGGTGGGAAGTAAAGCAGAGGTGGCAGATGAGGTCAAGAAGGTTGGTGATAAAATCATGTCATGCTGGCAGATCAAACGCCAACCTGAGAAAGTGCAGACGCCACCAGCTTGAAGTAAATAAAAGTAGGTGAACTGATAAGCCAATTGATTTGGACGATACACAGTGACCAGCAGATGCCCTTGACTGATGGGATACGATAACAAGTGTATTGGATTTTCATGCTAGCTTCATGGTGGAAAATAAAACAACACTGACACCCTCAAAGTCACAGTGGAGAAAATGAGACAATAACACTTTCTGATACACGCAAACGAACTGCACAAACCTGGGAATGCAAACACAAAAATGATTCAATTTCTTCCAGTTTCTAACTTCTAACTAACAGCTCTAAGCCCTAGGTCAAAATGATACTTTAATTAGAGCTCATTATCCTACAGCACTGTTATCTCTTCTATTACATGTCCTGGTTCTACATGTGGTACGTTCAGTACTTTCAGCTGAGCTTAAATTGGTGCAGGAGTGAAATAACGCAAAGCAGCTCATTGTGCCTTTCCCTTTCATTCTCTGGCAGACACATTCACCGAGTGCAAAACTGGAGCAGTAATGACCTCTAACTGTCCTGCTGTCAGAAAGAGCTCAGTGAGTTGATAACAACATGGCTACCTGCATTTACTGAGGCAGTGAAGTATTCACCCCATGACCTTTTTAAAAAAGCTTTAATAGTGAATAATAGCACTCAGGCAGTGGGAAAATGACAGACTTGACAAGTTAATAAAAGACCTAAGAACTAGTGAGGATTCTATATTATTTCCATTGAGCTGAATTTAATGTATGTTCACAGTCTCCTCAGTCCAAAGGCAGACATGAAGGACTGTAGAGAAAATTCCAGCTGAAAACAAAAGGTTTGTAATTGTATTTGTAACTACATTAGGTTTTTAGCAGTAATAGAAGTAGTGGAAGTAGCAGCATAAATCACCAGTACACACAGCAGTAATACTACTGTAAATCCATAACGTTTTAATATATTTAGTGTTTCATCTGGTCAGGTAATTTCATAATTATTAATGCTATGATATTATTATGCAAGTTAATGCAAAGTGTTGCTAGAGTAGAGCAGAAAAATCTGCATTCTTAGTGAATTTGTTTGTAAATTCACTTAATTTCTTAATTATGATCCAGCGTATGAAGTGAACGTGACTATTTGTCATTGTGAAACACAACAAAATGCATTCATCTGCATATAACCAGCACACACATGCAATAGGGGACAGCTATGTCCAGTGTCTGGGGAGCATTGACAGGGATGGTACCTTTCTCAAGGGTACTTCAGGGCAACCTACTGGTCTGGGATTCGAACCCGCAATCTTTCGATCCTGAGGCCTAGTCCCAAACCATTGAGCCCCCGCTTCCCTGTATCAGCTACAATGACTGATTCCATGAAGTCAGATTTTCTAAAATGGTAGAAAGATTTTGGTTTTGGTCTGGTGATTCCTCTTGCACACAGTGCTCAAGATTTTTAGTTTCATATGCATCAGCTTTAAATAATTTTGAATACCTTGTGTTAGGTAACCCCCAACAGTAGCAGCTGGGTAAAGCAAATCAGAAAAATACAGAAAAGGGCAGCGGTGGCCTAGTTTCGGGTTCGATTCCCTCACAAGTAGGTTGCCCTGAGGTACCCCTGAGCAAGGTACCGTCCCCATCACTGCTCCCCGGGCGCTTTCAATAGCTGCCCACTGCTGCACGGTGTTTGTGTGCATGGGTTAAAAGCAGAGGTCCAATTTTGTCATGGTTCACGCTTGCTGTGCTCTGACCTCGCAATGACAAGGGTTGTCACTTTCACTTAAAAATAAAACAAATATATATGAAATAAATTTAAGGATAAAATGTAAATGGTGGCGGTGGTGTAGTGGTAGGGTACTTGCCTATGGACCTCTGGATCAAGAGGTCCCCGGTTTGAATCCCACCTCTATCACTAACACCACTGGGTCCCTGAGCAAGACCCTTAACCCTGAGTGTCTCCAGGGGGACTGTCCCTGTAATTAGGACATGGAAGTCGCTCTGGATAAGAGCGTCTGCTAAATGCCGTAAATGTAAATGTAAATGGGTTGCATGAATACATAGAATGCTGACAAAAATGTTCTGTACCTATTAAATGTATAGTTTTAATAATAATAATAATAGTTTGTATTTATATAGTGCCTTTCTCAAACCCAAGGTCACTTTACAGAGCAAAGGATAAAACAATATCAATCAAAACAGTTAACAAACAAACACAAAGACACTGACAAACAAACAGCAGAATGAATAAATCAAGAATGGGGAGAAGTGGAAGAGCACAGACTGAATAGTGCTATTATATGAACCTGTGTGTTCAGGAGCCTTTATTTTTAAGAGTATACATGCAAAAACTGTTGATATATGATTTTCCTGACAAATCAGATAACACATTGGATGTCAAATGTTTAATATTCAAACAATCAATACAGACCCTGATAGTTCCTTCTCTCATTTTGTTTACCCTGAGATCATTACAACATACAGGAGGAGGCCATGAAGGATTCCCCGCTTGTGCCTTTTTTTTCTCTCCAAGGATTTAATATCTTCTTTCAAATGCACAAATAAATAGATTCCTCCTCCTTGCCTTGAAGCAATTATCTATCATATTAACCCTCAACCCAGTAAAGGATTAGACACAGCTGTGTGGGTCTAGAGGCAAGAAGCCATTGCATGGAGCAAAATTAATTAACATGTACCGTCTCTGCTGTTGCCGCTCTGCTCGAATCCACCGAGCCCTTACATCAACACTACAAAACTCAAGTCATTACCGACTTGGAGGGGAGATGCCATTAAATTTCATAATCAAGAATGATTTGCTTCATTTCTCACACCCCTCTCTCATGCTGTTATTGGATAACTTATAAATAAGATTTTGTACAGCGCTCAGGAGACACAGAACACAGATCTCAAACTTGAATTCTCTCCTCCTACTATGAACAGTGAACAGTACTATGAGGCCTAAACATCCTTGTCTTGTGGATGCGAACACAAAAAATTTGTCAAAACCATAGGCATCACTTTAAGGGGGGCTCCACCTCCTTGCCTTTGCACCATCTCTGAAGAGTTAATGGAGGCATTACACTGAGCGATGATTCTCCAGCTGCAGTACATCATCTTTGTCATTACTTCAAATGTCAGATTCCCAACGACCTGGTGGGACATCTTCATTTACTCAGGCTAACCTTTCCCTGAACTGTAGAAGATATAAGGCTGATCTGTACCCAACAAATTTTCCCTTATTTTTCAAGACTACACCATTGCACCAAGGTCGATTCATCTTCGTTAAGCTTGGCGACATGAGCCTTCAGGCTGCACACCTGTCTGCTTCCTTCCTAGGACCCTCCATTAAAAGAAGGGAGGGGGGGACTCTGACCTGTTTCTCTGCCTTAGGAGCAGCTTACCGTCCTTTACCATGACTCCAAATGGAGACAGATAAAAGCGTCTGAGCTGCATGTAGCAGTTAATCAGTGTGCAGGATTACAGGATCAGAGGCCCAGCTAGAGAGCAAACCTGCTGTAAATAAAGGACTGAGCTGGCCCAAGTCTGAGTGCATTACCGACCCTGAACATTCTCTGATTTGTTTCAGATTATTTTGACTTTCCGGTCTGGTTTGCAGACAAATATGACCTTGTATTGGTTTAGATTGCTTTCTAAAGAGGGCAGGAAAATTGCTTGACATTTGCCAAAACAAAAAAAAATATATCCTTTTTCCCAGGGTACCTGGAGCTTTCAGATGTACAACTGGAAACAATGTGCTGCCTTTGCCTCATCTTTCATCTTGTAAAAATGGTCTATGCCACTAAAAGACAAAATTTTCTTTTTCGTGGTTGATGTACTATGTTAGAGTCCTCGTTCTGTAGAGGATACAACAGGAATACTAAGCTGCCAAAACAAGCGCTTGGGAGTTTTAAATGGTTGTGATGTCACAACCATGAGCACGTTTACATATGACTATTCAGCCTTCAGCAGTTTTTATTTATATGGGAGAAACTTGGATTGTTACTCTTTGAGCAAAACATAATACAGTATACTTGTTAATGAGCCAGATCATCTAAACAGAATACAGGCTTCATCCACATCAACAAAAAACAGCCTGTCTATTTGTAAGGGGTATTAAATAATCATGAACTTAAGTGTCCTTGATACATAAAACCAACAAAATCTTATATAAAGACTAAGTAAAAATGATCAAGACCAGTGGCATTTACTGCAGCAAAGCGGGTTGAATTCTTTATTAATACCTTTAATCTCAGAAGAAGATGCTGAACCAGAAGAGGTCTACAAACTTTAACATGCAGCGTATTTAATCATTTGGACATGCCATCATTTACGGTTCCTTTCAGCAAGTGTTCTCAAAACAATCAGATGCACTCCATCAGGTAAATCCATGGTTTAGGTCAGTTTCTGGTAATGTGCTATCCTGAGAAGGCTTTTTACTACAGTCGAATTTCAGAGCTACTATAACACTATCATGACAGATGGTGCACAGTAGTGTGTTATTTTCTCATGGCAGCCATGGTACTCTATTATCTAAACAGAAAAGCTGTGCAAGAATTCATTCACCAGAGCATAACACAGGACATAGACAGACAGAGAATGACAGACAGGCAGGCAGACAGACACACAGAGGTCATGGCTGGGAACGTTCTTTCTGGTGATGAAAAAAGCAAAATGGGTTGTGACATATCATGAAAAAAGAAATCTCAGTTATATATCCTCTTAGGCTGTAAGGGATTGACATGCACTTGTCTAACTGTTCAGAGAACTATGGAACAGCCTAACTGTACTGTAGAGTAAGGCCCACGCTATGAGAATACTGTGATGCATGTGCCTCACAAAACTGCAAATGAAATGCAGTAGTATACTAGTAGTATAGTATAATAGTATACTAGTAGTTTAGTAGTATACTAAACTAGTTAGAAACTGTAAAAACTATGTAAGTAAGCATTCTAAACTTAGTTTTTAATTATGAAAGAATAAAGTCATATTAACTTTCATTCATCTTTTCTTCCTTCTCCTGTTTATTTAGATTCCTGAGGGTTTTTTTTTTTTTTTTTTTGCTGGTCATGTTTTGCTCCATTAACTGTGGGCTTACATGCTGAAATTGTAAAAAAAGAAAAATAAATAGAAAAAGTATCCAAAGAGGAGAAGGCATAAATGGTCATAACCTTCAAGGGAAGTCTGTAAATAGATTTCATTCCAAGTCATTCTGGAGTTTTCAGCCAGTGGAGTGAATTGGTGCTGGCTGATCTTACAGACAGTGTTCTACAGAAAGCACTGCTTTTAACATTTCTTACCTACATAACAGTTTTCATACAGGTCATTACATGAAGGCAACAGCGGCACCATGGAGGCAAGGAAAAAAGCACTTAAAGATGTGAAATGATTGGAAGTGTTAGGGTATATTTTGTGAAGGTGATAACCATCATGATTATTTCAGAAGTTATGCAAACGCTTCTTCCAGTTAAGTGGTAGTGAGCACATACTTCCTGTCTGATTTATTTGAACTTACTTCTAAATTTATGAAAATGTGCATAAAAGGTAAAAATGCCCTTTAATGCTGAAAAAGTGATAAGGAAACATAAAATCCATTTAATGTATACACTTGCACTAAACTGTGTTGTTCTTTTGGGTGTACCTGGACAGCATTCTTTTTTTCTGACAGCGCTGAAAATAAAGAAGATGAAAAAGTTTAGATTTTATATACATTTACGGCATTTAGCAGACACTCTTATCCAGAGCAACTTCCAGGTTCTGATTACAGGGACAGTCCCCCTGGAGACACTCAGGGTTAAGGGTCTTGCTCAGGGACCCAGTGGTGGTAGTGCCAGAGGTGGGATTTGAACCTGGGACCTCTTGATCCAGAGGTCTATAGGCAAGTATCCTACCACTAGACCACAACCACCCACCTATATAGTTTTTAAATAACCTAATTAGGATCAGTTGTCAATGCTATAATGTAACTACAATGAATATGTAATTGCATTCAAATAACATAGTAAAACGGCAGCATTTACTACACTGCCGAGGTGTCAAAGAACACAGCAGATTGTGAGAAGGTGCTCTGGCTTTGTTGAAGAGCATTGTGTGGAATGATGAAACAGCCGTGGCACTGTCGCAGGCCTGCTGCTGTAACACAAGTCATATCCAGTGAAGTCTGTGAGAGGATCAGTGATGCTGGCTGTGATAATGTATGAAGTCGCACTGTGATCGATGACGGTGTGCTAATCTGCCTATGAGATAGCAAGGGGCTAGCTCTCCTCTGTTTGGAGAACAGAGCCATTATCTCAACACTCCGGCTTACCGCGCAACCCGTCATACAGCGGGACAGCAACGCAGAAATACTTTCATATCTGCACCAAGGCTCAAGGAGCGATTACTGCAATATTTTCAATATTCATTTCTATTTCACTCAAACCTGTAAGAGATCATGCTGTGAGAAATCAAGAAGACCTCAGTACAGGCAGGATTCGGGCTTCAGGAAGGCTGCTTTAAGCCTTTTTTGAACATTATGTCATACAGCCAGTGAAGTGGAACGCAGGGGAGAAGAGGGTGCTACACCTAGATTCCAGAAATGTTTGTTTGAAGTGCTGAAATACTTTTCATAGTTTAAATTGATATTGCATTTACATTACAGTGAGCTCACTTGCTCCCAGTACTTGTTTTGGAGCAAGTTACTAAAACAAACCAATTTTGGTGATGAGAGCAAAAGTGTGTGCAGAGTGTGCAGAACATGCAGTGTGAAGCACAGTTCTGTGTTCCAGTCTGACTTTAGGGTTGAAAAAATTTCTGTTCTCTTTAAAATTGATTTTTTCTACCACTTTACACTGACAGCCAAAATATTTTCCTATAATTTATGCATTTTAATCCAGGCTGCTCAGTCATAAGTCACCCCGACTCCTGCGGATTTTAAAATATTGCAAAGAAGCACAAGTATCTCTCAAAAATTGATTCATGCCTGATCAGAGTGTCATCTGAGCTTTCAATGCAGGGACACACTCATCAGATTGCTGTTTTTGGTTATCCATGTCTCCACTTATCACTGAGCCGCTGACCTTGTGCTGTCATATCTCTTCCCTTCTCTCAGGCTTATTTCCTCTGCACCATGCTGCAGTGTTTTCACATACATCCCAGAGCCGGAGTTGACACTGGTGCTCGCTATCATGAGCGTAACAACCTCCACCAGGGGTGTCCAAGCCAGAATGTACAGAAAACATTTTCCTTATTGTCACCTCGAAGAATAAATATTATCTTGACTGTTTTATTTTATTTTATTTATTTTTATTTCTTTCTTTTTTTTCTTAAGACTGGGGGCATAAAATCTCTTGAACAGCTGCACAGTGTATCTCTGGTAGCTAACTTATGTGTTAGTCGTGGTCTAGTATTAAGATACTCGCCTATGGACCAAGAAAGTGTTGGTTCAAATCCCACCTCTAGCACCACCGTCATTGGGTTCCTGAGCAAAACCCTTAAACCCAAGTTGCTCCAAAGGGACTGTCCTTGTAATCAGGAACTGGAAATTGCTCTGGATAAGAGCATCTGCTAAACTGCATACATTTAAATGTAATGTAACTCATGGACCCACTCTCTGTGGCACATTCTGTCCAGCAGTGTACTCACGGTAGTTACTGCCTAATCTAGAACCAGGTGTGAATATAGTAATTCAGATATGACAGATGTGACATGCTGTGCCAATGATAGGAAGCAGACATCAGAAGAGTTCAATGGCTCTAAAAGGTTCCTCAAAGAAAGTCAATACATAAAATGGTTATGAATGCATTGCATGGTTATCATACAATGATTTTTTGGACAAATTATTCCGATCCAAGGAGATCCATCTGGCAACATCAGGAGCTTAAAGTATTTGCTGCTAATTTCTTTGCACCAGATACCACAGCACATCTACTGCGGTCTTTGAGGTGTCTATACTGCAAAGGGTCAAAGGGTGGTCTAGTGGTGGGTACTTGCCTATGGACCAAAGGCTCAAGAGGTTCCCGGTTCGATTCCCACCTCTAGCACTACCACCACTGGGTCCCTGAGCAAGACCCTTAACCCTGCGTTGCTCCAGGGGGGCTGTCCCTGTAATTAGTACATGGAAGTTGCTTTGGATAAGAGCGTCTGCTAAATGCGGTAAATGTAAATGTCAGATCTGTCTTGGGCTGTTCCAGGGGGTACAAATTTTATAAATCTATGAAAAAAGCAACACTGGCAAACCCAAGTTCACACATGTACAAAAAGAGAGGATAGAAGTGTGTAACAGAAATACTTATCAGGAGTTTACTTTTTATCACTTACTGTAACAGCTACTGTACTGCAGCAACCCTATTGTTTCATCTTCTGATAATACTAGGACCCCCTGCTCAGCTTCAGCTGTGACCATGACACATTATCTCTGGGGTTTGACATCAGTTTTGAAAGCCGTAATCAAGATTAAAATCATAACGCTCATCATAAAATTGTGTGAAAGTATGTATTACAGCTGAATGACCTAAATTACCTCTTATTTCACAGAAGATAAAAGGCACTTCTTAAAGAGGCTGATTAATGCGATTAACTAAATTAGAGCAGGTTCTCTGAAGAAACCCCCATGAGCTGCTTTCTAAAGATAAGAGAAGATTGGTCCGATCAGAGTTCACTTTGAAAGCAGCAGAGAAGAGGTGTTCAAGATAAGCTCACTTTCTATAGAAAAAAGTAAGGTATGCAAGTGTGGGGTGCAGCTAAACATGGGTTAAAAGGTGACGGGTTTTTATAAAGCTTTACAGATTAAAATACAACATGTATCTCACTTTCACATATTCCCATAGCAACGCTTTCTGCCCCTTCTGACAGCTATCTGACAGTTTTCAAAAACTGTGTGATATGCATTTAGGTCACAGAATTCACATGTAGATAACTGAAATCACTATCTTGGCACACATTACATCATTCTCAAGCAAGCAGAAGCTCATTGTGAACCTCAGTGCAGTTAAAAAGAGAGATTCCATCTTTACAGCAGTGTAGTTTGGCTATAGTTTATGGTCTCCTCATGTCTTTATTGGCCTTGTGAGAGACTGCAGTAATGAGAAAGCAAGTAAACCAGGAAAAATAACAATTATTATTATTATTATTTATTTATGTATTTATTTTTGCTGCTGCTGTTAGTTAAGCTTAATTTATTTGACATTTATTTAATGTAAAATTTATTCCTTTGGCTTAAATATTTTTAAAAAATATTTGCTGAAAAATAAGTTGGTTGTGTCCCATGCTACCCTACCACATGCTGAAAAAAGGCTAAACGCTTCTTAAGAGGTAAAAACCCAGCAACTCAATTTCCACAAGTTTCTAATTACAGCCTCTCTGGCTCTCAGCAGGTAATCCAGGCCACTGTGTGATTTGCCTTGTGACACAAAACTGTCCACAGGAAATAAAACAAAGGGCCGAGCTACTGTACGATTTGCTTAAGCCTTTGATCTGAGCTCTTTGCTATCTTCGCTATCAAAACCTGCAACCCCCCCAATCCCACACGTCTATTATCTTCATTACTGTGTAAACCCTGTAGCCCCGCTAAAACAGCCAATAGCCACTTCACACTGTCTCTAGTCAGCTTCAGTGTGGCAGCAACTGACAGTGCATTTGCACGGCATGCAACCTCCTTCCCCTTTAATTGGTTCACCTTTTCACAGAACTGAAAGGTTGAGGTCAAGAAGCTGGCAATTTAATTCCCCTCTCCTATAACGAGATCCATAGTGTCTATTAGAGAGATATGCTGTCACACTCAGCCGAAACAAATGCACTTCATTACAGTGACACCTGGCCGATAACGTCAGCCCCTAATAATCCAACATATCCTGCTTTTTTCCCCCCTTTTTAGTGCCCTCCTGCACTGGATTAATGGCTATCTATATGCACTATTGTACCATTTATACTCATTTGAATCTTTTATGGACCATGTAGTGTAAAAATGCCATGGCTAATGTGAATAAATGCATTAGGAGCTTCAGACAGCCAAATGAGCAGCAAATCAAAGAGCAGGCCAGAAGCACATCCATGAACAAGTGGTGGAATACAGTGTTTAGTTAGGGGAGCACTTTTGTCTGAGGACATATAGCAGGCTTAATACGTTTTTACGCTTATCCTCCCGGGGCAGGTGCAGCAAATCTCCTCCACCAGCCCCAACGTTCAGCCGCCAATGATAATCACAAGGCTGATGTGAAACTCTCGCTGCATTCCAAGCCCCAAGCCAACACACACAGCAGACAGGGGAATGTTGCGGCTGCTATGTGTTGTAACATATATTCAAAAGTTTGTAATCATATGTTTTGAAGCAATGTCATGCTTGAGCCAGATTTTGTTCCTTAATTTGGTGTTTCTGAAACTCAAACTAATGGGCTAAGGTGGATAGGTTTTTTGTATTTTTAATTAATCAGTTTTTTAGCTTAAAAATCTGCTTTGATCATGTGTAATGAAGTGGTATCTGAATAAAATAATAGATGGCAATTATAAAAATCTACTATTCATGTCAACCAATTACAAATGAATGCTTATCTGCAGCAACGTAATGGGCCTTTATGGAACAGCAATGTTACAGAACAATGCCAGATCCCTTGTATGAAAAGTTGCCAAGAAAATGAGCAAAATATATAAAGGGTCTGATAGACCAGATAAGAATTTTTTGGGATGGTATTTTGGGATGTTTTATTACATTTTTGGCAAGTACAATAAGCTATTTCTTGATAATATTGTGTATTTTATTTTATTTTCTTATCCACCTTTCTTTAGTCACCCCTTTCAACCACGAGTCATTCTTATAACTTCACTTTTAAATTCCCTGTTTAATCATAATAATTCACAGATCTTATGCCAAATTATGAAAGCACCTCAATTTCTTGCTTTTTTACAGCAAATTGATGTAATGCTTGTTATAATATAATACACATCATAATATAATAATTATACACATTTATTTTGAACAGAATTCATGTTACTAAAAGGAAAGATTTCCTCTGGTAGCATAGTGTGATCAGACACCTTTAGTGAGTGTTGATCAGCCAGTACTTGCCTACGGACCTATGGATCAAGAGGTCCCAGGTTTGAATCCCACCTCTAGCACTACCATCACTGGGTTCCTGAGCAAGACCCTTAATTGCCCTTAGTTAAAAAACCCTGAATTCCTCCGGGGGGACTGTCCCTGTAATTAGGACGTGTAAGTTGCGCTGGTTAAGAGCGTCTGCTAAATGCTGTAAATGTAAATGTAATTGTGAACAAATATATGAACAAAAACTTGCACATCAAAATAACCATTCAAGAAGTAAACAATTAAATAATTAATTAAATTAAATAACTTTTGCACCAAGGACTTACTGAAAACCATATTTCAGTCAGTCAGTCATTTTCTGCTGCTTGTCCCAAGCTGGGTTGCGGGGGGAGGGGGGGGGGGTGTCGGAGTCTATCCCAGCTCACACAGGGCGAAGGACGGGGGACACACCCTGGACAGGTCGCCAGCCCATTGCAGTGAAAACCATATTTTAATACTATATTTCAACCTTCTGAGAACTTCTGACAGAGCCATGTTACAAATGCCTTTGGATTTTCCAGGGCGTATTACGAAGGTCAAGGCTTCAAATGGCTCGGCTTTGTTTGGTATATTTATACCATGTAGAATTAACATTAATATTGATTTTTTTATGTATAACTTTTACCCGTATTGATGTTTTACAGTGATGTCTCACAGTTGAAGCTCTCGAAACGATATATTGTGTGTGTGACATCAAATTTATATAAAAAGGAGGATTTTCTGGTTTTAATAGTTTTATTAGAATTCATACAAAAGAAGAAAAAACATAATATTATCTTAAGTTGTCCTAAAAAGGACATATTAATTGTAATGCACATTCATAAAGCCATAAATGAAGCAAATGGGTCATCTGACTAGGTAAACTGCTCAAGTTGAACCACTGCTCCAGTTTAATCACTGCTCTGGTTTAACAGGGACCTTTTTTTGACTAACTCAGGCAGAGATGACAACTTAAAGGCCAAATCAGTTTATGGACAACAAAGGGTTTTAGGACAGGCTCTCAGGCAGTATTACTTCTGCTTAGGTTACCACCACTTAGCAATCATCAACCAGCAAGTACAGCTGGAACCAAAGACATTACATTTTCACCGTTATGAATGTGTCCGCATTCGCTAAGCATGACGCACGAAAAGAAGAGCACAAGGGCCTTCCGCAAACACTCTCCCATCTCCTGTTCATCCGAGCAAAACAGTATAATTTTCTTATGCGCGCTATTATTAACACAACTAATAATCAGCAGGTCTGAGAATGATTGGATTTTCCCATCTTTCTGTGCTTGGCTGAACAGCGACTTGTTGAGCACCTCTCTGTCTGGCTATACTAATTACTGCATGCCTCGCAAATGTCTGCTGCAGTTGAGTGCCATCTCATTATGCCGAGTGCTGCAGGGCCCCCTGTCCCAGCCGGGCTGTGGTGGGAAAGCTTAGCATGACTGCTAAGACTTGGGCACAGAGCCCTTGGTTTACACTTTGCCGATCCCTCCATATTAAAGGTTCTGGCAACAGAATGCTGAAGCTAATGCATTCTTATTAGGCTTGATTTGAACAGATGCAATTGTTATGAATTGCATGCCGCTGCCAGAACCCTTCTACTTTTTTGTCAAGAAAAAAAAAATTTAGTTTTGCTGGGAGAGCCAGGGGCATACAGCGGCCACTGACATTTCGTCTCCTTGCTGGGATTATGGAGAGGCTCTCTAGCATCTTCCTCAGCAGCTTAATCCTGCTGACATTTCAATGGGCCGCTTCCCCACACCACCACCAGCAAGCCACAATGGCCCTTTGTCAAAAAATGATTTATCATTAAACCCCGGCAATGGAGCAGAACTGAGATTGGGGTCTTGCATCCATCTACCACTTGCTCTTTTCCCCCCACCATAAAAACCTTCCAGTCAATTTTTCAGAAGTGGTTTCTGCTGCTTTCCCCAGCCAGTGCAATCAGGGAGGTAAATTACCAAACATGACTGCAAAGATATGCTATATCAGAGATGTCGCTAATGTAATAGCCCTCCGTGAAAAATACAGACCTACTGATATTTTACACCACACAAATGCAATTAGACTCTCTTTTCATAAATCATATGCCTAATATAGGCATAGCAGACAAAGTACTTAGTGTCTCTAGGAAAGCCAAAAACATTTATTGCATATCCGTGATCCAAGATCAAAAATAGAGTATATTAGTAGTGACAAAGGAGAAGTGGATGTATGGCTAAAAAGATTATATGAAAGAAATTCATAATAAACAGTTAAATTCAACACACATCAACAAGCCATTTTATTAGGTACAATTATGTTGTGTCTACATATTTTATCAGCTCCACCTGCCATATAGACCAAAAATTACAGACAGTAATGCTTCTTATTTTCTACATCATTTGTCGCTCTTTACAGAATTCATCAACTGCCAGAATCTTTTCAGGACCACCAGAGGGAAGGTATTTGGGTGGTGGATTGTTCTCAGTACATCAGTTTGTGTGTGGGCTGTGCAGGATGGCAACCCACTCCATGTAGTGTTCTTATAGGGGTCCTTACCACTGAAGAATGAATTAAGTGAGGAGGTGGCAGCCTTTCAAAATATAGTTCTTTATAATTATTGCTTATAAGATACATTAAAATTAGGATAGAGATTTCATTTTGCTGAAATGATGCCACAAAAGTCTAAACTGTAATTAGTTACATAACACATCCTTAAGTGTTCACAGTGGTGTGGCTTTGTATCTTCCATAGTCCTGAATAGAAATCCTTTTTACAGTCACATAATGATTAAAATGTACAGTTTCTGGGAAAGTAATTTTTCTTATGACAAGACAAAATTCTGAAATAAAACTGTGGTGAAGGTCAGCAGTTTCACAGACATTGCATTAAATATATGAAAAGGGGCCAAATGTAAATCTTTTTGGCTCTTTTTCAGCAAAGTCGCAAAAAAATGCCATTGGCCTCAGATGGCCTGGGCATTAGTAAAGGACCTCCAGCAGAATTCATCAGTCCTATTGAGTTCTGTCCCTCACTGTTAAGTAAAGCCATCCAGATCACTTTGCCACACAATGATTTCCCTTAATTAAACAACCTCAGGAGCTGCGCTCATTTCCCCAGGGAGGCCCGGGCTCAGCCCCCCTGAAACAGAGGCATACGGCGCAGATCCCTTTAAACTTTGTGAATACAGCCAAGTCATTTCCTCAGCCCCATGAGAGCTATTAGGATTTAGCTCTACTTATATCACTGTACAGTCACATTCAGCCACAGCCTGATCCAGCTGGGAACACCTCATGCAGAGACACTGATTAGGAAGCGAAGGTCGAGCTGGTGTACATAAAGATCAGGACACACGTGAACTGACCCACAGAAACACAGTATCCTGAGCAGAGAGATATTTCTGTATGCCCCTGTCTGAGGATTTCAAGGCCACGGCATCTTAAAGCCTGAATGGGAAGCTTGAGCTTGAAGGCAGACAAGGACATATTGACTGAGCTTGCCATTCATGATTCATCCCTGCAAATGGAAAGACTGGCTCTAAATGACATACTTTCACGTGGTTTGTAGAGAATTCCATCTAATTCAGTCCCCATCAAGCCCAAAACCCAGCAAAAGCAGCTTACTTTGAAAAAGAAAAAAACATTTAATACATATTTTTGTGTATATACACACACACACACACACACACACACACATCACATGCTTTCTTTAAAAAAAGTGCCCAACACATTTAAAATGCATATACCACATTCCAACCTCCCCCACGTGTGCACACTGTACCAAGTAACATCACTGGTCAATAGCTGACTTGATTCAAAGGCACATTAGAGATTTCACCTGAAGCTAAAATCACTCATAGTAAAGACTTTACTGCTTAAAAATTGACAAATGTGTCACACTGGATAATTCAAACTACCAAATGAGTTAAAGAAATAGTTAAAGAGAAAAATCTTGCTCATGCGTTTTATTAATAACAGGTAGTTTATGCACTAAAACCTATAAAAATCTACAATTTTTAGCTTTGTTAGTTCATGAACTTTACATTTTTATGTCAATGCATCAACAGTGCTTTGAAATTGCATAGTTAACAAAGAGAATCATAATGGGAGATATATTTGTGTTATTAAATAGTGTTGAACAGTGACATACAATGTTAAAACTTTTTCCAGTTGAAGAATATCAAACATTATTGTTTAACCCTCCAGCCGAGAACCATTAGGGGGTTTTGTTTTTAGAGTGATGTGGGACTTGGAGTAACCCTGTATGATTTTAATCCTCTGAATTTTTTACCTTTGATCTATTTGTCTTGATCTGGAAATGTGAGGCTTTAAAAAGACCAGTTGAGGAAAGTATTAAAAAACTCAAATTTAAATCCAGGTCAGATTTAAGCCTTGGTTTCTTCCTGGATTTAAGATTTGCTTTTCCTGGTATAAATACAAGATTGCAACTGGCCTGCAGAAACATCAAACACTTCTTTCAAACCCTTAGTGGTGCCACAAATATTTTAAACTGATGAAAATGAATGCAACATCCTCAAGCGCTCTGCTTTCCACCAAAAATTAGAGCATCTTGCAGTTATTAAGAAACACGTCTCAGACCATTACTGAATTTCTGACGCTCAGCTTATCATTAATAAAGCTCCAAAACATGCTCTTTAAATGAATCCTCCAACAGAACAGTGCACTGCCAGAGACCTTTTAACAATCGTTCACCAAGATAAAAACCAAATTAATCAAGTAGTTCTCAAAAACGCAATTACAGTCAAAGCCTGAGACACTGTATAGAAGCAAATAAGGTAAAAAGGAGTTAAAACTAAGAATATGAGCACAAAATTAATCAAATTAAGTGAAATTAACAATAAATGTAAACACAAAGATCAATGAAAATGTCTGAGCATTAGATGAGAAGCACGTATTATATAATATTTTCTCTGTGATCTTGTAATGATCTTGTAATTAAAAATTCCAGCTAATCATTTCAGATCTTGTAGAAAAGCCAAGTAGGAGTGAAGTGCACAGCACGCGGTATGGCATAAATGCCTCATTACCTCATTACATTAAAGATACCTCATTAGGGTTTAAATACCTCATTACATTGCAGGAAATAAACAAAGCCTAATATTATAAAAGGTGCCACTTTATTCCACAGAGTGAACCAGAGAGACGAAGCAAGGAAGAGAGAGAGTGACAGGGAGAAAGCAGAAGAGAGCGAGGAACAGAGCACAAGATTGCTACAAAGAGCAAGAGAGAGAGTATGAGAAAGCTGCAGGGGTGTGAGAGAGTGTGGAGAGAGTGTGAGAGAAAAAAAGAGGAAAGAGAGACAGAAGTGTCTTTTCTGTGAGTTATGCAAAAGGTAAGGCCATAATGTAGTAAGTGTTAGGGGGCAATAATGCAGTGGTGAAACTCACATTATGTAGATTCAAGTAATCAGATCTAACCATCAATGTGTGTGTGTGTGTGTGTGTGTGTGTGTTTGAGCATCTCAGACAGACAGATGTGCCTCCGCTGCCAGAAGCAATCTCAGTGGGATGAGGCCCACAAAAAGCATATTGACAAATGGCCTGTTTTCTGGGCATCCATATCTACTTGGGGGGGCTCTGAGAAGGATCTCTGTCTCGAGGGGTACAGAAAGTGTGTGTGTGAGAGAGAGAGAGAGAGAGAGAGTAAGAGAGCGAGAGAGAGAGAGCGAGAGAGAGAGAGTGAGAGAGAGACTATGTTTCTTTACCGATTACATACAAAGGACACAATTACTTTGCAGTCACCCAACTCTCACAAAAGCGTGATTTAGAGTTTGATCAGTCTTCTTGTAAGAAAAAGTGATGTGCTCAGCTCTTGAACCGTTTTCTGTATGATATTACAAAAAAACTAATTTTGTCCCTGTCTTGTGATAAAAGGCTTTTTTAATCATTAATTGATACTGCCTTCATTAGCATATAACTGTTGTTTTTTAATCTTTTATCAGCTTTTCACAGATTTCAGAAATCTTTTATCAGACTTTGACATCGCCACAATGGCTACTGGGATCTCCACAAAGGCATTGGTTAATACCTCAGTGATGCTCAACGATGCACATGAAAAACTCTGGCTATGATAAAACGTTTTTTTGTGCAGTTTGCTGTGTGTGGCTGCGTAGCTGCAGACAGAGTGCCTATGCTGACCTCTGTTCGCATAAGTACTTGGCCTTCAAAATTAGACCATGAAATAATGGAAGAAGATGGAATCTTGTGGATGGGTGGGTGTGACATCTTTCTCGTGTAGAAATGGCAACAAGATAAGCATCAAGATGAAGCAAGCCAAAAGAGGCAATGTGATGTTCTGGACAAAGTTCCGCTTCAAAAAAATTAGGTTCAGGCATTCATGCGGATGACACATATCCCCAACATAAATATCGTTGCAGATCACGTTACACCCTAATGGCTGTGGCTTTTTCAACAGAATTATGCATCCAGCCAGTGCTGTAGCAGGTTAGGTGCACTTCAGTTTCTGGCATGTAATCCATCTTCGCACAATGTCCTGGAGTGACCCAGAGTGGGCTGGGGAGTGGAAGGACAGGTACAAAATGGCCAGTCGAAGAGTCTCAACAGCTCTGCGCAGGAAGAGCAGTGAACACAGCTGGCTGAGTCTGCTCTGGGTGGCAACTTATCTTCACTGTCAGAGCATCCACCAATGACAGATCACAATGCTAAACGAGTCAAAAAGTCTCGGGGGTTATTTTACACGAACGCATATGACTGATGGGTAAAACACTGAAGAAACTTTCAGATAAAGTTGGGACGTTTACAATAAACTGACAACCCTCCAGGAAAAATGACATGCATCATGACTCACATGACTACACAAGACTAAAGGTGAGGAGACATTTATAAAAAGGTCACCTGCAAGCAAGAGGATTACTCCAATTTTGTAGGCATTTAAAGCCCTCTTATTGATAACCACAGAAAATAAACCTTTGATGCTTGCATTTTTACATTCAAATCAGCCATAATTAGTGTCTACATGCCTTAGAATGAATAATGTAAAATGGCGTATAAATAGTTGCGGTTAGTCTGCGGTTTAGTGAGCTCTTCCAGATTGATCTTTTGATTTCACATGTCACTGTTCTAACAGTTAAACATATACATCTGGTTTGGCAGGCCAAACATTTGCAAAGGGAATGATATCGCAGCTTTCTTCATGCTACAATATTTTTTATCACTGTATAAAGGTAGTTTTAATTGAAGGCTTTCTTTATTGCTGTCCACCTTCTTGTTTCACCTGAGTGCAGATCAGAGCACTGAAAGCTCGCTCAGAGTGCCTATCTTCGACTAGTTTATGATTATTAACAGCTATGGAATGACTGATTCAGTTTCATAGTAGATCTAATTGCAATAGATGGATTATATGGATGATAAAAGATACATGTTTTACATACAGTATATATTTGAGACAGCAAATGATTGCTTAATTTGCTTCAAAAGATATGTGTATATAAAAACATCATTGCAATTGCCTTGTGTGTGTGTGTGTGTGTGTGAGTGCATGCGTGTGTACAAGGAGCCACATTTTCCATTGCTCAGCCCTCAACAATACGCTTCAGGGCTGTCATGACTGCCCACATCTCTCCCCCCATAAACATCCTGCACTGTGCTATATTAAGCAGCAGGCAGGCACAAATGCACTATTTTTGCTTCAAAGGGCAAAACCACTGTCAGCCATCTCCACTCAGATCTATGCCTCAGATGCTGTTCATTACAGAGGATGCTCCCCATATACTCTGTGCACTGGTCAGCTATTCCTTCAATAATAAATATTAATGCACTGATTTGCTTTTATGTAAGCAAAAGGCAATACATATAAAAAAAAAGAATGTAGTTTTGAATCACAACAAAAATGCAAATAAATAAACAAATAAAGCTAAGCCTATGATCAACGACATTGCTTGAAGGTAAACGTAATCTCTCCTTTCTTTTAATTAATTAAATTACCATTGCTCTTTTATCTCCATCTTTCATTTCCTCTGTGGTTTTCCCATTATAGATAAAGCACCAGGTAAACGCCCAGCTTGCTTGTTTGTTAAAGCGACTGCAGACTTCCATCAGCTCCAGCCTCTCTCACTCGTTCTCTCAGTGATCAAAGGGTCATTCACTCTGTCTCTGGTTTATTCCTCTGTAATCCCACTCTGAATAGGAATCAAATGCAGATTCTTAAACAGCAAGTGCTACCAGATTATGTTACTGTAGCACTGCACTTACTCAACATAAAAGGTTCCCTTACATCTGAACCAGTCAGAAAATCAGAGCTGTCTGTTCTGTTACTCATTCACATTGAAAGGAAGTCTGCTACTGAAAGATATTTGAATTAGATGCAAAGCCATGACATTTTCTTAATAAAAGCACAGGGGACAGATGGAAAGGCAGAACACAAAATGTGCCATTATGCAGCATATGATGCATCCTAAATGAATGTTGTTTACTAATTTTGAAGCTAATCATGCAAATCCAGGACTAGTTGTGAATTAAATGGTGGAGCGTTCAACCAGATCAAGACTTCCACTATACATCCTTCAATCATCTAACCAGAGTTGCAGGGGGTTGATGGATCCTGTATTGGGCTTCACAGGGTGAAAGGCAAAGAAACATCTTGAACAAGTGACCAGAAGGAGAGAAGGAGAAAGAGAGAAAGTGTGAGAGACTCCATGTCTTTTGATAGTTCAAAATTAAATTAATTAGTTAATTCATTAGTTATTCAAAATTAATATTAGGTCTAAAAATGTTTTTGAAAATATCAGATTAGTGCAATGTAAAGAATCTCAGTGAAGCAGTGGATAACATCCAGGTGTGAACAGGAATAGCTGACTTGGTTTCTGGGTCTACTCGTGGAGTCACTGATAAAGAGAAGCAGTATTGAAAGCTAGTCTATGTATCCTGATTTGTCGAGTCCTAGTGTTCATTGACTTCATGTCAAATAGGCTCACATCTCACATTTTCATGGTCAGCTTTTTAGCATTTGTGCAGTTGTGTCAAAGACAGTCAAAATACCTTTTGATGTGACAACTTTCAAACTTTTCTCTTTCCATTCATTTTTTTGCTGTGCCTCCACAGTACATGTACTCTATGTATTGCTGTAGCTTTTATGAGCTGTGTTCAAAATAGCGGACACTCTTAACATCATCATCTCTCACTACAAATACAAACCTTAAACAAGCTTGTCCCTCCACAAATGAACAGTGTTCATAGTACATTTTATTTCAAGTCTTTTTTAGAGTTGCTCAGGCCCCTTCGTAACACTGAACATATTATCCTGCGCTTGCCAAACAGCATTTCCATGTTGCAGCCATGCATAATTTACAGCAAATGTTTACTTATTCATAATAGCTCCATTGCCGCACATAAATATTTCTTTACAGCCCTCACTGTATATGAGTATGTTATAGTTATCATCACCATTTTATGACCATAATTGCAGTGTCACTTATGCCGATCGCATTTAAAGACGTTTAGGCACCATGGTTACTCCACAGTGCTGATCACTGATGCTCAGTGGATGTAGTGGGGAGCCATTTGCTACAGGCTGCAGTGTAAAACTGCCCTAAAACATAAAACAGCACCTCAATCACTGTCGCTGGCAGGCCACTGATGGGCCAGGGTGCAGATGGGTGATATGGCTCACTTTGGATCCTTTAGGGCATGTCAGACACCGACTGTTTTCTGAGGTGACATTCTCCCTCCGCACCTTAAGGGCTGCCATGAATCTGTCAGCTGTCGCCTGTATCCGGGCCAATCGATCCTACTTGCCACCACATAAATTACAATATCCCCATAAGTGCTTCCACGCACAGAAGTAAATAATAAAAAAAACTCAGAGCATGTGGAGAAATGCTAATGCTGAGTGGTCCTAGTAAACAGGCTTAATTAACAATCTGCCTGTTGTTTTGCACGAGTAGCAGAGATAAATTTCTGGAGGAGACATAGGCATGAACCAGCAGCAGTGTCATACTGAAGGCATTCCTGACCAGTGCCTTGTAGCCATTTAGCTGTATTTATAATACAGGTCAGTGGCCCACATAAATAATAATAATAAATACATTAATAAATCTGTTTACACATTAATAGTGGGGTGGTGGTGGTCTAGTGGTAGGGTACTTGCCTATGGACCTATGGCTCAAGAGCTCCCATGTTCTAATCCCACCTCTGGCACTACCACCACTCGGTCCCTGAGCAAGACCCTTAACCCTGAGTTGCTCCAGGGGGGACTGTCCCTGTAATTAGGACATGGAAGTCGCTCTGGATAAGAGCGTCTGCTAAACGCCGTAAATGTAAACTTGAGACACTTTGGTAATGTTGAAGGGAAAAATCCTATTCAAATTTAGTCACAGAGTGGCTTATATATATTTTTTTTTTTAGATGGGGCATAAATGTCATTAATCTGAACCAAAAAAATGACGAAAGATATATATGCCTAATAATAACAACAACATGCGACTACAAGAGATGAGGTCAGCTAAATTCAATTTGAAGAACAATAGGCAGAATCTGTTGCATAAGCTGGTCTATTTCTGTGCTTGAATTGCCGATCAAACCGAGAAAGAAAGCTGAGATTCTTTTGTTTATCTGCCACAAGGAATAATGCCGGCAAAGGGAAGTAAATTTAGTGTAAAACAGTAACATCCAAGCAATTCCATCAAGAGATTTGATCTGTGAGAAGCAGTTTTGACTCCTTTGCGTCTATTTTAAAAAAATTTTAAATACCTGGCTATTTAATTACTTCCATTCCACCAGTCCATGTTAGCTTATCTTGCTTATTCTCCCAAACGTAAGACACAAACTGTTACCACAGTAACCAGCATTTCAAAGTCATTTCTGTTAGAGGACTGTTCCCACCACAGCAAAATGACAATGTTGCTGGATTGATATAAAAAATTAGACCTTATGAAACAAACACTTATGAATGTAAAAAAGAAGACTTGGGTAAGTTGGACCTGCAGTCACCATTCTGGTTTTCAAAATCTTAAACAAACACAATATATGGTAGAAAATACAACATTCACATCAGTGCAACTCAACATTCCTCATAATGAAGAAATGTGAAATGCCATATCTGCGTGTGTTTCCATGTTTGTTCATCTGGATGAGCACGCTGGATGGAGTATTTCAAGCATGCATTTCAGTTCATACCCCTGTTAGATATTTGACCAAATGATAAATGTAAACTTTTGTTTGAAGGTTCTCTTCATTGCAAGCTTTAATGGTTTCTTTAACTTCCTCAGCAACTTATATATTTTATATTTCGAGTAGCGTAGCAGGGAATGTGGCTACTTATAAAAGTAATGAGTGACCTGTGTGGAATCAGCCACTGTAATTATGTGGAAGATGATGTTCTACAGATTAACTTATATTATGCAGCTTGGCCAAAATCACTGGAGGCCAGGCAGACACCATACCTATACTGTGCCTGCTGTTCGCCACAAGGAAGCTGTACACTGCATGAGAGTAAAAATATTCTGTTGCTTCAAACTTTATTTCTAAGTAATCATTTCACATGTAAATATGACTGAGACGGCAGCACAGCCACTGTCTTTAAGTGATTTCATTGTGGAAATAAAATTACAATTTAACAGTGCAGAGCAACAGCTTGGAAATGGCTTGGAAGTGACTGCTGCAAGTAGTCATAATAGGTCGTGTTTCAGTCACTGCTTTATATTCGTCCCATTGTCTGAAAAAAAAAACAGAAAAATATGCAAATGAGATCAGCTTAACAACTTTATACAGCATACACAGAGTAGAAGAGAAGCAACCGAATGTAAGAACTGACGCCATTTATCTCTAGGCAGAATGTAAAAATGAGAAAATGTCATCACAAATATGCTAATGAGCACATAATGTCATCTGACAAGCAAGCTTTAGCCACTTTCCATTGTAGCAAGTTGTAGCAAACACTTGTGTGAGATATTTCATGGAAAATCATTCTCAAAAAATATGCAATATTAATATATTGCAGCTTGTGTTTCTGGGGGAAAAAAAAATTCTCCCAAATTGTTTTTCCCCCAATTTCTTGCCCAGTTATGCCATCCACCAATTAAGCAATGCTCCCAACACATGGGATGTGAAGGCTAAACATGGTTCTTTGAAATGCTGTTAAAGCAACTTTACCGGACAGCATAACTGAAGGACACTTGTTGCATTTACATTATGTTTATATGTATGGCATTAAGCAGACATTCTTATCCAAAGTGATTTTCATTTCTCAGTTACAGGGACAGTCTCCCTGGAGCAACTTGGAGTTAAGGGTTTTGCTCAGGGCCCCAGTGGTGATAGTGCTGGAGGTAGCTGTTCAGTCTGCAATCTAGATTGATCCAAAGATCCACGGGGTTGTTGTCAGTGGTGTAGGACCAGCTGGTGGGATGGTAACATCTTCCCCTTCTTCATTACACCTCCCCCACCCCACCTTTCCACTGTAGCTCCCAAACCAGCCACTTTGATCTAATGGCCAACTTGATCCACCCTGCAGGCAGAGATCAACCATCAGTTTTACCTTATTATCAAGCCAGCATGTTCTTCAAATGCAGTGTTAGAGAGAAATGCTCAATAAGTCTCTGAGAAGTAAACAAAGTCATTGTCACGGGTGAGGTGTTTTGGGCACGGTAGAGGGCGCTCTGTTCTGACTGAGCGGAATGTTTATTGTGAAATGGTTCCTTTGCAAAAAAAAAATTACTAGCACAGATGTATTTTCAATGATTGTCATAGAAACAAAGATGCACAGGGTATTTATCAGTTAATATGTAATGTTTCTAATAGTATAGTAGTGGTAAATTTGAAACAATGTATTTTTTTTATTAATAATGTTCTTTGGGGGATTACGTTGTTTTACAGTAACCATATTTTTGATCTCTCATTAACAGAAAAAAACATCCTGGCCAACATCCTACTCAACCGTTTCATTTAATAACTTTCTGCCTTTTATTGTAAATAGATGTTTCTGATATCTGACTTCTGCAATGTTGAAAAATTCAGACTTGGTAAATGTTTAAAAAAGAGTCAAATTGTCCTTAAAAGCAGCTATCATTCAGTTGAAAACAAAACAAAATGTAATGGACAAAACTAAATGAATCTCACCAAATGCAGCAAATGAAATTAACAGAACCGTTGCAGTGGATGTCCACTCCATTTCGTTGTTCAGCGTGACTGATGACAGCAAGGAAGAGAAGGAATAGGAGTTAGTTTCTGAACAAATAGCAGCATAATGTGGAATTGATGATGCTGTTTGTGCCTCGATCTGGGTAGCCTATGCAGTCAAACAGTCTTCCACCTCTGTATGAACATGGAGCCAATGTGGCGTGAAATGCAGACTAATTGCCGTATGGATGCGTGTGTGTAAAAACAGCCATTATTCCGCTCCGTCCTCCCTTCACCACTGCGCTGAGGGTTAAATGTGCTATCTGCCAGATGACAAGAAATGTAGCATGAAATGCAAAGATAACTTGGCCTTCAGCCTGCCCTTGGATGCACCCATGCCATAGGAACACGTCTTCCCTCCAACAAGAAATAAGGGTGTGCGCCTCTGGACCCAAACCATTACATACAGACTATAGTGTGCTTGTGCTGCAGAAGGCAAATATTATTTTCACTGTGATGCAATACATCACAGGTGCCAGATCAAATCCTTATATCTTCAGGAGAAGAATTATTTATAACCAGATTTTTGAAAAGTTTGAACAAGTTCTGTTGGTCCATTTAAAATTGTTTGTCACAGAATAGAAGCTGATCAGCCATCACACAGATATGAATTAATGAAATTGCAATGAAGTGAACGTGAAAACGTTTCATTGTTTACACACAGCACAGTACACATTGAACCACATTGGAAATTCTCTGTACTGGAAATTAATTCTCTGTATTTAACCCACACACTCAGCAGGGCCAGCTATACAGTCAGCGCCTGAGTAGCTGTGATAGGGACAGTACCTTGCTCAAAAGGTACCGCTGGGCAACCTACTGATGCAAGAATGAAACCCACAACCTTCCGATCCTGGGGCCTAGTCCCAAGCCAGTAGTCCACTGCTGCCCAAAACTGATGACTTAATTACAGTGGATTATCAAACAAAAAGTGAACAGTTAGTTCTGGAAGTAATGAAATCAACAGCTTTGACAAAAGCCAGGTTGTTATAGCAAGCAGTTTCAGAACCTCCACCTAATTGTTGAAGGCCAAGTACATCCATCATGGCAACAGTAGACTTGTTCAGCAGGATAATGTGTCACTCATATCTCAATCCATCTGAGAGGAAAGTTCTGGACAAACTAGTCTGATCCATGATAATCCCACCTTAAAGGGCTTAAAAGATCCGCTGCTTAGTTTTGGTTCCAGATACAACATATGATGTAAATTGATGCAAAAAAAGGTAGCTGATAGAGTAATATTTAGATCTGACAGTGATGATACACTGTATGTTGTGATGGCTTATGTAGGAGTGTTACTGACAACATGTTTTGCCATTCAGTTTTAGCCAGCAGACATTATATCAAGGCTCAGTCTCGCACCAGCTGCTTATGCCAGCTTTGAAAGACATTCTTGAAATCTTCCACCAACACCACCATCAAACTTTTAATAGAGCAGCAGGCACGGGAAGAAAGCTCATCTGCAGCAACGAAGAACAATTATCTACATTTTTTAATATTTGCTCTTTACTGGAGTTTTATGGAATCTGAATTTGAACTAAAGAAATCATACATTATTGCCCTATTAACATTTTCTTTTAGAGTTTTGACAAATAACACTTTTTTAAAAGTGTTTAAAAAGATTTAATCAAGTACCTCAATGTATCATATGTGCACTTAGACTTTTTGAAATAATTTAATAAGCAATTTAGCAGAACCATTTTGAATTATACAGAGCCATTTTTAAGGGTTACTAAAGAAACACATACATTTGTTTCTACATTGAATTAATAACCTACAAAAATTCCATTGAGAAAAAAAAATCACTTTTTAACAAATCTTATTTCTCCATTTATCTGTGTAAAAGTTTACTTTTAATTTCTGTAAAGCTGAGTATGGTATATTTGTTGAACTTTTTTTAGCTTTTCCTTAAGCATAGCTGATCGCTTTCTTTTCTTCTGCTTAGAGCTCAGTTAATTAAATGCCTACATCAGCATTCTTTGTCTACAATATGGTTTTGAACCCACCTGGTCAACTGTAGAAAAACAAACAAATAAATAAATAAATAAATAAATGTTTGTCTACTACTATACAAAAAAATCGGCTGCAGCAGAATTTCCTATGCAGTGTGATGAATTCCACCCTGTGTCAGCACCCTCCTGACCTGCATGCTTCCTCCATGTCCAATCTGCAGATATTTCTACGCTGGCTTTGACAAAATACCTGCTCTCTGCTTTGCATATGGAGTGCTCTGGGGACATGTATTTATAGGCTGGTGGCAGGTGATATATTTTCAGTTGTTTCATATTAAAAGTTCTCCCTCAGCATTTTTATAGCACACTGAGGCTCCTGCTGCTTTAAGCTAACATAACACGCCTTCATCTTCTACATTTGTTGACCAGACATGGAATAGATAGACTCTATGATTCTCAGAAGGTTTAACACTAAAAATATCTCGATCTATGAGTGAATGTCTAAATAAATCAATGCGTTGTTAATACTGGCATCTTTACTCCCATACAAACCACAGCGAGGCTTTTTAAACTGCAGGCATCCAGAAAGACTTGCTTAAGGTTCCCAGTAAACTAAATTTGCCCCTGGTTGTTAATACATCATAATATGAAGCAATTTCTTTGCAATATGGAACTCTCTTCATGTCTACAACCCAAGAGCGAATTTTGGCAAAAGTCAAACAGCACAAACTATCAAAGAGTGAGCGAGTCAATAAAACACACAAACAAGCCAAAAATGTACAGTTACAGAATCTGAAATGAATTTGAAAATATTACTGATCTATGCACAGTTCTGAGTAACCACTGAACTCAACCAGTGAGTTAATGCGAAGGCAACTTCTCTGGGAGGTGACCAATCAGGTTGCTGCAATGGTGTGTGTTTTACGTCATACTTGAGGTAAAGCTACTCACTCCTTAATGTTGAGAAGATTAAATAATAAAACACACTTTTACAAGGAAAACACACAAATAAAACATAATGGCTAAAAAAGTAGTTTGTACTTGTGCAAAAATTGAAAAGGTATCAGTTTTATCATCTGTATTTTTTGTAATGAGAAATCAGTGCTATTCTCTCTACATATTATTTGTATAATTACATAAATTTTATGTGACTGATACATTTTGAAAAGCCTTGGTTTAATTTGTACATAAATATTCCTAAATAAGGGTATGTTTATAGGCCACGGATGAGGCAGAATAGGAACAAATGTAATGAAAACATTACTATATAACTGTATCCTTCATGCAAATAATGAGTGCATTACATACCATAAATGTAATACTATTATGAGTGCACTAATGTAACATGATAATCCATGCTCAGTAGAAACAGTAGAAATCCTTTGCATATGATGTGTGTAATGTGCCCCCCAACCCCCAGCTCTCCACCTTAACTGAATGAGGGTCAGTGGAATATCACCTCTACTCAGTTTAAATTAAAAGTTCCTAGTAATTGATAAAATGTCTGAGCTTAGTCTCAGGTCACCTCTGTCTCTCTCTCTCTCTCTCTCTCTCTCTCTGTGTTAATCTCCAACTTAAAGGTCAAACACAGAAAATGATTCAAAAATTGAACCCATGCCACTGCAAGAGAAAGTATTACAATCTCATCACACTGAACTCTCTTAGGTGCCATAAGCCAAAATACTGTTCAATTATTTTGTTTTTTTTATTTGTACTCATTAACTCTACCACATTTCATACATTTATCTGTAAGTAACATGATCCCTTTACAGAAGCTCTGCTGTTTGGAGAGAGAGAACATAGCTCTGTTAAACAGAAGAATCCCCAGGACACTGTCTGGATTAGTCTGCGTACAAACGAACCCCCATCACTTCATTCCTCTTGACATTTCTACCTTAATTCAACAGTAAGCCATTAATATATTCGACATTATGGGGGCAGTGCTGGGTAAGCTGAGTAAATGAAGCCTTCCACTCATCTTTTTCTCTCTGTAAGTGCACTGAAGGCAAACACATGGCGATGAAAGAAGAAGAATGTTTAGAAAACGGCAGAAATTTCACCAGTAAAATACTGCTGAAATTATTCAGTAATTCAAAACACACAGTGGAATCCTTTGCAGCAAAAGATAGTGAAAGCTTTTAGAACAGCTGCAGATAACAAACATACAGAACAGAAATCCCTAGTGCTCTCTTGAAGACTGTGATTAAAAGGCTTCAGTGTAAACTGCACATCTACAGCTTAGATCTCTTCATGTGGTGTAAAATGCAGAAAGACAGCACTTACGGCAGATCCTGAATAGCAATTAGGCTTTAGGGACCAACAAAGAAATCAAATGGTTTTATCTGGGCACTGCAAATAATGGCATGTCTGTTTCAAAAGTTGTTTCACAGTTAGGATCTACGTGATATTCAGACTAGAGAAATGTGTAAAGTTTTATGTTTTCATTTACTTTTAATCATTCATTTTTGTTTGGAGTAACTTTTTTGTTTGGAGTAACTTTTAGTTCAATTTTTGTTTGCTTAAATCTAAAACTATCTATCCATTCATCCATCCACTCAATAAAACTCCACACATCAATACATTTATTTCATGGTTATGATTACAACATTGGACACATTTTACAGAACAATACAATTCATTAAAAAGGTAAAAATCTTAATTCAAAAATGTGTTGACCATTTTAATGTAGTTAAAATAAAGATGAATTCCTCCATGCTATAGTGATTTTTTTCATACAACTCTGTTGTTTCTCATTAGATTTAAAAGTATTTTCATTAACATTCTTTAAAGCCAGTCCAACCCTGCAACTCTCTCCTTCTGCAACCACTGCCATCATTTTCAGTAGAGAAGTAAAGACAGTGAGTGACAAGACACTGTGTGACCTTCCCTGAGGCTAGAGCACAGAGACCTGTCACACACTGCCAGCTGTAACAACATACACCATGAACCACATGCAAAGCAGCAGGACAAAGCCGCCATACTAGACTGGACTGGTCTATGGATCTGCAAAGTGAGGTTTAATGCCCCTGTTTGGGGGTGACTTAACTTTGTACCTTAAAAGATGGTCTAGTATTTTCTATAGTCCTAAAGTGAAAGGTGTCTCATAAAAACAACACAAGTTTATCACTTTTAACACAAGCTATATTTAAACAAAACACAACAAGTTCTCAATTGAAAACATGTGTTGAGGCCTGACACAAAACACATGTGACAAAAAAGGAATCTAGGAGCAGGTCAAAAACTAACTAAGAAAAGCACAAAACATGACATTCAGCAGCAGAAGCAGTTGCACACCAGGTCAACCTACTGATCCTGAATTCACCCCACGCTCTGCGGTAATCCTGCGCTCTGACTGGGGTCCAAAGGATAGGGCATTATGTGTGTGTGTGTGTGTGTGTGTGTGTGTGTGTGTGTGGTTAGCAGGAGCTGGAGCGTAGGGGTTTGAAAGAAGCAAGAACAGGGCAGAGGGCAAAGCAAAGCTAATGCCGCCCTAAATTGTCTCCTGCTACAGAACTTCCCCCATCAAGACTGAGAGAGAGAGGTGAAGAGGTAAGGAAAAGGAGGGGTAGAGGAGTTAAGCTGAAATAGGGCAAAGACACCTGGTGGCTGGCAGTGATAGCGGTATAAGTGGAAATGTGGTGAAATAAAACTTCTGTCATTTTTACTTTCAAATTACAAACTGGTTCATATCAGAGATGCTGCTGAACCATTAACAGTACTGCATTGATGAGAGGATGAATTACAGCTTTTTTTTCAGTTTTCAGTTGAAACTGTCATTCCAACTGTGTAAAAACTGAGGATAAATGGAGAAATAGTAATGAACGGCTTGGCACAATGTTACATTGTAATACATTGATGAATGAAGTGAATTTTGAGTCAAGTGTGAATATTTAGATATTAAGCATCATTAGTTAAAAAACTAAAAACATCAATACAAACAAACTCACTAACTATACATTGTGAATTTTGCTTATCAGTGAATTTGCCTGATATTTTGCAAGCCTGAATGGAGTTACCATTCAACAGCACTGGGCATTAATACATCAGTGATGTCATATTGCCATACAATCCCTGGTATCAAGAAGTCAGGAACCAAACTAAACTCATCTTTAAAAAAAGCTCTCTTAGACTGTTTATTTGCACTTCAGTGTTTTTTTAATGTTACATACTATTTTTACTTATAATAACAAAATTAGAAACAGTTTTTAGGAGGTTGAAATGCTTAATTTAACCTTTTTCATTATTTTTAATTATTTTTAGTGTTTTAATTCGCTACTGGAAAATGACGTAGTATGACTTGCAAAAGAGGGTGTCTTCACTGGCATCATATGCCAGTGCGGTGAGCCCCTAAAATCAGTGCAAGTGAACATAAGTCTGGGAAGTTTTGGACAGTGTACAGAATAAAGAACAGCCCACGTGATGGACACGAGAGGCACTGGATCTAAAGGCTTAAATCCTAAAGGGTACAGAAAGAGGAAGTGAAGCTCTTAGACACCTTTTATTTACTGACTGTCAAGACTGCAGCCCTGAATCAAACTGAGGAGATTTGTACTTTCCCGGCCTGCAGAGAGGCCCTAGAGAGCAGGAGAGAGCAAGAGAGAGAGCGAGAGAGTGAGAGAGAGAGAGAGAGAGAGAGAGAGAGAGAAAGAATAAGTATGTGATGCTCTTCAGCCCACAGCTGTGTTTCCTACACAAGAAAACAAGAGGCTGGAGAGCTGATAGCTCACATACTTCATCCACCTTCACTCTTCACTCATTATTAAGAACATAAAAATTATTGATACGTACAACTTTGGCACTGATTGTCACTCACTTTCTCTCAAATGTCTCTCTCGCCATGGTGCATGTGGACCCCCATCTGGTCTAATACCACAGAAAAGCTACTGAAGCACAAATTGCTGAAACAGTAAATGCTGGCTGTGATAGAAAGGTGTCAGCACACACAGTTTATCAGCTTGTAGTGTACAGACAGTGATGAGCCACCACAGACCAGGGCACATGCTAACCTCTGTCCATAGCCAAAGGTGTCTAAAACTGACATGTTAACATAAGAACTGGACTGTGGAGCAAGAGTAGAAGGTGGCCTGGTATGAGTTATCAAGTATTTCACATCATGTGGACAGCTAGGTGTGTATGTGTCATTTTCCTGGGGAAGAGATGGAATCTGGATGTACTGTGGGAAATAGGCAAGTCAGGAGAGGAATCTGATGTTCACTCTTCTTCTAGGAAACCTGGGACCCTGGAAATTATGGAGACGCTGCTTTGACACCGGTATTCTCCGGTCTCCTCTTATACACCCTGCCACAAAAAAGTGTACAGAAACCAGGAGAAACATGTCAGAGTTTAAAGTGCTTACTGTGCATCCCAGTTCCCCAGATCTCAGTCCAATTAAGAATGTGTGAATTACATGGAAGAGCCGTGTGTAAATCAACAAGCAGCAAACTAACAAAGCAACAGTATAGTGGATAGCTCCAGTTCTATTGAAGAGACTCCACTTTAACAAGAATCTAAAGTCGTATGAAATATAAAATGAGCAGAGCAATCATGGAAGAGTAACTCATCGAAAGTATGTGTGATATATTTTGTATAAAAACTGAGAAACCTGCAGCCATTGTTGCTTTCAATTTCAAATACTGCATAAACGTTTATATGAGGCTCTTTAGACTGTTTATTTCTCACTGACATTTTTCTGTACAATTGCTTATTTGGACAATGATACTACTTTACAATACATTTTGTTCTGGTTTATAACCAGAGCTCTTAAAAAAAAAAAAAAAAAGATATTTTTAACAGAAACGGACAAAAATGAATCACCTCATATATAAAAATGATGTCAAACCACAAGACATGAATTTTAACAGCCATTCACTGCTTATTTTTGTGTTCCTGATCTATGCAGCAGATGGCTCGGATATGAAAAACTATTGCAACTTAACACACAGCGCTCAGTATTGCTGCATATATGGTCACACCGGCACACACACACAAACACACCATGTGTGAGCTTTATCCTAAAAATGGTAGATATGGCAGGCGTAGGAGGCTGTTAATTAAGTGTGAATAAGGGAAGTAAAGCCAAAGGCATTGATTGCGCGTTCGTATCTCTGAAGTATGCCAAGCTAAACACAGCTGTTCTGCATATTGAATAATACAGTAAAGAAAGAGGGTGGTCTGAGGTCAAGTTTGGGAGCAAATCTCTCTCTCTCTCTCTTTCTCTCTCTCTCTCTCTCTCTCTCTCTGTCTCTCTCTCTCTCTCCCCCTCGCTCTGTTTCTCTCTCTCTCTGTCTCTCTCTCTCTCTCCCCTCACTGTTTCTCTCTCTCTCTGCCTATCTTTTTATTTTTCTCTCTTACATGTTTTCCTTTATTCTACCTTTTCTCTCTTATCTCTCTCTCTCTCACTCTCTCTTTCTGTCTGTCTTACACTTGTACTAGCGCACTGCACTTTAAGTGCATGGACATTATTAGTCTTCACTACTAGAATACATGGCACAGTGAATGTGTAGAAACTCAAGGCATGTTTTTGATTGTTTTCTTGCGAAAAGTAAAGATGAAACATATGATGGCACATATTGCATACCGCTGTATCACTCTGTATCACCTTCTGCTTGTGTGTCTTTTCCATCTTTATTTGTTGCTCTCTATTTCCCAAACATGCTCTTTCTTTCTCTCTTTCTCCCGTCCTCATTAATAAAATATCTTAAATGTAGACAAGAGATTTCTAAGAGTTGTTGAAAGCTTGCTTTGGGGAAAAAAACATTAATTCCTGTATTTTCCTCTTTCTGTTGACCTTCCTTGAGGGAGCATAGCCTCATTCTCCTCCATAAGATTGCTTCTGGCCTTTCACAAATTGATTAAAACCTGTCTGCTCCAGCAGGGCCATCTGGCAATTTCCCCTATGCTAAAATACAAGAACAGCCTGATTATAGCCCTTCTGCAGTTTCATTAAGCTCTTCATATCACTATTTTGCTCTCTTTACTGCTCTGAGAATCATTAAATATCACATTCAGACACATATTAAGCAGGCATTTCATTAATTACTAGTGTATGATAGGGGAAATACATAACATGCATTTAATATGAGGTTTATACAGCATGCAGAAAATGAATATTCTAAATAAATTGGTGAACTTAGATTCAGGGGTCATGTGCAGTCCATTCCTTGGTATAAATGTCAATTAGGCTTCAAGGCTTCAAATAAAGCAGCATTATGCTTACACTGAGGCAGAAAGGAACCTGGAGGCTTCTTTATGAAGCTAAGCACAAAACTCGAAGAGTGGCGTATAATGATGGAGCCGGTGCAGGTGCAGAGGCTTTTTCCTATTCTTTAAGCTTCCTTTCAGCGCTGAGGGTTCTGAACTGCTGGGCAAAGCACTGAAAAGGCTCAGGGTCACCTAATTTTCCCAAGCCTATTCTTTTCCATTCAATGCAAGAGCAAAAAAAAATGTTCTTTTTCCTTTTTCACCTCACCAATGGATCCTTTCCGCATTACTGTAAGTGACAGGGAAGGCTTTGTCTCATCTAGCCACGGGTACAAGGACACGGCTCACCGGGAGACCTTCTGCACAGTCAGCATGTGAGAACAAAGGCCCAACACTTAGTGACAGCTTCGTAGCGCTTTTAAACACACCCTCCTCCTCTCCTCGACCACGCTGATGGAGGTCTGTAGGTAAACATGCAAAACCAGTGGGCCAGTGAGAGGCAGGAATAAGAAGGTAAAGGTATGAAATATTTAACTAAGCCCATTGTTTTCCCCCTCACTTTCTCTCCATTTCAGTCAAGGGAGAGTTGCTTAAGGAGTGCAGTATGTACATTTCTTCTCAGGTTGCTTGGAATGTAAATTTCCCATACTTTGACATAGTTGAATGCATCATGAAATTTTAAATCTAAACCTTGTTCATTTATTTCAGTTCAGACTTGCTTTTAAAAAGCTCACGTTATGAAAAACTGAATATTTAAAGAAGAGTGATGTAGTATCAGCATGTTCAAAATGCCATTACATCCCCAGACCTGGACCACAGAAGGAAGCAATGCTGCACCAGTTTTTACTTGAGTTTGACCAGTTTTAGTAATATGTTAAACAAACTTGTTAAAAGGCTAAAATGTTAGTAAGAATTTCTCACATTACAAATATTTTACTTGGGTTTTTTCCTAATATCTGTGATTTTCTGTGAAAATAGATCCTTACAACCTGGATAAACAGCACATTTACATTTACAGCATTTAGCAGACGCTCTTATCCAGAGCGACTTCCGTGTCCTAATTACAGGGACAGTCCCCCCTGGAGACACTCCGGGTTAAGGGTCTTGCTCAGGGACCCAGTGGTGGTAGTGCCAGAGGTGGGATTCGAACCAGAGACCTCTTGATCCAGAGGTCTGTAGGCAAGTACCCTACCACTAGACCACCACCACCCTAGCACTAAATTCCTTCAAGTGTGTAAAACATTGCAAATGCACAGAACTTTATGTACATCACTTCAGCCCGCAGTGGCTTTGCCCAGCCATTCATGCTTACGTTATATAGAGTGTTTCTGCCTGAACAGATTACTGACTGTGGGGACTAAAGTCAGGAAGCAATACAAAACAATGTGAACAGCTAGAGTAATTGTCATTATGTCTAATGGTTTATGTTAATAACGAAAACCAGTATAATTAACAGTAGTTCTCGCGCATGTTCTCATAAATATTCATTAGAGATTTCATTTAAATGTGAAGGGAAAGTGACAACTTGACATTGTGAACACAGCACAGCACACAGTGAACCACAACAACATTTTTTCTCTGCATTTTACCCATACACCACATGCAGCGGGGGCAGCCATACATCCAGCGCCCAGGGAGCAGTCAAAGGTGCCTCAGAGCAATTTGCTGGTCCTGGAAACAAACCCATGACCTTCTAATCCTGGGACCTAGTCCCTAAACACTAGGCCAGCACTACCCCAATGAAAATGTGTTCGTTCTGTGACAGGCCAAGATGATCTAAGTGAGAACTATTTTCATAGTAGGGAATATACCAGATTTTTACATTTGAATTTTCAAAAGCTTTGAATCTTCAAAACCGATTAAACAATGACTTCAGATCAGTGCCTCATGATAAATAACACTTCTACTGGTTGTTCTGTTTATTTGCTGATACTGCTGTCCTAGGACGCTATACAGATATCACATTTCATTAAATGAAAAGGAAAATGTCTTCAATTTTTGCTGATAAATGGATTTTATGTGCATCATTTTAAGTACTACAAGTAGAGGGCAGAGTTAGTTTTTCTGTGTGTTTGTTATTCCTTTACATAAGGTGTGGAAATTGATCCCACTCCATCCTTGCAGTCTGGCCTGTGTCTTACATCTGATCCAGCTATAGGCCTCTGCTTCCTAAGCTGTGCTCCAGCTTCATCTCCGAATAATCCTTAAATCCAGCAGCACTGAGGGCATGCTGCATTGCTCTGTCTCCTTTACTGGAGAGCACTAACACACACACACACACACACACACAATCGTTAAGCGAAGATGATACAAATCAGTTTTAAGCATATACCGTGCCTTGCAAAAGTATTCATTTGGCTTTTTACCTATTTTGTTACATTCCAACCTGTAATTAAAATTTATGTGATGGATGTGCACAAAATAGTCTAAGTTGGTGAAGTGAAATGAGAAAAATATATAGAAAAAATAAAAAATAAAATAAAAACTTATGATGTTTTTCAGCAGCAGAGACTGGGAAACTGAGTCGAGGGAAAGATGGATGGTGCTAAATACAGGGATATTCTAGAGCAAAACCTGTGTCAGTCTGCCTGTGATTTGAGACTGGGACGGAGGTTCACCGTCCAGCAGGACAATGACCTGAAGCATACTGCTAAAGCAACACTCGAGTGGTTTAAGGGGAAATGTTGAAATGTGCTGGAATGGCTTAGTCAAAGTCCAGACCTCAATCCAATTGAAAATCTGTGGTCAAAAACCATCCAATATGAAGGAGCTGGAGCAGTTTAGCCTTGAGGAATGGCCAAAAATCCCAGTAGCAAGATGTGGCAAGCTCACAGAGACTTATCCAAAGTGGCTTGCAGCTGTAATTGCTGCAAAAGGTGGCTCTACAAAGTACTGACTTTAGTTATGCACAGTTTTCTGTTATTTTAAGCAATAAAATATTTGTTTGCTTCACAATAAAAAAAACATAAATATCTTCAAAGGCATGTTGTAGGCATGTTCCATAAATGAAATGGTGCAAACTCTCGAACAATCCATTTTAATTCCAGTTTGTGAGGCAACAAAACATGAAAAATGCCAAGGGGGGTGAATACTTTTGCAAGGCACTGTATTTTATTTCAGTATTTCAGTATATCAGTGCACAATTTCTATTGAATTGCTATATTGGTTATATATAAGACAAAATATAAAATATGCCGCAAATTTTGCACAAGCCATTTTTTCCAAATACATTTTATGCATCTTAAAATAAACAATAATATTTTAAAAAGATTACAAAATAAAAATGTACGGTGAAGGATGAAAAATGATTTTACCAAGCATATTTTATTTAAAAAAAAATTTAATAACCTGTTAGTCATTGCTGATTGAATTTTACATTTACATTTTTTCTTATATTTTCACATATTCACAAAGGTTCTTTAAAGATTTCCACATTTATGTATATACATAGTGTATGTATTAAGAAAAACACTGAAGCTATTTTTTTCCTGATTGATGGTCATCTTCGACAATCTCATTAGTACAAACAGAATGTTTCATTCATTTATTCTGATGTATTCAGAACTGCTGGCTACATGAATAAGGGTAATTTGGCTGAATCCAATGTTACCATGAATATGCTATAGTCAACGTGTATAATTAGAGCAGAAATTGACCCCAGTATCCTGACATTTATGTTACACTCCTAAAAAAGGCTCTTGATCTTCATGTGTGGTATGTACCTTCCTTATTTCAGTGTATTTAAATTCCACACTTTACACAGTGAAAGTGTAAAATCTACAAAAAATAGTTCTCTAGGAAAGCGAAGAGTTTTTCCAGTACAGTGCTCCTAGGAACCCTTCATTTTCAAGTGTATATTGTTGACTGAGGAGCAGCAAAGAAATGTCTGTTGGCCACAAGGCCAAACAATCTCTCCTTACTTGATTTGACCTAAAGGGTCTTGACCACTTAAAACAATGACAATAAACTTCAAATAAGTCCAGAACCTTCTAAGACCCCATTCGCAATGCTTTCCACTTGAGAAAGTGTGAGCCACAAACTGGTAAAGCAGAGAAACACCCATTTCTGTCTCCAGCTACTTAACTTGTTGCAGAGCATCTGCTGAAGTGCAGTAAATTGGTTTTGGCTGGGGTCACCCTGTAGAGATGGCTGCCGGTTGACGACAGACACATTGTTTAATGGAGGTTCCTCTGGGGCAGGCTGGAAGGGACGGAACAAGCAGCTGGCCAATTTCCCCGTGAGCTGAACTGTTGAGGCCTTGCACTACCACTGACCGCTCAGACTCAGTACAAAGCCTCTATTATTTTCAGCCCTTCTCAGCTCTGAAGTGTCCATATGAAAATGTAGAAGTCATGATTAATTTCTCCACATTATACTTTTCTGGGTAAATCATGAGCTTTGTCAGTAACTCTCCTACAACTTTATACAATAGTTGGAGGTAGGGATAGGGGTCTCTGACATCACCTTTACTTTACTGCTGATATATTTGCCCAGTTGTAACTTGTTTGCAAACTTCAGAAAAAATGAAAAGATGCGTACTGTAAAATAGGTTACAACTCACTCATGTCCAGCTTCAAACCAGTGACACACCAAGTTCTACTAACACAGCCTGTCAGACTAAATTGTATTTAAAAGAATGTACAGAAAAGCCATGTCCAACTGTAATAGGATTTATAAATCTGACAAGTATGAATGGCTCTCTAACATGCAGCCCAATCACGAACACGGTTCTCTTCATGCATCAAATATCGCAAGCACCTCATTAATGTTAATACAACAACACACAGCCAATCTCTTTCAGAGCTGTGAAGTGGAAGAGAGATGGGCCAAGCCGCAGTGTGATGTATAACTTCCACAAGGCTGCACATATCACACACCACAGTACAGAACGAGTGTGGCATCACAGTTTGCTTTCCATTACTGAAGAACGATGGCATGCCAATCAAAATGTATGCGCCTGCCTTTTCATGACTACTTGAAACATTTGGTAGATGAAGCGGTCAAGTGAAATATGAATGTCTAGATCTGTTCTCTTTCACTTTCAAGCTTTGTGTTCATTCTGGCTGTATACAGTCAGGATCTGAACAGGCAGCATAAAAAAAGAGATACAGCTGGCCTGTGGCTGTATCAGTTAACCTTAAAGTAATACACAGTTCTAATCCAAAACCCTTGTCAATGCAATACCCAACTTCGCTTATTATAATTAAGTTGCAATTTTAATACATTGTTTTCGAAACCCATAAACTAAGCAGGAAAAAGACTGGACTGTGGCGTTTTGTTTATTTCAATTTGGAACAAGGTACACGTCCTCCATCCTAGAAACAGAAAACAATGCAATTATAATACACAATTACTGTTTGCAGAAGAAAACAAAAAATATGTCCTGCAGATATAACACATCTATGATTTTCAAGATTTCAAATTGCAAAATAAATAAATAAGCAGCAAATAAATATAGATGCAAAATACATTTTACAAATGCAAATGTTGTATTTAAATTCACTGTGGATTTTTGGCTTGTCAACAAAACTGTATTTGACAAAGGATCCATAATGTTCATGATTCATGGGTTTCCATCATGCATTCAAAGGTTAACATGAAGGGAGATCTTTTTCAGGCCAGCTATAGTCCAGTTTCTGAATAAATAGATTATGAAATGTTACCCTACAGGGGCAGCGGTGGCCTAGTGGTTAGGAAGTTGGCCACAGGATCGGAAGACAGGGCAAGGACCCTTGAGCAAGGTACCATCCCTGTCACTGCTCCCTGGGTGCTTTCATAGCTGCCCCCTGCTACGTGGTGTTTGTGTGCATGGGTAAAATGCAGAGGTCAGATTTTGTTGTGGTTCACTGTGTGCTGTGCTGTGACCTCGCAACGAAGCGAACAGTCATTTTCACATAAAACAGATCTGTTATTGAACACTGGAAAAAACAAACTGCTAGGTGCTTTGTGCACAAACTACGCTGGAATGAGTCCATCAGTACAAGTATTAAAGTTAAAGTCACCAAGCTAAGCTGTCACTTCAAATATTAAAATGTTTTAATTCTGTAATGTGACATTTCAAGCCAAAATGCTCTTCATCAAGTACTAAAGCTGTCCAATGCTGTTTAACCACAGTTTAGCCACTTAAAAAACAACAACCAGCACTCCATTATTTTCCATTATTAAAATATTCCATTATTTGGAGCTGCACATGAACATGTTGAGACAAGAGTAATCAAGCACCCATTTTGAGTGTATAGTAATATGAGTCAGTGCATGAACAGACAGGATGCTGATGAGAGCGACTGTGAGGAAGTATATGATGTTCAAGATCTTTTCACAGAGGCTGCAGCTGAATGGAGTAATGGGCTCTTTGTCTCACTGGCCACATTTCCACTACAAATAAATCTCTGACTCAAAAATTTGAATTGTACTTTTTCACAAGGGAGACTAATTATAGAGAGCTCTGAAGCACAGAAAAAAAGAACCCCAAAGCACAAGCGCTCAAGGACAATTCAAAAACAATATCTTAAAAAAAAAACTGTCTCTTCCCCCCATGGCTACACACAATGTCTCTCTTTTTTGCGTGGAGAAAGTATTGTTTGAAAAGATGCATGGCCCTAACAGATTTTATTGAGTGCGATGTTCCCCGAAATAGTCTAAGCAGTTCACAGCTGTGATTGGCTGTCAGACTGATATATCGCATTCACCACAGATCGATTCAATTATACTGACAAATATGAAAGCAGCACAGATGACCTTTGACGTCTCTTTTCTCGATCGCTCCTATTAGAGGTCAAAAAGGTCATGGATTTTATCTTTTATTGATTGACACCTTGTTGTAAATGCTGTAGGATTGATTATCAAACTCTCAAAGCTTCACCTAGAACCACAGATATAAGGACTGGCTGGAAAGACCAGTTCTCTTCAAGCTTATTATATTACAAAATAGATAAGACATTCAATGTCTAAAGAAATAATAAGGTCACTCCAGGTCACTAAAAAAATGCAAAAGGGTTTGTCCAGCATCCAGCACAGTTTAATGAGTTCCCTGTTAAACACACCTGGTTCAACCATCAGTTGCGATGATTAGTAGGGAAATTAAGAAAAAGAAAAGACAAAAGCATTCATACTCAGGAAACATGGGTTCATTCATTTTATTCGTATTCCAATAAATATCATCTGATATTGTGTCATTGGAAAATCACTATATACATGAGACTTCAGCTATCAGATCTTTGCTCCAATAAGAGTCATTAGTTATCTGAACATTTCAACGGTGCAATTAATGTGTATTTTGACTTTGATACACACTGTAATTAACATATGTTTCCACAACAAATGCACTTTCATAGCAACTACTTCAATATAAATTAAAATGGAAGCATGTTTGAATATGGTAATGTAATAAGTTCAAAATATTACATAATATTATAAAATTATTTTTGCTTAAAACATCTTTAGTTTTGCTACAAGAACATAGTCCTAGAACATAGGAACTCTACAAAAGATTAATTATCGTTTCCAAACAAAGATTTCCAAAGGGTTAAATGGGATTTTTTGCTAACATTTTGTAAAAGTTGTCCAACTTTCCAAAAGATGCTGTAAAAGAACTAATTTGAGGCATGATGAGTTCAGTATAAAAAGCATGAAGCAACATTGTGTTTATAGTCTGACTGCAGCTGAAGATTCAGCTGCATCAGTAAGATTGTATTTGACTGTAAGATCTTATTTCACACAGTGAAAACATCACTGTTTGTTAATGAGCACCACACACGCAGAGTGTTTGGCAAAGCTTCAGCCTTTTAAGTCATTAAATGAGTGATCAAAGCACTGAGCAGCTGGTCACTAAAAACGAGCTGATAATGGTTTTAATGTGACCGTCAATGTACCGCACAACTTCATTAAAAGCCTATAAGGTGCTGTGCAGGTGTGTTCTGCTTGTAAATGCTTCACAGTCATTTTGGCTTTCCTGTGTCAGCATGTGAGGTTCCTCGAGCCAGAAAGCGAAACAGTAAATGGCCACATCTCAGCATTAATGAAAAACTGATACCTCACATGCACAGGCTAAAACTGAACACACAGGTTTGTCGTACAGTATGTCTTTACATTCAGTGAGCTTGAGACCAGTTTCATGACTGTATATTTATTAGGCAGATTTAGACACTGTTCAAATTAATCTGACACAAAATCTTTTAATATCATATTAACTATTTGCATTGATCCAGCACAAAAGGAGAGCCATTTAAATCATCAATAATAAACAATGATTTCCTCCCTGCACAGGAGCTATTGCAAGCATTTTCATTTCAGCTTAGTATGACTATTAGAGGAAAAAACAGAAAGGAAGGAAAAAGTTTTGTCAAAGTTATTAATTGAAACGAAATGCAAATCTTGAAGTTTCCACAAGCTTTTATTTTTATTGATTTATGAGCTATATACAATCGTGTACAGCTGATGGGCCAGAGTTACAGCTCCTCTGTAGGAGGCTGTACATAGTGCATGCAGCTTGTTCACTTTCAGTTCAACATCTGCTCTTCCACAGACCTCTGCCTGCAGAGTTAATGTGGCCAATTAACTGCCATTGAGTCACCCCCAATCAAAGGAAAGCGCTGCTATTCTGAGGGAGATTTATCAGAGCCAAATCCTCCAGCATTCACTAGTCAAAAGCATGTCGCTTCCTGTAATCATTTTTTCATAAAGACTTGCACTTGGCTACTGAAATGCCATAGCTGGTGCTATCATGGGAAGCAGCTTCTACACTTTAGTGCCATTCTGCAAGCACCGAACAACAGACTGCAGCTTACGTCAGAGCAAAAGAACTCTATTCATCCCTCAGACAATTTTGTTCAAATGTTTCTGACTTGTGTGTGTGTTTACCTGAAAGGACCTATACGTGCAAATCAAAGAACAACCACAAAAAACAAAATAAAAGATATGCTAACATTACAGGTGTATATTTAAATATACACAGAATACTGAATAATATGATTTACATTTATATTACAGTGCAGTATTACACAGAAAAGCAAGAGCACCAAAAGAACAGATATATTGCACGTTTTGCAGGCGTTTCATTGAGCTGAAGCTTTAAAATTATTTAATTGTGGTCTGATGGTTAAAATCACCACATATGAATGTGAAAATTTTACCATACACTAATTTCTGGAAAATAAAAACCATTTTGTGACACTTTTATGCAAAATGGATTGTGTGGCCACAGCCCAGGCCATGGTTTAGGTTTCCAAGCCTCTCAAATGTCTTTGAAATCATGACTTGTGTTTTCAGGAAAGTAATGGTTTTATTGTGATTAATGCTGGGACCTTATGGCCACATTTGTCTTACTTTTGCCATCTCCGAATTCTCAGGGCCATCTATTTGCCGCCGAGCACTGCTTTCTGCCCCCCCTTGACAACTGTGTAAAGGTAAATAACGAGCGAGCTGATTCCTGCCGACGGCGCTGAGCACACGCACCCTGCATTTGCATTATTCATCTTTATTACCACCATGTCTGGGGCTCTTTGGGACCTGACACCCTGCTGCACACTCACACACTCAGTTCATTAACAGCAGCTCTGGCGGACCGGCGGCTCACCTTAAAAGCAAATCGTTTATAGCGTCAAGCTCACTGTGCCCTTTCTGAAGGCACACGCCACCACCTGACGGATCTGCATGAGCATGAAGATGAAAGTCTCATAGTGTTCCTGGGATTCTGTGCATCATGGCTTTTTATACAGTTATTCCTGCTTTCACTGCCTTGCTTTGCTTGACATCAGAACATCATCAGATTATAATTCCCCTGAGGCAAGAATCTCAAAAACAAATAAATGCTGAGAATATTTAATATACAGAAGAGCATAAAGAACATTTTAAGGAGGTAATATGCGCCAATATGAATATTTCTGTATGCTGAGTGGAAGAGCCTTGGAGGATTTATATGCACGAGAGAGTTTGTACCTGTGATTTAATAACTGGCTTTAACTGACATGCACTATGTTCGACAGCAGCAACGCTGACAATGCTCGATATTTTCCGCCCTAGAGCACATCTTGTTACCACCATTAAATCATTCTGCCTGTTGTGGGCTCAGAAGAATGAGGGCCCACTGTGATTTGAATATCCTTAAGCACACAGATCACGTGCTAGGCCCAATCCTTGACAAGCTATCAATCATACCTTCACGAGAACTGATAAATGAAAAACAGTAAGTGAAATTGGAGTGAAAGTACAATCCACTGGGTCCCCGCAACATACACACATGACCTCTCAATAGTCTGCCCATAAACTTTTTTCTGAGGAGCTGTTGCTAAGTATTCCCAAAAGCATCACTTGTCAAGACTTGCTGAGTTGCAGTGACTTCACAATACACAAAAGCAGCCAATATGGCTACAGACACTTTTTGGAATAAACTTCAATTTTTATACAGTATAATGTCTGTTGTTCTAAAAGGCTTATGTAGGTATCACTCACCCTTTTGAATACAACCCTTCAGTATAGTTTTACCAGAGACTGCACATTTTCACTACGCAGAATAGGATTCCTGTCAATATTATGTAAAGCTTGACCAAGCCCACAAGAGCAGCTAGGAAAGAAAGGACATAGTTGGAGAATGACTGGCTTCAATAGTGACCCAAACTAATACATACATAAAATATACACACTTTTTTTGAAACAAGAAAACCCTTATTTTTACAAACATATGGGGTAAACAGAAACTGCTCAGCTTTGTCTACCCAGTTAGTTTTCTTTTGCATAAAGATGAACATTTGCTTCCTTGTGTGCCTCCAGCATTCCAGCTAAATAAATCCGGCGGCATCTCCGGAGAGACTGCGGAGGATGCGCTCATGCAGAACAGTGAGGAGGATCTAGTTGTGCAAACCAAACATGTTCCCCAGGTGATTACCCACTGTCTCTCTCAGCGAGAAAGCACGTCAGGGCTCCAGCCCAAGATGAAGTAGCTCCTAGATAGGAGCTGGCACTCCAAACTGCAAGAAGAAAAGCAGGACCTGTCAGAGGCCTAATCACTCCAGAAAACCTGAGCCTCTGCATACGCCAGTCATGCCAGGCCCAATTAGCCAGGTATACTAAGCCTGCCAATCCGGGTAAAGCAAGGGGGCGGCTCATCCACTACACTAACGTTTGCTCTCTTCCGGCTCCCCGATCAATATCAAGAAATGTCTGGGAGATGTGAGGGAAAGATGTTGAGAGTGAGAAACCAAGAGACAGGCGGAGCGCTGAGGTGTTCCTGAAGCAAAAGTCTGCTTGACAGTGGCCACAGCACAAAAGTCATTACAGTAATGATTCAGGCAAACATCCGCTTCACACAATTGCCCCCAAACCCCAAAAGCAGTCATCACCCAAAACCATGTTTGGTGTTAGAATCTGCTCTGGTTTTTCACAAGAGCCATGAAACTAATGTACCTGACCAAAAATGAAAGCTTATGATTATAATACAAACATGCTGGCTTTAAAGTCTGGTGATTTGCCAAGCAATGTCAAACACAGGGCCATAACAGGCCATGAGGACACCAAGGAGCTTAATCTTTTTGCGAGTTAAACATTAAACCTGAAGATAATATTCACCTGAATTAGAAAAATTCAGCAGTTGAAAATGTCTCTTGATGTCTCTTGAAGATGTGTAATTCATGAACTATTCAAACATGCATTTCATCTGTTACTGTTAAACACTCGGCTACAGACATTGCTTAATTTTTTATATTATATGGCAGACTGTTGCCCATAAAAAAGGTTAAAAGTGAAACAAAACCCAGGCTTTGAGAAGCCTGCTACTGTTTTTAGCATCATAATCTGTCCCATCTTTAAATAGCAGTATGTAGTAAAGTGCAAGAGACCACATTAACAAACCTATAAGATTACTGAATGAGATTTGAAGGAAGTGTGTGATATTTGATCATGCAGATTTCACAATTTTCTGAGCGAGACCCTCTAAGCGAGACTGTCCCTGTAGTTAAGAAATGTAAGTCGCTCTGGATAAGAGCGTCAGCTAAATGCCGTAAATGTAAACGTAAGATCCCGTCCAAATTTAAGGAAGCCAACTTCTGACCCAAGACACATCCTGGCTGACTGAATACCTGTATACATTTGATTTTTGGCCAAACCATCTCTTTAAAAAGTACTGTCTGTTATCCACAGTTTACTCAACAGTTAGCAGTTTAACAGCTGATTTCTTAAAGTTCCCTTTTTCGCTCAGACTTTCCCCACTTGCCTGAGGAAGCAGTCATCCAGAGGCCTGACCAGTGTGAATTACTGGCCCAGAGTGAGAGTGAGGTGATGCAGAGGCGCTTGGTGCATTATGAATCAAAAGATATCAAACTCACCGAAGCGAGACGCAGGGCCCACCGTCCTTTCATTCTTTACATTTGACAGTAAGACCCTGTCTCACTGTGCAAAAAGGCCTACAGGATTTATGAGCGGTATGGATTACCAGGCTAAGCCAAATGGAGACAGCCAGGAGAATAGTGCGGTGGACACAGGCCACTCCTCAGGGAGATTGCCTCATTGATTTGTAATGAATATCTCCCCCACACACTCCTCACCCATCACTGCCATCTCATCTCCATGCAAGTGGGCTGAAAGCTCTTATTAAAAAGCCTCGTGAGTCAGCACGCTAATAGCACACCAGCGATGCCAAGCTGCTCTCACTCGTGCCACCCTGCTCTCTTAGGTGGAACACCAGCTGTGTTTGTCGAGAGCAGCAGGGAAGCGGGACTTAATGGCAGTATTGACACAAAGTGCAGGCAAAGGCCGTAATCAGCATTGCCAGAGTGGACTACACTTTCACAAAACAGAACTTATTGCATGCAATCTGTTTACTCATTGGTGCACACAGTGTGCAAGTGTGTGCAGGTGAGGCTTATTCATTCATTACAGGATAATTTTTTAATAACATTTTTTAAAAATGTAAATTTTTTATCTTTTTTTATTGTATTCATCTGCCTTGTAATCTTGCAACATGTGAGGAGCAAAGAAGGGAGATATCAAGCAAGCATCTTCAAGCAAACATTCAGCAAACACTTCCTGAAATGATCAACAATAAATCTGGAACTATGCACATTTGTATGACATACAGGGCAACAGGAAACTAACAAATAGAGCGTTAATGAAAGCTTTAGGGGAAGAACATGGGAACAACCAGTGCAATAAGGCCATAATTTGCAGAGACCCAATAAACTAAAAAAGGAAGAATTCCCTTTCTGTGCATTATAGAATACACCTCTATTTTCTTTCTGCGTGTTGCACAGAAGTGTGTGACATTTTTAAAAGAGGCTAGTAAACTTAACGTTGCTTAAGGCTTAAAAGATGCCGGCAGCTAATATTGGCCCTCACCCCACCCAGGGTGGTTGCTATGGTAGGACAGAAAAGACGGAAAGATGTCAAGTAATGTCCTCTCGGTTCCAGGTGCTTGTGTGTTTGTTTTAGAGTGCAGGTGCACAGGATGAACATCCAGAAGGCTGTATTGACAAAAAAGACAGATCCGACGACCGGGCCATATCAGCAGCACTGCCGCATTTAGGGGAACAGACTCTTTTGCCCTGGCCCAGCTGGATCAGTGCAATTGTGTGATGGTCTGTCAGTTCAATAATGTGCCGAATAAGGCTTTAAGCACACGGCACAGTCAGAGGAGTCAAATGAAGCAGGCCGCTTGTCAGAGCACATAAGCTAAAGAGAGCGCACAGGTGCTCGGGAGCATCACAGATGTTTACCACATCAGACAGGTTCTTGAACGAGATGAGGAGAAAGCGGCAAAATGGGTGGGGGTGGAGGGGAGAAAAGCATATATATACACATGCTGAGCGGAAAACGGCTGTGAAGCTTGTGAACACAACTGGAGGGGAACGACACGCTGGCTGACAATAACCAGGATAAATGCTCCTCATGGCTGCAGGCAGGCATGGATCAGGTACGTTTATGGCAGTGTCTGAATGAGCACAAAGCTTTGTCACCATGACAGCTTCCCCCTGAGAACAGTCAAAGGCCAGTTTGCAACTGCTCTTCTTGAGGAGGCAACAATGACTTTAATTACCCGAATGAGTCACTTTAGAAAAAGGAAATATCAAATAATTAATACGGTATATGTGCACTGAATGGCCCACATTCCGCACACCACTAGAACTACCGCACTCATCAATTACAAAAAAACAAAAAAATACATTTTCCATCACCACAAATGAGATAAGGCCTTGAGAGCATAGAAGTTAATTGAAATGGACGCATCATCCTTTACCTTACTTTCTTTTTCCTCCAAAAGCCCTGAATGGTTCTGAGTGCTTCAGAAAAAGATTTTCACCTCAGAGGAAGATAACAACGACAAATATAAGGTGGAATTAGGCAGTGCATCATCTGCTACATAAATTCCTTCATAAGTTTTTCAAAGTAGAGCCCTGAATTACTTAAAACTGCTTATATATATACCAGAAATCTATCACCTTAAAAATAAGGGGCTCTTTAAGGAGATACCACGAAAGTATTTTAATAAAGAATCATTCTGCTTAGTGGTTTCACCATCTGATGAAAGGTTCTTTAGTGGTCTTCCTATGACATTACTAAGCACATTTTTTGGCCCCTTTATTTATATAGATCATAGCAAAAGCAAACTGAAGGGTCATTTTGTTTGAGAAACAATGACTCTATTGGATACCGCTTTTTTTGTTTTCAAAAACTGATACTGGTTTGTCATTTTTAGCACCCATACCGACTGCTGGACCTACTGGCAGTACTATCAACGGCTTTATAGAATCATTTTGATTTCATAAGATTCAAAATGCTCTTCTAAAAGGAATTAAACTCATTATACAGATGTCAAATCTCTAAACTAATCTCTAAACTCTCCGCTTGGACTTTACATTTAGCATTGGATGCAGATTTTAACTGTATTTTAACATGCAACTGACAAATTATAATGTTTTATTTTAATATGATGTAAATTTTGTGGGCAAAGAAAGTGCAGTCACACTGTATTTGAATGGGACTGCTACATGTACACTAAGTGTTGCAGCATAATTATGCATGTGCTAAATAACCAGTTGGTTTTGATCAAAGGCGTTGTTTGATGTTATTTACATTAGAATCTGCTTTTATATTAAAATGTTACAAATGTTTTACTTTGCCAAACAGATAATCATGGGAGTGTGCTTGTGTCATGAGTTCATTGAGCCCACACATTGTGAGCTAAAAAAAACAGTCAAATAACAATTGTCCAAAAACAATCAGCCATGGGCCCATTTGGCTGCATAAAAAAATTTATCCTGGTAAAAATTCCTGATCAGTGCATCCCTACTATCCACACCAAATCTAACCCAGCCATGAGGTCAGGAGAGGTTGATTAAACAGGAGAGAGCTCCAGATATGTTTAAGAACAGCTTTAATCCCTAAAAAACATGGCCTCATCACCACCTTCAACCAATTCGCTTTCAGGAAAAGGATGAGATTAAAGTGAGTCGTAAGCCGTGACGTTACGATGTGCTTTAGATGTGATTTAGGGGCTGGAGGTTGCGGAGTTATGACAGGGGCAAGAGATGCACATAAAGCAGCCCCACACCCAGCCTCAGCCAGAGAAGAAATAAAGAAATAACCCAACTAGTGTTAAAGCCTGTTAACACTAAAGCCTGTTAACGGGGCCTTGCGTCCATTATTTTTATTAATACATTAATGAGGAAAGCTGCCAAAATAGACACTGACTTCCACATTCAATCAGGATGCCTTTCAGCATGCATGTGTGTGGGAGCGTGTATGGGTGCATGCATGCATGTGTGTGTGTGTGTGTGTATGTGTAAAGTCACATGAGACAGCGGCAACTCGAATAATTGGAAGAGAATACAGACTGTGGCATATCCAGGTCAAGTGCAGACATGGAGGCTAGAGTGGGGTGGGGGGGGTAAAGCATAGAGGAGCTTTTAAAACATGTTTTATAATTAGATCCTCTGCATCACCAGGGCTTTATCCCACTCCAGCCGATATCCATTCAACCTGCAACAACGAGTTCAATCAGGCAAAGTGTTTCTAGCTCATCTCACTCCTTCTGTCTCTCCACACCTTTTTTCCTCCTTAATAAAGCCTCTTGATGATGGACAGAGTAATCGATCATTGAAGACTTCTGCACAGATCATACACAAGGGAACTGAATATATTTAGGGTTTGGGGCTTTTTAGCATCCAGGAATAAAAAGGGAAGGACATGCAGTCCTATGAAAGGAGATGAGTGTATGAACATATGAGCTCACTTCTACTGTGCTCCATGTCCCAATAGCTGGACTTTCTGGCAGCGGGGAGTCTGCATGGCTGTGTCCATTCTTCTCCCAACTGACTATCAGGCACATTGTCTTTGCAATATACACAGGAATTCCTTCCACAGTAATGCTTTCAGTCTAAAGAGATTGCATTTTGTAAATGTTATGAATTAAGGTCATAGTTAAGTGAAGTATTATGAAATATAAAAAAAAAACCTTTGCAAACAATTTTAAATAAGCAATTCTTTTTTCTTTTTACTATGAATATATCAAAATACTGTAAAAAGTAATAAAACTACATTTTAGAATTCAGGCTCAAGCATGAATTTAGTGTCAGTTTCATGTAGCTTATTATTGGTTTTCATGTTTTTCTTTTTCATCTTTTTCTTCTTATTATTATTATCATCATCTTAAAGGCACTGAAATAAAGACTACCTGTTAAATTCTAAGGCATGAAGAGATGTTAGAAAAAGTTTATGCAAAGGGCTTCATTTATGCTAAGGGTTTTATTTGGCTTTATTTACTTTTATAAAAGCATTATTTGATTTTATTTAAATAAAACAACACAAACATGATAAATCTTTATTTTGATGTTACGTTGGATATGCTTTGAGGATGCATTACTTGTTGTTTTAAGATATTTAACTAAATATCTGTTAAATATAACATTTTATTAAATCTCAAACCCAACTTTAAACCCAACTTTAATCTGGTATTTGATCCTAATTAAAAAACTAAATGTATCCTTGCTGATAATTCATTGAGCTTTTTCAGATAGCTGGTTAACAAGGAAAGTGCATTCACAGAAAAAGCTACTTAGGTGTCCTTAGGCTGGTACATTTTGTATCAATGGAGTGGTTTCCCCAAGGGTAAGCCCTCAGAACAACATATTCCACTGCAATTTTTTTTTTTAAGGTGGACAGAAGTACACCATGTCCTGCCTGCATGCTTTCTATCTAAATATTCTACTCTAAACCATTTAGTAATGAAAAGCTACAACTCTTTGATTATTAAATACATAAGGTATAAAACTGGACTATGCTGTACTTTTGAAGGTGTATTTCGACTCTTTGTGCCTTTACGAACCTAACTGTTCCTTCTGAGTACCTCTTTTCTGACACTGTATCTGTAGATCCTCTATAGAGGAACATGAAAATAAAATGGGACATAAGTGAACCTCAGGGGTGAGAAATTAAAAAGAAAGACAAACCCTTTAAGTTTATCAGTATGATTATTTATTAAATAAATAAAAGTGTGTGTAATCAGTTAACTAAATGGAGCCCGCAAACACGCTGTATCTTTCATGTTGGATTCTGTTCAACCTGTTGCCAATATTAAATTTAGAAAGGCAGCAGGTGCATTTGGAGCCCTTTAGAAGTGAACTTAAAGAAACGAAATAATATCATCAAACACTGGCATGATGGCAATACACTTCGTTGTTGAATTTCAAATCTGTTATGTGTTGTGTTTCCAACTGATTCACTAGATGTAATCAAAATGAGGGGGACAAGTCTCAAGCACACAGTCTCCCAGAGGAACAGAAAGTCCACTGCAGCCAACCATACAAGAGGGTCAGCAGGGGTCAGGCCAATCCCCACTGCCTCCTGCTTTTGGCCTGGAGACAAGAGCCCTGATGGATTGGAATGAAGTAGCTGGATGCTGACAGCCAGGGCTGTAAAAGGGGATGTGGGTGGGATAATGGAGTCAGGCAGTGGGGTTTAACCTCTGAAGGGCTGCTGTCTGTAGGAACAGGCAGTGCCGGCTTCTGGGTCTGCCCAAGAGCAGCGGGGGAACGATGTGTCAGCCGCCTCTGACACTGCCATAATCACAGCGGACCCGCAGGGACCCCTTCACTGGATCTGCTGGAGTTGAGGATTTACTCACCTCTGTGCCAGAGAGGAGCTTTAGATAGAAGATTCTCAATCTGTGCATTCAGTTAGATTCAGGTCCTTTCTGTGTGAAGTTCTCATGTTCTCCCTCCTGTTTCCTCCCAGCGACCAAAGGCGTGCACGTCAGGTGGACAGGAGATGCTAAATTGCCCCCTAGGTGTGAGTGTGTTTGTCTGTGTGTCTGCACTGCAATGGACAGGCAACCTGTCCAGGGTGTTTCCCTGCCTTTCACCCTGTATAAGCTGGTATAGCTCCAGCACCACTCTACTTTGGATAAGCGGTTATGAAAGTGAGTGAGTGAGTAAGATGCCTATATTCAACCTCAACACTTTAAATATAAATATTTGAATTCTCTGCAGTTCAGAACACGTTTGGTGTTACTTTCTCTGGTCTTTGGAGTTACAGTTGCCGCCAAAATGCTTTGACAGTATTATTAGTAGCATTATGATCCTGAATGTGTTAAAGGACTAATCTGGAATTCATGAAACAGATAATGGTTCTTTGATTCTAAATGAAGGTGAAAAGAAGAGCTTAACATTGTGATAAAAAGATACAGAAAATTTAAATGAATGAACTATTAAAAAGTTCTGTGCCATAGACTTGAGACCCCCATCATTTCTTGATATTTTCAAGGAAAATGAGTCAGTAGATTTTGTACATTTCTAACCAGCTTAAAGCCAATATTTGGTTTGATCACCATAATTCTTCAGCACATCATGAATTCTTTTAGGCAAGCTTTCTCTTATTTTCTTTAAGCTGACTTCAGGAATACTTACAGGACATTCCAAAGCTCATACTTGGACATTGACTATCTTTTGTTCTGTTCTGTTTCAATACGATGCCACACTGCATCACACACACACGCACATGCACACACACACACAAGAATACATAGTTAAGCTATTTGCTTGTATTGATATACATGTCCTTGCTCCTTATATATTTGAGTTCTTGCTGTTTGATTGGTACTGGGAACACTGTGTGTGTGTGTGTGTGTGTGTGTGTGTGTGTGTGTGTGCGTCCTCATCATGCCTGGATAATTTGGATCCAAGAAGATCAGCCCATTGACCTTTCACTGTTCCTTTTGCACAGATACGCCGTTATGCACAGTGTCATCCATTTGTTTTCAGCGTACCCCGCTTTTAGCTGCCTCTCAGTGTAAGGTGAGGATTGATGGAGCTGTGCATTAGTCAGAGTGCTTTTCAAGGTAAAAGGGAGGTGGAGTGCAGTACTGGAGCCATTGTGCATCACAATGAAGGTGACTGAGTCTACTATGAATGTGTTAGCCTGCAACATTTGCACCAGACATGACAATGTCACGACAGCCGGTCACCTTTAGGCAAAGTTGAGCCACGGGAGCCATGCAGCCAGACCTCGCTATCTCACATTCCGCTCCAGGCAAATCGAGCTGGGATAGCAGGTCAAGTGAGCCGAATCACTGCCTCTCGACAATTCAACCACTCCAGCATGCACCACATTAGCAATGCTACAGGACAGAATAATCTCTCTGTTAAACATATGCATGTGAAGTTAAGCTTTATTCTACCTTTGTTCCCAGTGAAACACGCCTGGGACCAAGAAGTGTTTCCCAGACGCATTTTATTTACTTATTATTGTTGCACATTTAAAATTCAAAAAGCCTATTTAATATATAAAAAGCTAAAAGCAGTGCCTCACTACTACTCTTTATACGATCAAAAAAACAGAGCAGAAACACATGCCAGAATTTGTATTTAACTTATAAAAATGAAATCTGATATCTGGGCAGTTTTTGTAAAGTCTAAGTAGAGTCTGTAATACAAGAAAAAATTATTTTACTAATGAAATCAGTTAATGCAGATAAACGCATTATCTGATTATGCATTATAAATGCATAGTCTATATCAGTACTATACATAAATATTAATACGTGCAATCACACAATAATAATAAAACAGCTGCAACTATTTATCTTTCTGTTAACGGACACCTGATGTGCTTGAAGAAAGAGAACAGGATTTGTGGCCACTCACACCACACACTCCCTGGTTTTGCTCTGGATGCCCAAATCTTGGAAATGCTGAACCAACTGACAACATATTCAAAAGTTTCATGTTTTGGACCGTTAGCTATAGAACATACAGGTGCACTTTATTCATTTCATACATATCACCTCTGTTATGAGTATGAAGATGCAACATTATTTAAGCAAACAATATTAAATAACAGCTTTAATGCATTTAAAGTGAACCTGTTGAAAGGAAGTTTCCTCTTCTAGGTATGATCACCAGTATTACCCTAAATACAGATTAACAGGAATGTCTCCGGGGGTTCTGTACGCAGCAGCAGATTTTAGTTGCTGAAGTTTAATACAGGAGTCTATAAAAAGATAATGAGTTCAAATAATTGCAGACCTATTATACAGCACTACACAGGGCTTAAATGACTGCAGACCCATTTTAAGAGCAAATGTGTGGTCAAAGCTGCAGCCTGAGCTTGGGGACTGAAGAGGTCAGGCAGGTCCCCCCTGTAGTGTATCTTTATAAGTTTAGCTTTGGTTCCAACAGGACCAAACAGCGCATTAAGTCCCATTAAGAGGAGAGGAGGCGCTGAATCTGCGCGGAACTGGTCGGGTTTAACTGCGTGATCTCGGAGACCACCTCTCATATCCGCCAGGGCGGGCATCACTCATTCATGCCCAAGAACCGAAGCGCGAGATGAAGCACAGAGCAGCAGCCCCTGGCCATCTCCTTCTGCCTGCACTGACGCCCCCAAACCAGGGTGTCGAGTGAATGAAGCTCTTACCTTCCCCGCGCGCAGCGACCACCAGCGCCAGTGCGACCAGCGCCACGCTGCCCATGTTCGGTGTGTAACGCGCTGCCGAGCTCCTGCCTGATTTTGCCCGGTGGGCTCCCGGTTCCGCGTCCGTCCCCCACTTTCCAGAGCAGCGCGAGCGCGGTACTGTCCGCTCCGAAGCGCGTGTGCGGTGGAGGTGGGGGGGCGGTGGAGGGGGTGCGGGGCTGGGCTCGGATCAGATCTGTCAATGGTAATGAGAGGAGAGAAGCGGGGGGAATGTGAAATCGCGGAGCTCTTCGCTGTCTTGCGCAGCACCAGCAGCACTTCAGCACCACGGACAGCTCCTAGCGTCCGACCACCGCAACAACTTCAGCTCCAAGTTCCCACCGAACAGCCTCACTGCTCAGATCAGGACTCAGCTGTCAGCTGTGAGGGAGGCCTGGGAGCACATTCTGTCCCAGAAGTATTGTGTGCAGTGATAAATACATTCTAAAATGATATTTGTGTGTACAGAAACTTGGGAACTAGCAATAAAATAATGTATGAGCTAAATCCACTTGTGCCACATATCTCCAATCAGTCCAGTAAACAGACTCAGCATCTGCACCCGTGTGGTGCTCTGCCCTGACCAAGCACAGCTGGAAGTGCTGGGTGTTAGGAATACCTCTGTATGTGAGGGTGGAGGCGTTGGTTCTTTGTCTTGGTCATGGTGTTTTCTGGCCATGTTTTGCTTTGTTGCTAGTTTGAATATAAATCCTGCATCAGCTTCTGACTTTCACTTACATCCTGCCTTCATTTCCCCATCTGATGCTTACATCAACCTTTATACGCTTTCAAAATAAAATGTAACTGTTGATGAACATGTTTCAGTGCAATGTATTCGTTTTTCATTTCTGTTTTGATTTAGAAAATACATTTCATACAATCCTATACCTTTTATGTCAACTAGTTGCTTTAAGAAATCATCCATTTTTGGACAAAAGAAGCTTGTTCAGACAGCGGAGTAAAAAAAATAAAATAAAACTGCTAGTCATCTTGTGTTTGTCTGTATTCACACAGTTTCTGGATGTATGCACACTAACTGATAATCAACCAATGTGCTCACTTTCAGTCACAGTCCCTGCAGGTTAAGCTTTAAGCAGTGTGAATCAGCTCTAAGGGAAATTAAATGTTTTGTGCTTTTCCCCCTTGACTCTTGAGTGGCCAGGAAAGAAACTCTAATTACCATCGTGTCTGTGAGATCTTTCAAACGAATCTAAAGACAGAAAATTGAAAATTCTGAAAACATGTCTAGACTAAAATTACCCATACAGTGACCCTCTCATCAATACCCAGTATTTGCACTCAGCATTGAACTAAATCAGGAAGGAAAGAACAACGCTCATGAAATAAACATGAGGCTAGACGGAAGGCTTTGAGGAAATGATACAGAAACGTTAACTCTGCTGAGGTATTGTGAACATATGAGCATTACAGAATGAACCTTGATGCACAGAAACACCCCCTTAAACTCAGATTTTCCTTCAACCTGTTTATTTATGATTGAGAAATGACTGAGAAATGTTTTGCAGCTGAAGATGGTCTGGTTTAATTATTATTCCCAGCTCAATATAAAAAGGAAATATGCAATTATGAACAGCAACAGGAAACCTGTGTTAGGAAATAAAGTTTATGAATAAAGAAAGAAAGAAAGAACGAACGAAAGAAAGTTAAATTGAATGAATTATGTGTGTGTGTGGTTCAGCTAGGGTAGCTCTCTCTCCCACACACACACACACACACACACACACACACACAGTAAATGCTCCGCTTACTGAGCCGTTAATACTGAGTGTGACTCCAGGCCTAAAGCTATAGAACCTTAATGCACAAACGTACACAAACACCAAAACCTAAAACCACACTGATCTATAACTGCAGCTCACACACACACCAGAACATCACCCTTCACATTCTTACACACAGTAAACTCACCTAAAGCAGCACTGGTACATTAACTCCAATGATGTTCAGTTAAGCCTCTAGGGAGTGAGTTAGTATGCATTCACCAGTTCATTTTAAACTCAGCTGTAATCCTGTGCCTGCATATATACACACACATAAGGATTGAGCCAGTGACTGTTTTCTGTTTTAGACTTATCTTTATCTTTTTTTTTTTTTACCATGTCAGGTCTTATATATATATATGAAGGTGAAGAAACAACACTATTTAATAAATGTTATGAAAAGCGATTAGTCAGTTTTTAGAGTTCTTGTCAATCTATCCTTTCAGTTGTTGTTTTCCTCTCTAATTTAGATTAAAGATTTAAGCAGAATAGGTTCTGTTCTCACCTGCTGAACTGGCTAGGATTGCACTCCAAGCTTTAATTTCCTCTTAGCTTATTCCCTGCCAATCAGACTGTCAGTCGACAATCCGTTTAACTCTAAATCTATTTCAAGCACAGTATCCAAAAAAAAAATGTTCTTTGCCTTTATTGGAAGCAGTAATGAACAAAAATGTACACTTTGCACATGGTCCATTATCACATGAGATATTTTCCTACTAAACGCAAATGCACAGGAGACACAGTCCTCCTCTGCTGATAGAGTGTCGAGTGAGGCGGCTGTTTTGGAAAAGCCTTACATAGCGCAAAAACAAAACAACACAACACAAAACAAAGCTTCCATCATGCTCTTATCAGCTAGGGGCAGAAAGTGAATAATGCACTCGACGCTCAGCTGTAATGAAATCCATGTTTCAGATTTTCCCATAATGCTCCTGTGCTTGATATCAAACTAGCCAAGGCACTAGCACTCTGTTCTCTACAACATTACATCTGTTAAAGAACCTAAAACACCCCAGCAATCAACTCTCATCAAGCTGAGACCTCGGTTCCTGCTCTGCTAGGCTCACATGCTGTATTCAAGTGTTGTTTAAATGAGTTTAAAGTGTGAGCAATCTAAGCCAAAAGACCCCCGAGACCCAGACTTCCCCTCTCCCTCCTCTACTCTCCACCATCACTTCATTTCTAAATGAAGAGAGCGCTCTTCCACAGGTTGAGAATGCATCTTCACTTTGGTTCTGCTTATTTGTCTTAATAAAAGCTGTAGACTTTCTTGAGCTTTTAAGTGCACTAGTTCTACTTACAGGTCATCCGGGGAAACAATACAAACAAAATGAAACCATGAACTCAAGGTCTTGCTCTAGAATGTCTTACTGTTCAGTATATTCAAATTGCACATTTGTGCTTCATTCTGAGACAAATATAACCAAAGCTGTGGGTCTTTATAATACTTGTAGCCATAGTAGAGCTCTTTTCAATTCTCCATAGAAATAAAATAATAGTGCCTTGAAAAAAAGTATTCAGCCCTCATTAAAGTCATCACGTTTATTTACAAATCTGACTCTCAGTGTACTTAATATTAAGGATTATGATACTGAGAAACTGGTTTTCTGAAAGAAAATATTCTGTGGCAAAACATTCTAATTGAAAAATACTATTTCCAAAAGTTTTTCTGGATTTTTTATGGGCGTGTTTTTTTTAACAAAGATTAGAGACGAAAAAAATAGAGATAAACACATAAGCCAACACTGGAACAGACATGTAACTATGTCTTTGGATATCCCAGTGACCACTGAATCAACAGTGAGGAAATCTAAGCTGCCTAGGCATTCTGAAGGAGCTAAATATTGAAAACCTTTGTGCTATGTGCTGCCAATTCTTCAAGAAATACCATTCCAATATCACACTGCCCCACATGTAGATATCTATTTACACATGTGTTCATCAGTGAATGAATGAATGAATGTATCCTAAGACAACTTGCTTTGTGTGCAAGTTGTATGCTGAAATGAATTTCTGTATTCAGAAGGCTCTATAACGGCTATGGTAATGTCTAGAGCCCAATCTGATGGAATATTTGTGATTTTTTTTGGAATTGTCTATCTGAGTTTATTTGTAGCCTAGTAACATCATCCAAACAACCCAAATGGGCACTGATTGGGGCAAATATCACATGCAAATTGTGTGCAAAGAACAAGCTTGAAGCTTTTTAAAAAGAGGCTTTTGCAGTGTTTTTGTAAATGTATTAAAAATAAAGAACTGAAATCTCCACTACAAAAGTATTCAGACCCTTGGTTAAACCAAGTTTGGTCTTTCAAGGACCACTGATGCACTGAGCATGCACTACAGCTCAGCTGCAAGAGTCATATTAAATGTATATAAAAGCTTATGAAAACAGGTTATTTCAGTTATTTATTTTTAATACATTTACAAAACATCCCTGTTTCCATTTCATTTTATTTTGGTGTTTTGATTGCAGATAAATGAACCCATTTTAAGAGAAATCTGAGAAAAAAAATGGAAAAAAAAACATTGAAAAAAAAAAAAATTTTAAAACAGTCTGAAAAGAGGCTGTACTAAGAAACTCTAAAAAAAAAAAATAAAAAAAAAACATTTTTAACTGCTTTCTATCATCTGTGCTCTTTACTGCAATATCTCCTTAAAGTAATAGTTTAAACTGGCTATTTTGGGTACTGTTTAAGAGTACAAAACTGAATATTGTGAAAATTCTTATACTTTATACTCTAAGAATGCTTACTGATCACAGATTACTAATCAGGGACTTAAACCAATATCATCAACTACTGAGGTCTACTAACAAAAGAATGTTTTTAAATGAATGAGCACCTCATTCAATGACCCCAGTTCAATCTAGCCTAAAACAATATTTATAAGTACAGAGTGTACTGGAAAAGTAACAATGTGTATCTTATAAAACCCATAAAGTATCATATGGATGGTATTAGGCACACATGTGATATCACACAAAAAAAAATGTTGTGGCTTTATTTTAATTTGATCATACTTTTACAATGTTTAGATAATTTGTTTAAATCTTTTTAAAGCATTTTATTTTTCATATTATGGATCCTCTAGCAGTTCATTTTTATGCCATTCCCATGAAGAGTTCCAATCTATCATGCATTTCTGCTGCTGCTGGTGCAGGGAGGAGTATTTTCATTTTCCCTCTCTCCTTACTTCCGTAATTCTGCACCTTGACCAGGTATGACCTAAATCTCTCAGCCCCTCCCATTTACCATTACCAGCCCCTCCTCTACAATTTATCACAGGGTGGGACCCTGTCTGCAGAGCTCACAGTCAGGCCAGAGCCCACCATTCATCCACACTTGGTCAGGGATTTATACAACAGCCTCTTTAGGAGCCCTAGGCTTGCAGAGAAATGCAAGGGCAAGCAGAAATCATTTAGCTGGAGGGGAATGCAGAGTCACGCACCATGGTGACATCTGTCCTAAAGAATAATTGTCTCAAATGGCATTTCTGTGTGTTCTGACTGGGCTCACAGAAAAAAAGTGGGGGTAAAAAGAAGGAGAAATGAAATGAAGGAGGAAGAAAAACCACTGAACCCACAACTTTGGTGCACCAAACTCGTCTGTTGAGCACAAATACTTTGCTGTAATTTCTAAACTTGCTTTGCCAAGCAGAAATGTCCAAGTAATGAAAGCAGAAAGTCATAGGTGTTTCTGCAAAATGTCCCCGAAGTCATATCTCCTCTGCTGTATTTTATTCACATCTCACAGGCATGTTAGATTAACGCTTTTTAAAGATTGAAGATCTTTAACACTTAGGACCAGATAAACGTATTAAGGGAATATCTTACAAATTAGGAATAATGAATAACACACTGAAGCTAGGGGGAATGGCCTAAAGGGAATACTAAGCAAATAAACTGTAAATAATCTAATATTGTTAGCTTTTAAAATAACATTTCTCTTGCTTAACAGAGCAGAAGTGTGTTTAGATTCCAGTTTGAGCCCACGCAGTCCCATTTACTCTCTCATACAGCACATCTTTACCATTTTCTCTTACAGAGTTTAATGGGATCCCCAGCCAATATTTTGAATTGACATTGACACTTCCATTATAATTTGGCCTGTTTAACTGCGTACAAGTTGCAGTCGGGACTGTATCGTGGATAACACTATAGTCCTGCACATCAAAAGATTAACATCCATCCAAGAAAACCACTGCTGTACCAATAAAGTAAATACACTACGTTCCCCGGCTATTGAAAGAGTCTGGAAAAGCCAGTAAACTGTTATTTCTTGTACCCTTTCTATTTGAGAAAATGTATCATTAAGAAAAGCAAACAATGAAATTCATGTTACTGTAATCAAACATTTCTTATCATCATCATCATCACCCTAATTTTAGAAGTTGTCTAGGAGCTCACATAAGCAAATTAAATTTGCCCTCACTTATTCATCTGTTTTTGAAATTCTTAATTTAGATTACATTTATTTCTCTTAAAGACAAATTAGGGGTATATTTGATGCAAAAGTGCAACAATTTACAACTGCCTTTGGATAAATCTGTACCCCCATATAGCTAGAAGGTGTTATTGTTCTCATTAAAGGATTTTTTTTTTTCAGAATTTTAAGACTCAGTCTATCATTTCGAAGAATAGTTACACAAATAGCTTACTGAACTCCTGAAATCCTGCTAATTTCAGCATTATGTGTAGCATTGTGTCAAGATTCATACTCGTTTTCATTCACAATCCCTCTCTTTTAACCTGAAGTCATACTGGCAGTTGAAGCATGTTGTGTGTAGTTGAGGCACTGGATGAAAATCAATGTATCAAACCTGCAATAAAGGGCACTTTCGACCATTTAAAAAGAGGAAATTAAATATTTCAGGTTGGAACGGTATAAAAATATTCTCATCTACAGTTTTATAAATGGCAATTTGCATTTCTGGAAGAAGTGCGCAAACTCTGTTTACTTCTGAACATTTTACACTTATTAGACATTTAATAGTCAATGCAGTTTCTCTTCAACGTGCATCTGGTGTCATAGTAAAACAGTATTTCCATGCCTCATTTTCTCCTAATTTGCAGTGGTTTGCAGTGCCACATGGGTTGGGCCATTTTATTTTGTTCAAACATTAAATAAAAATATATAATCTAAATAAATAATACATTTTAACTACATTCTGATGTTTGCACACAGTGTTATTCCATGGCTATAAAACAGCTGAAATATCAGTTCTGCCTGATGAAGACCACTTTAGCTGGCTGGAAAAAGAACACACTAAAGATTATAGGCCCTGTGTCAACACTGGCATCACTTCAACTATTACAGTTAAGCATATGAGAAGGGGCCTTTTAATTCTACCCCCCCCCCTGTTGGTTTTCTCCAATTTATTCATTTATTACATTAAAAAAATTTACCCATTGGTGCTTGAAAATTTGTGAACCCTTTAGAATTTTTCTTTTATTTATTTTTTCCTTCATTCCTGCATCAATGGGTCCTAAAACATCACATCTTAAAAGACCATAAATAAAGACCAATTAAGAATAAGAAAATAAATTATACCTGGAGATTTATTCATTGTGGAAAGCTAATATTCAAAATGGAATTATGCATATGCAAATATCTTGATGCAGTGTACACAAAACGATTAATCCTATTATATTCTGTCAGTCTAGACTGCTGGTTCAGGGTCTTGAAACAATGCTGTGGCACATCAACATCAAATCATAGTCAAATGGCGCATTGCTGCTTTAGCTGTGAAAATCCACATTGTTTCTTCTAGAAATCTCTCTCTTACACACACACACACACACACTCAGGGGCTGCTGTGGATGCAGAAGCAAACAGTAGTGCTGACTAAAATGGTCTATATAAATCCTTCAAAGTATAAAAACAGGAACTGAGCTGAAAACTCAGCTTAAGTTCACATGGCCTTAATAAAAACATCCTGATACAGCATAGGAAAGGACCCCATATTGCACAGTGCAGATGTTGGAGCCTGCTGGAAACCAGCACTTCATTAAGAAAGACAGGATACAGTACGCTGATCCAACAGACTATGAGGAAGAAAGAAATTATGCTTTTACTGAAGAGACTATGCTTAAAGACCTTCATTTTGGATAAGCGAATAAAAAAGGTTTTTACTGTTAACACAATGGAACATGCAGTTAATTCTTTATAACAATGTAAAACATTAATAAAACAAAATAAAAAAAGAGAGTTTCTCAAGAGTGGGACAAAACTAACCTGAAGAAGTGCATCAGAAGGATTTTTAGGGAGCCAAAAGCATCATGTTTGAGGACCCTTTTGAACCATTTTTATAAGTGTTTATTCAGTGTTTGGAGAATATATTACTTTGTGAAGGGCATTACATTATCAGTGCATGCCATACAAGATTGCAATATTGAATCTTCTTTTTTCCCCCAGACATATTTTCCAGCACTCACATGAACATGAACAGTGCTACAAGGACGCCAAATAAAAGAGTTTGCCCAGAGCTCACAAAGAGAAACTCATTCACTGCCAGGACTTTGATAAACATAGTGGTAAACAACCAATCCATTTTCTTCATGCCTCATCTCCAAATGATTTCAGATTTTCTTTTATACATTTCAAAAACAAAAAAGATAGACATTTGTAGTACACACACTATGACAAGATGGGAAATATGAAATTCCAATTTGTGTTGCATATTCTCGCTTATGAAAGAGTCCCTTTTTAAAAACCGGCAGCAGGATGCTAGGTCTCAACTGGATCCCTGCAATTGGGCCATTCTGTTTGCTCTGTGATATGCTGGACTCATAAATAAATGTGCATGAAGGCCAGTCCCTCTGTGAAGGTAAGCCTGTTTCCCCCTGAGTGATCACAGACACGCTATTTCGCCTTACTAGAGAGGAAAAAAAACATTAAAATTGGTGCCAGTGAGGCTACCGAGAAATGCAATTGCCCAATCCTGCATCAATTCATACACAGCAGCCCAGTCAAACAAAGCCATTAGTGGCGCACTAACAGCCAAGGAGGCCAATTACTCATAGCTCCAAGAGAAAAATTTCCATTCAAGATGTACTACTAGTAGATAGTACAATCCTCATAAAATCCTCAACTCTATTTCATGTATTAACAACAAGTCTGCCTGGAAGAGTAGCCACCTTAGCCCATCATAGTGATCCACAAGACATTAATAGGTAGTTTAATAAGTAATTCATAAGACAAGGCTTGGCACCATCCTGTACTACATGCACAGGATCATGAATATTAACAGGGCGAGCTTGGTATTTAAACAGGATGAGGAATAAATTGGTCAAAGTAAATGCCAAATAAATCGTGAGCCACATTACTTACAGAATTTTGAAGCTTGCTGCCGGCCGTCTGTTTCTCTAAAGTATGACCTTTCAGTGGAGAGTGGCTCCTGTATTTGTGCTTTTTAGCCCATTTTAAATAAAATCACACATAGGATGCATTTGCTTCTGGAAGAAGTTGGTTGCTCACACATATGATGATACTGAACAGCTTAATAGTCCTGAATGTAATTGTGTCCGTTCAAGTGTTAAAGAGGAAATAGGGACAAGTCGAGCTTGTTAAAATATATAACTATTGTAACTATTGTTACGAAGGGATGGATGTAGGCAAGAATACAAGCAACACTGAAACTTGAATACAAATAAACCAACATAAGAAAAAAAACAGACACAAAGACAAAGTAACAAGAACCAAAACAAGAGAACCAATCAGCAATGAGATGCAAACTAACCACATAGAGACTGAACACACACACAAAAAAAACAAGAAACTGAAAGAAAAAAAAAAAAAAACATGATCTCTAAGAATACAAGAACTAAATTGACAAGAGCAACATCAAACCATGGAGAGCCTGGAACAAGCACACAATACCTGAGGCAAGGAGGAGTCAAGCATGACAAACATCTGGTAATGGGCAGGACTGGGGCAGGACAAGAAACCACAGCAAAACACACGCAAATGGCAAAACATACAGACAGAACAAGGTCATGCAAAACAAAAACACAAGGAGAGGAGTATAAGACAGGGCAAGGCTGAACCATGACAGTTTGGACACCCTTGGTCCAATATGTTTGCAAATATTTGTAAAATTCTACAAACATGACCAATTTTTGCTAATTTAACACAACAATCTTTTATTGCTGAAATCCATATATTGAACCTAAACGTGTAAACTGTCAATTGAGAAAAGTTTTAAAGTTAAAGTTAAATTTTTCCTTCATCAAAGCCTGATGTAGAAAATTTCAGAGAATAATCATGTGACACTTTCGCTCAGGGTGCAATGCTTACAACAGCAACACATCTTAGCAACTGAGGAACTGAAACATGCCATAACATCTCCAATGTCTAGAATGTAATTATGAAATGGAAGTTAAACAGAACTGTCATGTCAAAACAAGTTACAGAACTCTTTGGCCGTCAGAGGAGAAGTGATGCACTGACAAACATGCAGTCTTATTGCAACTGATTTGTGTAAGTGAGACAACAATTTGGAATGTATAGAAAAACAGGATTTTCAGTGATAAAACGACAGTTTGTTATGACAGGGCTTTAAGCTTTTAGGGCTGGTAATAGCTTGAAAGTCAACAAATAAAAATATGCTCTTTAATACATCCCAGTGATTCTCAGCCAGCAGACTCCAGTAAAAATACTGACAAGATAGAATATTGGCATTGTATTTACCTGCGGCATTTAATGGCTTGTTTGGGTGTGTTTGTTTTTACCCTACAGAGCAGTTCCAGCAACCCTTAAGCATTTAGCTTTCATAATACCTTAATTCCCTAACGACAGCCCACGTCACATGAACAGCAGCAGCACAGGTGGACATTAACGAAGCGGTGTGACAGCATTTTTATCCCACAGGCTCTAAAATCGTTGTAGCATCATTTTTCCCCTCACGCAAGCGGTTATTGATGTCAAGTCATTCCATGATAATGTTCATGAGACTGGCCTGACACTGCAGTTTACGTGCTGCTCTAAAGCACAGCAGCCCTGCTCTAAAATGCCTAAGAGGTGCACCATACATCATGTGGTGTGTGTGTGTGTGTGTGTGTGTGTGTGTGTGTGTGCGTGTGTGTGTGTGTTTGCACTTAAAAGGAATAAACTTTCACAGCCTGCAGATGGTGATTTGGAGGCCCCAAGCGAGGGACCCTCCCCATAAACAACACTGTCTTGTTTTATTAGCCAAATTTTGAGGCAGCAAGGCTCAGATGGTACCTTCATCATCATGGCTGCATTCTGCAGCAGCTTGACAGCTTGACCAATAAAATAGCCTGTTTGCTGTTTATCACCCATCTCTTCAATCAGAAAACAAAGCACTGGCATTGCTGAGCTCCAGGAAATTTCAAAGCAGACTGATGCATCCCCAGTTAGGTGGGAAGTCTACAGCTGAAGAAATCTTCTTCGTTAGGTTGCTCCCGTTAGGGGTCACTACAGCGGATCAACCGTATCTATTTCTTCCTGTTTTCTGCATCTTCCTCTTTCAAACCAACTGCCTGCACAAATCCAGCCTAACAAAATTGGTGAAAATTGGCTGATTGGGATGTGGGAGTAATAGACACAGCTTGTTGAGGCTGAGGTTTGTGAACTGCAGCTGTGTGAAGCTGAGCAATACTTCCCAAGGCTGAGAAAACATTGCAACAGTTTGACACCCAGATGATAACTGAAAAAAATGATAATTGATAATTGAAAATAATTTATCAAACTGTGGTGCAGCAAAACTGATCAATGAATGGAGTCAGGATTACCTGTTCATTCGCTAACAGCAGGTGGCAATCCCTGGTAAGAAAAGAATTTATTTAGAATGACATGAACAAGACAAAATGTGTGTTTGACCATGAATTGACCTACTCATGTTCTGCCCACGAATATGTAAAAAGTAGTACACTTGAATTCCTTTAAGACTACTATGGATACTTTACTCCAGTCTCTCCATTTACATTTGACAGAGAACAATTGTTTGCATCAAATGTGTCAGGAATGGTTTTCTCCTGTTTTTTTTTTTTCTAGCTCTTATCTTTATATTATATATATTATATATATACACACACACATAACCCAGCCACTAGGGATGCACAAGCCAGTGTATTTCTGTGTGCCGGTCCCAAGCCCGGGTAAATGGGGAGGGTTACGTCAGGAAGGGCATCCGGTGTAAAACTTTGCCAAATCAATATGCGGACAACGATACAGAATTCCATACCGGATCGGTCGAGGCCCGGGTTAACAACGACCGCCATCAGTGCTGTTAGCCTACAGGGTGCTGGTGGAAATTGGACTACTGTTGGCCAAAGAAGAAGAAGAAGAGGAGGAAGGCATGTCCAGAGGGAGAAGGAGAGAAAGAAGGAGAGGAGAGTGGAAGTGAGGGTAGGGACTTTGAATGTTGGCAGCATGACTGGTAAAGGTAGAGAATTAGCTGATATGATGGAGAGAAGGAAGGTTGACATTTTGTGTGTGCAAGAGACTAGATGGAAGGGTAGTAAGGCCAGGTGTATTGGAGGGGGGTTTAAACTGTTCTACCATGGTGTGGATAGAAGGAGGAATGGAGTAGGTGTTATCCTGAAGGAAGAGTATGTGGAGAGTGTTTTGGAAGTAAAGAGGGTGTCAGGGAGGTGGAAGTGAAGCTGGAAGTTGAAGGTGTGATAATGAATGTTGTTAGTGCTTATGCTCCACAAGTTGGTTGTAAGAGGAAAGAGAAGGAAAAATTCTGGAGTGAGTTAGATGAAGTGATAGGAGAGTGTACCCAGGGGAGAGAGAGTGGTGATTGGTGCAGATTTTAATGGTCATGTTGGTGAAGGGAACAGAGGTGATGAGGAGGTGATGGGTAGGCATGGTGTCAAGGAGAGGAATGCTGAAGGTCAGATGGTTGTTGATTTTGCAAAAAGGATGGAAATGGCTGTAGTTAATACTTATTTTAAGAAGAGGGAGGAGCACAGGGTGACGTATAAGAGTGGAGGAAGATGCTCACAGGTGGATTATATTCTTTGCAGGAGGGTCAGTTTGAAAGAGATCAGAGACTGCAAAGTAGTGACAGGGGAGAGTGTAGCTAAACAGCATAGGATGGTGGTCTGTAGGATGACCTTGGAGGTCAAGAAGAGGAGGAAAGTGAGGGCAGAGTCGAGGATCAAGTGGTGGAAGCTGAAGGAGGAGGACTGTAAGGTGGAATTCAGGCAGGAGTTAACACGGGCACTGGGAGGTGTCGAAGAGCTTCCGGATTGCTGGGAAACTACTGCAGAAGTGATCAGGCAGACGGCTAGAAATGTACTTGGTGTGACATCCGGAAGGAAGAAAGAGGATAAGGAAACCTGGTGGTGGAACCAAGAAGTCCAGGAGTGTATTCAAAAGAAGAGGGAGGCAAAGAAGACATGGGACATACAGAGAGATGAAGGAAGTAGACAGATGTACAAGGAGATGAACCGCAGGGCGAAGAAAGCAGTGGTGAAGGCCAAAGATAAGGTGTTTGCTGAATTGTATGAGAGGTTGGACAGTAAAGAGGGAGAAAAGGACCTTTACCGATTGGCTAGACAGAGAGACAGATCTGGGAAAGATGTGCTACAAGTCAGGACGATTAAAGATAGAAATGGTAACGTACTCACAGGTGAACAGAGCGTGTTGAGCAGATGGAAGGAATACTTTGAGGAGCTGATGAATGAAGAAAATGTGAGAGAGAGAAGACTGGATGATGTGAGAAGAGTTAACCAGGAAGTGCAGCAAATAAACAAGATGGAAGTAAGGGCAGCGATGAAGAGGATGAAGAATGGAAAGGCTGTTGGACCGGATGACATACCAGTGGAAGCATGGAGATGTTTAGGGGAGATGGCAGTTGAGTTTCTGACCAGATTGTTTAACACAATCTTGGCAAGTGAGAAGATGCCTGAGGAGTGGAGACGAAGTGTACTGGTACCGATCTTCAAGAATAAGGGTGATGCACAGAGCTGTAGTAACTATAGAGGGATAAAGTTGATCAGCCACACCATGAAGTTATGGGAAAGAGTAGTGGAAGCTCGGTTAAGAAAAGAGGTGAGGATTAGTGAACAGCAGTATGGTTTTATGCCGAGAAAGTGCACCACAGATGCAATGTTTGCTCTGAGGGTGTTGATGGAGAAGTACAGAGAAGGTCAGAAGGAGCTGCATTGTGCCTTTGTGGATTTGGAGAAAGCATATGACAGGGTGCCTAGAGAGGAGTTGTGGTTTTGTATGAGGAAGTCTGGTGTTACAGAGAAGTATGTGAGAGTAGTTCAGGATATGTATGAGGGCAGTGTAACAGTGGTGAGATCTGCAGTGGGAGTGACGGATGCATTTAAAGTAGAGGTTGGATTACATCAAGGATCAGCACTGAGCCCGTTCTTGTTTGCAGTAGTGATGGACAGGTTGACGGACGAGGTTAGACAGGAGTCTCCGTGGACGATGATGTTTGCTGATGATATTGTGATCTGTAGTGAGAGTAGGGAGCAGCTTGAGGAGAACCTGGAGAGATGGAGATATGCTCTGGAGAGGAGAGGAATGAAAGTGAGTAGGGCAAAGACAGAATACATGAGTGTGAATGAAAGGGAGGAAAGTGGAGTGGTTAGGATGCAGGGAGTGGAGGTAACAAAGGTGGAGGAGTTTAAATACTTGGGATCAACAGTTCAGTGTAACGGCGAGTGTGGAAGAGAGGTGAAGAAGAGAGTGCAGGCTGGTTGGAATGGGTGGAGAAGAGTGGCTGGAGTGATTTGTGACAGACGCGTACCAGCTAGAGTAAAAGGGAAGGTTTACAGGACAGTAGTGAGACCAGCTATGTTGTATGGGTTGGAGACGGTGGCACTGACGAAAAGGCAGGAGGCGGAGCTGGAGGTGTCAGAGTTAAAGATGCTGAGATTTTCGTTGGGTGTGACGAGGTTGGACAGGATTAGAAATGAGTATATTAGAGGGACAGCTCAGGTTAGACGTCTTGGAGACAAAGTTAGAGAAGCAAGGTTGCGTTGGTTTGGCCATGTGCAGAGGAGAGACGATGATTATATTGGAAGGAGGATGTTGAGGATGGAGCTGCCAGGAAAGAGGAGAAGAGGAAGACCAAAGAGGAGGTTTATGGATGTGGTGAGAGAGGACATGCAGGTGGTCGGGTTGAAGCAGGAAGATGCAAAAGACAGGAAGAAATGGAGACAGTTGATCCGCTGTGGCGACCCCTAAACGGGAGCAGCCGAAAGAAAAAGAAGAAGAAGAAGATATATATACACACACATAACTGTGCAAAAGTTTTAGGCAGGTGTGAAAAAATGCTGTAAACAAAGAATGCTTTCAGAAATATCATTGATTGATATTTTTATCAATCTTCAAAATGCAAAGTGAACAAAAGAAAAATCTAAATCAAATCAATGTTTGGTGTTTCTACCTTTTTCCTTCAATCCTGCATCAGCTCTTCTAGGTACACTTGCACAAAGTCAGGGATTCTGTAGGATTATAGTCGGTGTATGATCAACCAGTTTTACCAAACAGGTGCTGATGATCATCAATGTCACACGGAGGTTGAAACACAGTCATGTTTGGAACAACCTACCAGCCGAGTTCCTTCAAACACTGTGTGCAAGTGTAGCTAGAAGTATTGATGCTGTTTTGAAGGTAAAGGGTGGTCACACCAAATATCGATTTGATATAGATTTTTCTTTTGTTCGCTCACTTTGCATTTTGCACAGTACTGTGTATTATATACATATATATCAAGTCAAGTAGGATTGTATTGTCATTTCAGCCATATATACAGTACATAGAACAAAATAACGTTCCTCCAGGACCCTGGTGCTACACATAAGACACAAGACACAACATAAGACAAGACCTACCATTTTATATATATATATATATATATATATATATATATATATATATATATATCTGTCNAAAAGAGAAAAATCTGGGGAGAATTCATAATGAGAATGAAAAAAACACCAACCAAATACAAACTTTGTGTGTTTATATATATATATATATATATATATATATATATATATAATTTCACTGCAGTCATGTGTAATTTGTTGCTTTATGTTGTACCAGGGTTTGAAAGAATGGCAATTCAGCTCAATGCAAAAATTAATAATAAGGAATGACAATGTATACCCCTTGATCTAACTAGAGGAAGTATTTCACAAAGCAGGATTTTTTTTGCTCAGCCGGGTGACTGGTGGTTAAGTCAGGCCTCTGATAGGAAAAGAAAAATGCTTTTGAGTAAATGTGTTATTATATGTTGGTCAAACTCATCTTAGGACAGATGAGGTGAAGTTTTTTCAAGCTCAGCGGTCAATTTACATGGTTGCCATTTCCAAACTGTTTAGTTTCTATTTGTTGAAACACCAGAGAACAGAATTGTGGCATTTTGCAAGACATTAAATCCAAACAGTTAATAATATACTAATTGCTGAATAAAATAAAATGAGGACCGCAATTTATTAATGTGATTTTTTCCCAAAATTCTGTTAAGTTTCCACAAACTCACAAAAATACATTTTTGGAACAGATTGTGAGTAAAGTATGGTCAGTTTAATTCATGTATCTGTATCCAAAACCCAAGTTATCAGCATGACATCTGACACACATTTCATTTACAGACCCTATCTGCATAATCAAATTGCATATTCAGTTGTGTTTGACATTGTCCTTTTCTCATCCTCATGCACCTAACAGATTTGCCTGTAAAATGAAGGTGGAGGATATGAGATTTAGCAGCGTGTCAGTAGGGAAGATCACGCTTCATCTGTCCGTGACAGGCCTGGACAGCAGGGTGCATGACCAGCTGACCCTCTGTATGCCTGCATGTCCACAGGAGCCATCTGCTGGACCGGCTGGCCTCGTAACCCTGCAGTCACAGACCTGCCAGCCACAGGCCCCTCTCCTTCTGTTCCAATCCCCTCTTCCACCCTTTATCTGCTATAAATCCCTCTGTCTGTGCTCCAGCAGTGGCCAAAAGAAAAGCAGGGACAAATCAAAAAGCGCTCAAGCAAGAAAAGTAGCCCTTCAGTTGCTTGTTTCAGGATGAAACTGCCAAAGTGCATAATGGGGAAACTTTCATATGTCTGAATGCAGTGAGCAGTGCTGACCCTTGCGGTTGCGCCTGGATTGTTCTATCTCAGGGCAAGTCTGAAGCTACATGGTTAGCTGCTTATTCACAGCTTCTTGTTTGCTTGCTTCTTCCCCTCAAGTTGGGGTCCGTCCCACCCCCATCTGCTTCACATAGTGATAGAAAACCAAAACTCCCATTTTTAATGTATGCCATACTCTAACAGTTTAGTAAGTTCATGAGGAATTGCATTTAACATGAAGATATGCTTTAGCATTAAAAGCTTTCCAGTAAAACCCAGGCCCCCTGTTACCAGCATTAGGTTAGCCCTATAGTCTTGAAAGGGCAAATTCTAGGATGATTTGATGAGTTCACACACGGAGATCGCTGAATTCTGGCCTCACAAAAGTAAAATGTGGTTTGGATTATCCTTCCATTCCTGAATGTTCAGTCCATCATTGATAAAATTAAAGAGTGGGGTGCATTTGCCCTGACTGAGTGTGAATGTAGAAAATGTTACAAATATTATAAAAACTGCTTTTAGCAAATATGGATGAAAAAGTTAAAAGTGTGAACCTGCCTCCCAGTCAAATCCTGATGTTGATGTTATCCTCAACCGTAAACCTGGGAAGCTTTGTTAGTCCATTAAATTTAAGACCACTAGAAGGGACAGAGTAAACAATTCCTCTTCTGTGGCTGTACTATTTGATGCTAATAAGGCACTTCGGGATATAACAAGTGCCCACTAGAAACAGGCCAGTGTCACACAGCAACAACAGGGCCCACAAAATCTTCATGGCCCCACTTTTGCTTGTGCAACTTCTTATGATACATCATTATGTTAAGCTACGTCAACTCATTAAAATACATTATACTTCTTCTTCTGTATAAATGAAAGAGAAATTGCCAACCACTATCGCACTTTTATGCAACCTATTTATTATTAGCTATTAACAAATTCAGTCAACTGGCACAGTGATTTTCTGTCCTTGTCTGGTGGACTATATGGACTAGCCACAAGCAACTATGTTAGCCCTTCACCAACCAACCTGATTAGGATATGCAGCTCAGATCATGGATGAAAGAAATAATAGTACAGTGCTTACCAATAGGGCACTGGTGGCCTAGTGGTTAGGGCATTGGCCGCATGATCGGAGGATCGGGGGTTCGACCCCCTTCCCAATAGGTTGCCCTGAGGTACCCATGAGCAAGGTGCCGTCCCTGTCACACTCCTCCCTGCGATGGGCTGCACAGATCTAAAGGGTCTTTTAAAAGAGGTTTGGGTAATAATGTTTTTTTAGTACATGTTTGGTAAGTGTTTAACGTATTGGATGTGTGCTGTAGTCTCAGACAAATGCCTCTTCGGTCATGTTGGTTGTTAACAGTGGAGTAAACGCTGCAAGTTCTTTTTTTTATGTAGGTCGTTATTTTACCAGCAGTGTAAAGTCCTGTTATGTAACTAAGTCTGAGAACTTTGGACATTCTACGGAACGACAACTACTGCTATAGAGCCGTTCCTATCTCCCCAGCAACATGGCATCCGAGGATTATGATTGTATAGTTATTGGAGCTGGAATACAGGGGTCTTTTACTGCATATCACTTAGCCAAAAACAAGAAGAGAACACTTCTGCTCGAGCAGGTTGGTTAGACTTTTACATTTCTGTAGTAGTAGTTAGCTTGTTCAGTTCTGGGTGGGTCTTTTTCCACTGTCTACTATATACACATATATATATATATATATATATATAAAGATTATGTTAGAGAGTCAGTTTTATCACTTAATTGTATAATTGTCTTAACTAACTAAAAATCCTGTACTCTTGAATATCCTCTTTCTTCAGTTTGTGCTGCCACACTCTCGAGGAAGCTCCCATGGCCAGACCCGAATCATACGTAAGGCTTACGAAAAAGACTTCTATATACAGATGATGGAGGAAAGCTATGAGCTCTGGGCCCTTTTGGAAAAAGAGTCAGGAGTGAAACTTTACAGGTGTGTGCTTGTGGGTGTACATTAAGGAGGGCTGTCAGGCCAACTTAAGAGTAAGAGTGGCTAACGTGCAAGACCATGACTCCCTAATCTATGCAACATCAGGCATGATCCAATTCTAAAGTGGCAGCCCATGTCAAAGTCTTTTATTTTGAATGACATTTCACAGCTTTGTATCAGGAACAAGCAGATCTTTAGAGATGTTAACCTTGGTGTAATGCTTCCCAGCTTTCAGCAGTTTAATTTCTCACACTCTGCAGTGTAGATCACCAGATGAGTCCCCTCTCAGCTTTGATGCAGGACTATGCTTTACTCTCTCTCAGCATCTGTCTCTGCCTGGTGACTGATGAACCCTGATCAGAAAGCTTCTTTGTGTCCTTGAACTTTAGTAAACTAGTGCACAGTGAGAAATGTGGGCAAAGCCTCTGTAAATGTTTAAACTGTGTTAAATCTCTGCTAGCTCTTAGTCCTAGGGACTGGGTTTGCATGCAGGGTGAGCATATAAGTGCTGTGTGTTAGCCTCAGAGTGTGCTCAGTCTTTTCTCAAAGAGAGATGCTGAAGCATGTAGCTAGTGTCTCCCCATTTCTTCTTTCTCACAAACATATGCTCCTGAAATTCTCTAATAAATTAATTAAACTATTAAACTAGCTGATGCCTCATGGTAGAGGTTGGAGTGGAGAAAAACACAATTCTTCCAAATGCAAATATGACAGTGTGAAAAATAAGGGAGGACAGTGGAGTGGTTAGAATGCACGGAGTAGAGGTGACAAAGGGAAAAAATGTAAATACTTAGCATCAGCAGTGCAGAGTAATGGCGAGTGAGGAAGAGAGGTGAAGAAGAGAGTGCAAGCAGGATGGTTTGGATAGAGTAGAGCAGCAGGAGTGATCGGTCACAAACTTGTACCAACTACAGAGTGAAAGTAAAGGTTTACAGCACAATAGTGAAACCAACTATGATATACAGGTTGAAGACAGTGGCACCAACAAAGACAGGCAGCGGTGTCAGGGTTGCTAAGATTTTTGTTGAATGTGACAAGGATGGGCAGGATTAGAAATCAGTATATTAGCGGGACAGCTCAGGTTGGACGTTTTGGAGCCGCAGTTAAAGAAGGAAGGTTGTATTGGTTTGGACAAGTCCAGAAGAGGAATGACGATAATATTAGGAGAAGGATGCTGAGAATAGCTGCCAGGAAAGAAGAAAGGAGGAAGACCATAGAGGAGGTTTATGGATGTGGTAAGAGAGGACATGCAGGCAGGTGGTAGGAAGGAGGAAGTTGCAGAAGACAGTTGAGAGAAATGGAGACAGTTGATCTGGTGTGGCCAGTCCTAAAGGCAGCAAAGAAGAAGAATCTTCTTGATGGACTCCAGTCAAGGTGTAGAAATATCTCAGCAGCAATCAAGAGAAATTGCAGCACCTGAGCCTTTTTGTTGCAAAAAGACTAAATGCTTATACAAATGTGTTATTTCAGGGTCTTCTTTTTAATGAATTTACAAAAATGGCTAACATTCTGTTTTTAACCTGTCATTAAGGGATACTGAGTGTAGATTAATGAGGAAAAGAAGATTTTTAATTATTGTAGTTTCAGGCTTCTGAAGCAATTATACATGTATTATTAATGCTCAATTTAAAGGATTAACAATACAGCTAAAAATACAAATCTGTTTGCTGTAGGCGTACCGGACTGCTGGTGATGGGTCCAGAGAATAGAAAGGAGTTCCAGCTCATTAAAAGTTTGCTGCAGAAGAACAAGGTTCCTATTGTGGCACTAAAGAGGAATGAGTTCAGTCAACACATCCCTAATGTCAACCTGACCAGCGGGGATGCAGCATATGTGGAAACCACTGCTGGAGTTCTATACGCAGACCGAGCAGTCAAAGCAGTACAGGTCAGCTACTGCTAGAGAGAGCATGTCTGCTCACTCTTTCTCATAATGGTCCTTTTATAAAGATGTTATTGATCCTATATTAAAGCCTGCAAAGGAAAAAAGCAGTAGCTACGGCAACAGCGAGCCTGAGAATATAGCTTGTGCTGTTCTGCCAGATTTGTGGTAGATATAATACTTTAAATACTTTTTCAGTTACAAATTTACAAGATATTTGGCTTGTTAACAACAGAACTTTTTCCACTGTTGCCATAGTTATTGCTCATTGCCTGTGCAATACAGCCCCAACCAGAAAATGCTGGGACAGTATTGAAAATGCTAAAAAAAAAATCACTTGATTATTACTTTGATTTTGACCTTTATTTAATTGCAGACACTATGCCTGCAGATCTAGTCTGCTTCTAGGTCTGCTTTATTTCATTTACAGGGGCATTTCAGGGCTAGAAATGCAGGCCTAGATTTTGGTGCACTCCAACAAGAACGATCTTCCATCCGTACTTATATAACCACATGGGCAAGTATGGGGTTGCCAAACCTTTGCCAACACCATACTGATGAACAGCTTATTTTGGGACATGCCTGAAATGCAGGAATGGATGTATAGCAACAATTTAACTTGATCAATCAAAAAAACGTAAGATTTAGTTAATCTAGTATTCAATTAATTAAAAGTAAATGTAAAATGCATTATTTAAATTTCCCCTACAACCCCAACATTCATTTAACTCAACATTATTTATAAAGTGACTTCTGCAGCTGAGAAGCTTCTACATGAAGCAGACATATGTAACACATCTAAGCAATATAAGAAACTTATGAATTTAAAATGGGGTAAAGATGAAGATAAAAAAAATTGAGAAATATTTGATAAATATGTGAAAGTGGCCTGGGGAGCAGTGTTGGAGACAGTAACTTTATGGGTACACCAGAGTAACTTACTGGTCCAGAAAGCAAACTCATGAGTGTACAATCATTGGGTCAAGTGCCTAAGTCTACCACTGCACTCCAGCAATAACACCACAATAGGTAAGAAAACATCAATAACAACAAATAAGATCAATTATTTCATGAAATTGTCTTGATGAAAAGCTTGAATCAAAAGATTTGTTTTGAGTCCGATGACACATGAAACAAACAAGTCGTCTCTTGAGCCAAATGTCTTTTATAGTGTGCAAACCTTTACAGCTCTTATGAGGGATTCTACATCATTTCATACAGGAGACACCAAGATTAGGGATAGCTAATTTGCTTTAGAATGTTTCTATGTTGATTAAGTCATGAGAATGTTTGTATGACATGCTTTGTCAATATACTCTGATCCATGGACGTGGACAAGAGTTTGACATATTAGCCTGATGCACTGCTGTTTTGAAGCAGAGACAGAAAATAAAGCGTTTATATAAGGAAATAGAAGGAGAATATAAGGAGAAAAGTACTAAGTGCTCTCTCAAACATTTATGCAATGGTTTCTTTTTATTGCAATAGAAGCTATATACAATCATTCCGCTGTGAATTTATTTAAATGGCTTTTCGTTCTTAAACCGAGCACATCAAACCCAAGTCAGATATTATCTTTAACCCTTAAGAAATGACTTGCCACATTCCTTTTTAGAAAGTGATGCACTGCTAGATCCTTAATCCTGACCAGTCACTAACACACATCAGCAACATCATTATAGAGTGTAGCTTGTTAAGGCTTTCTAGCACTTCACTATTGGACTCTGGCCTTGCACCTTTGTGCACACAGTTTCTCCTCCTAGCCTCAGCCCGTTCTGGCCCACAGCAGCTCCAGAGAGCAACGTCTGAAAGCAGCTGTTCCTTTTTGCTCATTACAAGGGCATCTCTTTCCAGATCATTTCTAGTTTTATCCAGTCTTTGTGTCAGTCTCTGCTTTTGTCAATAAACAGGGCAATCACCGGTTTTAAGTTGGGTGGGTAATATGTCATCACACTTTTCAGTATCAGTACTAAAATATTAGCATATATTATAATATATTATAAAACTAGAACAAATAGAACAAATATTATAAGACTAGAACAATTATATTCCCGTAAACAACAAAACAGTGTACAGTAAAGCATAAAAAGTGAAGTAGCTGCTTAAAATGTTTGCTCATTATTTTTGTTCTTATATAAAAACATTTACTATATATTTTTGACCATTTTTTATTATTTCCTAATAACAAAAAGCAAGCCAATAGTTTGTCGTTTTGATGCGTTTTGCTGATTTCTGTCCCAAACCCATAGAACGCTGTGATACATGCTGTTCATTGTAAAATGTCTTATGATACCAGATTTTTGCCCTGACACACACCCTTTAGTTTTAAAGTTTATTCCAGTCTCTTTTTTTTTTCCCCAGATGGTTTTCCAGGGGCATAGTGGGGTGATCAAAGACGGAGAGAAAGTGGTTAAAATTGAACCTGGCTCCACAGTCACTGTGACAACTGATTCGGGCACGTACAGGGCAAGGAGCCTGGTGATCACAGCGGGTCCCTGGACAAACACACTTCTCTCGCACACTGGCCTGCAGCTGCCACTGAAGGTACACCAAGCAGACTGACAGAGTCAGACCAATTCAATTATTTATTTCCTTTATCTGCCTTTAAAAACTCTGCAACACTACGTCTGAGAGAATGGTCATGAAGCGTTATCATTAAAGCAATTATTTCTGCCACAGTGCAGTGCAGAGGTCAGAAACTGGGAATTATACACAGCGCTTCAGAGGTTGACTGGTATCACCCCAGGTCAGCATAAAGAGTCATCTGTTGCTCAGAGTAAACAAGCCAGGGCATTGCCCTTCCCCATTGCTACCTGCAGCATAGCCAGACTTAGCTCACGCAATCTTCCACATGTCACACACCAAAAGAGAGGTGATGGTGAAAATATTCAGTGTTGTATCAGCACAGAATTGGACCCAAAATTGAAATTGCATTATTCAGCCTAGCGTGGTCCTGAAAGGCTTCGCTCGATCGAGCAGAAGTGTGTATGTGACATGTGAATTTGTGAACTGCTGGATTTTTATAGTCCCTGAATGAGAAAGCAGGTTGGACAGTTTATTAAAGTGAGAGCTAGTAAAGGCTGCCCCCTTATTACTTCTCCTGAGATGGGATTTGTTTCAGTATATATTCATTCAATTAAAACCCCATGCCTGATACTGTAGTAATAATAGATCACCATCCCAGTAATTGCTCTTGGACCAGTGACAACGACGATGGAGGGAAAGACCTGATCCAATCAGAGCCTCAATTACAGTTAAAGATTCTCCTTTTCCTTCTCTCTCTCTTGACAGGTGTTGAAGATAAATGTTTGTTACTGGAAAGAGAAGGTTTCAGGTTCCTACAGCATCAAGAATCGCTTCCCTTGCTTCATCCAGCTCCAGCCAAAGGAAGCGGAAAACAACATCTATGGCTTACCATCCAATGAATATCCAGGCCTAATGAAGGTGAGTGTGTCAAGAAGATCAATTTGTGTGAAGCAATTGGTGTTAAGAGTTTCAATTGGAGTTCATATGAGCAGGGCTCCAGCTCCTTTGGTCTATAATCACAGGTTCCTGTGTTTTACTCCTGAAATACTGCCTAAGCACCAGAAATATCTTCAACTGCTTATTTGAATCATGTGTGTTCTGTGAAACCCTAAAATGTTCAAGGCACAGGGTATTCCAGGAGCAATTTTGTGGACAACTGGTCAAAGTGAATGGTAAGCAGTGCTGAATAACTCATGTGAATGTAAATCATTTCCAATACAATCGCTGGGAAATCCATTTTAAACCTTTGATGTGAAAAAGAGCTGACAGACAACCCTTAGGTAGGTATCTCTTATCTACCCCTCCTTCTAGTCCTCTGGGATCATTAGTGTGTCTTCATTCTGCATATGCTTTTGTGAAGTGACGCCTGCGAAGATGTATGCATATCAAATATGCTTCAGAAAATGCACAAGTGTTTTTGTGATGTCATAAAAACCATCTTATATACTCTGCAAGACTCCTGACTCCCTGAACATCTGTAACATAATAAAAGTTACTCTTTTGAGAAAGGTCACTCTAAAAGAGCCAGTGAAACGCATACATATAAATTACAAATAGAAAATGAATATACTTACTGTGAAATATTCAGAGTCGTTACATTTAAAAAGATCTGAATCTGAATCAAAAATTGCAAATTAAAGGAAAAAATGGAAAAAGAAAGTATTGCAAGCAACACTAGTAGGAAAGCCTTCATGTGATTTTCATGTGGAACAGTTAATTTTATACTTCAGTACATTTCAATTGCACACCCTACAATTTAAAAGCTTTTGGGATACGCACCTTATGCAAGCTGTTCTTTGGGCAAAAGCGTAAAGAAAAGTCATATTCTTCTCTGTTTCCAGGTTAAATAATAGAAGATGGTTCAATGCTTGGATGGTGCTGTAGCAGCAGCCCTGCTCTCTGATCTGTGTACTCTTGGTCAAAGTTTCCCAGCACGCTGGTGTCTCACTGGGAGTTCTCAGACTGATCACGGTCAACATGGCTGAAAAAGAGAGCACAGATGGTTGAGTCATGTTAGATGTATTATCTCTGCTCCAGAAAACCAGAGTCTGGCTTTGTGTGCCTTTCAGCCCTTCTCCCCAGCGCACCACAGAGTGATGTATTATGGAGCTATAGCACTCTCCCAGGTCCCAGATGACAAGGGTGTTGGAGGCCATTCTCTTTTATAAGTCCTGTTGACTGGATTGAATTTTGTCTTGAAGTTAATGTGCCTCTCCTCTGTCTGATCCAAGACAGTCAAATTTTCTTTAATCAAAGTTCTCATAAAACTGATTTGTTTATTGTGCAGCCCAGGATACTGGTTTCCTCTTCAGATCTTTTAGTTTTTCTCAGTACTTCTCGCTCTAAGGTTGCTGCCACATCCACCCTGCTAATTAGGAACCAGATTTCTGTTAGGCCTCTTTGTTATAACTTTTGTATCAAAAAAAAGAAACGACGTACACAAGCTCTGCTGACAAAAGCCTTCATTTAAAGCAACTGCGGCAAGGTTGGACAAGCTTTATATAACGCTAACAAAAAATCAGATGCTACAAATGACACAATACATTATTAGATCACTACCTTAAAAATTAGTTCCATGCTACATGAAACTAGACAGGTTAAATTTCAACATTTGCTATAATTTTTCCAATTTACAATTGTAAGACTTGTCAGATTTTGCAGCAGTAGCCTACCAAAGAATATACTGGTAAACAGGGAAATAGAATTGAAACTGAATTGTTTTGCAATCAGGTGTGCTATCACTTGGGCAGCGAGACAAACCCAGATGAGAGGGACATACAAGTGGACAGAAGCGATGTGAATGCCGTAAGCCGTTACATCAGCCGTTGCTTTCCCGGCCTTGTGCCTGTGCCTGCAGTAGTGGAGAGCTGTTTGTACACGGTAAGTTAGCAGCAATGTTCCTGTTTAGATACAGCCAGTAGCCAGACCCATGCTTAAGTAGAGCAGAGTCACAATTTGTCACACGGTGCATATTTCACACCTGGGAAAGCAGATTGTCACGCTATGCATCTGTAAAACTTGCAGATGTGTACACTTATTACTTCATAGCTTGACTAATTTCTCAGATTTGCCATCCAGATGGTTTCAGTTGAAAATATACACATATTCCAAAGCCAGGATGCTGCACAGGTGGCCTTATCCTCAATACAAAGTGCTCACTGTGCATGTGTTTAAAATATCACCCCAGAGTGCTTAAGACTGAGAATGGTGATATACTTGCTTTACATTCTTTGTTCATGCATGCTAGATCATTGCCACATATTCCACGATGGATTGCAGCTGTACTTTGCTCATGGCAGGGGATGTTTTGGCTCCAACAAGCCCCCTGTGGGAATATATTTCCAAAAGTATGTTGACACTCAAAAAAGGGTATAGAACAATTTCAATTTCAAATTCAATTTGTGAAATTTTTATCCTTTGGGATCTGCCCCACTCAACTGTAACTGCTTTTATCAGAAAAGGAAATTCTAGCAAGAACAGCCCAGTCACTTTTTGACAGACCTTGTGAACTCAAGTATGTTTTGCATTAGCCATGAAAGAATAGCAGATTTGTTCGGAAGGCAACCTCAGCAAACGAACTGTGTATCATGAGCTTCATGAAAATAGTTTCCATGGCCAAGTACCTGCAAGGAAGAATAAGAGGACTATGCTCAATGCCAAGTGTCAGGTGGTGTGGTGTAAAGCATGCAAACACTGGATAATGGAGCAGTGGAAAAGTGTTCTCCAGAATGATTGATTATGTTTCACTTTCTGGCAGTCTGATGGTTCATTTAGAGCTTGGTGAATGCCAAGAGAATACTACCTGCCAGAATGCATAGTGCCAAACTTGGTTTAGGACAGATAAAGGCTTTAGGCTGTTTTTCAGGTTTAAGGCTAGGTTCTTCAGTTCCAGTGAAAGATAATGTTAATACTACAGCATAAAAAATTATATTCTTCCAACTTTAACTAACTTTTCTGTAAAGTTCCATTACTGCTCCAGCAGGACTGCCCCCCTGAGTGAAAGAGAGGCTATAAGTGGCTTGACAAATTTGGTCAAAAAAAATCCAGTGGCCTGCACACAGTGGCAAGTCACACACGTGAACAGCATTAGATTAATTAGAATGTCAAATCCAGGCCATACTGCCCAACATTAGTGCTTTCAGGGCTTCATGTGCGCTTCTAACTGAATGGCAGCTAATTGCCTTAGACACACTCCAACAACACGGAGGAAATCCTTCCCTGAAGAGTGGAGAATGTTATAGCCACAATAGGTGGCATTGTGGGTTTTGGAACGGGATGTCCTACAAACTAACAAAGATGTTACGGCCAGGTGTTCTCATGGTTTTCAAAACAATGTTGCTTGAAATCTTCCAAATAGACAAATGATAGACAAGCATGTGAACAATACTTTATCAGTCATTATGGCAAGTCCCTAGGGGGCGTTCATATGTTAATTGCTTGTCTCAGTCTTTTACGTTTTTTTCAAATTGCTGTTTGGTGTTTCTGTCAAATGCTTCAAACCCCTCCTTATAAATGTGAAATACTGCATATTCAATGGTTAATTCTACATTTACTCACTACCTGGTGGTGCTAGACCCTATCCCAACAATACTGGCCAAAAAAAAAAAAAAAAAAAACACTATACACAGGTCTCCAGTCCAGCTCAGGGCAAAAAGACAGACAAACACACTCACTCAGTCATACACAGGGGGGCAATTTAGCATTAATGGTCAACCTAACGTCATTGGACTTTGGCAAGAAAAGAGCATCCAGAGGAGACCCATACTTGAGGAGAGCATGCCTGCTCCACACTGAGGGACCCAGGCTGGGAATCAAAACTTTGCATCAGAATGAAATAGATTGCTACTCCCTGGTAGGACAGCTTCCATGTGATGGAAACAGTTAATGTTATACTTCAGTACACAATTTTTAAATGAATTTTCAAAATGGTGGCACTTAACTGAATTCTGAGATTGTGGAATAACTTTTTGTTCATCTGTAAAAGATTCCATTTTGTTTTTGTTTTCTGATCACATACTATATCTATTTGCATCCTGACGAGACATAAGCAGGACAGAGGAGAAGAACGTCAGTGAATGAGGAGAAAACTGGTGTGGTAGAAAAACAGATGATAATTGTGTGAGGACATGCTGGGACAGAGCTGTCCTTTTTTAATGGGATCTGCAGGACAATGTCTTTGTCATCTCTTCCATATTGATTATTTTCACCTTGCCAAATAAAGAGGGAACATCCTGAGGATATACAAGCATCTCTGCCAAATACAAATGCTGTAGGAGGCTTTTACACCCGATCAATTCAATCACATATCCCTCTATTAGACAGGCCCCTCGCTGACATGTTGCTTTCAGTGTTTGTGATGAAGGTGATGGATTGGCAAGAAGTGCAATAACTTTAATTTAACTCCTAAAGAAAGCTTGACTAAACTGTCTGGCCATATTGCTTTGCATTTTCAAACTTGAGGTTAATTGTGTTTTGAGGCATTTTATTTAAATCAATTTGCTGATTGTTCAACTAAACAGATTTTTTAGGCAATTCATGAAGCAGCTTTAAGTAAGAAGTCAAGATTTGCGTGTTTTTTCTCTGCACACTGTCCATAGGTCACACCCGACCAGCACTTTGTCCTGGATCATCACCCCACCTACAGCAATATTGTGATCGGAGCTGGATTCTCAGGTAAAGCCAGTGAAACACAAACGACATAGCCCTTTGTACATGCCCCACACACACACAAACACACACGCATGCGTGTGCACACACACACGGGCACTGAACCCATCTCAAAGAGGCAGCTCAACTTTTAATGAGGGACTGAGCAGGGACAGCAGTGAAGGACAACAAGTGAAGCCCCCAGTGCGGACCCCTTTTATCCTCTAATTAAAGGCGCTTGTGGCTCCCTGGGCTCATACGTTCTTCCACAACCGCCGCTTCGGGCTCAAAGGGCTCTCCTGGCATTTGTTCCATCTGTTCCCATTGCCTTGTCCTTTAGCTAATTACAGGCTAATTAATTTCTTCTCAGACTCACTCTGGAGAAGAGGCCATGGGCCGAGAGGGGCTCCAGTAGCTGCTTTTCATTTTAAAGGCTTGGGAAAAGATGTGCAGCACTGCAATAATACTTCCCTCATCTTCAAGCCACTGTTTACAGAAGCAGGGGCCAAGTAAGATCATTTGAGACCATCAGAATATCTAAAATAATTATTTAGATTAATTAATGCTTCACAAATGTATCAATTCTAGGCAAGTTCCTGTTGATGTACACAGATCATAAAGGATTTGTATCACCATCAATCTGTTAGAAATCCCCGACTTAAGAAGAGTCAGTTGCTGGAAGAAAAGCTGGTCATATAAATTTTAACACACACACAAAAAGGTAATAACACAAACAACGGAGTACAAAGATAAAAACATACAAATAAGATGTCATTGGCAAATCTCCAAAACCACAAAGAATTCTAGAAAGCTCTGCCCCATGCTATGCTGTATTTAACACTAGGAGTTGAACTGAAGTAGTTAGACAGAAAACTATGAGCCATATTAAATGAAGCACTAAAAATAAAAAAATATCAATATTACAATAGTTTGGGGATTTTAAACCCTTTTTCACAAATGCAGTGTCTGACTGTTTTGAACACTCATCAGTCACATTATGCATTTTCTTTGTGTATATGTATATACACACACACACACACACACACACACACACACACACATATAGGTATACAGTAAAGTGTATTTATATGTTTTCTTTTTTTAAAGACGTCATCACTGATTAAAATGCTTTTACTTTGTTTACAGGTTTAACTCTTCCGTTTTTCCGCCTTATTGATCATCACTTAATGCAAATACTGGAATCAGTTTACTTTATGGCTGCAGAATGGCCACAAGGGGGCCTGCTGACAGGGGTTAAAATCGGTTTTGGTCAGGGCCTAGTTAGTAGAGCTGTTAAAGAGGTGTGATGGAGAGTGCTGTATGTAGCACTGACGCACAGCTAATGACCGCTAATGATCTATGGCGTTTATTCTGAATTAAAACAACAATAAAGGCCATGATAAGAACTGAGAAAGCCTCACTATTAACTTTCTCCCTCTTCTGTTCACATAATTTTTTTGCTGCCCACTACATCAGTGGCTTTACCACTGTTGCATGTTTGAGTGGAAACCTCAAGGGCCAAGACCATTTGGTTCCGATTCCAGGGCTTTGAAATAAAGTGTTGCCACTGCCCTTTCTTCTCGCCTGTCTTCAAAAGCCAGGGTTGCCAATGTAAAAGCCTCATGGTTGTCATGGCTACTCTGTGTATAGAGGGGCTTCATCAACAAACGGCCAGACACCCCTCTTGGCCCTGCCTTCAGAACTTCAAAGAGATGTCCAGTGCACCAGAACCGAGACGTGAAAACACTGCTGTTCTCTCTCTCTCTCTCACACACACACATAGGCTTAGGCTCATGGTGTGGGGAATAAAATCCTTAGTTTATTATTCGCCCAAAACCGATAACAGGAGGAAATGTTTTGTGACTGCTAGAGTGAGTGTGCCAGCGTGCTGTATTTTTTCTTTCCTCCAGAGCCTCTCATGTGTAGATCTGTGAAGGTCTGACTCAACCACAGAGTCCTGACAGTGGCTATTTATAGAGTGCCAACATTATTATTCTTAACACTCTGCTTCAGTCTGTGTTGAAATTAATAGGCCATATGAACCTGAATATGAATTTTACCTTTTAAAAAATGTAATTTGTATCACCACAGGCCACGGCTTCAAGTTCGGCCCCATCGTAGGAAAGGTGCTGAGTGAGCTGAGCTTGGGGCAAGTTCCTTCCTATGACCTTTCGCCTTTCAACATCAGCCGCTTCCACATCACTCCCAGGTCTGCTCTTTGAGTCCATAATTGTAGCTTCTTTTTTTTCCCCCCAATCAGAGTTTGAATAACTGCTGTTATTTTGAGTGTTAGCAGCAGAATATCTAGGTTCGCTAAAAGTGCAAGGTGGAGGTACTGTGGATTGCAATGCATTCCAGACATGTGCAATTGTATGAGAATGAGAATTCTGCTAGTTTTCACCAAATGGGCCAGCTATGGTTGCCCCTGCAAATCAGTGAGTTGCTGACCAAACGTCTTGATCCTCATACAGTTGGTACTGACCACTGCTAACCAGGAGCACTTCACAGAATGTCTTGACTTTCTGGAAATGCTCAGACCCAGCAGCCTAGACATAGTTTTCATAATTAATCGATAATTCAGCTGGATCCAACATGGTGACAAAGAGAACACAAACGTCATCTAATAAACCCAAGACAATGACATGCACAGTTGAGATTCTCAACAATATTCCCTTTATCAGTCAGCGGTCTTTGTGTTTTGGCTTATTGGTTTATGAAATTAACACAATAATTGCCCAAATTAAGTAAACCAATAATTCAAATTTATTTTGATCAAATATTCAGGGGAAATGTGGGTATTTTAATTAATGACGCCACCTTGGCCCCTGAGTTTTTTGGATTATATTTTTATAGAATCTACCGTATACTCCCTCGTGCCAAAACATAAGAGATGAGTTGCATCTTTCTGAAAAGACGATGGTGGAGATCTTAATTATTTCTATACAAACGACATGACTGTATGAAAAGAAGCATAGTAACATGCTTCGATACTGGTACTTTGTGTATACTTGTCTGTGTGGCAAGAGTATATATTATCAATCCATTCTGTGCACCTATTGTTTAGTATATTTGCTTAGGTTTAGAATGTGATTTAAATCAATCAAGATCATTTACTGTGTTTTGCAGTGTGATATGCATATGTTGTACTAAACTCAATTATCTGCCCAGGGACACCACGAACAGAAATGTGCTAGTAGCAAACTACTAATGACTGCAAAGGCCTTTTCTTACTTGAGATAAATGTTGTTGTTCATGGCCACTGACAAAATAAATATAATATACTGCTTCAGAATGACTGCTGAATCAGCACTAACTCTGCCATGGGCTCTTCAAACAAGACCGTAACAGTGTTGTCCGAGTGAGAATGCGTTCAACGGTAACAAAGGACATTCGACTTAAGGCGCACAAGTCTTTTACGCATTACCTCCTCCTTCGCAGCCTAGTGAGAGGGTGCCACTGCATATAAAGCACATTGTTAGAAAGATATCATCCACTATGGGGTTTGTTTCAAGCAGCCAGGCAGCTTGTAGTTATGCTGTAACTGTTTTGCCCTGTAAACATGTTAATCACTAATCAGGCAGGCTGTTACTAAAGCCGTCCGCCACCATCAGCTAGAATGAGGAAATTATGCAGCATGACAGAGGGGAGGCCAGGGTTCATTCATCCTCTGGGCCAGCAGTGAGAGCATATTGATAACGTTAGATTATTAATGGCTGCATTAAATTGCCATCAAACATGCACAAGCTAATATTTACCTCGGTGCAGCCACTCAATGGTGGTGGAGATTTTCAGCAGTGCGTGTGTGAGGAATGAGGCTGCTGAGCAAGTGTGTGCTCAGAGGCCACTCATGCCTCTGCTGTAAAGCCTGCAGGCTCTGGCTCCTTGTCAGAGAGCTTTAATAAATGCAGCTCCTTGGCCCCTTCCAGGTCTCTTTCTTCAGGCCAGGCTATGGAAAGAGGTCAGATTTGTTATTTCAGACCATGGAGATGAGCTCTGCACAAGCAAAACAGATTATTATTAAGATTATAACAGAGAACGAATCAGAGTGTATATGGTGAGGGATGGTTTATGAAGACATGACTGTATTGCTGAATTTGGAGTAGGTTTGATGACAGCAGAAGAATAAAAAAATAAAAAAACTAAAGCATGGTATGGAGACAAAACCCAAAATCATTGAGCAAGTTTGTGCCAGGGATAAAGACACAGTTAAACCATTACTATCCCATCGATGAAAAAAAAGGCTAAAAAAACAAAAAATATTTTCAGCAAAGCAGCCTTTCACATCACATCATTAAGTATAAAAAAACTGCTGCAGGCATCCCTTTTGTTTAGAAGGTATCCCAAATACACACATTAGTCAAAAATATTATATCTGGACATTTCCTAGATTTGTACAAAATCTGTCTAAATGTGGAATGGTTTCCATCCTGATGCACTTCAACAGTATTTTCAACGGTACTCAGAAATCTAACACATTTCTCGATGATAGATTTTGTGGCATCTTGTTTTTGTTTCAGTTTCTTTAGAATTGGCACAGAACGCATCAATATCAACAGATGTCACTGTTAGGGCCACTGCCATCTGCTCTAGGAACTGAGGGACAAACTTCCAGGCTAATAATCAGACCATGTAAAAGTATGCAAAACTGTAAAACAAGGAGAAGGAAAGAAAAAAAAAATATCCCTTGTGTTAATTTGTTCATCAGCTACTAGGTTAATATTTTAAAAAATGCTTCTTTCTGAACATGTGAATTCTTCAGACAAACATGCTCTCAGACATCTCCAGAGCAGTGGGACAGCCCTCTCCTAATGACCCGAGGAAGACCTGGCTAGCTTCATAGGATGCACCCAACAGCTGGATGAAGAGAGCCCACTTGGGCCTATTTTCTCATCAATCAATCTTAAAGACAAAAAGTCATTTTAGTTCCTTTCTTCATGAAGCAAAGTCTGAGAAATTATAAATTTTGAATTTACTCTCGATCCCTGCGATGGGCTGGCGAACTGTCCAGGGTGCGTCCACCGTCCTCGCCCTGTGTGCGCTGGATTGGACACCAGCACTCCCCCGCGACCCCGTTTGGGACAAGCGGCAGATAATGGAATGAATTTACTCTCGACGTGAACGACTTGATGTCTATTGCCAGCTGATTGCAGGCATGCTTGCACGTTGCATGAGCTATGCGTCCTGGAAAAACATGTACCCAGAATATGCTCAACTACTAAGTGAAGTGAATTTGCATTGTCAGCAGCACAAACTGTTACAGGCTCCATCTTTTCAAGATATTTCCTAAGAGTGTGATGGATCCCATTTTATGACTGTCTTTGTAAAAATCAAGAAGCTTGCACTGTATTTCATCAGTCTACAGAACATCTAAACACATTGGAAGCATTTTAACTGTTGAGACATTGGTGGCAAATGACAAAACGTGCTGTGGGCAGATGTTTTTTCCCATGTGCACTTTTCAAAATCTTTGAGTTGAGAGGTCACTTGTTCATCACATTCAAGAGACACGGACAAACACACTCATACACACAATCACACCGAGGGATAATTTAGCTTCTCCAATTTACCTGACACACATCTATGAAACTAAAGCTCCCAGAGGAAACTAATGCAGACATGGAGAAAGCACGCAAACTCCAAACACACTCAGCCTCCCCCGATGGGACTTGCACCTACTAAAAGCACCTTTCCCTCTTTTTTGCATGTTGTATCAGGTTTACACTTCCATCTGTATTTCCAAAGACTGCCTAGAAAGTTATTTTAAGATCTCCATTGACAGGTTTAAAGCACAACTTTTTTCTCCATATAGCTTACTGCAGCTATAACATTCTTTTTGGCAGTTTGAGGGGTCATCTGGAGAACTGTTGATTCAAATCATTAATCCAGTACGTCTGTAACTGCATGGCTGTCGTTGAGCCACCTGAACCAATAACAGTAACGATTTGGTGACATGCCAGTTCAGGATATGCCATCTTCCTGAGTGGATGAGAAACATTTGAATTTGCCAGCTTTTTTCCTGAATCCATTTTTAAAAATGACATTCATTAATAACAGCAATTGCTTCCTTCTATTGTCTCAACATTTCCTTTATGCTGCCCAATGGGCTCTCAAAGCTTCAGTGCCCATCACAACAGAAAAAAAGGCAAAACCATACCACACAGTTCTGAACCAAAAGAGGGAATGAAGCTGTCCTTCAGAGAAAGTACCACAAGTTCCTCCTCCTCCTCCTCCTCCTCCTCCTCCTCTCTCTCTCTCTCTCTCTCTCTCTGCTACCTGTCCACACCTGCAAAATTGGACTTCTCCAAAGTGACAGCACCTCCACTGTTTAAAAACATGTGAGGAAAAATAGAAGCGGCTAAAAGCATTTTGAGGCTGATAAGCAGCGGGTGGAGAGGTCTGTGTTGCCAAGGTAGAGAGTGCTGTTTACCTCTCTCTGGTCAGCGCCTCTGGTGTGAGAATAAAGCCCTGACGAAAAGACCCATGCAGGGCACAGGTAATGGAAGTAGAACCCAAACAAGACAAGCCCTTGACGTTGAGGACACATTGTGCAATTGCATTAGCAAAATAAAGCAACACATCAAGGTTTCAAGCAGCCACATATAAAAACATTACACAGCAGTAATGCTCAGTAAAGGGTCAGCACTCAGTGAGCATAGAATAAGTGCCATTAAGCACATGAAAGACAAATGTCTTATCACTCCGAGTTCTGTACGTGCAGTACTTACACAATGGCATGGGTTTGTGTCTCCAGTGTGCGAGCTTCAAAACTTTTAAAATGTACTAAAAGAGAGAATGAAGGTTGGAGAAAAAGAAAAGGAGGATAACGCAGAGTAAAATCTGCTCTGGAAAATTACTAAAGGGCTGTGAGAAAACAAGTGTGAATTGTGGATAAGATCCAAGCCTGACATTCATTTAGAAAATAATATCTACACCCAAGGTGAGCAGGCAGGTCCCAAATATTTCTCTCAAGCTCCAGGAGGAAGTCCTGAAGTGATCAGCAGAGGTAGCACAGCTGCTGCTGACCTTCCTGGGTTCCTGGGTTGGAAGAAAAATGAGCACTATTTTAAAAACTTGGGGTATTAGTCATGTTTTCCCATGCTTTAATTTTTCTCAGGGATGGGACTTGTTTTCCAGAGGAAGGTATGAAAACAACTTTAGTTTAACACCTTTGGATTCTGTTTTTGTAATCTAAGGCTTGTTTTTTTCTATTTTAACAGAGGTGGGAAATATGCTTTGCGACTTTCAGGTTCTTGCACTTTGTTTCAGAGCTTGTAATATTTACTGTTACTGTGCAAAAAACACAGTTTATTGTACAGTACTTGTACAGGAGCAGCATTAGTTTACTAAATGTTTGCATATTTCTTGAAAGAGCAAAGATCTGAGGGTCATCAGTTAGAAGTAGTCAGTGGTCAGCTTCCAATACCCTATAACTACCTTCCTCTGTCCAGGACAAAATTCAATGTGTCCCCTGATCCAACAACCCTGATTTGACTCATCTGCAAATTATCAAGCTTTTTTTGATTCACTGAATCAGCAGAATATTAGAGGGAAATATTAAACTCAGCAAAGTAGTGCTGCTGCAGGAGTCGGCTGGGAAACACTGCAATTCAGCATAAAGAACTGCATCCAAAAGTGCAGTGTTTTCATGCAGCCTCGAATTCTGGGAGCTTCTTTGTTCTTTACCCATAAGTGTCTCGCATAATAGGAGGTGGCAGTGACTCTGTGACCTCTGGAAGTGAGCTGCGATCTTCCCACAGCCTTTATCTTCCACAGCACACAGTGCCTTGTGGGATGGCTGTTAATTAAACACCACTCATTCGAGGTCCTCTACACCCCAAGTTTCAGTGGCGATAAAAGCTTTATTTGGGGTCAGCATCTTACCACTGTGAGGTTGCACAAGGCACAGTGGAGTTCAGAGGAAGAACAATGACACTGAGGGACAGAGGGCAAGAGGAGGTAGATTCATTTAAGACAGAAAACCATCTTCTTAAACAGAACAGGGTGAAACTTTAGTCAAGTTCTCTCTGAAAGGGTCATCTAACCAGACAATACTGTCTGGAGAGCAAAGGACTATTGAAGTTTGTGATAAGTATTTTTGGAATTTGTGTGTTGAGGCAAAATAAAGTTAAACAAAAAGTAAAACTGAAAGAATTTGAAATTTTCAAATAACTTTCCAAAAACAATTCTCATTATTTCCCCTACCCAAAGTACACTGGTGAGAATTTTATATTCAGATCACTGAAAGGTGATGTCAGTAAAATTGGCTGACTTGATACAATGGCTCATCAAGTGGTGAGATATAAACTAACAGCTAACATGTGGGAATATCATGGGGAGAAATATCATGGGACTGAAGCAGGTGTATCATACCACTTCATGCTTAAAACATTTCATACCTACTTCACACTGAAAGTGTTCAAGTATGAAAGGACTTTCAAATAGACACAAAAGTTGTAACGGTGATGGCAGTGAACAGTATACTGAAATCTGGACCCAAGTGCTGGAGTGAATACAGCACTAAGAAAATAAGGAGCGCTGAGTGCGATGTAGCAGAAAACAGAATAAAAGAAGTCAAAATACCAGGAGGAGAAACTGGCCAGATCTTAACCTGAGCAAAACAGAAGGGCTTCCTCAACTAAACAAAAGCAGAGGAATAAGAGGAGCATGGTGATTGGCTCAAGAGACTCTGCCCAAGCGAGGAAACAAAAGTTTGGTTTCTTTAGTATCACTTTTTTGTTTTACTTTAATAAATATACATATTTCTTTAATACAAACCTGGTATGGAAGATAAAGGGCTTCAGCCTTCCAGTCAACCTGAACTTTAAACACAAAAATAATTTTTATAAAAAAAAAGTCAAAAGCCAGCCCTAGCTTGAGCTGTGGCAATATAGTGCTGCTGCTGATTGCTGATTGTTGTCAGCTGTGGCTCTGCACCTCCCCCTTCTGCCTGGAGGGGGATTGTTCTGGCCTCTGCCAGCTGGTGCAGGTACTAACCCCCCCCCATGGCACCCTTACAAAATCCAGGTTAAAAAATTATTGCTACTGAGGGCAAACAGTGTAAAATGATAATTTGTAATAGCTGAATATTTGAATTTTAAAAAACTAATGAAATTGGTAGCAATCATAAAAGGTAACAAGCAACCTCTGGCCTGCGCTTCCTGAGCAAACAGCTTGGGTGCTTTTTGCTGTGTGTTATGGATCATTATGTGTCTGCGCTTCCTAACACTGGGCAGGATGTTTTGCTCCAGTATGCCTTTTAAAGATTTCTTTTAAAGCTTAATTTTTCTCTTCGAACATACTAACAGATGTGACCCAAGGACATCCTCCCAAAATATCTGCCACTTTTCAATAAGCATTTTAGCCAATTCCAGTCTGGCATTTTAATGTTTATCTTCCCATAATGGAGTACTCCTGTCTGCTCTTTATAAGGTGATGGATTGTACGTTCAGACAGTGACATATCTTGACATTGGAGTTCCACCTGAATGTATGAATTTGGAAGTGCTTCTTTGGCTCCTTGTACACCTGTAGTCGCATTTCCCCTTGCGGCCATGTCCTGGGAGGTTAGCTACAGTTCCCTGGACCTTTTACGTCTTAGGAATATTTGCTGTCGTCTCAGAAACATGAAAATGCTCAGAGATGGTATAACAGCCCTCCGGTTTGACATCTTTATCAATTATTTTTTATATTTTGATCTCTTTGGCAATTCTCTTCTTTGCTTTCTCATGTGTTTGATGTGAAAGTGAAAGTGACCACCCTCGCATTGTGAAATGCAACACAGCACAACACAACAAAATCCAACCTCTGCGTTTCACCCATACACACACGTGCAGCAGGGGGCAGCTATTGAAAGCACCCGGGGAGCAGTGATGGGGAAGGTGCCTTGCTCAAGGATACCTCAGGGCAACCTACTGGAGAGGGAATAGAACCCACAATCTTCCGATCCTAACCACTAGGCCACCGCTGCCCCCTGTGATGTGATTCACACAATGATGCCAAACAACACAGTGGCATTTTTTATCCCATTAAATAGGCTAAATCGCTGAGAAAGAGATTGAAGTCACATGTGATACTAATTATGGTTAAACAATTTGTTTGAAACAAGAATGAAATGCAATGATGTATAACTATTTTTGGATCAACAAATCTGTCCCGGCTAATGTATTATATATTTATAAAAATCTTTTTAAACTTTCATTAGTTTATCACACACCAGACATGCAGGTATACATTAGACAGCTGCTTTTAATTTAATTGCTTTTCAGAAGGAACAAAGTGTTATTTCAGTAACCGGCAAGGGTACCGAAAAAGTGTCTAATGTATGTTTTGTGAAATCATCTTAAACAGCAGTCATCTCATGTATTATTGTTTCATCATCTTAAATAACCACCATCAAATATGATGTTGAAAGACTACAGTTTCCCAAAATATTTTGCTGCTCCTTTTGACTCTTCCACTTTCTTATAGGAAGGGAGAGGAAGTTAAGCATAAATTTCTTTGGTGTCTCTTAATTCTTTTTTCAGGCCCTACTTCTGCATATTCATGTGGCATGCTTGCTATGTTCCCAAGTCCAAAGTAATTGGTCGTGAGTCAGTGTGTTTAGGATGGAGTGAGCAACACAGAATAGAGAGGCTGAACTTATCTGAATTTTCAATGAAAACCCCATTTTGATGAATACCCTTTAATGAATAAGCTTCTCACCCTTTCTGCACATTATCTTTGGTTGGCCAGACATTTCCATTATGTCATAAGAAATAAAATAATTACCAGTAGCATCCAGACCATACAGATAGAGTGTATGGCTGGGCCAGATGTTAGCGTGTCATATCCTGATAGCATTTAAGCCAGGGGCATACATCATCAGCCAAGAGCATACAGGCCAAGGGAACATTCCAGCAGCCATCCAGAAAGGCATAAAAGCCCCAGTGCCCCCCTCATCAGGCAACTCCTAGAGGGGAACTCACTGTGGCTGCATTTGGAAGTGTAATGAGTTCAGTGGCACTGCTGCTGGGCGTATGTGGAAAGGCATCAAATGCTTTTTTTACTCTCTCTCCTTGTCACATCCCCTCAAGGGAAAGACTGTGTTTGCCTCTATCCCTCCTTCTCCCTCTCTCTCTCTCTCTGTAACAGCACTTCGCAGCTTGGTGGAGATGATAATGTCCATGTATGAATTTTGCATCATCCCTTTTGATCAGGGCTTAGAACAATCCTGATAGTGTCAGAGAAAAAGGCCCGGCTTGGAAACCTGCAGCAACAGTGGGTACTGTACTTTACACAGCAGTATTCAGTATTCAGAGGCTGCTTTCCTGCTCAAAGATAGCATTGTCAGCCACCTTGTGGGACATGGCTTAAAATTAGCTGCAGAGAAATAGATTTTTAATTAAATATTTTCATTTAGCAAACTTTTATGTTTTTTATTTTTTAGTGTATTTTATGTACACTCCCTGGAGAAAATTACTTTTCAATGGATTCAGTATATATATATTTTTTGTTATTGTTAGTTTACAATCATTTAACATTAAAACAGTTCCTTAAATTAATGAGGCATGAATAAATTAATGTAGGTTTTGTGATTTTTTTCAAAAAAATAAATGATGGAATAACTGATAATATCCTAGCAGTAGTAGCAAACCCCACACATTATGCGTTGTGATGTTGCCACTGATCAGCAAAAGTGTCAGGCCATGATTCTGTCTCTTATTTGAGAAAAAAATTGTAAAAGTTCATAAAAATAGATGTTATTAAGAAGTAGCTTGATTGATTGAGCTGCTCTATAATAAAATAAGCCCTATTCAAATTGAAAGAAAACTCCCAATCAATCATCAGATAAACTGTTACAAACAGTCAGTCATTTTCTGCCGCTTGTCCCAAGCGGGGTCGCGGGGAAGTGCTGGAGTCCATCCCAGCGCACACAGGGCGAGGACGTGGGACACACCCTGGACAGGTCGCCAGCCCATCGCAGGGAGGAGCGTGACGGGGACGGCACCTTGCTCAAGGGTACCTCAGGGCAACCTATTGGGAAGGGGGTCGAACCCCCGATCCTCCGATCATGCGGCCGACGCCCTAAACACTAGGCCACCGCTGCCCCCATTGTTACAAACATCTCTACTGAAATCATTACAGCCTTCATATTTATAGCACAGCAGTATTAAACATTAAACTCTCTCACTCATTGACTCGTGCCCCATTCTTCCACTGCACAACTCTTAAATTGCCCTTCTCTAAGGTTTTAAACATGGAAGGGAAAAAAGATGCACCTTAAAGTACCTGGTGGCTGATCAGTGACAGGCAGAGATGTGCAAGCATGTATGTTTCTGTGCTGCCGTGACTGTGGCTGCTCTTTACCTCTGTAAAGGTCCAGCCTGATGGAACAGGGGCTGTGATGCAAGAATAAAAGAGCTCATTAAGCTACGCTGAACCAAACACATCTGAGATTCATGTTACCCACACACTGCTCTTTATTATATTGGTAAACACACTTCACCTGGATCCTTCTTGTCAGAGATGAGAGGCTTAAAGCAGGAGAACATGTTCGACACAGCTTAATATGATGTAACATTGTAGTGTTTTTCACATGGCCTCACAAAATATAACGTGTAATATCACCTTTCCTTTTGTATTAGGGTCTCAAAAGATGTGTTGAAAGACTTGCTTTAATCATTGCAGCAGAGACTGTGATTAGGCTGAGTCTTGAACCTCAAACAAAAGCTGGAAGAGCGTTTCTCAACAAAATAACACTTTTTAAGTTCTTGGGATCTTGTGTCAGAAGAGATGGCACATAATAAAATTGTGATCATTATTTTTGTTTCATAAACTCTTGTTTTCTGAACCAAAATTCATTTACACTCTGAAAATGTTTTGGTGAAAACTCATGAACACATGTCTCTCTTCCTCACTGAACTTTAACTTGAGATTTATTTCTTCTTCTTCTTCTTTTGGCTGCAACCATTTAGCGGTCAGCACAGCGGATCGTCCGTTTCCATTTCATCCGGTCCTCTGCATCTTTCTCCTTCAAACCGACCACATGCGTGTCCTCTCTCACCACGTCCATAAACCTCCTCTTTGGTCTTCCTCTTCTCCTCTTTCCTGGCAGCTCCGCCTTCAACATCCTCCTCCCGATATAATCCTTTTATATATATAAAACTTTTAAATATAAAAAATATAAAAACATAAAAGCATAAATATAAAACATTGTCTCCAGAACGTCTAACCTGAGCTGTCCCTCTAATATACACATTTCTAACCCTGTCCATCCTCATCACACCCAAGGAAAATCTCAGCATCTTTATCTCAGTATTTCAGTTTTATTTCAGTGTGTTTTAAACTCTTAGGCTACCAGATACCAGATGGGGCTGCACAAAGTCTGGCTAAAAAACCCATTTATAAGCTCCTGTGGTTTAAACCAAGTGGTAAATTCGAATGCATTTGCATAGGACACCTTATTCAGTCTTTTACCAAATGAACTGCATGAAAACTGGGAGAGTGACTTGATGAAAGCACTTGCTTTTTTCCCCTGTGATGGACTTTTTAGTTGCTTTGTCATTCGACATTCATCCAATTGGTCTGGATGGTTTTACCCAGCAAGCAAATAATGCCTTATCTGAAACTCCTCAGTTTATGCACCAAGCGTCAACTCATACAGATACATTACACATTACATTTTATTTACACACACCCGTTACTGAAGACTTGTGCTTTTATAAGTTTAACTGTACAGATGATGTCAGTTTGTAGCTCTAAAATATAAATGTACCGGTTCTGTTTGATCTGGTTTATTTCAAGAACTTGGGAGTATTGAGAAGTACCACCCAGACATGTCATGTTACGCAGAAATGTTTAGTTCACTTTGAAACAAACTGTAGTGAATCATTTATCCACAAACCACACAATGAGTATATGCAGACAGTGATTACTTTATTGAAAACATCTATCATACTTCAAAAGATCGAGACTTTGTTGCAACTACTGATTTTCATGGCATATGCCTGAAGTTGAGATTTAAAGAGCCATTCAGATTATTAGCTGATGTTATTGCTTATTCCACTTCGCAGATAACCATGACATATTAATGGGAATGACTACAGTTACCTTGCAGTTGTCAGGGAATGCGCTGCTTGTTTTTAGTTAGCTGAGAGTATATAGCTCTGTGAGTCAGGTCTGGGTCATTTCATGGAAAGGTTAAAGGAGTAATCTTATCCACTCTTCTTTTCAGCCTGACAGTAGCCTGAAGCTGTTCTGAATACTGGATGGAAAAGTCTTCACTTTGTTTGCTGTACAGGCAAGCATCTGAAATACTATATTGAGAATAAATATTACATACACTGAATGTCCAGTCCATTAGGAACACCCAGTGGACATCAGAAACACCTAGATACGCACTCTCCATTTTGTTGTAAACTATATATTTATACACAATTTTCAGAGCATACTTATCATCCCTACCCATCCAGCAACTGCAAAGGGACATCACAGTATCAGCACGGACAAGATAATATTCGGATAAACCATTCTTATGTGTCATGTAAGTGTGAGCTAGACAATAAGTGCATATATTTTAAAATATTGAAGTGTCTCATGTAGAAGGACATCACAACTAACATGCCAATACTATGTCAAAGTCAGTGCTGTTTTGAGAATAGTCCACTACCCAAATGATACCTGGTAAGCATGGTCCGGAGGAAGTACCTGTCCATTGACAGCTGGGGTAGACGGTGTCTGATAAATGAAATGCGTTACAGTCAGTAACTTAAAACCTCCATGGTGGACTGACATGGTAAATGTACCTGACAAAAATGGCCAGTCAGTAGAAGTACACAGTAGGTGTATCTAAACAACTGTCAATTCCTTGTATTGCCATCATAAAGTAGTTGTGCGTTGACTTCCCTTCAGATGGAAACATGAAGGGCACCACTCAGATGTGCAAGGAACGAAGGCCTCGAGCACTAATATCATAAAGACTGCCATTTTTGAGTCTGTTGTATTCCCTGTTGCAAAGACGATGAAAAGAGAAGGCTTAAGCAAGCACACTCTCCATTCCCAGAGCAAACAACAACATGAAAGACTGTGCTTTAGGGGGGAAAATATACTGAAAGCCAAAACCCCACAAACCCTCTGGAAATGTTAAGCAACAGAACATGGGCCAATGTGCTTATTTATGACTGGCAGGGAAAAATTATTTTGTGGAGACTATATGGGGAAAATAAAAGATGGAACGTAAATAATGAAAAAAAAGCATACTGAAGCGAGGCTAAAACAATCACCATCATTTATTTACAATACATTAAACCATAATGGAAAAATTATTACTCAAAACAAGTGGTCATTTATTCAATAAAGAAAATAAACATGAACTATTCTGAAAGCTAGGATGAATCATACAGATTTATATATATTCATATTAATGTGTACAGCCAGCAGTGTAATGTATCGGTTTTTTTTTTTTGCTTTGTGTTTTTAAAGAGCCAGCAACATCTTAAAATGCACACTTCTCATATTAAAATTAATATTGACTGCATAGAAAAGAGGATAAAGTCATTGACCTGTGCCGAGTCTTTCAAGCCATGTATAAAGCACGCGCAGACTCCTTTCGAAATCAAAGAGAGGCAACAAGCCTTTCATTCCCATGCTGTTTGTAAAAATGGTGTGCATTTGGCAGCTTGGCGCAATTCATTAATGCTAGTTCATAAATACTAAGATGAAAGCAACATAATACAATGAGGCAACAATAGAAATCAAAGGAGCTTGTGTTTTATGTCTGTTTTAAGAGCACCCCCACCTAATTCAAATTCATTCAGTAAAGCTAAAATCCTGCTGAAACCAACTTGGACATGCTTAAAGAAAGGAGGATTTCACAGCATCGCTTCAACTCATGAGCTCATGTTATCTATATTATATTTTTTGCTGTATCATAGCAAAGTAAAAGCTGCCCACTGCTGTTAAGGGCACCTTGTTTTCCAGTATCTGACCACTGTAATAAATGGAGAAAATGGAGAAATCACCAAACTTAAAAGCAAGTACATCTTTGTTAGAAAGCCAGAATGTGTGCTATGAACCAGTAACAGAAGCAGTAACATAATGGGAGGGAGAGCAACTAACCCACCACTACCATGTACCATGCTTGTAGTTATGATGATCCGGTTGAAATCCACAAGGTTAAAACTTATTTAAAAAAAAAAAAAAAAACTGGCCCAGTATTCAACTTCCCCAAGCGCAGCTTGGTACTTGCATGGGCAAATCCTTTCTGTCCTTTCAAACCACATCAAAACATTTACGGCAGAGGCAGATAAGAGTCCGCTTCTATCAGACAGAAGAGCAGTGCACTGCAACAGCAGAGCGGCAGAGGAAGAAGAGCCAAGGGGCTTAGGAAGCCGTGAGAGTGTATGAGGAGAGTGCCCACAGCTGCAGGGATCTGAGTCTAAATCAATGGACCTCTCTCTTGACTCCCCTCTCTCCGCAGTCGCAAAGTCAAGCAATAAGCACTTGAAATCTACACATTCGCAAAATTTCTTGTTTTTTGCAAAACTGTATTTTTGTTCATTTTTTTATTTCCTGAAGCACCCGCAAACTTAGTATTAGCAAACTTGATCCAACTTCTTTGGTTCAGCCTGACATGTGCTAGAGGTTGGTCAAGCATTGCAGAACAAGCTGGACCATTTCAAAGGGCCTTTGCATAACTGGCCTGAAAGTTGTATGGGGATGGAGATGAAGCAAGTCCAACAAATACAATTACAGGAAAAATACAATATTACTTATTGAAATAAGGACCTAGAAGGAAAAATACAAAGAAATGTAACAACAAACATAATAAGTAATAATAAGGAGTGGAGGGTGCATCCTTCCAGATGTTGCAGTGGAAAATGATCATAACACAGTGCTCCTGTTCTCATTTGGGCTGAAGAAGGACATCAATATTAAGAGGCAAGAGTGTTCCGAGTGTAATCGTGTGTTTAGTATGTGTGAGTGTGGGGGAAGGATGCCTATGCTGTGGTCTCAGATGGCTTGCCCTCGCTGTCATTCAGGTAGCTGCGGCAGGAGTATCTAGAGCGGTAGGAGCTTCGGCTGCTGCTGCCTTCCTCTTTCTCCTCCTCTTCTTCTTCCTCGTCAGATCTGTCGAGGCAGAAACGCCTTCGGCCAGAGGGGGGGCTGAAGATTAGAGGCTTTGATCAGAATCACATAAAAAAGCACTTAATGTTCTCAGAAGAAGACAGACATGCTATTCCACAAGACATTGGCAAACATTCAGCAAGCAAACATCAGGTTGTTAAATACGCTGTAAATCAAATACTGTAATCTGATTGCTTTGAAATGAACAATAATCAGGTATAAAAAGTTTTAAACTGTCCACAAAAGTGCAGTATTTCAGATTCAATTAAATAACTTGAGCCCTTTTTAAACCACCTTCACTTTGAATGATAGCTTCTCAAATTTTTACCAGCAAAATTACCATATAAATGAACTGTGCACTCAGTTTTCACAGAAGCAAATATGTGGCATTTGATACAAAAGCAAATATCTCTTCCTCAACAATAAAGTCAGAGATAACTTTGAGTGTCACCATAGCTAATCTTTCCCTGGGCAAAAAGAATGCAGATTTTAGGTGAACTGCTGCTGTTCTTAAACGTGCCAGTGAGTAATGCAGATCTGCAGATCAATTACGTCTAAATTAAAACACTGCAGGGGAAAACTATGGCTGCTTCCGAATTGGCTTTGGTTACTCCAGTGTTATTTTGTATTGAGGTAATTAATCACAAAGACGTTTCAACAAATGATGCATCAACAGTCCCTAAATCTAAATAAGCACAAAAGAAATTATCCAATCCTTCAGAAAGACTGGCGAGTCGTGATAAAACAGAAAGACTTCTGTTACTTTTAGAAGCATCCATGCATATACCCCAAATCGTTAACTGGGAGTGCGTTACAAAGAAATAAAATCAGAAAACAACCTCTGTTAACTAGATGTAAAAAAAAAAATCCATGTTGTGTTTTTGAGAGAAAATGCTTTGGGGTTAATTCAACACCATGCTTGCAAAACTTTCACTGCAAACCAGGCACTACCTACTGCCATCTTTAATCACTGTCAGGTTTGTACAGATACTTCATCATCACGCTATCCACATTCTTCTTCCTCTTCTTCTCATCCTTCTTGCTTAGTGGCAGAGCTGCTTGAGAAGACCCTTCAGGCTCTCTCTCTTCTTCAGAAGCTGAATCTTTCCTTCCAGGTGCTCTCTTGATGCTATTGGTGCTTCGGTAAGAAATGGTGGAGGCCCCAGAGCTAGAATCCGACTGTGAACTGGACTCTGAATCATCATCAGAGGAAGAGGAGGATGAGGATGACACTTTCTTTGAATTCTTCTTCTTTTTACTCTTCTTCTTTTTGCTTCTCTTCCTGCGCTCGTCTTCGGAGGAATCTGAGCTATGGCTCTTCTTCTTTTTGTTCTTGCTCTTCCTGCTGCTGCTGCGACTGCTACGGCTGCTCAAGCTGCTGCTGGAGCGCATGCAGTCCACAGCAGAGGCAGAGCGTCGTAGACTGGAGGAGGAGCCTCGACTGCTTTCTCTGCCACTCCTTACGCTCTTTCTGCCATTGTCTTGCTCTTCCTCTGCATGTCCCTCTGAGTCTTCCAGGCTGCTGCGCTTAAAAGTGATAGGCTTGAAATTTAGCACCTCATTGATAGCTGCCTCAAGGTCAGGATCAAGGTAGTTGCGGTGGCTTACTGGCTTGAGGTCAGACATCTCAGGCAACCCAGAGTCAGTTTCTCGCTTTTGTGGGGGCACAGACATGCTACGGCCAGCAGATGAATGAGAACTAAAGGCTACACTGAGTGCATCATCATCCACATCAAACTCACTAAGGCGGCAGCTGCGGGACAAGGACATACGGGAATCTGCACGGCTCAAGTTGCCGGGACTGCAGCGGCTCAAGCCTGGGCTCAATGCTGAACCATATTCACTCTGCCTGTCATCTATCCTAGACATACTTCGACGTCGGCTCAGGGGGCTGATGGCACTAATGCTGGACTTGGCATCATCCAGATCCAGGTTAGTACAACGGGTAGAGGATCGACTGGGTCCAACAGAAGAAATAAATGACTCCTTGTCAAATTCAGACCAGCGGCTGTCCACGCTCTTCCTGGCCCTGCTGGAGGCCTCAGAATAGGCCTGGGAAATGACAGAGCCTCTGTCGTCCAGACCGTCTCCCTTCCTCCATAAGCTCACAGAGTAGGAGTCATCCTGGGCATCCTTTGCTTTGCCCTTGCGGAAAGACTCAAGTTCTTGGGTGTCACCCTGCTGCTTGAGAGTGCTAAAGCGAGAGCTGTCATCTCCTTTGCTGCCAATGGAATCCTTCAAACTGGAGTGTTTCCTGTAGCTGAGGGAACTCATCACAGAAACAGGCCTGCTCTGCTCTACCTCTTTACCTTCTTTGCCTTCTTTCCACTCTTTGCCCTCTTTGGCATCAACGTTTGCAGCATATCTAGATGAGGAGGGGTGGCAGCAGGAGAAAGCACAGGAAAGACAGACAGATGGAACAAAAGAGGAAATAGGAGTAGAAATGAAAGATGAGTTATAAACTTAGAAAAAAATGAGATGGAGCTTTAAAGTCGCATTCTCACCCAAAGGCAAAGTTTAATAGATGCCTAATTATAGAAAGAATATAATTATCCAAATCACAATGTTGTTTTCCTGTGGCTTTCTGTCACTACCACCTGATCTTACAGGACACTGTTCTGGAATAAAAGACTTTCAGTGCTTACTGCTTTTCTCCAAACTTCAAAATAACGGCAAAATAAACTGCAAAAGTCGTATTTAAAATGGATTTGGGTTATCTATAACCTCAACTGACAGAAATGAAAAGACAGAACAGAGGTTTAATTTGAAAACAATTTGAAAACATAAACTTGAATGGATAACGGAGACAAAATAAATCAACCAGGATCTGATTTACAGTTATGCAAAATCAATGACCAGGCCTGTTCTCCTGTGCTTGGTATTTGCACCTAACAGATGCTTCATACAAAAATTATTTGACTAACTGTGCAATGAGAGAGGCTTGTGCTACTACGTCACACTTTACTTCTCTTTAAATAGTGGTTTATACTCATAAAAGTCCAAGAGAAAGTATAAAATAAACTGGCTTAAACCCAGCTTTTAGGGCAAGCATTCAATGAGAAGCATGATTAAAATGAATTTAAAGCTCCAAAGTTTTTAAACGTTGTGAGGGCCTCAAGAGAGGCTTAAATCTTCTGGAAAACAGACAAATGCAGGGCAATCGAAACTGTCAGCCAGCAGGCTCAATCTATTAATCTCTGAGAGAGGGGTGCAGGTATGTCTGCCAGCTGGCCAACAGGCACGTCGATAAATCTGCCAAGGAGGCCAGTGCCTCTGAAGAAGCCTCTGTCATCAAACCAATGGCAATGAGGAGAAGACAAGAACAAGAGAAAGAATGTATAAAATGAAGAAAAGATAAGAGACCTGCAGAGCAGAAAAAATTAAAGGCAAATGAGAAATAAAGACAGAATAAATAAATAAATAAGGGAAGTGCAAGTGAAAGTGACTAGAAAAAAGAAAAGGTGAAAGATGGGAGGAAAAAGAAAGAGATGAGATGCAAAGGTAATTGGAAAAAAGATTAAGAAATAGGCAGAAAAAGAGAAAAGCAGAAAAACAGGTAATAAAAGAGAGACAAAGAAAAGTTAAAAGAGACAGAGAGAGACAGAGAGGGAGAGAGAGAGAGAGAGACCCTGTAGCAGCAGGCATTAAAATGTCCTTAAGAGTATGTTAATGTTGTTTTCCCAGCCTGCTTTATCTGCATGGTGTGTGTGTGTGTGTGTGTGTGTGTGTGTGTATGTGTGTGTGTGTGTGTGTTTGTGTGTGTGTGGACTGAATCATTTGGTCGCCAAGTGGTGGACAGCAGGGGTCGCAACACTGACCTTGAACTTTTCAGGCTGCCGTCATCTGACAGGTTCTTGGCAGAGCTCTTGTTTTTGGAGAGCCATGACTTCACTCCGTCCACCGCTTCAGAGCCTGAATCTGAGTCACCCTCACTGAGGAGGAAAGAGGAAATAGAGTGTCAGAAGCAAATAAAGGCAGATTTAGCATAGACTGTTAGTCTGGCGATAGGGGAAAACAAAGGGCTTTACAGCACACACACAGAAAAGCACTGACACATGCGTTGGATCAGCAAGGACCCCAGAGCTCCAAAGGTATTCTCTGCGTTAGTGAGCACCCACACTCTTGTCCCTCAATTAGCTGTCACTGGACAAACAGTGTGAGATAGCTAGGTCTGCACACATGAAGCCAAACCAGGAGAAAGGAGATCATTTAAACGAGTTTGATAAATATTAGAAGGGCCTCCCGATTTTTTATGTCCTTATCTAACCAAAATAGCTTTTAACCCCCGGGTAATAATTTAAGTGAAGGCTTTGGGGCACAACTGCCATTATTCTAAATGACAGCAAATGCTGGTGAATAGCTATTTAAGAGTAGAATTATGGCCTGCCATGGGCCCATAAAAAGCTTAAAAAATCCAAAGACTCTGAAAAACATTCTGCACCATTGCTGATAAAACATCCTGTTCTTTCCTACATTACCTGCAAAATCATCATCCTTTAAAATACCTTTAACGTTCTACTGAGACTCAGTGCAACATAAGCCTGCACTAAACATAACCCCAAACTGTAAATAACAGAAAAATGTACAACATTTGAACAAACTGTTGATTTTGGTTCTTCATTTTTAGTTTTTCACTGGAATTGGAAAGTATACCAATAATAATCTGACACCCAAAAACACTTCACATGATTTGATATTAGCCTTGACGCTCCAGCATGAAACTAAAGAAGCTTTTTATTTTAAACAGGGCTTGGATCAGCCAGGGGAAATATTTTATGAATTATATTTTTGTCTAGATTTTGGAACCATTTGCCAGAATAACTATTATAAGTTAAAATAAGTCCTGCTAGTTTTTTGGTCTGATCAGCTAGGCTTGAGGGCTTGACTGACACAACGTTCAATCTGTTGTGTTACAGCAGGTTAAAATGTACAGGGGCAGAGTACTCCAGAACCGAACCAGGGTTTGGCACCACCGACTTACTGGATGTGAGAAAAAATAAAAAATCTCTCCAATGGTTTAAAGGGAGGCTGAGCGTTCTGAGAGCCACAATTAATTTTGTTCACCTGGCTCCACCGTTCTGAGTGGAGACGCCGCTGATGTAAAAACAGTGGTGCTGTCAATAAGGGGAGCAAACCCAGACAGAGAGGCCCGAGAGCAGACACATTAACAGGGCTGTGCATCGAGCAGTAAAGCCAATCGCAGGCCTGTTTGCTCATTTCTCAGGGCCAGATAAAAGTGCAGGATTTATGTTTGGCCAGATTTGCAAGTCAATGCTTTCCTGCCTCTTCAGATTAGTCTTATCGTTCACTTATCATCCAGCGCTGTGCATGGAATAACTATAAAACAGCCCTGAAGAGTCCACAGGGTAGCAGAAGCTCCACTTGAGTCAACGAGCAAAAAAAAAAACAAAAAAAAAAAAAAAAAGGAATTCCATGATGATGCCAAGACTACCAGTTCGGTTTTAATTGGGATTTCAATAATCACATTATGTAGTCTTCCTTGGAGGCCAACACAGTCAAACACCACCAAATTAAATTACAAGCACTGCTCTGGCAGAATTAAAGGTTAGCCCTGAAGCTGCAGATATTTTTTCTTGAAAGTTTTTGCAGCCTGAACTGCTTCTCTGTCTATAGAGTTCTTCCAGATACAACTATGTGTCAATACTTTCACAATATATAACAGTTACACAATACAGCGCAGTCTAGACATTGAAATGCTTATAAATCAATATTAACCTTAACTAATAAGATTAAATATATTAAGAAAATATTATTATCTCCCGAGTACTGTTACCTATTGCTGTAAGAACAATAAATATGACATATTGTTTAAACGGAATATTTTCATGTTTCTGTTTCTGCTTCTGTTAGCATTCTTGGATCATTCTTAGATCGAAGCACATTATTTATTACATGTATGCTATTATTTGCACAAAATGGAATGGGGTCAATTTCTTGTTATTACAAAGCATCTGAAACCAGGCTGCCAAGCAGGCCTAGTCTGAAGCAATCTGATTTCCGACAAGAAAACTTAATATTAAGGTTAATTTTGAACCACCCTACAAATGGTTCAGTTTACATCTCTGTATGTTTGTGTTGCTCCTTAAAGTCGTTCATCCTCATCGTTGTGCGTCACTAATAATGTTATAGGTGGTAAAACTGTGGCTCAAAATGTATGAAGGATTCATAAAATACTAACACTGTTGAACTTATTTTGAACCCGAACCTGAGGGGAAACAGAATAGAGGACAACACAAATCAACCCGTACACCCATATAGTAGGATAAGAAGCTCCATGGCCTTATCAGACAGATTACTGGCTAGCTACAGGTCTGGCTGTGCAAGCGTTCACTCTCCTCTCAGATGGCTGTTCTGATCCCTTGCGTGGGAACTGAGGTGAGAAGCTGTGTCTGCATGCGCTCGTGTGTAGTAGCCTAGAGCTGTGCCGGCCAACCCTGTGTTAAGCCCGGGGACAGCAGGCGCTTTGTAATCAAGCACTTACCCAAAGTGTCACACACAATTTATGTCCTTGACCACATAGCATTAGTTAAGCTGCACCGCGGCCCAGGGGAGCAAACAAACACCACGGAGAGCAGCGAGGGACATTAATTGTCTGTGACAATGCACTTCTATTGGTTGCACATCTCTGTTAAACACTATTACATTCATCATTAGCTGCTACAAATCTCTCTCGGGCACAGAGTCTCATATGGGTCTGTGTTTCTGATGGAAGTCATCTGGAGATTTCTGTTGCACATTTCAGATGGGCAATGAAGAAAATATCAATTACATATAAATGAATGGAGAATTTATCTCAGCTGTATCAAACTATTTCTTTATATCTTTGTTTACTTCTGTTCTCCAAAAGCCTATGAAACTTTGTTTGCTTCTGAAGCTTTGAGTTTTCGCAATGTTGAATGTTTTTATTTAAAGTTGTATACGAATACAATCATGCTCATGAGACTGTCAGTTTATATCTGCAGCAATGAACAGCAGCTAGTTACGCCGTCTGCACCAGCCAGCCAACAGATCCGTTTTGTAGTCAGACACTTTGCCAATCACACATCAACTCTTGGTTAAAAATTATTTGGTAAAAAAAGGCAACATCACATCAGCTCAGTCGAACACATTATCGTGTGGAATAAAGATGGGTTCTTGAAATATAACAAAGATTTTAAAATGGGAAAATGTAAAAGTGCTGGTCAGTGCAAGCCAGTGAATACCAAGGGAATAGAATTGGCAGGGTGCTAGTGGCTGGTACTGCACTGGGGGCCGCTGGCTGTTGAGTTGGGGAGCTTTTTGTAGGTCATTTGAGGGTTATCTATTATTTAACTTTGCTTGGTTGAAAGATTGATGAGGAACACGCCCTTCTCTCTCTCTGTCAAAGGCTGCTCGGTCCCAGGAGCAGGACTGTGAAAAATTCAGTATACACAGAAAGGGGTGGAGAGGCAGAAGGAGAGAGAAAGAGATGGAGAGACAGCTGAAGAGAAGCTGAAGTGAGGCCGCTCCATGTTGCTGTTCCTACATGGCTCTTTAGTACTTGTTGACTCTAGAGGACAGCAGAAAGTCGGCTGACGGGGTCCAGAAGAAGTATTCCCATGGAGGTCACAAACAAACTACTGACACCTACCTGCCACCAAACAGGGACTGTAAAAGATGAGAAGGTTGTCTTTAGGCATACTGTTAAGGGGCGCAGTGGGGGATGTGTTTAAGGGTGAAGCTAAATGGGCCCCATGCTTGGTTGGGAGAATCATGTGGTCACTGGCATGCATGCAGTGATCCCATGCAAAATAAAAGGTGAAGAAAACCATTAAGGTGGGTGACATTAGTTGTCTTATCCATGGAGCGTATTGCAGTATCTCTGAAGACTGATCATTCAAATTCTTAATAATGTACACACGACACAAATATATAACAAAAAAATAATCACTGAAGTAAACCCTTAGACCTTAAACTAGGGTCTTAAGTTTTATAAATATATGCATTATATCCATAACGGTGTGCAAGGTGGTGGTGGTGCTATACTGGTAAGGTACTTGTCTACGGAACTATGGGCCCTGAGGTTGCAGGTTTGAATTCTACCTCTAGCACAACCACCACTGGGTTCCTGAGCAATTCCTTAACCCAGAATTGCTCCAGGGGGACTGTCCCTTTAATTAGGACATGGAAGTTGCTAAATCTTCTAAATGCCGCAAATGTACATTTTTTATAAAAGAGTATTTTTTATAAAGATTACAATACAATGCACTGACATTTGATTTACTGAATTTGTTGTTTCTTCTAGTTTTAATGTCAATGGAAATTTTTTTTTTTTTTTTTCTGGCAAACCTAGACACCTACACAGCACTAAGCTGTTATCAAAGTGAAGTCATAAAACATTCCCTCCCTATAAACACAAACATCAATGAAAAGTTTTGAATCTGACCAAACTTCAAAACTCACTTCAGAGAGCTAGGAGTGAGAAAAAATAATAAATCAGGCATTGGTTTTGTAATTAGCAATGACAACTGTGACTTTGTAGAGTTACAAGCATTAGCAGGTTACTTTTTTTCCAAATACAATGGATACTGCAATATTATCCAAGAAAAGGACAGTCCAAACCAGGTTAACAGAAGCTCAAACATGTGCATGAGGATCCTCACGTTCTGTTCTTTCGTTTCTGATACTTAATCACCATGTCTTGTAAACTGGAGGTGTAAGATGGATGAGAAAAAAACATACAAACAAAAAAGGCAACAAAGACAAAAGTGAGAAAAACACATTTCATAAACTAAAAGAAAAAGATCTGAACAGTGCCTGAAGGGACATGTGGGTTTTTAAAACAAAAGGCCAGATGATGAGATCTTCTTAGTGCTTGAATATTTACTGAGCCTTGTGAAAAAGGGCTTATTGCTGCAGTTTCTAAGGCGCCTTATCCCTGATCCTCCAGCTCTTACTTGAGCTGTTTTACCTTTTTTCACTCCCTCACAAGGACGACACTATTTTACAACCTGAAGGCTGAGGATGCATTAAATCTCCACCAAGCCTATACTACATACATACAAACAAACAAGCCTGAGCATGACTCAGGGAAGGCTCCTGCGAGAGAGAAACACTACAGGGGTAGAACAGAATATGACTTTGCTGAAGTGAATAGTGATGGAGCTGAATACATTACGAAAGTAGAAGCTCCGAATTATGCACGGCAGTTTTCATGGCATCAATTATTCAAGCAGTGTGAATAAGAGATGACTGAGTGCGGGAGACATGGTCTACTCCAAGAGTTCAATGAAGACAGCGTTCGGTCTGACACAGTCTGCTTCTCCTCTGTGCGCTTGCACCAGTGGTGAGCTCTTCTGTAATTTTGGTGAGAGAGAGAGAGGAGAGAGAGAGAGATATAAAAACAGAAACAAGGAGGCCGGCATTACCTGTTGATGAGATCCTCATTGTCATCACTCTCCATCTCGTCCTCGATAGCAGCCTGCAGGTCACCAATCCGTTTGAAGGCCAGCTTGAGGTCTGCTTGGAGACTCTGGTTTGCAGCTTCCAAGCTTTCAATGTCCATTTCCTGCAGAAATAGGATAATTTAGAGCACTGGTGTGGCTGATAACCGGATTCTTGTCTGGCTTTCTCAATCATGGCTTTAATTGGGAGTAAATTTAGGATAACATCACATTGTTTATAATTCAAGAATGAGCACCTATATTTACATTGTCTCAAAGCCTCTAATGTCTGAAGGTAATGGAGGCTTGTACTTGTGAACCAGTAAGCTGGAACGTAATGAGGGGTCTCAGGCTAGAACAGTGGTCAGTGAGCGAGAGTCACTGTGAGAAAGTGAATGTGTGTAGGGCCATCAGTGAGATCAGGCTGCAGCTCTCACCAGCTCATGTTTCTTGCGGCTGGCTTCAGTCTCCTTCTTGGCCAGCTCACCCATCTCCTCCTTAAGGTCTCGGATTTGCCGCTGCAGCCGCTTGTTCTGTTCCCTCTCACGGTTTTCACTGGTGCTGCGATGGTCGCGCTCCTCCGTAAGCTTCTCCACATTCTCCTTCAACCTGGACACCAGACCCTGGAGTACAAATTAAAAAAAAAAAAAACAAAATCCATTACAATACACAAAGCACCTCAGCAAAGTGCTGCAATCCAGTTGATCAAGTTCATTTAAACTTGTTCTAAAGATCATACTTAAATTAATTCAGCTCTGGCATTACTGAACTAAAGGTAATACTGGTGAGTTTGCATAATTTAGATATCTGAGTCTCATTTTCTTAAAAGCTCTTGCCTGACTGATCCTGACGTTGTAATCATGTGAATGGCCTTATGAAGGGCCAAATAGGCCAGAACTGAATGACAAAGATGACTGAAAGTGAAAGCAAAAGTGACTACCCTTGTCATTGTGAAATGTAGCACAGCACAACACAAAACTCAAAATTCAACCTCTGCATTTCACCCATACACACACGTTCAGCAGGGGCGGCTATTGAAAGCGCCCGGGGAGCAGTGACAGGGACGGTACTTTGCTCAAGGGTACCGCAGGGCAACCTGCTGGTGAGGGAATCAAACCCACAATCCTCCGATCCCGAACACTAGGCCACCGCTGCCTACTTGTTAATACAACTAAAGAAAACTAAAACAAATGCAAACAGAAAATAACTGAACACTACTACAGATTAATTTTTATTTTTATTTTTAGTATTGTGGAGGAAGGAAGTTTTTTCCCCCATTTCTTTAATTTAAATTTTAATGTAATTCAATATGCCAGTTAAGAAAGTTGTATGGCCATAAAATAGTATTTTTTGCATCAGACAAGGTGATTTTCTAGCAAAAAATAAAGCAATGAGAGGTGGCTTAAGAATTTTGCACAGTATAACATATAATACACAATTATGTTTTAATCTGTTGGGGATGTCATTATTATCCAGAAGTCAAGGTTTCAAGCGCTGGAAAATCCCCATTACAGGTTGGAGAGTATGGCCTTAGAGGAACAGGTATAGTGAGTGTGTAAGCTTTTTCTTTTCTTCTGTAACTTTCAAATGTATGTTTGCTGAACTTCGAATACTTCTGCTACTTGGCCTAGCCTGCCCACACACACACACGCACACATATAAACAACAAACACATGGACATCACCCACACAGACGCACACACACTAACATAGCTGTTTGTTGCCCACTCACCTCCAGGCGTTTGACCTGTGTTTTCTCAAACTCAAGCTTGGTCTCTATCTCGCGGATCTTGGCCTCTTGCCTGCTGACCAGAGACTTGTCCACCATGGACTGCTCCTGAAACTCCAGCTGACTCTGCAGGGCCGTGAGCTGACAGAGTTTATACAAACAGATTCAAACGTAAACATTCGCACGTACACAGCCTAGCACAGAATGCAGACAACAAAATCCTACTGTATTCTACCGACAGCTTTGCTGTAGGGTATGAAATGAATGGCACTTTCTCCAGAGCAGCATACTGTTGTTCCTGTCAACGACTGAAATGAGGCAAAACTTGCCTCATTCTCTAGGGTGAATCCCTACAGGGCATCTTGACTGTAGCCAATTTTAAAAGTTCCATTGACTCTGCCCATTTCGGCCCTGGGTACTGCATCGCATACTTAATTACCCATGCTTTGAATTTGTGTTTCCCCATCACAGCTCTCACCTATAGTCAAAAAGATGAAGAAATTCGGCCCTGAGAATAAAGATTTTCTACATACCGACTTTCAGGCTTGAGTCTTATTATTTGAAATAAGCTGTGCAACTTCACATTCTAAGATGAAATAATATGCAGACTTGCAAATCATTCTCCAACATCCTCTGACCTCTCAGATGGAAGAGCAAAAGGATGCCACATGGCAAGGGCAAGGCCAGCTCCTTGATAATTTGGGGGTATGTCTGAGAGACAGAATCTGGAGTAAGGGCCATATTAGCCTTGAATGACAGTGTGGATTATTGCTGAGAGGTATACTCTAATTCTCCTCATTGCAGCTTTTTAGGGGTAGCAGTGAGACACAGATATTAAGTCTTGACCTTTTCATCATGCAAGATTTTGAGACAAGGCAAAGGGCTACAGCTGAATGAGAATGAATTGTTACACAGCAGCGACCTGACTGTTAAAAGAGACATTAAAGTTTGTGCAAGCATAAAAGAGTTAATGCTCATTCAAGCTGAGCTTCACCTTAGTTTTGCTAATTAGGTTAGGCAGGTGGTCTGCACAATATTTTTATAACAAGCACAACATCGACCTTGCTCTCATCTGGCAGAGAAATGGATTTTTTAATTAATAGATATTGAATTTTATAACCTAAACTAAATTCATTTTATCTTTTATCACATTTTTAATACAGTGGCCTGCCACGAAGTATTTGTCAGCCATGCTCATTCTTTTATTAGCCGTTACGGTTAATGTTTCTAAGATATTATTATCTGATATTTGTGCCTGATACAAAGAAGGAGTTATGGTGAAAAAACACTTCTTTGCTTTTACTGCTTGCTATTAAATAACAGTTCAGGCTACTTTTTGTTTTTAAGCTGTGCTAAAGTTACCACGGTCACCATGCAGAACTATGTCACAGTTTTGGCTTCTATTATTCTTCTATAAAACGTTCGCTGAATATTTGTTGGAGCATTTTTTTTTATTTAAATACAAATTAATACATTTAATCTGAACACATTAAACATGACAAACGCCATTTCGTTCTGCAGATATACTATTATATTTGCTTCATCTCAGCTGTGCTTACCTTCTCCTGGACTTCTTGTTTTTCCTTCAAGGCCTCCTCAAGCTGGGCCTGGAGCTCACTGATCTGAGCCAGGCTCTGAGATGACTGTACAATATGGAAGCAAAGAACAGAACAGTTAATCATTGCCATTATTCTGACCAGTCAGTCAGCAGCATCACACTGAAAATGCTACATAAACATCAGCAACACAGCCTGTATGGATATGAAATGTCAGCAGGTGCTGGATGGTGACAGCCTTCACAGCAAAATCATAACTGCTGTGTGAAATGATGTGGTGTCTACAAGAAGGAGATCTGGAGCAGAGAAAGTGAGCAAGTCTCTGCACATTAAAAATGAATCAAATTTCAGTGTGAAAGTGTTTGACTAAATGAAGCCTGGGACTGGTAGAGTAAACCAAGGGAGCCAGCAGAAGGGCATGTTTATTTAGTGTGTGGAAGTAAATACATGTATCAGCCTGGATGTCAGTGTCACAGTAAAGTTAGATATGCTCTTCTGATAACTAAAAGGATAGGGCATCCTTTTAGTTATCAGAAGAGTATATCTAAATTTACTAATTGTACAGCTATAAAACAATCACTACAAACACAAGAAAACAATAAGAAGCACTACAAACACTGCCAGTTCGAGTGTTTGACCTGACAGAAATGGCAAACATGAAAAAAAGGAGGAAAACCATACTGGCAAATGACAATGGTGTGCAAGGTGCGGAAACGGTAATAAAGTGCGATGCTTTCAAACAGAGCAAAATTGCAGCAAAACATTTTGCAATCCAAATGTTTTTTTTTTTTTTCCCTCCCAGGAATGTTTTTTTGTCGTATAAACTGGGCATTGTAAGAGCTGTGGTGCAATTTTCAGGAGAGCATCATTGTGAAGACAAGCTTTCAAAAAATAATAACACTAAAAATACTGCCATCCAGCTGGGGACCAGTGCCATTAGACAATGCTGTTTGTGTCGAGGGCTGGCAGAAGGGGCACAGCCTGTGTACATGCTGTCCTACTCAGTGTTTTGACACAGGAAAGACAGTGGCTCTGTGTGCTTTGACAGATCTAGGATGGCTACCTGGGCAACGGCAGCTTTGTGTTTCTTCATGAGCTCATTCATGTCTTCTTGGTCCTCCTCCATACGGGACTGCAGGTCGTTCTTCTCGCGTTGCACACGGCTCAGTTGCTCCTCCAGCTGGAAGGGACACAAAGCACAACACACACTTAGAAAGAGGTACGAGAAAATCAGTATTTGCAAAAGCAGACGTGCTTGAATTTCGCTTTGCTCAACTAGAGCCAAGTCTCACAAAAGAACTCAGCCCACAAGGAATTTGTCAATATTACAAGCAGGAGGCCCAAGGCTCTAAGCGAGTTTTTTCTAACGATTTGTATTCACCTGCTGATTGAGAATCGGTTACTCATAGGAGGCACACACCTTCCCACACATCATCCCTCCACATGCCCTTCAGAGCTCAGAAACACGAGCGCTGCACACAATTACGCCTTTTTAAAATTAGCTACTAACTTGGTACTTCTCAAGCTGCCTTCTTTGGGAGTATCAGAAGTCTAATTCCATTCAATAATAATTACTTTACAATACAGTAAGGCAATCTCTAAAGAGTATGGGCTAAATGTTTTAATAAGGGATGAAAAATGTGGATATCAGAGAATGCTAATGAATTCATTAACACATAAGTGGAAAATGAAATGGAGTTTGGAAGCAGAGCAGTGGAAGAGGCATCTATCTTACTCATGTGTTACAGAAACTCACGAAGACATAGTTAATGGCCCGATTCCCTTCACTTTTAGTCAAACTGCCTATTAGAGGGCATAGGAGACTTCTTGATTACAGTTTACTGAACGTGTTATACTTTGGACTTGTGCACAGTTAAATGGATGCATTTGTAAATGACAGCAAAAAGTCTTTTAAAGTGTTGAGATTTGTAAGGAATTTTACAATGACAGGTTCTTTGTAGTAAAATATAATACTAATAGTAAACACTTTATAAAACTACAAAAGAGCTATTGAGCGAGCAGCAGAATGATTCACGGCTTTTGCAAAGTGAATAAATCAAAGGGAAGCTATTCAATCTGCCTGTCATTTTGAAATTCCCCCTGCACATGGTTCCAAGTTGTCCCAAATCCTCTTGTCAGACAGAGATGGGTTGAAGGATAAAAACAAGATAAGTTGTCAAAGACATACAAGACGCTCTTTAAAATATAATTACAGCAGTCAACGACACAGCACAGAATAAGCAAGGGATTAAACACGGTTTTTAGCTTTTTTAGCCTCATCTTTTCCATCCATCTCTGCCTGATCTGACAGGCACTTGTCATCGTCCTGAACAAAGACTGCCACTCAAGCCATTTCTTTCTCTTCCTCCTGCCCTAGCTAATTTCACGCTTAACCACCAGCACCCACAGTCTGAGAAAATCTTGCCAAAGCCAAAATCCAGATGACTTTGTTCTAATACATCTAAGCAATTCAACAAGGTAATTTAATAGTGACACTCTTTGCTTTGTGTGTTTCACGATGAGACGTGGGTGAAAAGGCAAAAATGGTGTCAGATGAAATATCCATGATAAACAAAGGCTTTTTTTTTTTAGTTTGATAAGAACAGACAAAAAACTGCTACATTTAATAAACATCCAAAACTGAGTACAAATGCTTTACTCCATGTTTCATACACTTACTTTGCTGAATCTAATTCAACAGGACTAATGATGTTCTCTTTGTAATGAGCCGAGCATTTCCACTATTCTATCAATATTAAAAGCTTGAGACACAATATGATATTTTATTCTGTAAATGATATAGTAAATATTATAGATTAAAAAAATTATATGACCTGCAGCTCCAAAACCCAACTAATTCCATATAAATTCTGTCACAGAACTCACGTTACCCAAATCTTTACCCTAATGGATAATGCACTAGTAAATCTGCAATAAAAAAATTGAATGGAGATACAATACAGAATATTACTTTCTGTTTAATGGCACACCAAACCTTTGGGCTGATGTGCTCATCTGAGCCGACCAATTACCTGAGCTATATTTTACACGTGGCTATTTCTATTCCATTTCAGTAAGCCTCAAAAACACATCAATGCCTAGACAAAAGACTACTTCAGCAATCTGGAGGTTAATCATGGTTTTAGCACCAATTCATTCCTTCATAGCACTAGAACTCCAAAGGCTAGTAAATGCTGGAATCAGTCATCACATCTGTGAGGCATCTCCTGGGAGAAAAACAATAAGTGGTCACATCCAGAAAAGACTAAAGAATACTACAGAAACAGCATAGCGTAACAGTCCTGTGGTACTATGGTTGAAGATACAGTTTTACAGATGAAACAGCTCAATTCAACATCCTGTCAGAAAGCTTCTCGCTCCAGGGAAGCTGTAAAGAGAAAGCAGCATAATAAAGACAGGGGCCGAAACAGCGTGTGCAAAATAGGGCCATCCGTCTCTCTCCCAATATCTGTTTCCAACCTGCTGCTGTGTGAAATCAATTACAAGCCTCCATTCAGGCTGAAGCAGAACCAGCCCATGACAGCGTTATTAAAGCATAATGTATTTCAGGGTGATATGTCTTGTTCAAATTAGAGAAGAAATCGGAAACATGCCATTATGGGCGGAAATCATTTCCTTGCGGTAAATAATTGAACTGACATCCCGACTGTCAGTGAAGGTGAATGAGAAAGTGTTCTTTATGTGCATGCGAGTTGTATGTGTGACTGTGTGTGTTTTCGCTCTGTTGCTTCCTTTCCCAAACAATACAGATGAATGTTCCTCTATTTCTCTGTGATGTTGAATATTTCCTTCTATGTGTCTCACACCTTCTTTAAAAAAGGATTTGGTTAAGTGGTTATTGATATAAAACAGCTACAGATGAGGTGAGCACTCACTGCCTGCTTGGCTTTAGAGATGTCATCCATCTGAACATGCAGATCCTCAATCTCCACCTCCATGGATTTGCGAGCCTTGACAGCAGCGGCACAGGTGAATTCAGACTCCTCCAGCTAGATTAAGCACATGCGCGTGCGCACACACACACACACACACACAAACACACGCACGCACACGCACACACACACACAAACACACACACGAATAGATACTTAGTCAAACATGGGAACCAAAGCAAGAATTAAGGCTACTAAGGTTTTGCCTCAAGCCTCCTGACAGTTGGTGGTGGGCAAAATTCTAAACATTTTATCAGTTATAAAACTTTGCTTAATCTTTTTTGTGGAATGGATTAAGACTTCTTAAAGCGTCATCTAAAACACAATTAAAACGTATTACCCGGATCAATAAATAACATGAATTTGTTCCACCTTAGAAAACTACGCCACTTCAACCCCTTCTGAATCTCTTTTAAAGAACGAGAGAGGCGAGAATGTTTTGTTACAATGATACTGCATCATAATGTTGCCCTGAAGTTTGCTGATAGTGCTGCAAGATGCTGGACCTGGTTTTTGAGCTGGGCAATCTCTCTCTTGCTGGGTGCATTGTTCTTCAGGTGGTCCAGCATGATCTGGGCATCAGCCAGTAGAGCTTTGGTGCGCTTAAGGTCCTTCCTCAGACGCTTCTCTGTTTCCACGTCTCTGTGGCTCACCTTTAAGACGGCATGCAACAACATTCAGTCAAAATTGAAAGTGAAGTGAAAGTGACTCCTCTAAATTTAACCCATACAAACCATACAGCAGTGGGCAGCTATTTCCAGCAGCCAGGGAGCAGTGTCGGGAATGGTACCTTGCTCAAGGATACCAGAACCTATTGGTCTGGGACTCAATCCTATGTCCTTCCAATCCTGGGGCCTAATCCCAAACCACTGGGCCACTGCTGCCCTGCGTATCTCAGTATGTCAGACAACATGACTCTCTAAGGGTATGGCAGTGACTCACAGCACAAACAACCTTAAAAGCATACAGCAGAAGGCCCATGCATGCTGAAGGTGGAGAGGCCACACCATGAGCACAATACTAGAGTACAATAGTAAGAAAAAGAGAACATGAGTCTGAGGGTCTGCTGCTGTACCTGGTCTTGAGCAGTCAACAGTTTTGCCTCCAACTCTCTCCTCTCCTTAAGGACCTTCTGCTTGTCTTCATATTCCTCCTCCAACTGCACCTCCATCTGCTTCAGCTATAGACATGCATAGAGACACACCATTTTAAAATACAATGGCAGTGAAAAATGTAAATATTTGCTAACTGACAAAATAAAAAAGGAGCAAAAAGCAACAGTTGAACTCCTTTTGGTACAGATTTTACACATCCATAAAATATTTTCTGGTTTGCTGTTTTGATAATGGACTGTGGCAGTAATTCCATTTAGTTTTCAGCTGGATTGTTAGTTGGGGTTTGAAAAAGCAGTGATACATGCATCAAACTGTTTTCTGATTGAATATATGCTTTCATCAGAATATATGTTTTATATTTCCATTACAATGAGCAACAATGACACAGGATCTATGTCTCTGTTGGGGTCCTTCTCTTTAACCATGGTGTTTCCATTATTTTGGCACTCATTTCCCAACTGTCTATCTAAATCAGACAATTTTAAGACTTTAATCATTTTAATATTTTAAACGTGTGTTGTTTTGGATTTTCACTGCTCTGTTTGCATCCACTGCAACCTGTCAGAAACAGCATTCTTAGGAGTGTAAACATGCAATGCCCTCTATTAAGGGCTTGGCTGGTTAAGTGGGGAGGAGGGTGAAGCCAGCGATGCACATTTGAAACTAAACTTCTGTCCCACAAATCTCTCTCTCTCACACACTACTAGCAAGAACAGCTGAAGCACATGTTTATTATTCATCCTGTTACTGACTGTGACTTGTTTACTCATGTTGCACGAGTGCACTAGAATTTAAAAATAAAGAGACCCTTATCTGAAAACGCTTGAAATAATTTAGACTGAGTGATTCAGGCTGGCCAGAGTTTTGAGATCTGTATTGATGGAACAACTTTGTCTGCTGATCTGAAATCCTGGCTTTGCTTGTTTTATTATGGTTGTTGTTGGAATTAGGTAGCACTGTATGATTATTTAAATTTAAATTTGTGCATCTGATCACTGAATCGCTGTAATGCATGAACTGCAGGCTCCGAAAATAAGAACTATTTAAAAAACGTTATATACATATTTCATTCTTCAAAAAAAGCAAGTGTGTGAAGGGATCAAAAGTGAGCCCACATGCCAAAAAGCATATGACCAATATCAAGAACAAGAATTCAGCAGCCCTGCTCAAGTTTGTGTAAAGTGAGATAGTTCTGAGATAGTTCGAGAAAGAAAACACTGGAGTCTTACCTTTTTACTACAAGATTGTCGGATCTCCTCCACTTCTTCATCTTTGCTCTCAATCTCTTTGGAGTGCATCTGTCTGAGCCTCTCCATCTCCATCTCCAGACGCAGCTTAGCCTGCAGGGGCAAAATGTCTCACTTAAGTACACGTTGAACCAAACACACATCTATACAAACTAATCACCTAAGCAGACATTACTTTCTGTGCTAATTCTTACTTTTTATAACTACATGCTACTGTTTGGCATTAGCAAACATAGATTATACACTATGCACAATTATTAGGCAAGTGAGTTTTTTGAGCATGAATTTTAATATGGAATAAATACAGTCCATCCAAAAGGTTAAAAACCCTGAAACCTGAATGTTTTAAAAAGGATATGTGAGTGTGGACATTTACATATTACATATGTACATATGCGTGCACAATTATTAAGCAACTAACAGTGTGAAGAATTATTACACAGCTAAATGAAAAACAAAGTTTCCTCTGTTAAAGTGAGAATAATAAACAAACAACTCGATGACCAACAGTGACTGATGTAGCCACCCAATAACAGTCATAATCCTTTCATTCATCAGGTCTGTCAGTTTCTTGATCTGTTGACGATCAGGTTTTTGTGCAGCAGCAACCACAGCCTCCCAGACACTGTTCAGAGAGGTGGAAAAATTTGGAAAAGCAGGAAAAAGAAAGAAAGTTTTCCTTCTCCGTAAATCTCCCATTTAAGAAGGTCCACAATTGTCAGGTGAGGAAGGGGGCCATGTCTTTATTCTTTCCTCTTTAAGGCCTTTACTGGCCACACAGTGGAGAACTTCCATGCATGTGATGGAACATTTTCCTGCATAAAAATCATGACCTTCATGAAAGATGCAGACTTTTTCCTGAACTGCTGCTCGAAGAAAGTGTCTTCTAAAAACTGGCAGTAGGTTTGGGAGTTGCTTTTTAGTTCATCTTAAACCGAAAAAGGTCCATCCAGCTCATCTTTAATAACAACATCCCATATCAGTACCCACCTCCAGAACTGAGCACAGCTTATGTGCCTTGTTCAGTGGCGGTCAGGTTTCAGCCCTCCTTACCTTGGTCATGTCTCTGAGCACTGAACACCTTGTACTTCTGGACACTCCACGTAGTTTCAGTTCTGGAACATGACAGCACTGGAGGATCATGGGCTCCTGGTAGCTTCAAGTTTGATTCTTCTCAAATCTTTGGTAAGTAATTTGCGTCTTTTTTTCTTACCACGTTTCCTGTGACACCGTTGACTATATGCAACAAACCATTCTGTGATCACATCCCAATAGAGCTGCATCCCTCTGAAAGACTGTACAATTTTTTCCTTTTCAGAGTCAGTTCGAAATGAAAAGGAGCTTCCCAATATATAAGCACTCCCTGATATAGGGTGTTGATCTCCTTAGGCCACACCCTCCCTCAGTACACAAATACACATCACCTGACATGCGTAAATCCAATTAGCATTCAAGTTTATACATCTTGGTGAAGAAAGTGAAAGTGACTACCCTTGTCATTGTAAAGCTCAGCACAGCCACCGCTGCCCCAACACTGCTGTGTTGGAATATATGCATAAAAATTATGACATGGTCAAAATACTTGCCTAATAATTGGGCACACAGTGTATGAATTCAGCCGCCAAACTGGCATCTCATGTAGAATTTAAAAATTTAATTCACAGCATACGTGCTGTGGACAGTACATACTGATGCAGCTGGAAATGAGCATGACTGCACATGTACCTGTTCCAGCATTTGAATGGTGCCCGCTTGCTCATCCAGTTCCTCCTCCTGATCTTTAACTTTTGCTTCAAGGTCACGAAGCTGCTTTTTGACCTTGGCCAATGAAGCTTCGTCCTTTGACTCCTGTGAGTTCAGATCCTGCAGCTCAGCCTCCATTTGCTCCAGCTTCACATTGAGAGCACACATCTCTATGTCTTTATCCTGAGCACAAGAAAACAAAACTGTTTAATATAGTTTTTAATGCACACCGTTTATTCAGAACACAAACCCTGTTTTATCAGGTACTAAGTATGCAATTTGTTCAATTTTAACATGGGAGTTGGCTGAGGTGGGAGGACCTAAACCTTTCATGTTCCTTTTCCAATAAATCAGGCAGGTTAACCAGGTTTCTACAATTACCTATCAATCAGGCAACACTGTTGTAGAAATAACCCTCAAACCAGCATGCCATGACAATACCACGTCTGTGCTGAGAAAGGTGCACCTTTATGAAGAACACATAATCTAGTTTTCTAGAGGTAAAAACAGTAAAATGTAAAATACACCTGAACTTTTACAAAGGCCACATTTAATATTCTTTTTTTTTAGTATGTTAAATTCAGCAAATAAAAGGATGTGTACTTATTGTCACCAAGAAAACTTTTGCATATGATCGCAAACACAAGGCAGGTGCAGGTCAGTTTACTAGGTACACACAGTAATCAATGCCAGTCTAACAGTATATCCTGTATATAGTACTTTATCTCAGCAGGGAGAAAAGGAGAGAATAGAAAAAAATAAGCGAAGGCTGCTGACCTCCAGCTGCTGTCGGAGGCTAAACACTTCTCCAGTCAGCATGTCCTTCTCTCGGCTCAGCTTCTCTCGCTGACTCTTCTCTCTCTGCACCTCCTCCTGAGCCTGACTCTGCTCCAAGTCAAACCTGCAAACACACAAACAAACAAACAAACAGCTAAAATGATCCGTCTCCTGCTCCCAAAGAGTAAACCATACCATTTTCCTTTTTTGTGTGAAGACTTGTGGGAACATACAAATCCAAACCTATACGCATAATAATTGACAGACTGCTGGTAAATGTATACAATTAATAAAAAAACACAAAAAAAAAACAACAATAAGCATATAAACAACAACAAAACTCAGCACATACCTGATGTTTCTAAAATAGTCTAGCATGGCAGAACAGGGTTGGGAAATTCTAGAAGTTGGCTAATTCTAGCAGGACTTGACTGTGACGTATGTGTCAGGAGGGGTATTAGAGAAAGTAGTTCTGATTGGTTTAACTGTGAGTGAGTAGTCTTGGGGGGCTGGTGCAGCCTAAGGCAAACAATTTCTTTTTCATTTTCCTTTTTTCCACTTACCCTATTTCTACCTTTCACACACTGCAATGCTAGGTTAAAATCCCATAAACGGGTCTTATGCAATTCCCAGAACTATTATTGGCTCCAGAGTAGAAGGGGGAGAAATTTGCTCCTTTCACCTCCACATCATGCTCCACTTCTCTTTGGCCACTAGCCCACTCCATGAACTGGCTAAGCTGGGCTTGGTCTCAGGCTATATTTATGGTCATCGGTGTAGACAGCAGAGCCACACAACACTGAACTTTATATTACTGATATTGTAAAATGCTGCAAAATACAAATGAGCCCTCAAATAAAAACTAAATTTCAGATTTTGTGCTCTGATCAAACCGACCAGCTTTGGTAAACAGCATGTTCATTCTAAGGAGTCACCACCCAGATCTAGAGACACCTTTCTAATCGTTCTGTGTCATAGTAGCTACTATGTGTTTGATGGTTTACAACACCAGCTTATGGTAGATTTAGAATTTTTTCCCTAGCTGTGCTGGAACAGAGCGAGGTAGCAATAGGCAGAGAGCCAGACACTCCTACAGCACTTGCCCTGAACTTGCCCTACTGAGCCCAGCCTGCTGAACAGGGGATACAGGCAGACATTCAACACTCCCTCTGCTCCTTGAGTGCATCACAATGTTTAATGCCAATTATTTAGTTCTCTCCCTCTGTGGAGTCTTCCCCAAGCACAGTTATGTAATCCAATCCATAATCACAGTAGCAAGAGCATTTGATCATCTTAGGGCATCAACGATTGATCATTTATATTAATACACTTCCTTTTTTGTTGACTAATAAAAATGTATCAAATTTATGTTTTGACTGTTAATGTTTGATGACTGTTCACATGGACACAAAGAAGCTAAAGTGGTGCACTTTTGCTGGTGACATAACAAAATATCAAAAGTTGCCAGAAAAACTCACTAAAATGTATTAGTAAAATAGAGTAAAGATGAAACAGGATGGATTGAATGAAAAAAGTGAAGCAGCAGATGGTGAGGACTCAGGCTTCACCAGTATATTTTCCTATCAATGGATGCCATGCTAATATGTTGGTTTGTAGAAGTGAAATTGGGAACTCTTTGACACTGACACTGACCTGAGCACTGAGAAACACTGGGTTTTTTTTAGCTAATGGAAATACAGGTTGAAACTTCATGGTTGGGTCCAGGTCACTTTATTATTTACAACAAAAAATGATCATTATCATCTATTAAAGGTAAAGCCTCAACGGCATTTAAATGAATGATCTATTAATTTTCTTCATCTTTGCATAGCATTTTTTGTATAGTAGTTGTTATTTGAATAGTATTGTGTATTTATATCCATTTTGTAATCCCAGGTTACTGGTGATTAAATTTCCCCGGGATCAATAAAGTAAATTTTTTTCAATTCTGACAATGGACCAGTGCACATGGTTTTGTGGAGATGTGACACTTACTTCCTCTGTTTCTTCTCCAGCTCATGGTTGCGGCTCTGCTGGCCCTCCAGGTGTAGCTTGGTGTCCTGCAGCTCAGCTGTCAGCTTCTGGCACTTTTTCTTCAGCTGCTGGGCCACCCGCTGCATCTCCTCACTGTCTGCCTGCAGGTCCGTCAGCTGAGACACACACACACACACACGCACACACGCACACAAACACACAGCATTCATAGCTAGCCTCCAGCCAACATCCTGTCCATCTGACTGAGGGCCAACCTAACCAGCCTCTGCATCCCTTGTTTACCGGATGTAAGTCTAATCATGTGCGGCCACATGCGTGTGTAAACTCCTGAGTCTGCAAGCTTGCTGTCTTGTGTCAGCTGACATGAAGTGCCTACTGGGCACATATATCAGACTGTATGACCCATCATAAATTTGAATATGATCGGCCCATCTACTGCTCTTTCCAGACAGCTATATAAGCAGTAGTATTTTGAAACAATACATATATCTACGAGAGCACAGGCATTTAAGGAAAGCTGTAAATCTTTGGGCGTAAGATATTTGAGGACAGAGATGGGAGTCCCATGTGTCTTCGGGATGTTCATATCAAGTTTTTTCCCAGGTGTGATCAAAGTCATTAACTGTTCAGTATCCATCAATATGTCTGTGCTGCGGTCAACACAACTGTGAATTTACATAAACTTAGCAAATGTAATCTATTTTAAGTAACATGTACCAGGCTGAAAATCAATTGCAAATCCCACGTTTTTAAGCACTTTATTTTTGTATGTGTACATGTAAACAGGAATTTTCCTGAAAGGTAGCTAGTTTAACTGCTGTTAAACATATACTAAAGTGTCTTTTTAATGAACCTTCTATGTGAAAACTGACCACAAAAACATTTAAATAGTTTTAGTAACAGATCTGAAATGACTCAGACTTGACATAGCTGATTCTTTCAAAATGGACCAGGTCATGTGCATATGTGTTTTAATGAGGAATACAGCCTCACCCGCCTCTCCAGCTGCCTCTTGTTTTGCTGCTCCACTTCCAGTTTGTCATCAAACTCTTGCTGCAGCCTTTTCTTGGTGAACTCAATCTCCCGGACAGCTCGCTCATACTTCAACCTCCATTCTCCCCCTGTGTAGACACAAAACCTGTTAAACATATACAGACATCCATACTACCACACAGAGATGTGTTTAAACAGTATTTAAACAATGTTTTACATTAACAACATTTCACTGGCATGTCAACTTTGGACCACTTGATACACGTATACCTTGCTTGATTAAGGTCAAGCTGAAACCACTTAGTGAGTGACAATATGTCAGTAAACAACAATCTCTCCAGGGACCGTGTCAAACTTGTTTTAACAGAATGAACACCCAATGAAACCTCAATTCAATCTTAATCCATGAAAAGTATCACCGAATACGAGCACTGTGAAGATCCCACAGTTGTCTTAACAGGTTTAACAGTACCATGTACAGCCAAGTCAAGCTAATCAATTATACAGAGTGGAACTGCATGAGAGAGACGTGTTAAGTCCTGGCTTGACATGGAAGTTTCTGAAATCAGTCACATGGTGTTTAGACTGAAACAGGAAACACCATTACAAATGCAAGAACACTGGACACTGGACAGCGTGATCTGCCAAATGTATGGCCGTTGCACTCTGAATTGGCCCCTAAATTGTGCCAGTGAATAAAAGAAGAAGACAAATAGAGAACAGAAAAAAGAAGAAGAGAAATATAAAACATTGAGAGAACAGAAAAGAGAGATAACCAAAAAACAATAAAAATAAAAATATTAATGAGAAAAAAGAGAAAACAGAGTGAGAAAAAAAAACAGAGAAATTACTATGAGAACAAAAACACAGAGGACAGAGAGGACAGAAAGGGAGAGGCAAAAGAGAGATAAGTGAGAGAGAGAGAGAGAGAGAGAGAGAGAGAGAGAGAGAGAGATGTGTGTGTTGTTCCCTGCAGCATTTCCATAGAAATAGCCTAATGGCAGCTGGCGAGAAGCTGCACCTGATCCTGCAGATTATTTTCTCATTTGTCTGGAGGTGGCATGCCGAGGGCATGCAGCCCACCTGAAGCAATGCTCTAAACCAGCCAATCTGCAGACCCAGTGAGCTATGGGCTGCCAAGCCCACCAAAATCCCTTCAGCAGGGTGCTAAATACAGCCCATATTAGAAAATGGTACCAACAGCCTCAACTCTAAGCTCAGCTATGAAATTGCACCCTACATTCCAATCACAGGCAGGTGAACAGACATCTGTGCTACAGAACAGAGGTGTGTGCGACAGAGGTGTGTATGTGTGTGTATGTGTCTGAGTAGAAAGTGATGTCACTCGCCTGCGTAATCATCTTCCATCTCCCCATTCATCTCAGAAGTAAGTAATGTGTGTGTGTGTGTGTGTGTGTGTGTGTGTGTGTGTGTGTGTGTGTGTGTGTGTGTGTGTGTGTGTGTGTTAGTAAAAAGTGATGTCACTTGCCTGTGTCATCATCTTCCATCTCCCCGTTCAGTTCAGAAGCGCGTATGAGTCGAGACTCCATCACTTCCATCTCCATGGAGTCCATCTGCTTCTTCATGGAATCATATTTGGCCTAAAACACACACACACACACACACACACACACACACACCAGCATTTAGCTCTGCTGAAAAATATACAAACCATCTACTCAAAGAGAAGAGCAGCTCAGAACGTCATACTAATAAAAACACATAAATGTACACATTACATCAACAAACCCTTCACACATACAAACCACACATAAAACAATTCCCACACTCAGCTAACGGGCTACAAGGAGCTCCCAAAGTATTTTTCTAAAGATTTTACAGACAAAAATGTCCTGACTATAAGACAACAGCAGAATAAATAGCTTTTTTTAAAAGCTTTTTACAGAAAATAATAATTAAAGTGTTATAACCAGTTTTATATCTCATAGGTCCACTTGCACAAAGTCAGGGATTTTGTAGGTTTATAGTCGGTGTATGATCAACCAATTTTACCAGACAGGTGCTGATGATCATCAAAGTCACACGTAGGTTGAAACACAGTCATTTAGTGAAACAGAAACAGCTGAAACAGCTGTGTAGGAGGCTTAAAACTTGGTGAGGAACAGCCCAACTCTGCTACCAAGGTGAGGTTGTGGAAGAAAAGTTTCATGTCATGGCAAGATTGAGCACAGCTACAGGACACACGGTAGTTATACTGCATCAGCAAGGTCTCTCCCAGACAAAGATTTCAAAGCAGACTGGGGTTTCAGGATGTGCTGTTCAAGCTCTTTTGAAGAAGCACAAAGAAACGGGCAACGTTGAGGATCGTAGACGCAGTGGTCGGCCAAGGAAACTTAGTGCAGCAGATGAAAGACGCATCAAGCTTATTACCATTCGAAATCGGAAGATGTTCAGCAGCGCCATCAGCTCAGAACTGGCAGAAACCAGCGGGAGTCAGGTACACCCATCTACTGTCCGGTCCAGTAGTCCAGTAGATTTGGTCAGAAGTGGTCTTCATGGAAAAGTTGCAGCCAAAAAGCCATACCTCCAATGTGGAAACAAGGCCAAGCAACTCAAGTATGCACAAAAACATAGAAACTGGGGTGCAGAAAAATGACAGCAGGTGCTCTGGACTGATGAGTCAAAATTTGAAATATTTGTCTGAAGCAGAAGGCAGTTTATTCGTCCAAGGGCTGGAGAGGAGTACAATAATGAGTGTCTGCAGGCAACAGTGAAGCATGGTGGAGGTTCCTTGAACATTTAGGGCTGCATTTCTGCAAATGGAGTTGGAGATTTGGTCAGGATTAATGGTGTTCTCAATGCTGAGAAATACAGGCAGATACTTATCCAACATGCAATACCATCAGGGAGGCGTATGATTGGCCCCAAATTTATTCAGCAGCAGGACAACGACCCCAAACATACAGCCAAAGTCATTAAGAACCATCTTCAGCGTAAAGAAGAACAAGAAGTCCTGGAAGTGATGGTATGGCCCCCACAGAGCCCTGATCTCAACATCATCCAGTGTGTCTGGATTACATGAAGAGACAGAAGGATGTGAGGAAGCTACATCCACAGATCTGTGGTTCGTTCTCCAAGATGTTTGGAACAACCTACCAGCAAGAGTTCCTTCAAAAACTGTGTGCAAGTGTACCTAGAAGAACTGATGCTGCTTTGAAGGCAAAGGGTGGTCACAACAAATATTGATTTGATTTAGATTTCTCTTTTGTTCATTCACTGCATTTTGTTGACTGATGAAAATAAACGATTAACACTTTCATTTTTGAAAGCATTTTTTCCACACCTGCCTAAAACTTTTGCACAGTACTGTATATATGACGTTTATAAATTTTATAAGTTGCGGTCAGCACTGTATTTATTTTAAGAATACATGCATTTCATACATTTTTTGTTGGTTTTGCATATTATTAAGTGGTGTTTACATTGTGTTAAAATACCATTTTGTAGAAACCAACAGAAATGTTCCAAATGACGACATTCTTATTGCATGAATGGTCAACATATTTAACTTATTTAATTTTGATTCATGAATGACAGTGTATATATAATTGATAGGAGTATTTATATATCCAAACAAGGTATAAAGACAAAACATTAATATGTGTAAGGGCACTTGTGCCAGTACCTGGAGATCCTTCATGTCTTTTTCCAGCCGTAGTCTTTCTGATGTCTCGGTCTCCAGCAGCTGAGAGGCAGACTCACCCGTGTTCCGCTCATCAGTGAGCTCCGATGACAGCTCTGTGATCTAAAACACACACATACACACAAACCATAATGCAAGAGCTTCCTTTCATTCCTGTGCCGGGCTGTGTCTGACCTCATGTGGCAGTGAAATAGTTATTATAACTGCTTAATGCAAATCTAACAGTGCACCTTGAAATCATGGCTTACATATTTCACACAAAGCTGCTGGCATTTCATGACCATATCATTGGAGTGAGTCAGTGAGTTTGCTGGTGTGTGCTTTTCAATACTGAGATAATTTCTAAAATAGTCATTGTTCAGTGTTGCTTGGTCTTGGATTAGTGCTGATCCAAGAAAAAGAAAGGTAGGGGAACCTCACCCTGCTTTCTAAGCGGTCAGTGTTGAGTCGCAGCTCATTTCTCTCTTTCTCCACTTTCTCAAGTTTCAGCTTCAGCTGTTGAATCTCCTCCTGGAAAAACGAAACATGAACAGAAAACACTCAGTCAGGCAGACAGGCCACAACTGACGCACCATCAGATTCAAATTCAGCACTCATTCCAGTAACAAGATAAAAAAACAGAACCAGCATGAGTCGACCAATCCCAGACAGAGTGGACAGCAATGTGGAGCCAGACAATAACATCACACAACTGATATGAAACAGCTTGACCTTTAGAGAGTTTTTACCTTTTCATTTAATCTGATTTACACTCTCTTTCTCCATTTTTATGCAGACACAATAACATGCCCAATATAATTATCAAATTTTAAATAATAACATCTGATCTTCTTCTCATGAATACACAAGTGTTGGTAGTAAGATTTTTTCTATAATCAGTTATTCTATAGAAGAGGACTGGCTTGCATGCCAAACCTGGTCTTAGAGCGTGTTTGATTTTATGTTTTGAGTTAAGACTAAAGACTGCTGTTCAATTATTCAAGATAACAGTCCAAGATTTCACTCACACCTGCATGAAAGTCTGAACATTTCATAAACCTTAGTGATTACATTTCCATCTTGTATTCATTTCTAAGCACAAAGTTTTTTGGGTGGATCTGTTCAGCCAGAGACAGGGACTTACTGCACAGTGTGCTGTCGCTGTCCTGGAAATTAGAGGAGGAGAAAAGGGAAGGCTTTTACAGATACATACTGTAAATCTTTTCATTGATATATATTGGTGCTGGTGGACCAGTGGTAAAATGTGGAAACAAAGCACTGCTGTAAGTCGCTCTGGATAAGAGCGTCTGCTAAATGCAAATGTAAACACTCGCCTGAGCAAAACCCTTAACCTCAAGTTGCTCCAGGGAGACTGTCCCTGTAGTTGAGAAATGTGAGTCGCTCTGGATAAGATAAATGCCCAAAATGTTTACTTTATAAAAACTTTGATAAATTTGATCTTTGACACTTCAATAATCCATCTGTGCAACAAGACAAAATTTTCAACGGATTAATAAAAAAACAGACAGGTTAAGTTTAGACAGGTATCTTAATCCATTCTCTAAATAAATTTGGAGAAATTCCTCTCTGTGCTCTGTTTACCCCAAACCCTTTCGTCCTCCCGCTCCCATAGTTACCTGGGATAGTTGTGAAACGGACAGAGGCAATCAGCTCTGCAGGCTGTTTGGCTAAAGGAGATAGCAGTGCAGTTTGTTTTTAAAGGCAGGCTGCTTAGAGCCAGAGTCAGCACCAGCTCTCCCTCTGAGGAACACGCCTCACTGCACAGACTCACAACACTCAGCAGGATGATGAACGTGCTGTACATACACACATGTGCGCGCACACACACACACACACACACACACACACACACACACATCACACATCACATACATACACAACCATACACACACACACACACACACACACATACTAACACATCACATACATACACAACCATACACACAGACACACACACACACGCACACATACACAAACTCACTGTGACTTGCTAATGCAGTTCCACAAAAGAAACCGAGTTGCATTTGATCTAACTAATTCCACTGTGCCAACTGCACTTCCCTATAGAGCCAGCAAACTGAAAATACACAGGTAATGTATTCAACCACAACCCTGCCACACACAACTCCTCTACAAACAGTCAGACTGAGCTAAAGCCTCAGAGGGATAAATCAAAAGGATGAGCGCTTTGGGTGAGACTGAACTGAACTTCTGGAAGCTGCAGATGGAATTCAGGAGGGACCACAGTTGGGAAGGGAAACTGAGAGAAGGCATTAGAGCCTTCCAGATGGGCTTTACCTCCAGCTTTGCCACTGTATAAAGCCAAAACCTGGACATGACATACCGATTTAGACGCATGAGAAATGGGCACTGGCTTCTTCAAAGAGCCGAGAGAAGGAAATACAGGGAGCGATAGATAGATAGATAGATAGATAGATAGATAGATAGATAGATAGATAGATAGATAGACAGATAGACAGACAGACAGACAGACCATTCGACAAAACTCAGCTGGCAGTAAACCCAATATTAAATCAGCCTAAACTGTCCACTTTTCAGAATTTGTAGTTCTGTAAAACTGGTATAAGTAACTACATTCATAGTTTCATATTGAGTCTGAGCAGAGGAAGAGAAAGAGGAGAAAAATGTATCATTGGAAACAGAAATGAGAATAATTAAAAAAGAGATTATGAAAGAACACTTGTTCACTAAAGAGAGTGAGAAACATGGTAACATACATCTTTCCCACGGATCTGCTCCTCTGTGAGTTGCACCTCAATGAGCGGGCGCACAGTGGTGAAGAGTTTCCACCAGGGCCAGTCCTTTACACCCCGGTTCTTCTTGATGTTTTTCTGAATGCAGCGGATAGCCAGATCCTGGATCTGTAAAATAGAAACATGTGAAACTCACAGAAAAACACCGCTACAAACAGACAAAGAAGCACTCCACTGAAGCAGTGGTGCAATGACGTGTGGTTCTCCACCCAAAGGAGTGAGAAGAAGAGGCCCATAAGTTGTAAAAGGGCAGCACATTAGTCCAATCTGAAAGTACTGAACTGGATGGACAATAGAGGCCTTGTGTGGGGAGGTCCGACACAGACTGAAAGCACCTCTTGAATGCCCCTTTTCAGATCCAGTGACCAAAGTGCTGTTATGATCCTTTGGCCCATGTTGGACCCTACATCCTGTCAAAAACGCTCTAATGGGCTTAAGCCAAAGCAACCCTGGTCAAATCAGTCTGGTTTATTACCCAAAATGCAGTTATTACAGCAGAGCCACAGTGATGTTTCCCCTTGGTGCTTTTGCTCAAGGTCAAAGTATCACTGTTCAGATTAAGTGATTGTTTCCCATTTCAGTACATGGCTGCTGACATACAACAACAATGGCAACAGCAACAACACAGCATTTATTACACGTTGTTAATGTAAGCCGATGCTTCTTACCTTTCAATGATGTACACATAAGCTACCTGAATATAAATGTCTCATGTGGAGCTTCTTCAGCTTTCTCAACACAAGTGAACTATACGGAAAGTGCTTCACATCAAAAAGCCAAACAGGGGAATGGCTCAGGAGTCTCACCAAAGAGATCAGGTCCTCACTCCTCACAGTCCAGACATAAGGGACATAAGCCTTTCTGGGTAATTAAATCATATATCAATACTAGCTTGAGAGCTAATTTAAATCTTTATATGATTTCCGAGCTGCTGAAACACGTGTATCATCAATAAAAGCAGATTATCTAAAATCCTAATTAGTCGAAATTCACACCATCGGAAGGCCTGGTTCTGAGTAAGTCAGTGGTGGCTTGCGGGTAATCTGTCACACTGAGAGAGCCTTAATGCACCGCAAAATCATGTCTGTCCCTTTTCTAACAGCCCTGACCAGCATATGCGACAGAGCTCATTTGCTACGCTCTGCCCACAACAAACGCTAGCTGCAGCCATGTGAGCAGATGGAGAGGGAAGAAGGTGAATCAGGGAAAGCTTCCTAATTAAAACGACTGTCTCATGGCAGTGCCATCTGAAAGCAACCAAGGCTTGCCAGACAGTTCTACATGTCACATCCACAGGAAGGGGGAAAGCCAACAAGATGGGGTCTTTTTTTACCTACAGGTGCCTCCATCTTTAGCCAGGTGCACAAATGGGGAATGTAATAAAGAGCAGCAGGTAGCGCTCATTTGCACATGCATTTCCGACGTATGTCACACACACACCTGCTCATTCACAGATGAGCGCATGTCTAGAGGCAACAATTTAATTAGACATGAAATCAGCAGTTGGGTGGTATTCTCAATGAGCTGCAAAGCCATTTCTGGTCTGTCTAAGATACACGAAGAGAAGGAGGTCCAGGCCTGCAGAGTTCAAAGAAATACAGATATGTTCTGTGATGAAATCTTATGAAAAGAAACTCCCAAAGTCAGCAGCCTCAAACAAGACTTCCACACTTCTAAGGCAAGTGAACCCTCAACCTCCTCCCCCAGAGTCCTCTCAGAAAAAAAGGAGACTGCAAACATAGCTCAAGACTGACACACCAAGCCAATGCCAAAGTAGTGCAATGCAAGGCCTGAAATGAGGATCATTCTTGAAAAGTTACACTCAAAAACACAAAGAAGGAAAATCACCACAAAGACCTGAGAGCTGTCGAGTGTGAAGAAGCATGCTATTTTAAAGCTGAGGAAAAGGGGAAAATCTATTGCAAGCATTTCACAATTTGGTCGTAGTGAAAGTGACAACCCTTGTCATTGCGAGGTCACAGCACAGCAAGTGTGAACCACAACGAAATTGGACCTCTGCTTTTAACCCATGCACACAAACACCGTGCAGCAGTGGGCAGCTATTGAAAGCGCCCGGGGAGCAGTGACGGGGACGGTACCTTGCTCAGGGGTACCTCAGGGCAACCTACTTGTGAGGGAATCGAACCCACAATCTTCCGATGCGGGGGCAACTCCCTAACCACTAGGCCACCGCTGCCCCAGTCAGTTCAACTGCAGTAGTACCTTGCTCACGAGTATTTTGACTTACGAGCAAAACCTTTAATAAAATGTAACTTGGGTTACGAGCAATGTCTTGGTTGCATTTTTCTGCTACGAGCAAAGTTTGGGTTACAAGCATACACCTTGGCTAACGAGCATTTGATGCTCCCGTGGTGTGGATGCGTTTTTTACACCAACTGAGACAATGGTTCTCTGCTCTCTCGCCTCGTTAACAATGGGATGTGAGCTTGCATCTAAGCTACACTCTCCCATTTGCCGTGCATCCATCGTTGAGGAAAGTTCCCTCGAGCGTTTACGTACTGTACACATGCTCTTTGTTCCTTTGTGACCGTGTGTGTGTGCTCATAAAGCAATTTTGTGTTTTGCTTCAAGTGCAAGGACTAGTCTTCGTGACGTATTGTGACAATGGCCCTGAGGTTAGGAGTAATAATTTGTAGAATAATGACCCTTAAAAATGATTTTTATGTGTGTGTTTATGTGAGTATAGAACGCATCGTGTGAATTTCCTTTATTTATAATGGGAAAAATGATTTGGGTTGCGAGTCAATCTCAGAATTCCCTACGTGCTCCCAGTGTCAGCTCAAAGCTCTTTGATGTATAAGTGTCTTAAAATGCTTCTGATCAGCAACACTCGGCCATTCTAGGTTCATGAAACATAGCCAGTCTTCTCAGCTACTTGCTGCCCTGGGGAAAAGGCATCTCAGGGAAGATACATTCTTTTAGTGATCTAATGAATAAGCAATCAATTACAGAGTTTTGTGGGTACAATGATGCAGAAAGGACAATAATAGGTAATCTCTGTTCTTCAATAAATGTCATGACCCAGTCTGAAATAAACCAGAAAAAACATAAATCTCAGCAGAGATCTTGTAGGACAGAAGCAGAAAAAAATCTGCAAATCCTTTACAAACACAGTAGAAAATACGCTCACCTCAAACATAAAATCTGACTCTTCGTTAAAAATACTGTGGCCTAGGCTCCCCCTCACAACCTCTGAGTGCATTCTACCAAAACAAACATGTTCCATGGATAGTGCACCAGTTCATAAATGGCAAAACTAAACTAGTGAAACAGGTAGAAGGTCTGCGTAGCCTTGACCCCTACCAGAGGCAGTGCAGTAAAACCAAGCTTGCCTGCAAATGCACTAAAACCATACTGCCTACAGATCTACTGGGACTAGTTTGTAGCCAAGAGTTGGACACAAGTCTAAGAACACTTTCCAGGGTTATGGCTGACCACTGCTCTCTCTTACCCTCCTTCAGATTTAGAGGTATGCAGGGGTCAGTAGCAGCTGGGTCTGATGAAATGTACTAGGATGGAGAATGTGCTCCTAACCTACACCAGACTGAGCCTCATAGTCTAAACTAAGTCCACTGAGAGAGAGAGAAAGTAAGAGAGGGAGAGAGAGAATTCAGGGTAGGGCAGGGCAATGTGCCCTGAAACACAGAAGGGCTAAAGCCCTGAGAAGTAGAGGGTAAGTGAAAAGAAGAGATTAATGGACAGAGAGGGGAAAGGCGTGTGATAAGGGATCAATAGGGCCATGATAGAGTGCTGAGGGTGCAGCTGTTGTCCCCACAGACCAGCAGATTGAATGCGATCTGCAGGCTGAGGGCACCACCAATGAGATTTATCATGCGCTGCCCTGATGAAATTCTGATGTACTTCTGATGTACAAATTCCACAGCAGATGGAGAAGCACTCGCCATAGAGAGAATTTCATGCCAAAAGCTGCTGCTCTGCAAATACAATGCAGTCACTATCAGGCATTAGAATTCAATGAGGGCATTTCAGAGATGAAGGAAGGAATGTGAGAACAAGTCACACATTATACATGAAGATCTAATGGCACACACTGAAAGCTAAGTGTACAAGAACCTTAAGGGACTTACCTTCCTTTTCTTAAAGGCCTGTCTGGCCAGGTATCCTCTACAGGCTGCTTGAAAGAGTGTGATGTTGCGTCTCGTCTGCATGTCCCTCTGCTCCTCCAGCTTGGCCAAAATACCAGCCCTGAAAAACACCTGATCACACAGAGGAAAGATGTGAAGCACAAAATGGCATGGCAATGTGGCCAAAAAAAAGGTTTAGCATCACAATACTTCAAAATATATTCACACAATGTAGAACCACAAACAAATGACACTAATAATAACACACCAACAATATAGCAGTACGTTGTTACTATGTAGTTGATCCAGGCTTTTGTTTACTTATTAATAAGTGGTCCACTGACAGTACTGATGATACCCATGATATACTAAGAAAAGCACACTGCAAGGTAATTTATCACAACAATGCCTTCAGTCTGAAAAAACAACCACTCCCCATCTATTTATGGACTTATGCAAAGTGGACATGTCCTGGTTTAAAAGTACTAAAGTAGACTGGGTAATATTTCAATGGACTGGTGTAATAATAAAGGTATGTTGAGCCTGATCCAATTACAATCCTTTTTTAACCAGCTGTGCTCTTTTTATTTTATCTCTTTATTCGTAGATTCGTTTTTAGTCTGTTGTGTTTGCATGAAGTGAGCGACACTTCCAAAAGATGAGACTGTAAGGTACATTGTTAAAACAAGCCATTTAAATATATGAGTGTGGGTCTCGATTCTAACAAGAGAACTGAAAACAGGCCAAAGCCACTTTTGTCCATTGTATTTTCATCAAAAGGCAGTTAAACTATTCACACATAAATCATGAGTGATGACTATTACCCTGCAGTAAGAGGAACAACATGAGGACAACAAAAGACATGAAAGTTTTCTATGGTGTTAAAACGGCAGTCCTCCATGTGCTACTTAAAGAAATGGTTTTACTAGATTAAACTGTGGTGTTTATTTCTAGGAAAATAATAATATCAGCAAATACTTAATCTGAATAAAATGAAGGAAACCTCAGCATAACTGTCACATGAAGAACATTAATGCATGTAGTTAAACTAGTGCCTGAAAATCTATTTTCTCTACCACAGTCATTTGGTTTTTTCCTTCCTTTCTTTTTGCAAAGCTCTATTAAAAACAAACAATATCTGCAGGGAAGCTTTCTGGGGAGCTGAAGGTTTTCATATCAAGCTCTGCCAATGCACCTTGCAATTTTCCACTCTCTGACAAGCATGTCAAAGTGAGCAACAACAGCACGTGTGGAAAAGGCCTCCCCCATTTTTGGATCTACAGAAGACAGGCTGTGAGCTGCTCTTCTTCTTTTTCAGTTTTCTTTCATCCATTGCACCAGACACTAATTACATTAGCATGTTATTAGAATTAATGGCTGAGTTGGACTCTCCATAGTCTTTTTGGAGGCCTGTAATGTGAATTTTACACCTGGATTGTGGAGGAAACTAAACGATATCTTACAAGGCTAAAGGAAAGACCTCAGTGAATATCTGTGCTTGTAAAAAATTCAATTACTCCAGATTTGAGAGGATAGCGACAAATGTCTCTACATTGAGCTTTTATCTGTGGCTATTCTGGAGCTTAATCTTATCTTCAGTTCAAAGACGAGTATCCTTTCTGTGCAGTGCGCTACACTTTGTTGTTATTACAGCCAGCGTGCTTTCAGAGGCCCCTCCATCACGACTCATAGAAAGAGTGGAGGGTTATGGAAAGATGCCATATTGATCTTAACTCTCAGCCTCGGGCACTCTGCTCACACCCCTACTGCAAAGTAAGTGAGAATAAATCACAATACATTTAACAGCTAAGACCCCAAATTCCGCATATTAGTATTTTTCGCTGAGCAGTATAAGAGCTCTGGAAGTAAAATGAGGGCCCATCAAGATACACATGGATACACACACTAACAGAGTCTGTCTCATAGGACATTTCTTTTAACCTCGGAAAGCAAACTGACCTCCTCTTCTTAATGCTAGTGAAAAAGAATAAATATACAAGAAGTGTGTGTGTGTGTGTGTGTGTGTGTGTGTGTGTGCGTGCGTGTGTGTGTGTGTGTGTGTGTGTGTGCGTGACACCACAACGTGCATGCCGGCGGTGTTTCAGTTTTTGCAATAAATCTTTCAAGACTTTCAATTCGGGTGGTCAAGATTAATCAACTGATTAAAATGTACCCTCTGAATAAAATGGCTTAGTAAACTGAGCGTCTTTCAGAAGCGACCATTTACTTTTATTTTACTATTTCCCTCTTTGTAAACATTTATTTAAACATCTCCTGCCTCAGTCTTTCAAACACATGAGCTTGCTTGTTGCTACGTCTGAAGTTGCAGATTGATTGTGGAACCTTTAGCTACCTCTTGATATGAGATGATTTTTATAGACTTGTCTGAATGTATGACATTGATCACAATAACATCGTTTTTATGTAATTGCAACACTGTAATTACTATGACTAGCAGTATGACTTCTATTATAATCCAGTTGTATAGGGGCTTCCTTTGTAATGTTCATTTTCCTTATTCTTGAATATTTGATCAAACCAGTAACCAACGAGCCTCTGTTAAAAAAGCACAAGACTGTTCCGCTGGGCTAAAGATGCTAGACTACTGGCAGAATCATAGTGACAGTTTGAGGCATCCACTTAATAATTTGCCTGCCTTACGAGAAGTAATAACACTACAACAAAGTGGAATAAATTGGAAAACATAAATTGAGGAAAAGCTATCAAAGCTCTACCTTGTTCCCTTTAGAATGGTACATCCTGCCTTAAAAAGGTGCTCTAGCAATAGTTCCTGATATGCTCTCTATTGTCAGTGGTGGAAATAAAGGTATTATATCAAGGGTCTGCAACCACCAATAAAAAATAATATTCCCCTTGAATCAACATGATAACTATGCAAAAATCAAAAATGTATCTCCTTTTTATTTTTGACTCTTTTACATAATTTCAACAGGTGCTCATAACACTGTCTGGAAACAAATGTCAAAATTAATGTAAGAATAGTTTGAAGGCTCTTGCGAGAAAACACCTTTTAACATGACCTTACATTACAGTTTAAAAAGTGTAAAAAGTTTTTCTCTGGGTATTAGACTAAAAAATAACAACAGACTAACAATACTGCCAGTATGGATTGGCTCTCGCTAAGCTCTTCTCTTTTGAAAAACAGAAGAGATTTTTCGGCTGAAACGTTGCTGCTACAGGGCACAGTGATAACTGCTTTTCATCTAGACTTTGCATTCAAGGATTCATGCACAAATAAGAGGGCCAATCTTGCAGGAACATATGAAATAAATCCCAAGAAATGTTCTGCTTAAAAAACAAGAAAAAAAAAAACAAAAGCATAAGCCCTGGTGCCATTTATCATTCAGATCTGCATTGTGCACAACATCTGTGCTCATTCCTGTGCTGTCATGGAATATATAAACACAACAATTATAGCAAATTACATCACCCAAAGTTTCTGAGGGGCTACTTTCTAGTTTGTAGGATTGTGGCCCCCATGTCAAGAAAGATGATGAAACTATAGAGAAACTCCAGTTACCAGTGAGTGTGTGTGTGTGCGTGTGCGTGTGTGTGTGTGTGTTTGTGTGTGGGATGGTACTGAGGGGTGACAATTGGGTGGGAACACAGCCCTGAAGCCTTCACCTGCCAGACTGCGTGGGGGCTTTAGTGTGGCCTGCGACTGGTAGTTTTGCTAAAGAGAGCCATCCTGGTCATCTGGGCAGAAAGCCATTTTCAGACCAGATCATAAAGCATCGCTCACAATGGCAACCCAGAGAATGCCATTCCTCACTCTGACAAGAAAAAAACAAGTGCAATGGACAAAGGATAAGAGAGCTGTTTGTCTTTAAAGCATTTGTTTATTTTGCAATGGATGAAGCTGAGATGGTCACAGCTTAAGCCCCTGTGACTGCAGAAAAACCAAAAGGTTAGCCAAAACACCATCACGCTAGTTTTGCTGCACTAAACTAGCAATAATGACTTCTATTCTTTATATCAAGCCTTAAGGCATGTACCGTCCTTATCAATCTTTGCCTGAGTGGTTATTGATGTTTTCTCCCCTAATGTATTCATCCAGTTGCCCTTAAGTTAACCTCATTTATTATACCTGAACGACTGCATCTTAGTCTTACCAACACTCAATAATCGACACATCTGTAGATAACAAACAATAACAACAACAACATGTTCTAGGTGCTAATTCTAAGTTCTACGAGTCATGGAATTGGCTCTGGCAATCTATGTTCGTTCAAAAAGATCTTTCTTATGCACTGAAGTGCTTGTGTCAACCATTTCTATAGCAACCTCCTAATAATGAGAAATATTCGATATATCCTGTAGTTTTATGACGTGAAGGTTTGGACTTTGGACTTTCACTGTAAAATATGTCTTCTATCTGTGGCATCCATGCCTGAGCAGAGATTTCCCATTCCCCTCCACACTTAATCAGCTATTTATCAGCCTGTTGCTATGTTGGCTATCCTTCCTGGCTGCTGCTCTCCTTCTGAAAGCACAATGGCTTACTGCACTGATTGGTGTTTGTTGTAGGTTACTGGCGCGTGCCAAGGCGGAATGGCACAAACAGCGAGCCAAGGCTTGCCAGATTCTGTAACTGCACTGTTGGAAAGGGAGGTGAAAACTCAGCACTGACTGTAGGTAGAGACTCAGGGAGCACATAATGCTTCCAGGTACCGGACAAAGTCATGATTTGTGATTGACAGAAGCAAATACAATTTAATTGTCTTTTGCACTCTGGAGGCCAAGCTAATGAGGTTTGCCAAGAGCAACAACCCTTTGCTGGCTGGCCCACAGCAAAGCCCTTTTCTCGACACAGGGCTTTGCCTGCTCATGACCACATGCCTTTTTCCAGATATGAAAGCAGTGGAAGCATGGATTAAAGGCATCCTGGTTTGAGAGGCGTAAGGGGATCTGTACAAGTCTGCAATCTAAATGGAAATTATACCAACTCTTCGGAACCGTTCCTTATGACACAAGCCAAATCTATATGCTACATACTTGAAAATTCATTTCACTGGTAGTGTCACAACTCCCAGGCTACTAAAAATCTTAAAACAATACACTTATTTTAGTGAGGGGGGGTGAATAGTGCAATGAGGGGATTTGTTCATTTTCGTTTTTCAGTTTATTTAGTTTCTTTGTGTTTTAATTCTAGTGAGACTGATAGTTGCTGATAATCTGAAAAGAATATGTTCAATAGAGCTGAACATATTTTCGTTTCATTGATGAATACTTACATACTGGATGCAAATCAAATGTGTGGTGTTGGTCATGGAAGGCAGTATGGTTATGGTTCACTGTACTGCATTTTTGGGCTCTTTTGATCAAAATGTGCTGCCATGCGTAAATGGAAAAGAACTTTCACAATGGCAACTTTATGACTTTATAATTAAATATTATTGCATATTTTATTTCATTTTCTTTGATTAAGGTTTTTATAATTGTTCATTTTCTTGTCAAGTTAGGGTTCAAGTAAAATGTGTTTCTTGATTTCCATTTTGAACTAATAAGGGTGACCTTTTATGCTTTTGTCAGGAGCTCTAACATACCATCTCAGAAGTGATATTAAAAAGATATACAGCATAAGAAATCTAAGGCCTTTTGGAAGGGATTATAGGAGACATCAAGAACAAAATTCTTAATTCTAAAAAGAACAATAATTGGTCTTTAATTTGTGGTTTAACCTAAATGAAAATCTGTATCCCTTTACAGAAGGAAATAAAACCCTGCATATGGTGGCTCACTTACAGCATGTGTTTTAGAAGGCACTACTCACCCTGCTCAGACCCATATGATAGCTGCTCTTCTCCAGCTCCAAAGACTCAAGTAGCTCCTCCACTGCCTGAAATTTAATAATACACAAACACAAAGTTAAACGAGCAAAGTTATACTATGTTCTTTAGATTACAAGGAACACCCCAACTCTTTAGGATCTTCCATTTCTGCTCATTTTAAAGCCGTCTACATGAACACATGACCCAGTAACCCTAACCCTCCAGGGCAGTGCCAATCCGTGGATAAAAAAATAGAGAAAGTGAAGAGTGGCGCTGGTGCAGTGGTTCCTGCAGAGATCTCATTGAAGAGAAGAGTCCTCAGCTCTGAGTGCATCGTCCTAGTGGCCATTATGAATGAGACCAGCAGAGTTACAGTGACAGACACTCTCTAGTACAGTAACTTTGGTGATTTTGTTGGCTTTAATGTCTAATTAATCAACCTTGACATATTTAGTATCTTGGGACTGCTTCTTTAGTTTTATGCAGGAGATTGATTATCACTGTGAGAACTGACTATACATTTACATTTACGGCATTTAGCAGACGCTCTTATCCAGAGCGACTTCCATTTCCTAGTTACAGGGACAGTCCCCCCTGGAGACACTCAGGGTTAAGGGTCTTGCTCAGGGACCCAGTGGTGGTAGTGCCAGAGGTGGGATTCAAACCTGTACAAATATGGCAAAAATGTGCTAAATAACTAAAACCAGTAGTTGCACACACTCTGTAGTGATCATTTCACAAACCACATCATAAATCTATTCAATATTACTTTCACGTTCCATGGGGTCAGAATGTATCTGTGCAGTTTGCATAATGCTAAGCTTAATTAATCGCTTAATTAACCTTGTTGTTCAATGAAAGTGTCTAAGCTGGGTGTTTTCATTTTGGGCTGATGTATGTACAAAAAAAGCTCAGAGTTTCAGGACATTGCTCTGTTCTTTCAGAGTATCATGACCTCTTTAAATAAGTCTCACCCTCTTAACAATTCCTCATTAAAACCCTTATACTCCCTTGACCCTGTGTTGTGCATTCCCCTGAGGAGAGGTCAGCAAAACAGACTATGTGGCACTGATAAAAGTATCACTAAAGACCTTGATGAAAAATGTTTTACTGTTCTGTTGCTGAGACAGCAGAGGGACAGAAGAAAGAGAGATGAGAAGTGTAGGCCATTACTCAACACTACACATCAGAGCCCCCAGCACTGTCATAATCAATTACATTGCTGAGCTGCTAATGGAGGGAGTAGGCCATACACACACACACACACACACACACACACACACACCTACACACAAACACGCGCTGTGACTCACCCTTTTCTCATCCGTCACAATGTAGTTGCGTCCATGCTTCTTGGTCAGGTGGGGAGCTAGTACGTCAAAGCGTCGGCGGAACTCAGAGAAGACCATGTGATCAGGGTAACCTTGAAAAAGAGAGCCAAAGTCCAAACTGCTTAGAGTGAGGTTCATGAGCTAGGTTAGAACACGGTGAGGGTGCCAGACCACCACAAGGACATAGCCAGTGATCAGTATGTATTTTTAGAGTAGATCTGCAGATATTTCAGGCTAGTCAACTGCTGTGGTTTTAGAGAATACCATATGTTTTTTTAGGTATATATATATATATATATATATATATTATATATATATATATATATAAATTTCACAAAATATTTTAAAATACTATTACACTGGAAAAACATTAAATATTTTCATTTTAAAGTCAGCAGAAGGTTTCTCAGCTCCAATATACCCACTATGTTAATGATTAGGTTTGGTAGGATTACTGGCAGAGGAGGAGTGCTCACCATGATTCCATAGACCAAGCTACACCTTGGACTTTTTTCAAAATATAACTCCAGAACTCAAAAGAGGCAGAGTCTGCGATTCTCACTCTAAAATGCTGACTCCAAAGTTCTACATAGATGCATTCAAATTTATCCAGCTATGTTCTAGGTATCATTCTTTATAGTGGCAAGCTACTGACAGCATGTGGAGATAACTGTGAATTGAAAGCAATAAAAAATTGTTCCTTCAGTCTCTGCTTTCTTACAATGAAAAACCCTGAAACCAGGCACTATACCTTAGTGGCAAAGACTGATGTTCTGCACTGAAACTGATCTGTACCGGTAAGACAAGAATTTGAAACGTAGATAAGCCACCTAGATATGTATCATGCAAGAAACAATGTTGAATTATATCAATGTGTTTCTTACATGCAGATACAGTTTGCCTTTGGAACAAATAGCTCACATTCACCATCTATTTTGGGTTTCACTTATTTTGCCAGTGCATTGTTAGGGAGTGTTCTTCCTGTTATTTCTTTGCAAGATTATTACAAAAATATTTGATACTAATGATTATACAAAACTGTAGATTTTCAATGAAAGTCATTTGTCATTCAATAAATCAATAACTGTCTCTAAACACAAGGACATCCAATTCAATATGAACAGTCTGCAGTAAGTGAAAAATTAAACATTTTAAAGGTTGCTCTGGCCTTCATTCATTGAAGACACAAGACACTTACATTTTTCTTGCTGTTGCAGAAGCCTACCCTTGAACTGTGCTTGCTGTGAATTTTTCACATCAACAAAGGGAATGAGCTTTGCACAAAATATCAAAATACCAGACTTCCAAACTTTGGCCCTACCTTGTCGGTAGATGCGCAGAGCATCTAGCAGTTTGGAGCCTCGGAGCTGAGCGCGGAGCAATCCCACATCCAGCTGCATGAGGCCTGTTTCACAGCTCTCTCCATGGGCCTCGCTGTCCCCAGCACGTGGAGAGGGGGCCCCCATTACTCGGGGCTCGCCACTCAGGGCCTCTGACTTGGGGATTAGGCAGTGCACAAAATGCACCCTGGAGCGCCTCACTGTGTCTATGAGGGCATCCTGCAGGACAAAAGCAATTACATGACACTAATCTGGTCCCTTATAACTTTTAAATAAACAATTTTTTTAAACAATCTATACCACACAGTTCTTTCAGAATTACAATCATAACAGAGCCATATCAGTGCATCTGTGGGTCTTTTCATAAATTATATATTTTCAACTATTAACAGAACCCCAATAACTATTATGGTTGTTATTTTGGTTTAAATAAGGAAGCCCAGTCTTAAAACTATAACATATTATTGACTTGTATGTAAAGCTTTAATATTGGAAGGGGCATCCCATTCAAATAACATAACTACTTTAATTTGATACTGCTATTTTGTCCATTTGGTGCATTAAATGCATGAATAATTGTACACACCACTTGCAGCTTGATCTGGATGCAGAGGGACTTCTTTTTGACAGCAGCCATGCCAGTGGTGAAGGTTTTCCTCATGCTGGTGGCTCGGCGCAAAGCCAGCTGTGAGCCGCCCTCAAGTCCAGCGATAGAGCCAGACAGCACAGTGGCCCCTCCAGAACGTCCCATAAACAGCCCACTGATGTTCTTCCTGGTTGAGGGAGATGATCAGGGGAGAAATCAGGTCACATGATTTAAAAAAATAAAATGTATTCTTTAACTCCTGCACTAGAGGAAGAACAAAAATGTATCTTATAAGAATATCAAATAAGAAATATCAACCCAATTTCTGACTTAATAATAATTTACTCATGTAAAAGTAATATACATATCTAGTTAAAATAAACTCAGATTGCTATTTTTTCAGTTAACAACACTGGTTTTGTTCCCATGTTTAATTTGTAGGTGTGCTTTACTTCTGCGAGTCCTGGAGAAGAGTGGCAGCATTTTGTGATGCTGGATTCTGCTTGGCATGGCTCAGCCATCCCTGAGCATTGTACTCGACCCAGTCAGTGCCATGACTGTGACCCAACAGGAAGTGATGTGCCTTCTCACTCTTTAGAAGTAAGTTGAGGCCTGGAAGAAAAGTAGGATGTATGATTAGAAAGAAGCCTTGGGGCACATCTCCACTGAGCACTTCTCCAGCATTTTTAAAAGACTGGGTTGCTGTTTATGCTGTGTGTGTATGTGTGTGTGTGTGTGTGTGTGTGTGTGTTTGTTTGCGTGTCTGAGCAAATGATGCTGACTTTTGGACTCTCCCTCTGTGGGGCCATAGTAGCTAAAGAGACGCTCCAGCAGTGTCTCCTCAGAGCCTCCAGGCTGCAGGGCCTCTTCCTCCATCAGCCACAGCAACCCCCGTGCCTCATCCGTCCGTGCCAGCGTCCTTACCTAACGAACACATATCTGAATTTTAAAATGCATAATAAAGGGCATACTTTCTGTAAAATGCATGAGACATCCAGTCATGCATCAGTCAGTTACATTTACAGCATTTAGCTGACACTCAGAGCGACTTACATTTTTTAACTACAGGGACAGTCTACCTGGAGCAACTTGGGGTAAAGGCTTTTGCTCAGGAACCCAATGATGGTAGTAGTGCTGGAGGTGGGATTCAAACCAGTGACCTCTTGGTCTGTAGGCGAACATCCTACCACTAGACCACCAGCACCCCGAATGTTCGAATTAAACAAAAAATTTATACATAAGACACACCCTAAGTTGTTTGCTTGGCTTCATAGTGCATTCTTTCACTGAAGCAGGAAAAAGAGGACAAGCCACGAGGGTCTACCAAATCATCTCAACACAGCACAGTCAAAAGACAAGCTATTAGCCTTGGACTGCTCATTAAAGCTTCATGTGAAAAGAACAGCTCCAGGGCAGTCAGGCAGGCATATTTAAACTGTGTGCGCTGACTGTCCATTTAAGCAATTAAAGCCAGTAATGGCTTGCCATGGCTCCCCTCTCTTTTAATCACTTCATATTACTTTGTTGACACTCTACAGCAGCTATGCAACTGCGGTCAAGTCCAGGAGTGTGTATCATTATTAAAAAAGTGAGCAAGCTTTGTGAGTTGATTCCTTAAGACTACAAAATTATGGTACACTGCATCGCCTTACAAATAAGACCTGTTTAAAAACAGTGTTGACAGGCCTGGCATGGATGTTCCTTTCAAAAATGGCAACATGCACTTACTGATTATGTTTTCTACTGGTTGCTGAATAACAGAGAAGCGCTTTAAAAGGAGTTGCTTTATGAACACAGATTAGGAAACTGTTCTGTACAACAGATATGAGAGAATATTCTAAATGAATAAAACGTGTTAGACCTTGTAAAGCATTTTAATGCTTCTTTCAGTTCTATCATGGTTGTTAGTATATGACTTTAATAAACAACCCTGAAATTACTCATTTTCTTGAGACTCAATGTCTTCACAGCGCCTGTGTGCTGTTAATGGTCTTTCTTGAATTCTCTAAAAATACATCTCCCTATTCAAAACATTTCTAGGCCGGCCAACAGTGACCTATATACAAAATAATGTTTCAACAATGAGTCCTCATTCCTGTCTACTTCACATTACGAGAGCACACTCATACCTGTATAGAAGTATTTAGGGGCAAGCAAAACACTCTCATACACTTGTGCAAACTTCATGTGTAAAATAGGAGGATGGGAACTGCTGCGGCAATCCCCTTAAATGAGGTTTTGCTGGGAATAAAAGTATTCAGAGTGGTCATCACTGGACAGGAATTCAATTGGTAAGAAATGTCTCAACAGCCACAGTGTGAAAGACCATAGAACCCTAAATGGCAGGATTCATGATATGCATAAAGAGAATAGGTGCAGCCATGCGAGCGGCAGCTGCTGCATCTGTGGAGCAGACTGCCTGCAGGCACAGCCCCACAGAGGCAGGTGGGAGACAGATCACCATACTAATCTGCGCATTACAGGAGAGGCAGGCAGGCAAACTGGAAAGGAAGAAGGAGCTTACCAGAGCTTGGGCAGAGGCCTGGTCTATAGCTGCTACAGACAATGATGTACTGGACTCTATGTCATCTAATGCAAGCTCTATGTTTTCCTAAATAGGGACAGAGGGCTCATTAGTTCAAAATGATTAGGACATGACTGATTTCCAAGTTAGAGGTGTGTAAGTAGTTCAAAATTTCCATTGTTTTGTTCATATGTCATTGGATTTTTCATTGTTCATTTTTATTCTTGCCCTGTGACCAAAACCTATGAAGCACATTGCTTTACTCACCAGAATCAAGCATATATTAACACAGCTCTCATGATATGCTCGGCATTCTGAGCAACCTTGGTGTTAAGACTTTAAGTTTTTTTTTTAATTTGAGATAAGAAGAAGATTATACACCATTGAGAACTATCTGAATTCACTTTAATCCTTTGGAATCCCAGCATAATAGTCTTAAGTGGTCAGGTGGAAAATGATGAAAACAGGTCACAAGGCAAGTAAATTTAATCATTACATAAATTTAAACACAGCATGATTACCAAGATTTTCTCCCTTATTTATATATCTACTGCTGTACCTCCTTGTAACGTTCCAGTTCCTGTACAAATGTGCGTTCATGGAAGAGGGTCTGCAGGCGCTCCTGAGCATAATTATGACACAGCTCTTCAAAAGTGGCACCACGAGCTTGCTTAGTCAGTCGAGGGTTCTGAAAGCCCGGTGTGTCCACAATCAGCAGAGAGCATAATGAGTGCTGACTGGACTTCAGCGCACTGAAACAGAATAAAGGAACTTTGCTTATTCTTTCCAAATTCCTTGCTCACTACAATATCAGTCATAGACGTTTGTTTCATTGGGATTCTTCAAAGTTATGTCACAATATGTTTTTTTTATTATAGCATTAATTAAGTGTAACGCATGTGTGAAAAGAAATTCATTGCACTCCCAAAAACTTTCAGAAAATCATTTACAAAACTTATCATGAAGTTCCTTAATACTGGTGCATTCTGTCATTTAGGAAACTAGAAGCTGTTATAAATGCCAACTCCTATTTCAACTCTGGAGTTCAAACTAGCACATAATAACGCTGTTACAGAAGACAAAATTTGTAATTTATGTAAACAAAGCTTTTCGAATTGCTCTGTGACATTCTGATTCATACATTGTTTTTATGCAACCAATTACAATCCAATCTCATTGGAAGAGAGAGTGCGCTGGAAACTCTGCACATTCTGCATTTCAGAACTATGTTCGGTTAGGACTACACTTTAATGCAATATATTGTGAGGGTCAAGATATGAGCATAACCTCAGTCTCAGCTTTTTACTTAAGTAAGCATTATAAATAAATAAATAAACATTCAAAGATAAAGCTAAGGTCTTCGGAGCTGCCATAAAATGTCTTCTCACTTTTGAGTTACGCACAAAGTGAAAGATCTCAGCTACACTCCATTAAGATCATCTGTGAGCGAGAGTGCTGCACGGCAATGGTGACTGTTGTGCTAAAGAACAGAAAGGGCGGCTAACCGGTTGACGAGGGAAATAACAAGAGTGAAGAGCTCTGAGTACAGCCCAGCAGCCATGGCCTCCAGACACTCCAGGGCTGTGATCTTTGGACCTGACGAATCAACACCATATTTGGTTCAGAGCACGGTAAACCACACAATTTTCGAGCAAACATGCAGTATTTTCACACATACTTTACTTCCAGGATCGAAATGTGCACGTTTTGTGTAGTTTCATGCACAGCTTCGCTTTAGTTTAGTTAGACACAGTGTTACCCTTTTGTCATCTTTAAGAAAGACTATGGGGCAAGACTCATATGCTAGTCAATCATATAAATCTTCTCTGAGTCTGCAAAAACCCTAAATGTACAGGATGAAATGGGGAAGGTAAAGCTTTTGTCACCCCCTCAAACAGCGTCCTGAATAGCATTCATTCTGGTCATTTAAAGAAAAACATTATTTCTCAACGAGTTTCTCATTACAGCAAATATTTGAATCCATCTGTAATGACTTAATTTACCCGTTTGAATGTATTTGCCAGCCTGCTTAATCCAAATTAAGGCTCTTCTGATTAATAACCATCAATAACTAATTTTAATAATATGATTCTATGTCATATTCTTTTTCAAAAAAGTATTGAAAACACATTTACCTGCCTCATTATAGAAACACATTCTGATTACGTTCAGATTTTTTTTTTTTTGCACATGGCAAAAATAAACATGCAAAGAATATTCTGCAATAACCAGATAGACAGAGAATAACAGAAAGGAGTTTCTCATTTGCTATAAGAATTTGCACTTAGTACAGCACTCTGGCGAGTCTTCAGTTAAGAAAGCATGTACCTGAATTCTCTCCGGACCCAAAATCGTCAGGCCCTTGACGGAAGGAGGTGGATCTCTGAAGGGTTCCTTTGGGCTGATGCTTAAAGATGGAGGATGAGAGTTCTTCCAGGGTGCAGCCTAGCAGGTACGCTGCCTTTTGAGCCCACTCATGACGTGCAAACTGCTTGCGGCCCGCTGCCAAAGAAGCACAAACCAGGAAGTTAGTGACTGAAACATAGCGTGCCAATTAAGCGGCCCATACTTTTTCACTTTCATTTTTTAAAGCAACTTTCTGTGATTTGTGCAAAGTTTTAAAAGTATTTTTGTAAGTTTTTGACTGAAGCCAAGTGTTGTCAAATCTACAGTTTATTATAAAGCAAAAGATTTTTCATCCAGTTCCCCAAAATTTCATTGTATCACTTCAAGTAATGAAACATCACAGAAAATATGCCTGCTTTAAATGAATGACATTCCTAACATTAAAACTCATAGAATTAGGAAATTCATAAAATTAAAACATTTAAAAAACAAAGATTTGAGTGAGTTTGAGTTTTTAGGCTTTGCCCTCAAATGAAACGGCCTATAAACAAACAGAAGAAGAAGAAATGCAGAAGAAAAGGACATGACCTCAGAGGAAACAAACAAGCACTGAACAAAGCAAGGCTGAAGAGCCAGCTATGTTTTCATTTCAGCTTGGATTATGGACAATAACAAAAGAAATGCACTGCAGAAATGAAAAGTCTACAACATGGGGCGACATCAGAGCACCAGAGCTTTGAAAGAGAACAAAGTTATGATCCCACATCCCGGCTCCCCCACTGACGCTTTAGTTCAGAACGCAGACAGTCAAAGACATGCCTATCGCGTGATGAGAGTGCAAATCCAACTGAGAAGCAGAACAAGAAAGAGAGGAAACAATAAAAATGCAAATGAAAATGTCTGGAAGCGGCGATAAGGGCCTTAAGAAGTACCACATACAAATAAAGAGTTAATGAAAATGTGAAGTGTAGAGGTTTTGGGGGAAGGGGAGGTTCTATTTACCTTCTTCACTCTCTGTGTTAGCACCATGCAACATGCAAAGTAGAAAAGAGCCGGTTAGAGCAAGAACATTACACTTTCCAACAGACACCAAAAATAGTTTTACATAAACAGAGATAACAATTAACACATTCAACCACTCTGCTCACATGGGTAAAGGAAATTACCAAATTGGTAGGTTGGGGGTCCCTGCTCGACAGGACCATTAGAGTAAATCCACAAGGAAGGGTAACACTGCCTCCTGCAGGCTGACTCTCAATTCTTTTTTTTTATTTATGTAAATCAGACTGGTGTAGCATCGGCATAGAGTGATTCACTTCAAAACTTTTCTTAAATAAAGAGTGTTTCTAGAATCTGACGCTACAAACAAAAAAGGATGGTGAGTTAGGTATGTACTTAGTATAAAGTACAACAAGCATTGATAATCACAACTGTGTGTGGTGGGAGAACCGCGTTATAAATGTGACTTTACAAGAGCTCCACTGAAAACTGTGTGAAAATAGTGAGGAGTGTGACATTACTGGGTAAATTATAGCACAAAACAATTTTCACTTGATTGTGTGCAGTGTAATATAAAAAAATGAAAAAAGTCATTCCATTCAGTATTTAAACAACATTTCTATAGCATTTTTAAATTATATTCGTAATGCATTTTTTATATTTTATCGGTTCCACCTTTTCAACCCTCTTCAGTGCTAAAAATCATGATATAATTTTCACGTGGACCTTTTTGGTAGGCACTAACCCCTTCATGCTTTCAGCATCCCAGAAGACCTACCAGTATGGATACGCACTGAATCTGTCAACTAGCTACAATGTCAATGGCTACAATGGCCCACGTCAAAACCCCTGACATTCATACACTTCGCTGTTTTCCTGTTTTCAGCATCACTGACTGTTCAATTCCTGCAAATGTATCCTACCCATAGACAGCTATCATCATAACAAAATATCATTCACATCATCTCTCTGTACTTTTAATGTTGTGACTGGTTGGTGTATAATTTCAGTGTGTGTACAGAGAGAACCCACATACAAGACACATTTTAACGCAATGTGTAAGTAAACAGAAATGCCCTGATGACTAAAATAGTATAATATTTATATACAATTATATTATGGAATATTTACATAAAATATAAATAGAGGAGTCAGAGACAGAGGCAATGAATATTGACTGATGGGATCCTCAAACAGCAAGTCTGTGACAGTACGTTTTTAAGATTTCTCAAATTGTTCATGTTTTTTTTGCATTGTGAGGGAGAGTGACATAAGAGTGTGTGTAAGTGTGCAAACCAGCCAAAAAAAGAAATGATAAAACAAACCTCCATAACACAAATGTGCACATACACATAGAGAGTGTACAGTGATGAAAACCAGACAGCTACAGTACAGTAACACAAACAGTGAGATGCAATGCAGTGATTAAGGTGCTTATTACCACATCTGTCTTGGACTGCAGGAGGAGGAGAGGCAATATATTCAAGGCCATAAATAAGCCTTCTTAATGCAGAGGCATTTTTCTTCATTAGAGCTAGGAAAACCTAGGGGCAACAACACATGCTGCTCCAACAAGTTTCCTCCATGAGCCTGCACTACTTCAAATCAGAGAAACTCGCGCTCTCCCTTCAGTGTGTTCAGTGAGCAGGCTCTAATGCACAGCTGCAGTAACATTTTCATTAATGCAGGCAGCATCTGGGCCTGTTCATGCTTCTGAAAGCTTTATCTCACAAGGGTTTTCTTCACACTCCTAGAATCTGAAGTGCACATAAAAACAGCTTTATGCGGAGCAATACCAATATCCACTACAGGTCATTAGAGAGCAAATCAAGAATCTCAAATATATCTGACTTTAAAAAATTACTCTTCCATTTACACTCCTCAGGAATTAGGACACACAGCAAAGGCATAAAGTTAAATCATACTACTCCTACTGGTCACAAGTGCAAAAGGTGATAGTTAAAGCTCAGTTTAATTTGTTGATACTGCTCTTATATGGACTACATTTCATTATATTGATGTAATTAGTGAATGTTATGACTGGTCAAAAGCACCAATAGGACACACAACAAAGTTTAAAACACTTGCTTAGCCTAAGCCGTGGTCCAAGTAATTTCTAAGAGACAACTTTCCTACCAATTCAAATTCACAACAGGAGTGGATATTTAAGATGACACATGAATATACAAGATGTTTCACCTTTTTCTTTTGTGAAAAAAAAAATATATATAATGAATGCGATTTATGTACTGCACAGAAACCAGGTATTCCCAAAAACAATCCAGGCTTTCCTTTCCTATGCACACAAGTGGAGTGACGTTGTATTTAATAATTTACCTTATGGTGTGTATACCCTTTAGAGTAGCACCTGAACAATGCAGTTTTTGTATTTTACAGCCAATATATTATGCAACACTATAGCCTGAGCTGTACCTTTGGTGGCCCCTGCTGCTCCCAGGTGGTAGATGGACCCCAGTATGAGCCAAAGAGCTTTCTGTTCTTCAGCAGAAATGCCAAGCACCTTCATAGCTGCCTGTAGCTTTGTAAACTGCTGTGCTGCCTTCTGCTTGTCTTCAGGCTGCGCACACACATATGCATATGATGGTTATGATAAAGGTTACAGTAAAAGCAGATCTATGTGTTCTAAAGCAGCTTCCAGAAGGACCTTACCTTTGTCTGAGGCACAATTCCAAACGTGTTGTTCTCAGCAAAGTGGTTGAAATGCAGCTCAGTTCTGTGGGGAATGTAGAGAATGGCTCTAGCTTGAAAATGTAAAAATATTTTAGGCCAACGATGCAAAATTTGGTCGTTCATGGGTTCACTATCCATGCTCTTCCTTAGCATCTGTTAAAAGCTTGGACCACCTTTTGTCACGGGTGAGGTGTGTTTTGGGCACGGTAGAGGGCGCTCTGTTCTGACTGAGCACACCTGAGCTAATGAAGGCACAGGTGTGCCTCATTGGGGCTGACTATTTAAGCCCCGATGAGTCAGAACAGAGCGTGGCTCATTAGTTAGGCTCAGCCTACACACTCTGTGGTGGTATTTGGTAACTTGTTATCTTGGTTTAGGCTGCAGTTCCTTGATTTTAGTTAGAACTGCAGTCCTTGGTTTTGTTTTGTTTTGTTTTGTTAATATAGTTAATAAAACTATGATCCGAACTCCTGGCTCAGCATTGGCGTCCTCCCTGCACCCCGCCACCGTTACACCTTTATAGAGCCTTGACTACACCTTGAAAATTCATACACTGAATCTAATGAGAAATCGAGAAATTTCTAGACATGCACATTTAAATATGAATATAAATACCTCAGAGTGTTGTCCGCTCCAGCCATTAAGTAGCAAAAGACATTAAAAGTGGACTCAGCCTCCGGCCGCTTGGTCACCCTTAACTTTTCGAGTAGCATAGTCTACATCGCCATAACAAAACAGCATTTTATAAACAACAGTGCAGGTGAAAGAACATCGGAATGTTATTTTTGCAATGCATCCCTGCAAATCAAACCAGTGTACAAACATTTTATAAAAATGAAGGATAAAATGTTACCTGAATGGACGCAGATGCCACTTGACCAGTCTGGTCAAAGTCTAGAGAGACTATCTGAGAGAACCGGCTGGCGTTAGTATTCATGGAAGTGACGCAGTTCCCAAAGGCCTCCAGAATAGTGTAGACCGCCTGCCATTTCTCCGCTGCAAGAGAAACACACACTCAGCCAAGTTTACTCATGACAAGTTAATTAGCTTGCTCCTATGCCCTGACTGACTCAGAGGGGTTTTCAGGTCCAGTGTTGATAGGTGAACATATGCAGATACTATCTTGCCCCCTTTAATGCTTCTGTTGATGAGCAATGAAATCTTCATTGGGTCATTAGGGCTAAGTGTGTGCTGAACAGCCTTTGATGAGCAAGGCTAATTATCAGAGTGTTCCAGCGTGCATCATTAGCAAAGACCCGATCTATCATCCACTTCACCCTCCAAACCAAAACCCCACCAACTGTCCACCAGCAGCCATCATCAATTCCTGTCTTTCACACCGTCTGCTGCACAGCAGGACCTTTTCCTGCTTTAGGAGCTAAGAGCACACAATTACAAATATGTGTGTCTGAACAAACACTCACAGGTATGTTTTAGTTCTTTGTGGTGTTGCATATATGTCCCATACCTTAAGGCTTGCAATAGGTAGCCAACAAACTATAGCAACATTAATATAGTATAGTAGTATTTATTTTGATGTTTGCATGATGTGACAACATATCTATGTATATCTATCTACTTTTGTAATTACAAATTTAGAGCGTGTTTGACCTGCAATGCAATCTGATTAGTTGATCTGATTAACAGTAATAGTTTTACATACTGTATTAAAAATGTACAATCATCATAAAATCATACATCATGTACTTTTAACTGATATCTTTAAGGTTCTGGGCTGTGAGCAAAGGGGTGTGGACTATGTATGTGAAATAGTTTTGCTAATGTCAGATTTAAAGCAGAGCAGGTTGCAAGGTCAGTAAAGCAGAACATTTCTGTAATGGTTTGAATTGAACCCTATTCGAAACTCGAGGGAGAAGCTTATGGCAGGAGCACATTTTATATGGTTAGACTCGAAGCTTCTGGCCACACAACTCACTTTTTCACATTGTGTTGCAGCAAAAGGTTGCTAGGTAAAACTGCCAAAATCCTGTCACTGCAGGTTTTCCTTTTCCACTAAGAAATGGTTTTACATTTTAAACATTTGCACTTCTGAAAAACGTGCCTCACAGTAATTACTGCATGTTTATGCTGCCAGTATAGTGAAAGGTAGATTGCACAATAAAGAAGCAAAGAAAGAAGGGTGCTTTGGCTAAGTTAGGATTTGTCAATTAAATAAAATATTCCAAGATGTAATTTTGATATCTTTAGTGCAAAGGGTTACCATTTCTTTTACCTGAAAATATCTTGCCAGTGCTGCCAGCAATGGAGAGCAGATACTGCACCAGGTGCTGGCAGTTGGTGGTCTTGCCACTTCCGCTCTTGCCTATCAGCACAATAGACTGGTCCTGCCGCGTGGTCAGGAGGTTCCTGTAGGCCGACTGGGCCACTGCATAGATGTGAGGAGCTGTGTCTTCTCGCCTACAGCCCTTAAACATGTGCATCACCTGAAAGAACAAGAAGACTTTCACTAAAAACCACCAGCTCAAATTAGAAAAAAGAATTATCTGAATCAAATGTTTCTTGCTTAAAGCCATTACAGCGCCAAAAGCTAGACCACACCTTTTCATTATTGTTCCACAGCCTGGTCAGCAATGAATTGACTGAAGTGAATTATGCTTATTACATTGCACTAATCCAAAGGAGTAACACAGGCAAGTCAATAAAGTGACTAATCTGAAAAGTATGTTTCCACTAAGCCTGCATTTCTAACATATTTAATGGTACATTAGTGCAAAAGAGCTCAGGAATTTCCATTACCAACTAATCGGGTGTATCCAAAAAAGTAGGGTAACTGAATAAAGACTGATGACTAAGAGAAAACTATAGCATTTAGTAAGTAAGACTATTTAAATTCAATTACATAAACACCTTGGTTCTTCATGAAATCCAATAAACTGTCTGATTCCATGTGCAGGTTTCAGCTGCTAATTCATGTTGCATCTTGCTGCATCATGTGCAATATAAGACACCGAGCACATTCGGAGAACATGGCAAAGAAAAAAAACTCATGTCAGCACCAGACACTGCCACTGCAATCTATTTACCTTCTCTGAGTACATGGAAGGAGCACTGATGGGGTTTATGACCACCATACTGGGCCCTGCGTATGTGTGGATGAGGTTTCCTCCATAGCGCTGCCGCAGACAGTGCATCACACTCGACTCATTGAGGTAGAGCAGAGTAGCTAAGTCCTCAGAGCGGTCAAAGGAAGGTGGATTTGCCTAGGTTGAGAAAGGTTAACAGTTGTCATTCTGATTTGCTGTACAGAGTTCAGGTGCTGATGATCCAGAATGGAGAGAGTCTGATATAGTAAGAAGCAAACATGAAGTGAAGTGAACTAATATTCAGAGGTCACCGTGGCCTTGATAAGTTAAATGAAAGTAAAAGCTGTTCGCCTGAACTCCAGCTTGGCAATCCCTTAATCAAACAGATGGTTCAGACACTGCATTTAAAATCAACTTTCACACTATGAAAGAACATCACCTGAAAATTGCCCTTCAGCAAGCCATAAGCAATTAAATGACTTTGTGCTAGGCCATGAGGGAAATAAAACTTTCACAGCACATGTGCTTCTGTCAAAGACGAACAGACAGCATGAGCTCTCAAGAGCTTAAACTCTACTGCTAAAGCTTCTGTCAGTGTTAAGCACTACAGGTGGCGGCATGTGGTTGTCTTTTTATTTCTATTGGCTACAAGTACCTTAATTCACAAAGCCTTAAATCCCAACATTAGCTGTGTTCAAATGAGAAATGCCGGAGGAACCCCTTTTACAAATATACATCCTTCTTACCATGTCACATTGCAACAGAACCAACAAGGACAATGGCAAACACCTTACCTTTTCCACATCATCCTCATCAACTTCCAGTACTGTCCCATCATGCTCCAGTTTGATCTTCACCTTCCCCTCTGGTAGGTTGCCCACCTCTGTCTTCAACAAAGTGGCTGCAATCACACAAGGTCATAAATATTAGCAAAAAATAGCAAACACCAAATCAAGCTAAAGCCTTGCTTAGTACACCATGAATACCTTCAAAATAACAAAAGGTCACATTATGCGTTTTATCAATTATGTTGTCCTATCCTAGTAATCCTCTCTTCCTACTCTTTTGAGGTTAGTGCTGAACAGTTTACTCTCAAACTATACTGTAACTTAACACTTCAGACTGAAATCCAATTTTCTATCTGTGTTCAGTTGCGGCTGTGATTCAGATCTATTCACGGGTGTTACATCTACAGCATGTAGAAATATCAATGTAACATCTCCTGGTGATTAAACGAACCCCGCATTAAGTCTTATATATTTTATGTCTAAATTAATTGAAGCAAAAACACCATGACCAACCCTCTTAAGTGTCCCAATCCATCCTCTCTTAAGGAACCAAAACAGGCCAATTATTCACAAGCACAAATCCCACACACTGCAGTGACATGTTAGAATCATAAGGAATGAAAGTCTATGTCAGGATCACATGAAGATATGAAAGTCAGTCTTTCCATGAACTATGAAATGATCATTTTGAAATGGTTATTTTCATTTTAAAAATGAAGTTGTGGCACGTAGAAGCAATGTGAAAACAAGATGAATTGTTATTTTTAACCCATCTAGCCTATCTTTGGCTTGAAGTTAAATATGTCACTGTAAATTCTAAGCAAAGCATTACAACAGTGTGTCGTTTTCGGTTTGTTTAAGACAAAGAGATCAAAACTTTAAGCTCACCCTTAGCCCGCTGTAGTGATACATGCGTGGTGCCTGCTTTTGCACTGGATCTACAAAGCTGCTAGGATAACAGCTATTTGAACCTAAGTCCAGACTTAAACCAGGTGAAGTTCTCAAGGATAAGAGGAACAATGAGTTCACTGAGCTTCTTCAGTCTCTTTATTTGCTCCATTGTTTTTAGCTGCCTTCCTGCTACGTTTACTACATTACAGGACAAGTAACTAAAACCTTCTTTTCATGTCACTAGACCAGGTGTGAACGGGTTGTGATCATACTCACCCAGGGAGAAGCCATCTTTGTGGACCAGCCACACTTTCTCTGTGCCATACCATGCTTGCTCTGCAGCAATCTGCTCCTCCGTCTTTACCTGTAGAGGAAAAGCACACTGTCAATCAGGATTCCTTACACAGACTGAGGATCAGAACCAAATTAAACCACCCCATGCATGAATGTGTACAACAGAATAATACCACAGAACTGATCACTTCTTTCACTGTTCGGAGATCTGCTTTGTTGGATTTCATATTCTGGGCCAGATTAGGAAATCAGGTCTTAGAACAGTGCAGGTCATCATTTATGGTGATTTATGATGTTCAATGAGTGTCCTTACTAAAGGGTATTTAAAAAAAGAGGTACAGATGAGCTGATGATTGGCAGGTTCAGGTAACACAGGGCAACAAAGCAGATGAAATTGCTCACTTTCTATGATATTTCTGTGTCCAAATGTAATTTACTTAATATTTTCTTAAAGGAAATTTCCATTCAAATCTCCACAACTGCTTCTCCGTAATTTGGTAAATCCCACTGAACATTCTGAAGTGAACATGTCTGAATAGATGCTGCTTGAAAACAGACTGTGATTTCAAAGGGAAATATATTGATAAATGTTTAAATAAAATTCATAACTTGTAAGATCTGAGATAAGATCTGATCTGAGAAGTTGTCTGTGTTACCCAATGTTAACCTCTAATAAATCAAGATGGTATACCATTCCTAACTCATAAAAGTAGTCTTATTGTAAAGTGGTATTAAAAAAACACATACCATAATAATGAAAAACAAACATGTTATTTATATTAACTGTAAACATTTACATCATGGTTTACAGGATTTCACAAGCTTGCAAGAATGGTGCACCGTAAATCAGCCTGTCCGTGTGCAAGTCGGTAATGGTCTGTGGCTAAAGTCATGCATTTTTCACTCAGTGGAAGGGCAAATCGACACAGCACACCCCCAGATTTGCAGTACACAAAATAGCATAACATTTGTTGTTAACTGGTCTCAAATGTTTTCAAATGCTTTCTTTTATTTTCCACTTTCACAAAATGAGCAGTTTATACAATTAATGGGTCAATGTGGCTTCTGGGGTGGTGCTGTTGGCATTGTGAGGGTGAGAGATCACAGCACTCCAAACATAGCACGCAGGGAACACTTTACACAGGAGGTCAAGGGACAGGATCACATGAGTTGGTGAATTACACACATAGGCACAGCACAGGCCAAACCTTTGGCTGAGAGGCAGCAATGTGAGCTGCCTGGAGGATGGCCACTGGATCCTCCTCCACCTGTCCCTGTATATGGCACGCCAGCAAGAGGAAGCAAGAGCATTGTTAGAAACCATCCCGTTCTATAACTCTACATTCAGATGTACTTTAATTACTCCCAGCATCAGAACCGCTGCACATAGTATTCTTTACAAAAGGAGACAGAAGAATAAGGTGATTTCCTGTAGGGAAGAAAAAGTTTATTAGATTGCATTCAGTTTCTCTAAACTTATTTTTGCATCAAAACAATACGCATACTCAGACTTTGATAAAAAACGAAATAGTTTTGTTAACTTATTTATTTCAGATCTCTTACTTACTATGTTACACAACATTTTAAAAGCCTGAGCTTGAATATTGCTTAAGCAACACCCGTTGTTGTTAATATGAACTTCACAAACCAGGCACGAAGATGCAATGCAACAACAGCAGCTGGCATTAATAAAAAAACACTGCGCCAAAAAATCACCCACACGCATGCTATCCAGCCACCATAGTGAGCCAGCTCATTATGATGAGAAAAACCCAGAGACCTTTTAGTGAAATATTCGACATTTATCTGCTTTAGGCAAGAAATAGGGGAGTGAAATGCATTGATTAATCTTTTGAATATGGTTGAATCAGATGCAAATTTTTCAAAAGTTCTGCACAATTCAGTCACTAAAAGTAACCATTCAGCAAGAACTGGCTCATGCAAAATATACTGCAGTAAAAAATCTGCCGACCTTTCACAATGTTATTGAAAGGAGCAAGGGCCCATTTTGTCTACACACATCCAAATAGCTTATTTGACCAGTGAACCTACATGTGTTTTGTGTAATACGTATAATAGTAAAATAGTGATAAAAATGTGACAAAGATGTATATAGAGCAATGATGTAGACATCAAGCAGGGTACTCATAACCCTTTAATGTAACAGATTCCTTGCTTCTGCAGTGCATCATTCTGAAACCTTCTTTAAAATGGAACAACTAGTATTAAAACTCTCTCCACGGCTTTGTTCTGAATGTAATTAATTATTCAGAAATGTAAAAAAGAATCCACAAGGTCAGGCAACAATATTTGGCCTTGGATAATCTTAGGTTTTCATGAGGTACTTCAGCAAACCCTAAACAGCTATGTGTGCTCAGTGTGCACCCTGAGTAAAGAAAGAAATCAGGCAGTCATGGCAGGAAAGGAAAGGGTTAGGAAACAGGAGCAGAGGCTTACACTGCAGCAGGCTGCTCGAGAACACACTGCGGCTAGGCTGAGGTGGACGCTGGCAGGGGAGGCAGAATCCTCACATGAACCCTCTACCTGAGCAGACGTGGATGCAGATGCAGTAGACACACACTCCAGCTACAGCAGCCAGACACACAACAGTGACAGAGACAGCAACAGTCACAGCCAAGACCAGCAATGGATGAGGAAGAGAAGGCAGATGAGAAAACAGTTACGGATGGAGAGTGGTATCCTGTCTGAGAGGAGATAAACCTGCCTGAAGCCCAGTGGACCTGCTGATGCAGCAATCTTGCAGCATTAGTGCGAACCGCAAACAACGTGTGACAATGTGTACAACAATGCTTCCGTGACATCAATCTGACGTCAGTTCTGTTGCATTCATCTTGGAATGTCAATATAATATTCAATAATACACGGTCACATTTAGCTAATTATGATTATTAAGGCACAAACAGAGCAAATATGGAGTTGCAATAATAATAAATAAATAAATACTCTGTTTTCAAATATAAAAATAACAGTATGTGGATTTTTAATGGAATTCAATATACTAAAATAAATTGAACAATTAAATGAAATGGCTGTACATACAAACACACACACTCACAATCTTCCAAACAAAACCAGACATTTCATTCATGGTGGTGAACGCTAGAATATCTCCGTTCCATCTTTAGCTGCTACAAATTTTAGGGGCTAAAGTACTATTCATACTAATATTTATTTTTTTATTTATTGTACTATTTCACTAAACTAAGACATGACTTTCAGTTCTCAATTATCACAGCAGAGCCTAAGGCCCAATCCCATTTCTTATTTATACCCCTACCCCTTGTTTTCACTGCTCCCCCTGAGACCAAGTTACGAGATATTTTCATGCATAAATTTATAAAGATTTTCAAACGAAGAAAAAACTCACATTCATGATTTTCTTTGGTTGGCTGCTCAACAAACTTTGGAGGTCATTTACAAAGCATTAGCACTCTGTGTGGAGTGTGCCTTTGAAAAAATCTCTGTTTAGTGGGCCGCCCATCCATAACACTTTGCTTTATCACATTCCCATTATTGTAACCAGAATCTAGACATTACCTCTAACCGTGGACAGGAGAGGTAGAGCTAAGTGCTGAGGTCAAAGAGTATTTGAGCTACTCAGTAAACCTGTAATTTCTTTTTGCAAAAAGAATTAGTTTGTATTACAAGATATTATTCTGATACTTAAGGGTAGGTATGGGTGTATTAAATGTTTTTAAAGCCCCAGTGCAGCTGCAATAGTATATCAACCAGGCCATACTCTACACCAAAGAAACGTCCAGTGCAAGCAGATGTGATGAAGAGCATAAAGAATATGGAGTTAACTGAGGAAGGGAAAGAAAAAAAGTTGAAAAAAAAAATCATAATTACAGGTGCACCAAAGATGCGTTCCAGCCGTCTCTGAGCTTCTTCGGTTGGACTCAGCATGGGGCTGTCCTACAAGTCAGACCACCAGAGAAGGAATGTCTACATCAAATTGTTATGTATTGCTGTATTGCTACACTGTGTGACTATAAAATCAGCACAGTTTACTTTTGTAGATTAGTGCAACAGGACCAACCACTGCGGTGGCAGATGTGCATTAGTCATGCCTACTCTAATGAATTTCCTCCCTGCAGAGCACAGCTAGCACACACCCAGTTGCTGCAGGGGTAAACATGCACACACACTCACACCTTTTTGGTTACAAGTGGATGGGGGGCTTTATATATGCTCCTTAGAAAAGACTTTCCAGTTGGTGTTGAGGATAGATGTGAGGCTGTCTTCACCTTTACAAATCAGGTGCACACACACACACACACACACACACACACGCACACACGCACACACACACACACACACATACAGAAACACACAGTTCACATAATAAAAACACAGAAGTTGCACAAAGTGTGTTTCTGTGGTTTGATAATGTTCATGCACAATGAAATCCATTTGTGATCAAGCTAGTAAACAAACAGCCATGATTCAAACATTCTCAGATGCAGTGCACCACTCCAAATCAACCCATTCTCTTTAGCAAATGTCTACCACTTTACTGTTATCTGGAACATCAGAATGTCAGGGGGAAAAAAGCTGTATAAGCCTATCAAAATAGCTTTGTGTGAACAGGCCAAAGTCTACGGGCTACATGTGGAATCAATGATTGGCCCTTTTGATTGACCATCCCCACCCCCTTTTACTTACTTGATTTGTTGAGGAACATAAATTCATATTAGAAATGGCACAATGCTACTTTTTCATTTCTGATATCAGTACTATCCTTTTTTATATTCCCATATTTAATCCAACATTTACCATCAATATATCAGCCCGATACCGATCATTTCAGGCCCGATCTCTAACATCAGTGATCCGCATATTAAACTCCCATTAGAAGTAACCGGGATTACATATACATCTTTTTGCGAGGCTGAGGCTTAAACTCAGAGCAGTTTAGCGCCACAGCCTCAGGTCACCACTGAGTGGGAAGTAGTCAAAGGTGTTGCCATACTAGAACTGGCTCTGAGCAGCAAAAAAGTTCAAAAAAGGTGGAAAAAAAGGGGGGGACTAAGAGTTATTCTTATTTTTCTTGCATATTTTTGCTCATTTACTGTTGGTTTTCACCCACAGCAGCTATCATGAACCCACTATTATGTAAGTTATATTAGTAATTGAATGTATAAAGCACACAACTTAAAACTGATTTAATACCCAAAATGCGTGCTCAAGCTCATGCTAGATCTGTCAGTTTCCACTCCCAGACAATCACATGAGAGCAAAATAATTCATGCAAAAGATGCACTCAGTACCTCCTGGCTCTTGGCAGCTTGCTGTTTAGGGGTGGGTATAAACCCTGGTGGTGGGGCAAAAGGATCAGGCTTGGGTGTAGGAAAAGAGAGGGATGCTGGTTTGGCTGGAGTACAAGTAGAAGCTGCATTAGGAGCAGCAGCAGCAGATCTGGTTGTGATGGACACAGATTTAGTTTCTGCAATAGATGCTGGAGGAGTAGAGGTAATTGAGGATTTAAGGACTTGAGTAGGTTTTGGAATAAATCCAGAAGGAGGAGCTATAGCAGAAACCTTTGGAGCAGGTATGAAACCTTGCAGAGAGGTGAGAGGTGGCACCTTAGGAGCTGGAACAAATCCAGCAGGTTTAGGGGCTGGTGTGACCTTTGCTGATGATGGTGGTATAGAAGGTTTAGGGGCAGGTATGAACCCTGGTGAGACAGGAGATTTCACAGGAGAGGAAACCGAAGAACTAGATGGAGAAGACACAGAAACCTTTTCCTCTGCCTTTGGACTCACAGTCTTGCTACTTTCTGGTTTCTTCACACTTGTTTCTGCTGTTTCGGTGTGGTCCTGCTTCTTCTCCTCATTTACTTCCATGTGATCTTCCTTACGAGGGCGAGGACGTGGCTCCCTTGACCTGCCTCGGCTCATCAGATTTGCTAAACCTGCCGAGACGTCATCCTTCTCCTCCTTCTTTATAGAGTCATGTTTGAAAGAAAACACTGGCATCTTCACAGCTTTGGGAACAAAGGCTGGTGTGGGTTTAGGAGGCTCTGTAGGTTTTGGTGGTTCAGTGACAGTCTGGAGATCAGGCTTAGCTGTAGATATTGCTGAAGCATCTTCTTCGGTAGGAAGTACTCTCCGCACTACCCTTCGCACAACTTTCACCACCTTCTTGCGGGTTATACCCTGTGGATCCTCCACAAGTTCAGGCTGACTAGAATTGACTGCAGTATTTATGGTGCTGTTTGGGGGTCCATTGCTCTTGCTGTCACCGTTCATAAAAGGCTCAACAGATGGTAAAGCTTTAAGAGGTTCAGGACTTCTGAAGCGTTCATGCATCTTTGGTGGATCCAAACTTCTGACTATTGAAAACCTATTCCTGTTTGGTGAGGGGCTCTTCATCCGCTCCTGAACCTGGGACTGGGTATGACCTGGCGGGTCTTGAGTAGGCTGTGGGCTCTTGGTACGCAAAAGAGCTTTTCCAGGCTCCAGACAGGGCACTGACTGGGAACGGCAGCTTAAACTGCCATTGCCTTCTGACTACTCAACCCAGGGGAGCAGAAGGAGAAGGCATTAGTGATTATTGGTCCAAAAGCAAAGATTACAAAAGGTAACTGCAGATAATTATGGAAATGTATCTTACATCTTACATTTTACAATGTCTAAAGATACTGAATCTAAAGCGAAGTGTCTAAAATGACTTAAAATATTTTCTACAGGGTGATTTAATATTTTCATGCCTTTTATCATGCAGGCTGGCTGCTTGTGTTGATTTGAGAGTTATAAGATGTAGCTCTTGGGGGAGTGCAGACTTCTGCCCAAGACTGCAGCAGACTACTCCTCCCATGCAACAGACTATCCCTCATATAATAGTCTAAGCTTGCCTTTATTTACTGGTATGAGCCGTAAAAACCTTCAGCACACAAGCTAAAGTAGCAAATCAACAGTCATTTGCCTAAAGCGATTGTGTTACATAACAGACTCTCCCTGAGGAGAATAACAGCTTCAGGTTGAGCCTGTTTACATGTGTTATAGACTACTTCACCTTAATCCTATTCAAAGCATGTTTCTGCTTGCACCTCTCAATGCGTTGTGAAAGTCTAAAGCTCAGCATAACTGATGGATGGATCAAAGCAGACCAATTCAGTCTCCAAGGATTATCTGCATGTGCCATCCAGCCTTAACCAAAGTTACTACCACTCACACAGACTCCAACAGAAACTGCTGCTACTAAACACAAACTCCAATAGGTCTTATTTCTGCTAATGTTAGACTCTACATGCCATCACTTGTTAAACCTTTATACTTCTGCCTCTAATATAGTGCTAATATAGTGCTCATAATCTTTGTGCTGTTCTTTTATTGCCTCTTGCTATTCTGTTGAGGTTGCTCTTTTGTATCTTCCTCCCGGGATGTTTATCTTCTGCTTTAAGTAGTTTTTTTGCCTCTGTCACTCTTGGCTTGCCTAGCCTTCCAGAGTTTGGCCCTGGATTCTTCAATGCTGTAAAGCACTTTATACAAGAATTTAACTTGATTTGGTTGCCTCAGTAAACATTCTCCAACAGCTATATATATTTCCCACTTTTTAAATGAAAACACACTGTGCCGTTTCGAAGTACACCAGCTGTGTGAAGAAGCAATACAATAAGTAAAAACTGTTCCCGTACTACTCTTGACTGACAGTATATCCCATTATCCAATTTCATTTTGATGAAAGAAGTTCTGAAAACTTGTGAAGCCTGTAAAAATGAACACAAAACCTCCTAGTAAGAGCACTCGTCAAACCCACAGCCAATGAAATCAGCTTTCTGTGTTAGTAAAGAGTGATGCTCTTTCACACTGGGTTTCACACCGCACTTACACTCTCTTTCGAGCTCTTTGGGACTGTCTTGGTCTCTTCTTTGACCTGAAGAGGTTTGCGAGAGAAATAAATTAGGCTTGACTTGCAAACTAGCTGGAACAATTCAGAGTCCAATTGCTTGGTATATCAAAACTCACCAAACTCATGCATGAATTTCTAGTAGTAGTATTAGTAGTAGTAGTAATTAGATTGGAAATTAAAACATACTGCTTTATACTGTATAGCTAGTCCCAAATAAGCACCAGTTTGTTTTTAACATCTATTATTTATTTTTAAAGCATCAGAAGCTTACAGCTGTGGTCAAGTGGGTGGCAGGCTTTCAAAATGAAACAAAAAAAGCTTTGGCACTTTAGTGGTGAACTCCCTAGAATACATTGTGTTAGGACACACTGGGTAGCTTCACACGGTAAATCATGTTTTAACATCTGCTCTAGAACACACACGCAGACTGAGCCATGCATTAAAATGCATACATCATTCACTTATAACCCTCAGAAAAGAAGTGGAACCCTGGTGCTTTGCATTAGTCAGAAACATGAACGAATATGAATCAAAATAAAAAGAACAATGAATGGGGAATGAAGAACAGAACACCACTTTCCTTTTGCTCCCAGAAGGAAAAGCGTGATGAGAACGCCATGATGATGGCGCTGTGGTCATGGGCCGGGCTGGATGGGGGTGGAAGAAGGAGACAAATGAAGAAAGGCGAGGTGAGCTGACGACTGATAGTCACGTGGGCCAAGACATAGGAGGCTTCGACGGTGATAGCTGTGGTCTTGGAGACAGTAGTTCTGCACCAAAAGTTTCAGACAAGAAAGACTCTGGAGAAAAAAATGGATTCTGAATCTGTGGTACAGAGGTTTTGGGGGATGTCACAGATGTGTAAAAGCACATAAATATGGGGTTCTCCTAAGATGTACATGAATGAAGTCAGAATGAAAAATCACACGTTAAAAACATGTCCCTCATTCTAAAACAGAGATAAAACATACATATCTTAACTATAGACTATGGATACCCTCACAGAAACACTGCTAAAAAACAAAAGTAACAGAAATAAATTTAAGAATGTAAAAATAAGTCAAGTGGGATAACACACTTAAGAATTGGGAATGCAGTATTATAAGTTTGTTTAGAAATATAAACAGTACTAGTATTTTTGTCTCGTCATTAAATTAATGCATCATTATAACACAGTACAAACACATCAGAAGATCAGGCTTTCTCTAGCTGCTCCAGAGGCCTGGCATGTGCACACAAATGCACAGACCCGCTAAAAAAAGCTTCTTATCTGTGAACAGTATGATACTGAGAGGTCAGTCTTTAATCTTTTTTTTTTAGAAGCTACATGAGAGCTGTGAATGGGGCCATGTCTCTAGCACTTTAACAGTCCATTCATATGCCACCTAAATAAATGAGACAAAAAAGATACAAATACCAAATGCACTCTGCAAATAAAGACAAACCACAGTGCAAGTCTGTAGGATCTGTAATGTTAAATTGATGTCAGTGTTATGAACCACTATTAGACTTGCAGATTGATTTAGGTAAATCCATCAGTCAAATGCATAATGATTATTACAGAATCAAGCATGACTGGTCTTACAAATATTTGTCTAACCCCTTATCTAAAACAAATACAGAATTTAGTTACCGTAGCAACCACTGGCAACATATTTCTCAGTTCAACAGTTCTGATCCAAAACATAAACACTCAAATTAAAAATTAATCAAGCCTATCAATATTAGGTAGTCTGTCAATAGCAACCCTTTAATTTGCCAGCACAGCTTTAAATCTACCTACAGATCACCTCACACAGCAATACAGGAAGCAGCATACAGGAAAAAACAGCAGCACCTTGGAAAGAACTGGAACGCTTCTCAGTCTTAATTAAACTGGTAGCATATTTAACACAATACAAGACTGCTGAGTTACATGGCTATGAAAATGAGAATCTTCCCATCTAATTGAAATCCAGAGTGAAACGAGTGACGACACGTTTAAACCACACTATTAGCCTTAATTTTCAAATTACACTTGCGAATGAAATTTTAAAATTCACAATGTTGCAGAGCAACATCACAGTCATGGCACTTCAAATTTAAACCGCAGAGGCGGCTCTCAGACAACAGTTTTAATTTAGTTGGCCCTTCAGTTCCACTCACAACTCAAAACATTAAAGCTCCACACTAATACAAGCTGCAAGGCTTGACTGAATAACTATAGAAGCCTAAGGAAAAGACAGCTCTAGCTAGTCTGGTCACTTCTTCCATTTGGCCCATTGCTCACAGCCCTAAAAATAGTGCAGCAGACTCAGACAAGACTCAGCTTCAGCCAGCATACTGAGTCCACAGTCTTCCTAAAAGCTCTGCCTGCATTTGGGCCTTTAAAGCACTCAACCTAGGGCTGGCTTCCTCACCTCAGGTGTTCGGTGGTAGCTTCTCAATCCTAGAGTGGCTCTGTGGGCCTAAAGTGGTCAGGGAGTGCGTCCGAGTCACAAAGAAAAAGCAGAGAGCCAGGGACTCACGTCATTCACCCTCACAGCCCACAAGCCGGCAAGTCTCCACTATTCCTGACGAAGGAGGGACAGCTGTCGCGGGATGAGGGGGTTCAGTCTAAATAAAGATCCTGACTAGCACCACTGCAAGTGCTGACCTCTCATTCCCCGCCCTAAGAATGCAGGGTAGCAAGTTGGCAGTGATAATGCTTCTCTCCTCTCCTCTCTGAGAACAGCTGCTTCTTCTTCTCAGCTGCTCCACAGAAGATGAAAAGTCCAACTCACCTGCCGTTGCTAAGAACTCTTAACGTTTGTGTGGCCAAGTCGGTGTGTTTGCTTTGGATAGAGTGGATGCAGGCAAAATCGCTGTGCTGCAGTGTGTCAGAGTGCAGTTAGATCAGGGGAGGAAAACAGAGAGAGGAAAGAAGCAAACTCGCTGAAGCGCTGTGAGACGAAGGCAGAGGAAATGATGAAAGGTTTGGCACTTCCTACAAGCTGTTTCAAAACTGCAGAGCATACAAATACACTGCCTCTGCACAGTCTCACCTTTCTAACTAAAATCAGGAGAGAAAAGTGCCACAATGGGACACCACACTGGCCAAAATGACAACATTTATAATGAAGACGTAACCTGCTGTTATATTACGTAACATTTCTCTTCATAATCCCTCAGTATAACAGCCATGGAGAATAAATAGCAGACAGAGTAGAGGAACAATGCTAAACAATCCAAGAAACAGACTGGCTTAGTCAGGCAATTATTATTTCTTTCAGAGTATCAAATGTGGCATGTCCAGCAAATGTGGCATCCCTCAACTCACCAAAGGGGGGCATATCTTTCTGTTACTCCTGCCACAAAAACTCATCATTTCAGGGATCCAGTCACAAGAGGGCACTGTAAGACTTCCTAAAACTCATTTTGAGTGTCACTGCCCACCCGGCTGGGACAGACAGGATCAATTTCTCAAAGAACTGTTTGTTTGCTTTCAGCTCCCTTTTAGTACTGTTGCTCAAACACAGTTAATCAGTGTGACTCAACACACAGCATATGTGTGTGTGTGTGTACTTGCTGACTAACACATGGTGAGATATCTCAGTTCAGGTCTGCACACCCAAGGTTTTAAAAGCAGGTGAATAAAGATATACATACAGGCTGGAGGCTCAGGCCCACAATTAGGTAAAAAATAATTGGAACAAAATATTAGAAATAATCAATGTAAAAATCAAAAAAGACAGATGAAACAGATATGCACAGTAAATAAATGCAACTGTATAAATGAATGCTTAGAAATGAGTTCTTAAGTGCATGTTTCTACAAAATAACCACCCCATTACTATTATTTATTACACCAGCAGATCTGCAGCATCCTTTCCAGCAACGTTCAGGGATAATTTTTCTCTTAACCCCCAGCACCTTTTCAAAAGCTAAGGTGACTCTACAGGCTGACACAAGACAACAGAGAGAGAGAGAGAGGGTGAGAGAGAGAGCGAGAGAGAGAGAGAGAGAGAGAGAGAGAGAGAGAGAGAGAGAGAGAGCAGGTGAGAGAGAGGGTGAGAGAGAGACAGGGTGAGAGAGAGAGAGAGAGAGAGAGCGGGCGAGAGAGAGAGCAAGAGGGAGAGAGAGAGGATGCGCATGAGAGAGAGAGAGAGAGAGGGCGAGAGAGTGAGAAGGTGAGAGAGAGAGAGCGAGAGAGAGAGAGAGAGAGAGAGAGAGAGAGAGCAAGAGAGAGAGGATGCGTGTGAGAGAGAGAGCGAGAGATAGAGAGAGAGCGACAGAGAGAGAGGGTGAGAGAGAGTGAGAGAGAGAGAGCGGACGTGCGTGAGAGAGAGAGAGTGAGAGAGAGAGAGAGCGAAAGAGAGAGCGAGAGAGAGCGAGAGAGAGATAGAGAGAGCGAGAGAGTGAGAGAGAGCGAGAGAGAGAGCGAGAGAGAGAGAGAGAGCGAGCGAGAGAGAGTGAAAGAGAGAGAGAGAGAGAGAGAGAGCGAGAGAGAGTGAAAGAGAGAGAGAGAGAGGACGCGTGTGTGAGAGAGAGAGAGAGAGAGAGAGAGAGAGAGAGAGAGAGAGAATGAAAGAAAGAGAAACTGAGAGAGAAAGACAGCGAGAGAGGGGTTTGGATTGGAGAGGAATGTGAGCTATGAGCCAGTCAGGCAGGGATAATGAGAAGAGTATGCAGCCTGGAGCAGCCAGAAAGAACCCGAACCCCCTATCGCCCATCCTCATCTCTTCATCCCTCAACTAACCTCACCCCTGCCCAGAGCAGCAGACACTCACCCAACAGTCCCTCACACACACCACTGACATATTAACACTCAAATGACATACCAACACACTCAGACACTCAATCAGTTCCGCCCAGGCCTCAAGCACTCAAACCACATTACAGGCTGACCCTCCGCCTCTTGAAACAGAGGTTGTAGTCGGTGATAACACGTTAAGAACTGTTACATAGTCTTCATAACCTCTCACTCTCTGTTCGAGCTAGTGTGACAAAGATTTGCATTCAAAGTGTTTAGTAAATTACCATAATTGTGCTTGTAAGTACAAGAGACTGTATTGTATTATTGTATTATATGTAAAACCATGGTAAAATGTGTTGTTGTGCATTGTCTTGGTCTGCTTTACATTTTTGACAAAACTTGTGCTTTCTTGATCTAGCAAGTTTGTTTAAGACAACTTGAAAACTCAAGCTACAGAAATGTCTAGGGGTTGATGATCTCTACAGCATGTGAAAAACAGAAGAATAACCCTATTATAGTGACTGCCTAACATCCAAATGATGAATAATTTGGACTTGTTGCTTGCAGGACCAATTATATGCTAAGGACAACATCGACATCATAATTAAAAACATGGCTTTCCTCGAAGGCAGTAGTCAAACAGCTCTGTTGACTCTAGCAGCGTGGTGTTAAATGGCACGCCATCCTCTGAGCTAACCCCATATTAACACTGGGCGTGCCACTCACAGCTAAAATCACCTGAGGCTCACAGACCTGCTCACTCAACATCACATCACATAAAAATATAGGCATGACAGCTAAACTATACACTGTGTGTGCACAGTCTGAGTACACACAAACAGCTCCAAAGCATGCATCCTTCTACAAATGGACAGTAACAGGTCTACAACTTTCCCTCCCTTAGCATTACCAACTGTCCCAGCACGTTTGCTGGACAGATTCAGAGGAATCAGGCGCAGGCTGTGGCCTATGTTTATCTAACCATTTCTTTGTTTGATGTTAGCAAACACCCCAGTCCATTGAAACACTCAGTTTTCTTTGGCCTCTACAGGCTTTTCCTCTCAGCAGAGATGCATCAAATGCATTGCCTACAGATCTCTTTAAACATAATTTAATTACCTTAATAAAACACTCAAGGGATTTTAAAGTTATACGAAAGCCATATGGCACATAAATACATCAGATCATTTAGGAAAATCTGTCCATCTGTAAATCTATTTCAAAGGATAATCTGTTAGGCTGGGGCTGTGCTTGGCATAGCATTAGCACAAAAACAGTGCAGATTGTATACACAGACAAGCTGGTTCATTTATTTCATTCCATCATTTATCATTCATAGATTTATTCATGCACTGCTTCTGTATTTTTACCTAAGCCTCAGTTTTTCATGTAACCGGTCAAAACTAGAGCCAAGCATTACTGGTCAAAATGTCCAGTGTGCCCTTGAGTCTCATAATCTCTCACTCTCCCTTATGCGATCTCTCGTTCTCTCTGACCCCCTCCCTCTCATTCAGATGTAGAACCCAACCTCCACACCCAGAGAAAACCGCTACATCCTGGATGCAAACAGTCCACCATGTTCTTGAAATGCAGATAAAGCTCACAGGTGAACATCACTCACCACTCTAAACTCCCCTGAATCAAAGACCTCTAGCTGGTTAAAATGAACTGCAAATCACAGAGGTGGTGAAAAGGGGGGTTTTGGGCATTTGGTGTGCTTTTGAGCTTTAAGCAGTCCAACCAACATCAATGCTGCAGGAGTTTCTACAGTCAACTGATAAAGCAACATATAAGCAAACAGACAAATAGCTTAATTCTGGTTAAAATACAATTAATCATGCCATAAGATATTTTGTTCATTGCATTCCTATAACAATACCTGAGTCTTGGCTGCTAATGGAGACACAGAACAATGAAAAGGCAGAGGGCAACACACAGAAGACAGGGAAAGACAGAGAAGACAGGGAGAACAAAGAGGGGGAGATTCTGGGGTTCTGATGGAACAACTTTAAAAGAGGATGGAGCTTTAGGGTGAGACAAAGAGACCATACCTCATGTAGCACTGCTCCAAGGAGCACACAGAGATGGAGCATGGAGGGTCTGAATATGAGGGTAGTGAAATGATTTGCACAGACAACAGAAAGTCTAAGGACATTCGGCTATGCAATCAGAAATGGGACACACAGGGGGGTGGTTAAAATGCCCAGATCCATCACTGATAGGCCATGGCAGCAGTGGCCAGCCCTGTTCTCTGATACTGCATTGGCTGGACAGTCCTCACCAGGCAATCTGACCTACTGTCAAGATCAACTTCATTCATCCAAGCTATCCATCACACGGACCAATTACTGCTGGACAGGCTCATTACAGGCAGAGGAAGGAACAAGAATGACTAGCAAAGGAAATGATCACAAACCTTATTCTGGGCCCACTTTTCTCAGCTGAGGGTCCTTCGCCTCAGGAGGTGTCTATTCTTAGCACTGAGAGGATTTGCTGTGCGGGAGGTGCACTGCGGGGGCTGCATGATAGCATCTATGCTCAGGGTAGGAGCCTAGGCAATGGACCACAGATCTACAGATTAGACCCGGTTAGCTGTTTATGGCCATGTACCAGTTAAACTTTCCAAAACAAATGTGCAATGTGGCAAATATATTACACCACAATACTTTAGGACAATTTTAGAGTATGACACATATCAGGAGAGAGGGAACTTCATGATGCTAAAAGATATTATCGTGATGCAATAAATTTGATCTTATGACAAACAAAATGACAGATGCCTTGTTGTGACCACTCTCCACTGAGCATCAACAGCTCCCTTGTGGAGATGGTCCAGAGTTATTCCCTGTTCCATGGTGTTCACATCACAGAGAACCTCACATGGACCCGCAACACCAGTACCATAAATAAGAGGGCCCAAAGCGTCTCTACTTCCTGTGGATGCTGAAGAAAGCCTATCATCCTCCACCCATCCTCACCATGTTCAGCAGAGGGACTACGGACCTACCAGGATGGAAAATAGTTTCTTCCCCCTATCCATCAGACATTTCTGCCAAAACTGAATCTCACATTCCCATTTCTTGAAAGCTCACACATCCATATTTATAACTTTACATATTTAAAGCTGCTCTTTTATACAATTTTTTATTAATGTTGAGTCTTTGCACCTTGTACTTTTATGACATGCTGCAAAACATGCTGTTTGACAAAATAATTAATGCATACTCACTATAATACTCAGTACTGTATACATCACCATTTTTCACTCTGTAATTTCTATACCAAATATGGTCTCGGCTCTGTATCAGATGAATGTACTTTGTTGTGGTGTTGGTCTAGTGGTAGGATAATTGCCCATCAATTAAGAGGTTGCTGGTTCAAATCCCACCTCCAGCACCACCACCACTGGGCTCCTGAGAAAAGCCCCATGCTTCTCCAGGGACACTGTCCCTGTAATTAGGAAATGGAAGTCACTCTGAATAAGAGCATCTTTTAAAATGCTCTTTTTCCCATGTATGTCAGCACATGTAGTGACATAGTTAATGATCTGTGTTGTCTTATTTGTAGCACCATGGTCCTGGAGTAACATTATTTTATTTAACTGTGCACTTTATATATGGTGGAAGCAACAATAAAACCTACTTGACTTGACCTGAAATGTGCTAATAGTGCCAGTGTCCAGTGTCCAGTCCCGTGTCTCCTTAGATGTCAGCTCCCCAGTCCTGTCCAGCATCTGGTCCCTGGTCTTGTCCTGTGTCCCTGTCCCTGTTGTTCACCTTGAAAGCCTGCACTCAACTCATAAAATGAAGCTCTAATGTGCCCTGCAAAGCACAAATAACTTAATTTTAAGGCCAGTGACAGCAAGACCGCCAATGAGGAGACAAAAACCACCACCCTAACATCACCAGGGAAACTACTGCAGAAGCAGCAGTACATAATGGAAGAAGCATGCTTTCCTAATGCTACATTAACATCACAAGACTGTAAAGCATATACAGCAATGCAATTACTCATCAATATTGCATCACCGTTTGTTAACGCGGACAGCAAAGATGCTCAAAGCAGCAAACACAAAAACCTTTACCTTTTTAGCCCAATCACAATCCCCAGAAATGAGATTAGGCCACTTCAGCTTAGAACAGGCAAAGCTGGTAAGGAAAATTTATACTTGAATAACACATCCCTGTATGTTTATACCAATACCAATCTTGTTATCTGCCTAACAATGCTGAAAATGATTACCCGTGCATCTGCTCCATCTAATATAACGAGAATGTTGGTTCTCGTTGTTGCTTTCGGCAACAAGTCAGTCATTTCTACTTTCAGTATGCAATAAATTCATCCTCAAAGATAAATATCCCACTTTATGCTTTGCAGAATCGGTCCTATTCCGTCTCCTCAAGCTTGTATCACATGCCCAGAGACAGTAAGGGATAATGATGAAAGTGAAAGTGACTATTCTCGTCATTGTGAAACACAGCACAACACACAATGAGCCACAACGAAATTACACCTCTGCATTTTTCCCACACACTAACACGTGCAGCAGAGGGCAGCTATTGAAAGTGTCTGGGGAGCAGTAATGGGGACGTTACCTTGCTCAAGGACAACGTACTGGTCTGGGACTCGAACCCACACTCCCTAACCACTGGGCAACCACAGTCTTGTACAAACAAGGTTCCTACAGTGTTTTAAATGCTCAACAAAGAAGAATACATTCACCGTCACACAGCTGCTTCCCCCTCACAAGTGATAGAAAATCTGCAGCTTTCCACAAAGTCAGCTAGAATAGTAAGGCCAGAAGGCACACCTGGGCCAAAACCCTGTTTGAGGAATTTGCTTTAACATAATTTATGAAAATGTGTGGGTAAAGTAAGAGAGGCATGTATGATACGGATTGTTCATCTTGTCTGGAGAGCAAGCAGTGACTGAGGCCAAGTCAGACCAAGCCATTCACATCACAGCCGTGCTACAGGTATCTGGGTCACTGTCACATGGGGGAACACTTTCCCCTGAAACATGCATACACCAGCTCAAACATCTTTGAGTAAAATAGACACATACCTAAAACATGCTAAAACTACGGAAGTAACAGTAAGTTATCCTGAAGTATTGTATTGCAATGTTACATTTAGTGTTGTTTTGTTCAGTCCTAAAATGCATACTAGTTTGTGAATAGCACATTAGTTTAGGATAGAACAAAGTATAACTTTTTTGCACATTTTGTACACTAATAATATTGAATCCTCCAATTAACTGGAATGGAAATATAAATTTAATGTAAGGCCCATTTCCAGCCATTATTTTTTCACTTTACTGAAAATGTGAGACACCACTGGACCCTGTTCAAAGTTCACAATTGTGTGAATAATTACACCTCTAACTAAAACATCTCTAAAACAGGGAGACATGTGTCATTTTGAAATAGACCAAACCACCCTATCACCAGTCCTTTCCTTTAAACAATCCAAAGACAATCAATTCAACCAAGCGGCTTTCTCAGTTTTGATGAAAACAAGACCCAAACATCAAAGCAGATTTCTGCTGGTGGATTGTGAAACGAGAAACTGTACAAAGAGAACTGAGGGCCACTCATTTCCTCTGCAGGTGTATAGCCCATCAGGGCCAATCCACAGCAGGACTGCGTGTAGAATGATTTCTTACTGCAGACCAGGAAGAACCTGCGATGATGAGTACCAGACTGCACTTCTGTTTGCCATTGCTGTACAACAAACAGTGGAGAAAAGTGAGTTGATTAAGAGACGAGAAACAGATCTGCGTGGAGAAGGTTTACAGTTATTAAAACATGAAGCTGGGAAGGTGTTGACTACAATGATCTAGAGGAAGACACAGCAAACGGGAGGCGAAAACAACTCAGTGAAATGAGATTCATATCTTGCTTCACTGCTCTAGCAGCCAAACTGTAAGGAATACTATTCTGTGCATTTAAAGACATGAAAAATGATCATTCTAAAAGCTTGTGACATGAGACTGCATGGAGGCATCACAAAAAGCTTCCCAGTAATTTCATGTCTAATGCTTTTGGCGTTAGCTGAGCTAAACTAGAACCTGCCCTTGCCCACAGCCACAATCAGGACTTGTTTGGCGGCCAGGCTAATTCTCTTCTGTGCTAATCTATGTGGAATGCAGGGAGGAATATGGTTGCATTTATACAACTCTCGAGATTTCAGCTGGCCTCTCACCTCTCAGATCGGTCAAAGGTCAGGGTGGACTTTGCTGTCTCTGCATACACCACAAGCCTATCAGAGTAGAGTAAAATAGGAGCACTGCCAGGGCCAATTAGAGCAAGCTGTGCAAATAGATAGCCTTGGTCTGAGTGAGTAAAAGATCAATAACAAAAAGGCCTGTGAAACTGTCAGTGGGCATCCACGTGAGCTTGTGATTGATTGCAATGAAAAGGATATATGTATTGGATGTATGTAATCTTTGCTCTGGATATGTAATGTTCTCCAGGGCACCACATGAGAAGTGCTGGAACTCTCCTTGGTCACAGCAAATATCCTGGCAACACAGATGCTATTCCAGAACAGACCATCTCTTTTGGGTTGTTGTAATGGCAAAGAATAATTCAACCTAATTGTTTATACATATCATTACCGAAAGCGCAAATTCAGCCACAAAAGACTCCATTATCACTTGCGGGATAGCACTAGGCTTTTGCACTCAACGCGTCCAGACGAACAATCAGCATTTGAACTGTTTTGGCCAATGCTGAAATGCCAGCCCGCTGAGCTGGCTCTGTTAACAGTGAGACAGTTTTGTGTGTTCATGCTCTGTGGGCTGGGTCAGCACAGCCAGACACATTACCCAGAGACAAGCAATTCTGCTCAACCCACTGCATCCTGGGACTGCCATGCTGTACATAGCTGTGGTTACAGTTATACAGTAAAACATAACACAGTCATGCATTAAAGGTCAATGTTTTTTTCTCTCTCTTTCTCATACAAACATACCATCACCAGATGATACCTGCTTAAAATTGGCCCTGCGAATCCCTTTAGTTTCTCTGTGAATGTTTGGTTGAAAGTAGCCAAAAAGACACTTTGAGGAAAAATTAACCTGTCTGGGAGAAATGATCAGAGGTCTTTAATATAACATACCCATCATTTCTGATTGAAGCATGTGTAGGTGCTTTCCAGATATGATTGGCCTGACAGGCTACTTTAATTACGAGAGAACACACAAAACAACAGGCCAGGCACTTTGTTTCAAGTTTGTTCACTTTAGATACATAGAATGAAATGAATATTGATATTCACTTAAAACGTTTATGTGAATACATCAGGCAAACCAACGTGTCAGTCATTCACAACCCTTTTCTTGCCTGTCCCAGACACTTCAACCTTTTTGCTTCAGAGTACAGAAGCATTACTTGATCCTCAGATTTTTTAAAGCTTACAAAGAGGTCTTTTGAAGCAAAACTGTCATTACCAAAAGTGGCACCCTATGTTCACACTTTGGGTGGCAAGAACATCAAAACTTGCTCTAACTACCCTAACTACTACTACTGCCGCTCTGTGGCGTATGCGAAGTAGGCGGAGATAGTTTGTTCAGAATGCTTGGCCTTGAAATCTTTTATTCAGAGGTGGCAGCGGTGGCCTAGTGGTTAGGGCGTTAGCTGCATGATCGGAGGATCTGGGGTTCAAACCCCTTCCCAATAGGTTGCCCTGAGGTACCCTTGAGCAAGGTACCGTCCCCGTCACTGCTCCCCGGGCGCTTTCAATAGCTGCCCACTGCTGCACAGGTTTGAGTGTGTATGGGTAAAATGCAGAGGTCCAATTTCGTTGTGGTTCATGTGTGCTGTGCCGTGACCTCGCAATGACAAGGGTAGTCACTTTCACTTTTCACTTTCACAAAGCAAACAAAAATGTACTTCCAACGTACTGAGAAATGAGTCACTGTAGATCAACACAGACTACAGCAAGCAACCCGTGTTATGTTAAGAGTGCAGATATTGAAGTTAGCTGTAACTTTTCTGTATAATGTGAAATTTGGCAAGAAGTAGGATATTGTACACTTGTATTGTACAGCTAGTACAACATTCAATCAGGTTAATTCATTACAAACTGATGAGCTTTAGCCAACATTCTTCAGCCATGGCAAATTTCGATGCTAAATTTAATTTGGAGTTTCCTCCTGTTTTCACAAAGTATATACAGTTCTGTACATCACCAGTTCATCTGGAAAACCAAGAATTTCAGGCCCATTGGTCCATGCTTTGCTTTTTTAACTTATGACTTTGTAAGCAAAGTGAATGAGAAATTTTTTCTCATTCACTTTGCTTTCTTCCTCCATTATCATTAGTAACTTAAGTCACTCTTATTTACTAGAACATCTTGTCTAGAGTGCAGCACTTCTAAAAACCATCTGGTTACCAACAAACCTCATCATTATAATGAAGTTGCCTGCCTCCAAAAACGCACAACTGCTTACCACTGAGAGAGAGTAGCTTACATAGAAAATGACTTTGACACTGTTGCCACTCCCAGTTCCAAACTTGATCAACTATCTAGTTAATCCAGCAATTCTCTGCCAGGCAATTGATTGGTAAAATAGTTCAGTTCTAGTCATTTGGAGTGACTGATGCAGCTCCTCACACAGAGGAAAAGGAGGAAAAGGAGAAGCCACTGTTGTGAGTGTGATCCTCCAGCAACATGGTTTCATGGACAGACAGCATGTATTGGACTGATGTAATGTCCAGGCAGCAGAAGCTTCTTTGTTTGGAGGCTTTTTTATTTGTTAGTTCAACAGAACTTTACTTCACTTGTGCAGCCCTGGCAGGAGAGTCATGATGCTGTGCTATCATCCAGCGGTGATGGATCAGGCCAACTGCACAACAAGTTCTGATTAGAAGGGCTGACATTCCATATATGGGCATTGACATGTATGAATGGATTATACCTTCATCAATTGGTCTTGTAAGCAGATGGGGGGAGCACACTGGTAATTCCCCTACAAAACTCCATCAGTCCCTTAGCAGCTTCTTATTTTTTGAGTAAAATCAGTGTCTGGAGCTGTTCAGCTTTCCTGTGCTATATTGTGCTGAGAGATGAAGAGGAAATGAAATGTGTGACTGCAACACACACATACACATACACATACACACACACACATACACACACACACACACACACACACACACACACACACACACACACACACACACACACGAACACACTCACAGGCACATTCAGCTGCAGGCACAGTCCAGAGTACATTTCCACATTCCCTTAGCTGAGCTTTAACCTTGATCCATAAAGTACCCCTCTCTCTCTCAGGATACATGCACATGTACAAAATATATGCACAATTAGGACCATAAAGCTAAGCTTCTGTACTGTACCCAGGATAGATTTCAGATCTTTACTTTCTCTTGGCATCCTATAAATTCATCCTAATTTAATGTACGTTAACTCCTTGTCTAAAGTGATAGATAGACATTAAAGAGACATCATTCATTTTCCTCTGCATTTCCAGACATGGGCCAGGCTCTCCTCTAATCCTCCACTGAGATAAGATGCTTCTGTCTTAGTAATGGCCTTTTGTTCACAAGTAACTAACTCATAGAGAGCATCTGGCATTCAGAGCTAGCATCTGCTACTAGACTGCCATTCTGGCACTGGGCCATCATACACACCCACAATACACCCTGCTGGTCTCCATCCATAAACGACTTCATTCCAATTTGCAAAGTAGTCTATATTAAGGGAAACTTGAAAACTTCTTCTAAAGTTTCAACCCAAGGCAACCGAATCCTGACAAAGAAGCTAAAAGTAGTGTTTTCCATGCTTGAACGCACCTGGTTGAGTTTATCGGTTACTGTTCAAACCGCTTCATAACTAATTGGCTATATTTCAGCATGGGACAAAACAAGCTGAACCATTATGTGGTTCTCTTAGCCTCTCATTTTTCTAAGGGAAAGAAAGCCAGAAGCTGAATGTGTGATGTGTGCTGCACGTGCTGCCTCCCAGGCATACATTGACTGGTGGGGCATATCCTGCATATGTGTCCCAGCCGCCTCAATATCCACTCGTGCAGCAAACATCGGTGTGATCCAGAGTTCTCCATGATTTGAGAGGCATCCTTTCATCCACTGCTCAAAACAAGAATCAGGGCGCAGCTCAGGAACAGAGTGTGTGAGACCCAGAGCTATCGGCAGCTCCTGGCACTGACCACATCACACGCGGCTGGCCTTCCTCCATACAAAACACAGTGCTCTGTGTTAGCCGTCTTCCAGTGCCCCTAAGACGGTCTGTGAAGGAAAATAAATGTTCCAAAACACTGTTAGTGCTCTAGTCCTGTGCTACGCTGTGTTTATAGGAAGGACTCCTTCCTGTGTTTGAGTCCTTAATGACAAGTGCTCCCATTGACGGAGAAGCTTTTTTTTTGTCCATTATAACAGAGTAAGGTTCGGCGTCACCCTCACTCCACCAGCTGTGTTATTTGACCTTAACGTCTAAAATGGATCGAGAAAACTCTCATTAATACTAAGCAACAAATACTTATTCAGCTATATAGTATACACAAGCTAATTACAGGTTATATATAGTACAGATATATAGAGATAAATTGTATCATAATATGCTTTCTGTCATAATTAATGAATTGAACTAAAGACTATAAAGCTGAACCCTGAACAAAGCAAAAAAAAACAGACCTCTGATTAAAACTGTTGGTCTTTGATCATTTTAATTTTGATAATTATATTAAATAGCAATCCATCACTGAAGGAGAATTGATCCCATTTCAAGTGCATAAACTGTTAATAGTTAATGTTTCAGTAGCTTACACCCTGAGTAAAGGCTCTAAAGAGTGCAATATCTTTTGAAAGAATGGAGCTGGTCTAGCTGCATGACTCTCCATTAAAGACACTCTTCCCTGTTCTGTAGGGGCAGTTCCTGATGGAAACAGCAAAGGCTAAGAAATACACCCTCCGAGGAAGATTGAAGACTGATCATCTTTTTCTCTCATGTTGTCTTTGTCTTTCTCTTCAGCATTCCGTGCTGCTTTTCTTGTTCTGACTTCTTCATTATTCAGTGTGCTTGCAGCCGGTCTTTTTAAATAATTAACGGTCATGCGTTTGGCGAGACTGGGAGCGTCCCAGGGACATCTGCAATGCACCTCTATGCAGCTAAAAGCAGGTCAGTACAGGAGCTGAAAAGACAAGCTCTGATCCACAAAAAGCATTTGTATTTTGAAAATACTTTTTACAGGGACACCCAGGACAAAGCTGAAGTCTGCTCCAGATTTACCCACTTTAAAACAACCCAGTAAGAGCCAAGTTAGAGCCAGCACACCACATGACCTCACAACCATATGTGCCTCAGCAGGAGGCACATGCTCTTTTCAAGAGCAATACGATGCCACAGACCAAGGCTCAATTAAACACATTCCATGTCTGCTAAAAGGTGCCCATCATCCTGGCCAGGAGATACTCAGTGAGTAGGGAGACATGTTATGGGGCCAGAGCCTCAGGGAACCTCCACAGCATGCCTGTAATTGGCTCACGAGTGAAGAGAACTGGGCTCAGGCCAGTGAGCCAGAAGACAACTGGAGGTCCTGTACCCAGACTGCACTCGCCCACCCCATCCAAACCGCAGGGCACACCACTGTAGAACAAAATTTTCTTTGATTCTCCTTTTCAGGATTTAATAGCAAATTCTTAACTACTAGAGTCAGACTAACACCAGAACAGAGGCTATTAACCTAAGGATACACTGACCCTGAACTGTAGCAGTACTGTTACTGGGAGACCTGAGCCCTAATCCTCTCAAATGAATCATCTATGCCTAGATTTTATTAAAATGTAAGTGAAGAGTTAACCAGAAACTGAAAGCAGCCTAACTAAGCCTCAAAAGCTGTTACGATCTAGGGAAATGTGCACATATCACTGCAAGATCTAGAAGTGGACATTGGGACAGGATACATGGTTGTAGGTCAGACTGAACAGTCAGATTACAGTACAGTTCTTCAGGTTACAGGTAACAAGAGATTGGTCACAAAAAAGATTAATCAGAGTGTCTCACCTGACTGTAGGCCAGAATATTTATTTATCACCTTGCCAATACAGTTGGCATTATTAGACAACAAAATGAAAAATATTGGTTGTAAAATAGCTCAGTACACAATTTTTATTTAACTTTGTTCTCCATAGCCCAGAAAAAATGAAAGGGCCACCAGATCTTTTCAGGATCATTTAGCATTAGGAGATTAATCACATTTAATCCCTTAATTTACCTTCAAGCATAAATTGTAATAGTTTGCCAAAATGCAGCCCGTAGTGCAGGTTTAGGCTGGACATTTCTTTTCTGCTAAAATATCAGACATTCATTTACTTCACTTTTAGTTCATTCCACTCACATACAATAGACCTGTGGCCTAGTGGTTAGGGAGTTGGCCCTGCATCGGAAGATTGTGGGTTCGATTCCCACGCAAGTAGGTTGCCCTGAGGTTCCCCTGCGCAAGGTACCGTCCCCGTCACTGCTCCCTGGGCGCTTTCAATAGCTGCCCACTGCTGCACGGTGTTTGTGTGCATGGGTTAAAAGCAGAGGTCCAAATTCGTTGTGGTTCATGCTTGCTGTGCTGTGACCTCGCAATGACAAGGGTTGTCACTTTCACTTTTTCATCTTCATGCATATACATGTTTTGCATGGTGTGAATATACAGTGTGAGACAGGCTGTGTATTGCAGTTAAAAGCAACGTTTCCAGTTGACTTAACTTAATGCCCTATTACAAGACAGTGGTGTTTAATCTGACTTTGCTGAAATGGGGATTAAATCTCTGCTTGATATTTCACTGAAGGTCAACAGAACATCTGTGAGATAAACCAAATGCAGCTTGTTACAGGGCTTTGCGGTTTAATGGTGATAAACAGGCATCTTATCTCTGTGGGGTAGTCCACAGACTTTTTCACACAGATTACGTAATTTCCCTACTGAAATGATAAAGGGATCTTCGTACTGAAGAGGGACCCTCAGGACGCAGAGAGCAAATGAACTACTTTGCTCCTTCCTTCTCTAAGTAACTCCGCCTGCTCCAGCTGAGAGAGCTCTGAGGTCCTAGGATAAAGAGCCTTTCAGTCTGCTCCACAATCTCATGATCAACAGCCAGGGAGTGACATAGTCACTAATGGGTACAATAAGCCATCCCCTTGCCTCATCATAGGATAAGAACTCACCAACATGCAAAGCATTTGAGCGCAGTCAAACATGGCCAAGCATATGCTACTAAAAAGTATGTAGCCAAAGGGAACAATAAATTATGAGCCATCAGGAATCAGTGGTATTTCTGTGCAGACCACAACCATGCTGGACTGCACGGAAAAGAAGCAGCCTGGAGACAAAGCGCATTCCATTCTCCCTCTTGCTACAAACTGTTTCTACTTCTAAAGAAGGATTGCATTAGAACTTACACCACTTACATCTACTAACAAGAACAGAGCTGATGGCTAACATTCAAGAGACAAAAACAGCCCACGCAGCTCCTAAGCACAGTTAGATGTATCATGAACTCTGCAGGCTACAATGCTGTGTAATCTAATTCAGGATGATATCAAGGAAAAGACTGAACAGTTGTTGGACAGTGTAAACACATGATGTAAACTGAAATATGAGCTGATGTGACAGAAACTCCCCAGACCCATCCACCATTCCAGAAGACGAGACGCAACAGGAAAAAGCCCTTCTTTTGTGTGTGTGTGTGTGTGTGTGTGTGTGTGTGTGTGTAACACTAAGGCTAGTACAGCAGCACATTCTAGACCAAATCCAGATTACAATCAAGCCAAAATTGATCCAGGCCAGCATCTGTGGGATAAGAGGGGGTGGAGGAAATGTGGGGGAATTCTCCTAACGCAGGCACACAGAGGGACTTTTCAGTGCTCCAGAGAGTGTAGTGGTCAGCCACAGCAAGTTCGCTGTGGTCTTCAGTGCTGCGTGGGGTAGGCTTTGTAAACCTATACAAAATGTTAATGCCCCCCCCAAGTGCAAACTCAATAGAGAGTTCTGTCCTTTTCCTATTGAGCATCACATGATGGTAGAGCAAATTCTGAGCACAGTAGAAGGAAGGGGGATGTCTGAGACAAGAAGAGGAAAAAGTGTGGGGGGGCTTGCAAAGACAGGATGGGCAGGGTCTAAGTGCAGCAGGGGAGCAGACATATTTTCTCATGACATCGACGAAAGGGCCATCCTGACAGGAAGCTTCGCAGCGCTCCAGTCATTTCTGTTCTCGTCTGCTTCGGGCCTTTCCATCCTCTTCCTCTGAAGACTTGCTGTCTAATTAATATTTCAATGAGGGGAAAAACAGGTGGCACAGAACAACTTTACTTTGTTTAGACAATTTTTAATCATGTATAAATTCTATTATTATGAAGACTGGACCTGTAACAAAACTGTAAAACACATTAAATTTATATAACCCTTTCTTAATCACTTAATCAAGTTCCGTTTATTAATTATATATTCAGTATATTTAACAGTAGTGATACAAGAACGCCTGTAGACACACTCTCTCTCAGTTGTTTACACAGATAATGGCGAGGATTTTGTGTGTGTGTCTGTGTGTGTGTGTGTGTGTTTGTAAGCAAATCTATGTGGTGAATAATCAGACTGCTGAACAGGCCTGTGGTTAACCTTCTTATCATTTATCAAAGAAAAAGACAAAAAAAAGAAATATATAAATAGCCATTTGGACTGGAAAACCATTAACTGAGACTGTTTCATTAACTGTAAGCATTTGGCCAATACTCCCTGCGACGGGCTGGCGACCTGTCCAGGGTGCGTCCCCCGTCCTCGCCTTGTGTGCGCTGGGTTGGACACCAGCACTCCCCCGCGACCCCGTTTGGGACAAGCGGCAGAAAATGGATGGATGGATGGATTTGGCCAATACAAGTTTTAAAACATGTCTGTTGTTGAATTAGTTTTTTGGCCAGGTCTGTTTGTGGCTTACTATGCGAGGGTTATCATAGCATCCATAATATGATAATGAGTATTATTGGAAAAAGACACAGTGGAATTTATTGTAACACTGTTGTATCTCCTACCTATTGCTACTTTGGTAGAAAAGCTAACTCTGTTCTGATCTGAGGGTCTGCTCTGCATCTTGCTTAGAGAGACCTTCAAAAGGTCAGCCAGATTCATTAAAGAACACAAAAAGCTTATTGAGTAAAGATCTCTCTGAACACACCCACTCTGCAAAAATGAACCTTTTAGAAAAAAAAAGGTACCATTAAACTCTTCAGGGCGTTCACAAACTAAAGCAAACAAAGTGATCAGGGGTTTATTCATTACAAGCTATAGGATTCAGCAAAAAAACCTTCCTCATACATAAACCAGAATATAGACTGAGTATAGAAAAAAACATGTTGTTTTCTTCTGGACCCTCCTATCTTGCTCTGTCTTAGACCCCACCTCCATACTGCTTTCTCCAGAGACCCGGTCAGGAAGCGTCATGTTTGTTCCAAAGCAAATTCCACAAATACCAGAATGGATCTTAAGGGAGGAAACATTTCCCCAACAGTCACTGAGGACAGCGGTGAATGTACATTACACCACATGCTGACATTCACCGCATAAACAAACAAGGTTCCAATAACACACGTCAATGACTCTCAATGTCTCTTCGTTGCTGGACTGTCCAGAGGCAGGCCTGGAATGCCACCCTCACTCACAGCTGTCCTCCAGTATTTGAGGTGTACTTTCTAGCAACAGTTTATCACTTCCAGAAAAAAGGAAAGACAAAGCTATGTTCACAAAGGCTATGCTATCAGAATTTTTTGAGACAGGCACAATTCCCGTATAAATCAGCTGAGCTCCTCAGGCAACACAGAGCGATTACTTCATATGCCAATCTGATTGCCAGGGTGGGCTTTCTGAGCAAACTCAATTATTTCCTCCATATCACACTCAAGACTGGCACACCCCGCACTGTGACACGCCTCATTATTCCCTGAAGGTCAGCTCGAACATACAGAGCTCATGAGATTCAGCTGGACATAGAGGTGTGAGGCCACTTGTAACATCTCAAGAAAACAAGGTTAGAAGTGGTGATTGATGAATACAACTCAGATTGACGACTGGTTTCATTCTGGAAGAGTTAAATCCACAATTAATGACTCTGATGCTGTTGCTGTATGTTTGATTAGAGGCTAAAATGGAGAATAACACAGAAGTACTTAACTGATTAAAGTAATCAGAGCAGAGTCCATGTTGCGTCACAGCTAATGTGCATAATTATGATAATTATAAGTCTTTACAAAAATATATTCTCCAAAAGGCAATGAAAAACCCTGTCACCCATTGAAGTGTTTTCTTTGAGTGAGGTATCGATGCTCAGTTAAAAAATGAAGGAAGAAAAATGTATGAGCCCCAGGAAAAAATATGTTTAAGTTTAGAGATCAGACATGTTGAGAAGGTTTTGATAAAATGAGATCCAATCAAATCAGGATTGCTTCCTGTACAGAGCTCATGGTCTCGGGGAGCGAAAAAAAAAATACTACCCTGGCCAAGAGTAACAACCACAGTGCCTGCATTCAGTGAGGAGGCATCCATATGTTTGTGTTCATATATCCATAGCTGCACAAATTTGCATCGCATTACAGCTAGCTCCACCAGTAAGCCGATGGACCGACATGTGAGGATTGATTCTGTCACAGCCCGTTTTAAAACTGGAATCACAACACATCTGTATAGTCCTGAATGAATATAAGTCCACCTCTACAGCTGTGATATAACATATGATAACCAGGGATGATGTCAGTCACATCTTTTGTTGGCTGATTAGCCTAGAGTTCCTCAGACTCATTAATCCAGAGTTAAATCATAAATGGCAAGGTGCCAGCACGCTCAGCTGAATGCCAAGTTTGGCCATTTCTGCAGTACTTGTTTTACATATGCATGCACAGGAAATATCCATTTTGGCGAAAACTGCTTTCAGGCTGTTCAGAAGTGATGCCAAGGCAACAACAAGACCAGAACCCACAGCCACAGGAAGAGAAACAGAGAGATTGAGAGATGAAGAGGATGAAGAACAGCTTTACAGAGACATCCAAAGTAAAACTGGATGTTACCCAATGAAGAAGGAAAATGGCCATCTTAATATGTCACAGATGGCACTCACTAAAAGAAGAATTAGAAAGGAAACACCAAGCTAAGAAAACAACCCAGAATTTTATGTTCAGTCAGATCATGTCAGTATGCTCTAAAAGACATGTCCACTTTATTAGTATAATGAAAATGTCACATGCAGAAGTCTCTCTGAATTTGTGTTTTCTCATAATTCAAAAGGCTGGAATTACAGTCACTGGCATCTTCACAGGCCAAAGACTGTGAGCTACCACCAAACACAAAAGCACCAGCTTAACGTCCAGAAACTTCTCTATAGAACCAAAGTGAAATCTTGCCAAGAGGCCCTAAATGAGCTGCACCCCTAAAGGGGAACACAGCTCGATCACTCTGCGGGTGCAGTGGAAAATCCTGCCACAGCACTGTCTCTTTAAGGCTCTTTAGCCTCCCCACTGGTAGAGCCAGAAAACCGAAGCCCTGTATGAGGCACTGCCAGCGCCACTGTGGGCTGGTACCGCAGCAGCAATGGAGCCAGTGCTGCAGTGATTAGTGACACCAGGTCTCTTCTTACATTATTTTACGCCCATGTAATTTATTGGAATAATGTCAAATAAAGTGCAAGTCCTGAACAGTTGATACCAAACTGTATTTGAATATATATATATATACCAAGGTCTTTCAGATACCAGGGTATTGGCTGGTACTCTATTTAACAATGATGTTTGATGGCTTTGACTGAGCTAGTTGTTTGTTTTTTTGTACTTTTAACCAGAACCAGAGCAACCTGTTTTGTTTCATAACGGTAAATACATAAATTACAAATGACTAAATATTTGTGGTTTGCCAATAAATTCTAATTATGGCATGTTAGCCGTAGTTCAGAGTTAAGGAACTGTGGCATTTTTAATATATGTGACTGGTAACATATCCACAATTTGTTGGGCGCTAAATTAATCATTCAGTCAGGGTTTCACTTTGCCTATAAAAATGCAGGCTCAACTCCAAGAGTTGAATGTCTGTACATATCTGCATCATCAGGAGTATACGTGTACATGTGTCTGTTAGGATAATGGCATCTGGCACACAGCTGTGGGCAACTCCTTCAGAGACAGAGTCTCTGTGAGTAAGCTTGCAGGGCTAAGACAAGCCTTACAAGACACGCTGGCTCTTGACGCCGGCTCATCCAGGACACTTTAAAAACGTCCAACAGCATTCTTTCACATAAGGCTGATATGAAGCATTCCCTAATATACCCACATCATAGAATAGTTTTAGTTACGCATTCCTCGCTGCAGTGATAATTTAAGTAGGCTGAGTAGACTTCATAATTTGATGTCATTTAATCTAAATCTGTGACCTGTCAGAGAGAGTCATAAAGAGAATTATTAATTTCTGCTTGTCTTGCCAAAAGCTAAAAGCAGACATCAGGGAATACATTCTTACAAATAATGGCTCTTAATGGTTCTTGGCTTGTATGAAGATTTAGAAAAAACCTTTACATGGTTTTAAAGTTTTCCACAATGAAGTGCTTCTTCACACTTGCATATCACATTTACAAAAATGGTTCTCTTAAAGAACCATTGACTGATAGCTCCGTTTAAGGAACCAAGAGTGGCTCCAAAAACTCTGTGGCACTTCTGTTTTCAAACAGTGTAGTAGTACATATTACACAATAAGGTCTAGGGAGGGTTTGTGGCTTCATGATCAGTCGAATGACTCACTGTAACCTGTGGTAGTAACCATACCCGCTGGAATAATTTGCAAGTGAGAAAAAAAACTTAACCTTCACCACACTTCAGGCGGTGGAGACAGTTTGGCCAGACTGATCATGGTCTGCATACTGAAAATAGACCTGTTTTATTTACCTGTTTCTTTTAGTAAGAGCTGCATTGTCCCCACTCTAGGCTTCCTGAAGTTCATCACAGGACATCCCAGTCAACATTAGTCAGAGACTGGAAGAATGGTGGACTTCCTTAACTAAAGGGCTGATCTCTCAGAGCTGGGCCTTAATGAGAAAAGAGGGAGAAGGGGCCGACGGCCTGTTCTTCACCCCCTCCGCCTCAGAAGCATTCCTCAGCTACAGAGGAGGCATCCCTAAATACCGCTTCCTGCCAAGAACAATTAATCTGTGCTCTCAGGACCCAAATATAGCACATCTATAGACCTCAAGTCTCAGCCTCACACGTCTCCCTCTTGGAGTTTGTACAACACACACTTCCTCCTAGCTTCTAGGAAATGTGAACAATCTGAAGCATTGACATAAAAAAGCAAGAGCAATCAATCTTTACTGCCTTTAGCATGTGAATGGTGAAATATCTTCAGCACTATATCAACCCCACCATAGCAGTGGCTTGCTATAAAGTATGAGTGCAGCTGGAATGTACTTGGAGTGTAATGTACATGAATACTGTGTGTAAGTAAGGCGGTATGTACCTCCTGTCAACAATCAAGACGTTCCAGCCTGGAAATCAGCTTTAAATCGGCACGCACCAGTTAAGGACAGAGGTGAAGCAGGTAGAAGAGGCCGTAGTAAGACCTGACCCTGTAACATGTGTCCGCTAGCTAGAGTCAGCCATTCTAGTTCTCCCATTGTTTGGCTATTAAGAACTGACAGCTGAAGTTCCAGTGCTTCTTATGTGATGGCTATCTCAATGCTGTTTGTCTTCCCAGACAAAGGAAGGCAAGGATGTCTCCTGCTGCTTTAGTGAGACCCACAAATCAGGCCTGGGATACCAGCACCATGCCATGCCAGTAAATACAGGCTTCAAACAGGCTCGTGCTCGCCCGTCATCATGCACAAAATCGCACAATGACTAAGCTCCAGTTACTGTTTGCGTGCTCTCTTGTCCTCTAAATGTATTCTTACTCATAGTGACTTTCCTAAGATATTCCAGGAAATCCGCTACTGGGTGAGGACTTTTTCATCCAGAGACATTCCACTCCCAAAACTATAAAGGATAACAAGGTAACAAGGTGCTGCATAAGGTTCCATATATGCTGTGCCATCAGATTGCCTTTCATAACAACACTGTGAGACAAATAGTCCTAAAGCAGTGCTCAAACAAAAAAAAAACAAAAAAAAAATTGAACAAGCCCTTTAAAAAGCCTGGCAGCTGATGGATGATAAGGATGCATATAAATAACATCTTTTGTTTCTTCTATATATTCTATCTATATATCATGACTGGAATAGGACAAGTTATTCAATAAAGTATGGAACATAAAGCATCTACAAAAAAACACCAACTTAAATTTGATTAAAAAATAAATAAATAAATCAGTGAGTTACAGTAAAATAGGGCAGTGAGGCAGAACAGACTAGAACAGAACAGGGCATTGTGGAATACAACAGTCCTAATCCTGGAGTGAAAGTGAGTTGGAGTAGAATTTTTAAACACAGATAAACTTTAAAAAGACATGCTGACAATACCCACATAAATCCTCCATACCACCTAGGTTAAACATTTCAACAGGAGAATAATGTGCACTTTCAGCGAGACACTGGTACCAAGGAGTTACGGATAAACAACACCTTTCAGTTTAGACTAATATCTGATGGTTTCTTCTACGCAATGATGGCGTCAGTAGGAATTCTTAACACCCCAAACACTCCAAAGCAAAGCAATGGGCCAAAATAAGTAAAAAGGCTGGTTGGCCTAAAGCTGTGCAGTCAAGCAAGTCCCTCTTTGTTTGTTGGTAAAACCCAAAATAGAACAATAGAGCTGCTCTGGAATGAGAGGGGCTGCTGCCGCTTGCCTTTCACCAATTTGCAAGAAAAGCACATTCTGTGTTACGGTTTGTCTCGGGTGTTTTAAAGTCACATTCTCCACATGGTTTACGTCTCAAGCCTTTCTGCAAATATGGGATCATGTGAATGCTGTGTTCACATGTCAGAACTTCCCAAGCCAGCGATCATTTTTTGCGATTGAGAAGTCCTGTGAAAGCAGACTGTTCTCAGGCTGGAGCTTGACAGGAGAAGCAGCAGAAAACTAAGCCCTGGATTTTTTATGCTTTACGTGCTACTGAGATGCTCTACGTTCTGCTTAATGAGTGTTCTGTGTCACTCATCAATAAGTGGCACCTTCTCAACAAATTCATACAAATCAGTGACAGTAAGACACTTTGTCAGTAAGGCTGGGTCAGGTCTTAAAACTTCTTAAAACGTCTTCTGGCAGTCTTCAGACTTGGAGTAATGTTCCTCAGTACTGCCTTTGAGACTCATTAGCTTGATGTTTGGGCTCAAGTTTCTATTAAACTGCCCAGGCCTACAGTGTTAAATGCGACAGACTAAATATCCTGAGAATGCTGCATGCTATAGAGAAGAGTGGCAGTGTGCAATTCCAGAGAGGGTTTCCGGTGCAAACATATCCTTTTCAGAAGCTTTGTAATCCAACTGCACTGATTTTTTGAAGACTTTGTAAAATAAGTCCATGATGATAAATCCAACACTGAATGTTAATATATTCATATGTTGATATATTATGCCGAATGTTAATTTATATTATAAATACACAGAAAATGCATGTTTATCCATTTCACCATGTATAGCTTTTGTAATTTGCATGTTAGTAAGTCAAACAGACAATCCCATTATGCCTTGTGTTTAATCCATTCACCAATCAGAAGGTGTTTCTTATTATGTGTTTCTCAAATGTATTGTCCAATGTCCAATTACTCAAAGTAATAGATCATGAGTTTAGACCCCAGGGAGGTAATCATGGACACGGGGCAGGGGTTCCTCTACATGAATTGGGGTGTACATATTATTCACTGTTCATATATTACAATGAGAGCGAGTTGACATCTCTTATGTTTGGCTGTCAGCAGCCTGTGGACACTCAACTTGCAGAAGTGCAGCTGCCTCAAATATGCATGGTTCAGTTTAAACATAGAGAGAGAAAAAAAAAACAAAGAACACAAAATAGTCTTGAATCATATAATAAATACCCCCCAAATTAAATGTATGGTATTCTTTGTTCTTTCTTCATTTCATTGCAGTTATCACCAGTCCACACTCAAAAAAAATACCACTCCCATGTCTCTTTTATCAGATCACATGACTGGTTTTGCACTATAAGTGGCACAAAGACGCATCAAGTGTAACTGAATTACTTACTGCTATTTTAATGCATATAATAGGAAAGAACATGGAGAAAAATCTTGGGAATGTACTTAATCAGAAGTGTTATGATAAAAAAAAACATTTAGCAGTTAGCACAAAAGAGAACTCAGAATATGTTGCTTGTTTTAGTGAAGTAAAACAGAATTTCAGTATAGTAGCCCTTCATTCACACGCACGCATGCAAATATAATCTGCTGCTTAAAATGAGTACAGAAGACAACAAATGATGCAAAACTACAGAATGTGGTTCTTCAGAGTTGTTGTCTTCCATGAAACACCAGCATGTCCAATCAGCCAGGACAACCTGTCAGAGCACTACAGACAAATCTTATTCATGTACAGTTGGGAGGATGTGACACTGAAGAGAACATCCTCCTTAAGATTCATTACTCATTCATTAATGTGCTGCAAAAAAAAATATTTTGAGATGGGGTCATCACATTGCACACCAACCACAATTTCAGATGATCTAACCTAAAGAAATTCAGTTTAGTTATACATGTTCAGGTACATCAGTGGTCGCTAGTTTTCATCCTGAAGATCTAATAGAGTATCTAATACAATATTTACATTTTTATTGCATAACTTGATAGCCTGATGACTTCCTGACAGGACCAAGAAAATGTTACAATTAATGAAATTACTCATCAAAAACTCTGTAATAACCCAACAACAAAAAAAACTTACTGGTTTAGGTATTGCAACCTGCAAGATCACTACTGCACCGGTCAATACTTCAGTAACAACTAACAAACCACATGGTGAGCCTGTAAAGTGTGTCATTGGATTCTAATAGATCTCCAGGACCAAAGTCACCAACCAATGATAAAAATGGTGCTTATCTCAGAGAGGGACAAATCGGCACCAGTGGCCTGAAATCCAGGTAGGTGCTGCCCACTTTTGGAAAAGTCTGCATTGTCAGCAAGAAAGGAAAAAGGACTTACGTCAAAGGCTTCGCGTCTCAGCCCCTCTGTGTTCCTCAACCAGCAACGGCTCAGCTCACTCAGCTCCAAGATTGGCTGCACCTTAAGGCGCACGGTATCACCAGACTGCCGAATCATCTCCACAATATCATCCCTGTTCTTATTTTCCACATTGCGCCCATTGATTTCTACCAGGCGGTCACCGGGCACCAGGCCCAAGGCGAGGTCCTTGGTACCAGCCCCAGGCTCAGCAAAGTGTACGACACGTCTGTACACTCCTCCATCTGTGCCACGGTCCAGCATGGTTGTTCGACGCAGGGAGAAGCCAAAGTCGCCAGTGTTGCGCCTCTGGAGCTCTAGCTCCCTCACCTCAGGCTTTGGTGGAGGGACAACGGTAGGAAGGCGCAAGTCTGCTGGAAATGTCTTCTCCACCACCTCTGGGATGTGGACCTTCTTGGCAGGAACTGGCTGCTGCGGGAGGCTCTGCTTCCGCTGCTGTAAGTCCAGGAGTTTGACCTCTACTTGAGGGGAAGGGGCAGCAGAATTCTGCCCAGATGGTGTAGAACCTTCTGAAAGACTCTCCTCTTTACTCCTCTGGGAAAAAGAAAAGCGCTTCATAATTTGGCCCATTTGCGTGTTCTGCATGGCCAAAGATCCAAATCTAGCTGCCCGTTCCTTTACAGAAGCGCGGTGGCCATCCTGGCCATAATCCCCCTTAAGGTCATCGCTGGAGCTGGCCGCACTGAGCTGGTCGGCATCCAGGACCATGCTGCTGCGGTTACTAAGGCCATCAGATTCTATGTCTGTCAGGCTGAGCTCAGTGCTGCTGGCTACTTTAATCGGGATGGGGTTGGAAATCTCCAGCTTGTTCCTGGAGTCCCGCTTGGAGCTGCGGTTCAGGTTGAAAAACCCCCTTCTCATGCTCATTTCGTCAAGGCTGCGAAGCTCTGCAGCAGACATTCTTTCCCGCTTATCTTTCTTGTCCTTTTTCTCCTTCCTCCCCACATCCTTTTCTTTGTCTTTTTTGATCAAGTTGAACATGGTTTGTCTCTAATGACGGCACGTCCCACTGTTGTGGCCCTGATATGTGTAAAGGTAAGGGATTGTTCCATACAGAGACGGGGTGTCTAATGTAAGTCTGAATTAATGAAGCCTGCAGGGGGAAAAAAAGTCAGACAATGTCATATTTGAAAAACTAATGTGTTCTAACCATTTCTACAAACACTTCACCAAGCAATTGAAAGAGACGGCACCAAAAGGCTGTAATCTGCATGTTAAAGTAATAAATGTTTTATAAATGATTATAATAGCATTAATAATAACACCAGGGGTTCACACGTAAAGGCTTAATGCGGGCTTATGAAAGCAACAGGCCTCTAAATACCAGCTAAACACCAGCTTAACAGTCCCCCATCAGTGGGAAACATCCCAACAACTCCCATAGACAAATTCCTCCCCTAAAAGACAGACGGCCTTTCTGCCACACCTATGAAATGTCAAACACTATTTAACTAGACTTCTACGTTTGTTCACAGCATAACACTTCAAATGACAACATCTCCATTCACAGCACCTCCATCAACTCGGCTCTAAAGGCCAGGACAGTCCAGCCGCCCAAGGCCAGTACTCGGTACTGTTAACCTGAGATGAAGGTGAAGAAATCTGAGACCACACACTTCATCACTGAAGTGAGATGAACACCGAAGGCCACATGCAGGGCAGTGGACATTGCTGGCTCTATTGTTCTTCTGCAGAAAGCACACAGCGGCACTGATGAGCCAGTGAGCTTCACCCAGAGCAGGGATGAGTCTGGTTCAGCAGCACGTGTCGAGGTGTGATCAGCACTGAGTGCACTGACAGCAAGCCTCGTCTTGCTGGGTTTTGCTCCCCGACTCAGGTCTCCGCAGGCCCGAGAAGCAGGACGTTTCCAGAGGAGCGTGTAGAGAAGAGCCGCAGTGCTGAGAGACAAGCTCGCTGTTCCTCCCTGCTGCGTTTCGCAGCAGCTCAGGACAAAGAGGAGACATGAGCACAGCGGCTTTAGTGCGGCGTTATGAAGGCCTAGCAGAGCCGGGCTGCTCCTCGGGTTCTCCAGACTGGAGGAAAATCCTGACCCTGAGTCTGACCATCAGGGGCTCAGAGACCCTCGCCATCACCGCCGGAGCTGGGACTGCCCAGATCCGTCCCAAGCGGCTTCTGCACAGACACTTTGTAGCGAACGTGAGCAATATTTACAAAAACAAAAAACAATGAAACGAAAACAGAAATCCAGCGGTTTCATCTCGCTGCGGTTAGCAGGCAGGCTAACAGCGGTTAGCGCCACTCACTGCCCATTATCCAGCCCAACAGCGATAATGACATCAATCACTCACTAATAATAATAACAACAATAACACAGCGCGACCGCGGGATCTGAAAACATCTTCGGTCCAAACTTACACACGAGCGCAGCGCGGCTCCACATTAAACAGCAGCAGAGCCTGGACTCTGCACAAACCCGCTCGGACTCGCCGCTGTCCAATGAGTGTTTATGAGTGGAGCATGGGCAGGGCTGGGCGCGCGCGCGTGTGTGTGTGTGCGCGCGCGTGTGTGTTAAAACAGCAGCCGCTTTGGAAATGTGTGATAAAGGCAGACGGCTCGCCTCGTGGTTCGCACAAAGGGCGGCCCCTGCTGGTGGACCTGTGGAACTGCAGCGGGACTGAACATCAACGAGCAGGTTAATCACCCCAAAAAATCATCCACGTCGCAGAAAAACACATTCTTTATGATGTTTCATGAACTTGGGCCACTAGGGATGCACAAGCCAGTGTATTTCTTCGTGCCGGTCCCAAGCCCGGATAAATGGGGAGGGTTACGTCAGGAAGGGCATCCGGTGTAAAACTGGGAGTGTTGGAGTCCATCCCAGCTCACACAGGGCGAAGGACCGGACACACACCCTGGACAGGTCGCCAGCCCATCGCAGGGGGGAGCATGACGGGGAGGCCACCGCTGCCCCATAGAAACTGGACTATTGTTGGCCAAAGGAGAAGAAGAGGAGGAAGGCATGTCCAGAGGGAGGAGGAGAGAAAGAAGTGCAGGAGAGTGGAAGTGAAGGGAGGGACTTTGAATGTTGGCAGCATGACTGGTAAAGATAGAGAATGAGCTGATATGATGGAGAGAAGGAAGGTTGATGTTTTGTGTGAGGGAGACTAGATGGAAGGGTAGAAAGGCCAGGAGTATTGGAGGAGGGTTTAAATGATTTTACCATGGTGTGGATGGAAGGAGGACTGGGGGAGGTGTTATCCTGAAGGAAGAGTATGTGAAGAGTTTTGGAGGTGAAGAGGATGTCAGGGATGGTGATGAGTTTGAAGCTGGAAGTTGAAGGTCTGATGATGAATGTTGTTAGTGCTTATGCTCCACAAATAAGCACTTACAACATTCATCATCACACCTTCAACTTCCAGCTTCAAACTCATCACCATCCCTGACATCCTCTTCACCTCCGAAACTCTTCACATACACATGATGGTGAAGGGAACAGAGGTGATGAGGAGGTGATATATGGTATCAACGATAGGAATGCTGAAGGTCAGATGGTTGTAGATTTTGCAAAAAGGATGGAAACGGCTGTAGTTAATACTTATTTTAAGAAGAGGGAGGAGCACAGGATGACGTATAAGAGTGGAGGAAGATGCTCACAGGTGGATTATATCCTTTGCAGGATGGTCAGCCTGAAGGAGATTGGAGACTGCAAAGTAGTGACAGGGGAGAGTGTAGCTAAACAGCATAGGATGGTGATAAGTAGGATGACCTTGGAGGAAGAGGAGGAAATGAAAGGCAGAGTCAAGGATTAAATGCTGGAAGCTGAAGAATTAGGGAAAGAGTAGTGGAAGCTAGGTTAATAAAAGAGATGATGATTAGTGAGTAGCAGCAGGGTTTTCTGTGGAAATGTTTGCTCTGAGGGTGTGATGGAGAAATACAGAGAAGGTCAGAAAGAGTTGCATTTTGCCTTTGTGGACTTTGTGGAGGTGTGATTTTGTATGAGGAAGTCAGGCGTGTCAGAGAAATATGTCAGAGTAGAACAAAATATGTATGAGGGCAGTGAGATGGTGGTGAGGTCTGCAGTAGGAGTGATGGATGCAATTCTTGGTGGCCATGGTAATGGACAGGTCAAAAGACAAGGTTAAACAAGACTATGATGTTGGCTAATGGTATTGTGATCCATTAGCCAACATCATCTTACTCTTACCAAGAGAGTAAGAGTAGGGGGCAGCTTGAAGAGACCCTGAAGAGATGGAGAAATGTTTTAGAGAGGAGAGGAATAAAAGTGACCAGGACAAAGACAGAATACGTGTGTGAATGAATGGGAAGAAAGTGAAGTGGTTAAATGAATTTTTGGGAGCAGCAGTGGCCTATGGAGTTGGCCCCAGGATCAGAATATCATGGGTTAGAATCCCAGACCAGTAGGTTGCCCTGAGGTACCCTTGAGCAAAGTACCTTCCCCATCACTGCATAACTTGTGTGTGGGTTAAACGCAGAGGTGAAATTTTATTGTGGTTCACTGTGTGTTGTGCCCTCCCTTTCACTTCACTTTCACAATTTAAATACTTGGGATCAACAGTTCACGGCAGTGTGGAAGAGAGGTGAAGAAGAGAGTGCTGGATGTTGAAGATGGAGCTGCATGGCAATAGGGTCCTCAACCAAAGATGTCTACTATTGGTTGGAGTGAGGAAGATGCAGAGGACTGTAAAGAAATGGAGATCCGAAAGAGGAAGAACAAGAAGTTAGATCAACAGCAGCAACATTAACAACTGTAATAAGTCATATCAGTTAGAATGTTGATGAAACTTATCTTTGATCTGTGCACACTGACATAATACACATATGGCATAATACATATACACACAGCCCTGTACAGTACACTACAGTACACTACAGAATATATTTGGATGCATATAACAAAATAAATTAAATTGTATTACAAGAAAGCAATAAGAAACCTACATTTACATTACATTTGTGGCATTTAGCAGACGCTCTTATCCAGAGCGACTTCCATGTCCTAATTACAGGGACAGTCCCCCTGGAGCAACTCAGGGTTAAGGGTCTTGCTCAGGTCTATGCTCCTCTTGAGCCATAGGTCCATAGGCAAGTATCCTACCACTAGACCACCACCACCCACCCCCCACCCCCCATACTAATGTACACATGTAAACCAATGTAAATGTGACTGGTTATATTGTATAGCCTGTAATAACACATTATTTACCAACAAAGGCTCAAACCATTAATTATAACATGATTTTTCAGATCTGTCATTCACGGACATTCACGTTGGGTTAGAATTATTTTTAGTAAAGTTAGAATTTGAGTCCCTGCCAGAAAATATTTACTTTGTGGTGTAAATAAAAAGAAATTACTATGGGCCAAACAACAAACACTGGAGTGTGAAAGTAAATTTCAATTTGCTGGAACTGATGGGGTTATTTCAAATGGTGGATGGGCAAAAGGGCAAGCACAGAATGTGTTGTTCCTACAGCGAAATCAGAGATGACTTATTCCAAATTAAAAGAAAATGATCATTCTTCTATAATATACAATTCTTACTGGTTTATGTATCACTGGACAAAATGTAGAGAGACTGCTGGAAAAGCTGGAGCCAAATCCTTTGTGTGTATTATCACATTTGACCAGTGAATTGGATTCTGATGAGGTCTTCTGAGTAAGCTTCTTAAAGAGGCTACCTGAATGTTTTTTGCTCTTTCTGTGCAAAAGTGGACTTTCACTAAACAGTAGGAGTGAGGGGTTTAATGACAGCAAGGCTGTGTATCAATCCCATCATTTAGATCTTAATGAAATTAAGTGAACACACAGTGAACCACAATGAAATGCAGCCTATGCATTTAACATACACACACCTGAGCAGTGATGGGAACTGTACCTTGCTCAAGGGTACCTCAGGTCAGCCTACTGGTCTGGGATTCAAACCCACGACCTTCCAATACTGGGGCCAACTCCACTAGGCCACTGCTGCCCCATTTCATTTCACAAGTGTAATGTAAGTTTACTGAATAATACAATTTCCACAATCAAGAGTTTTTTATGTTACTAACAAATAAGGAATTAAGATGACACTATAATCATTACCAACCAAACAAATCTCTCACTCTGAGAGGTAGCTTTTCTCATTACAGCCTGGTGACTCTTTAAGTTCTTTCCGCACAGTGCTCAAATGTTATAGTATAAGAACACCTAAAAGAGAAGAGGGAAACAGAATTCAACGTAGAGATCACAAATGATGAATGGAATAATTCATGGAAGACTGCAAAAAAAAGAATAGTGCATGTGTATCTGAATCCCACTCAGCTCAAGATTGTAGACTGAGCTCACATACTCCCTGACAACTTTAACTTTGTTTAACATTTTTCAACATAGACTCCCCCATCTCCAAAATTCCATGTGTAAAAAAGAGACATGCTAGTTTGCATATCGTCTGGGGTCTTGCAAATCATAGAGTGGGAAATTAATAAGTATTACCCAATACTATTGCATGTAATGTTATATGTATGTTCTTTGGAAAATTTAAATGGTTTGATTACTGATAAATGTAAACAGAAACTCTACAAAATACTATCATTATGTACAAAAAAATGCATCCTTTGTCTCAAATCTAAAACATGGAGGCATGAGGTCGAACTAGAACATGTATCTTTGGCACAATCTCTTCAGCGGTACATGGGTGTCTTTTAAGTATATAAGGGCTCATTCAACATAGTGCTGTGTGATATCTACACGCAGTTTTAGGACAAAAACACATTTTTCACAAAATAAAATTTTCCTTGATTTACCCCTCTGCTCATCAGAGTAAAATGTCAGTAAGGAGCAGAGGGCTTAATCAAGGAAAATTTTATTTTTGTCCCAACCATTATATATGATATTTAGTCTTAGGTCACTTGCCTTTTGAAATGTTAGTCTAAGAGATTAGATTGCTGTTCTTGTTGATGTGTGTTGCTCAGTTCAGGTCAAGTTAGTTAGGTATGATTGTCATTTCAACCCCTTACCCAGAACACAGTGAAATGAAACAACATCCCACAAGGACTATGGTGCTGCATAGAAGACAAGACAGAACTACATAGTACTATTTGCAGTGTAAAGGTTATTGAACATAGTATTACATAGTAAATACAGAATTGTTCTTAATATAGTATTTAGCAACAGGTCATTAAAACAGTGTTGAACACGATAGTAAATACAGTAATACAATGTGAATTGTGTAGAATTATGTTTATTACTGTATTTAGCAGTAGGTCATTAAAATAGGAATCACATGTCAATAAACACGCACATTAGAAGCACCAAGTATCTGTTAGTAATCCAGTGATTCATTCTGAACTGAAATCGAAAGAAATCCTCTTTAAATCGCAGATGGCAGTAAACTGAGACCAACATAGTTTCTAGACGTTGTTCAGCGTTGGACCAGCAGGGGTCGCCTGTCTTCACATCTGCGCATGCGTGTCACTGCGCCGAGACCACAGAGAGAGAGAAAGAGAGAGAGATTAAACATGACATTATAACTGTTTTGCCTTAATAACCTGTGCGGCATTCGGTCAGCGCTGGTCTCTAAAGGGGCAGGTGTATGAAGAGTGCCGGGGAGCGGAGTTTTCCCCCGTTTAGGTGGCGGAGGAGGTGAGAGGAGGAGGAGCGGCTGGAACTGGAGCAGGAAAACAACATGGCCGCGGTGGAGCTGGAGTGGATCCCCGAGACGCTGTACAACACCGCGATATCGGCAGTGGTGGACAACTACAGCCGCTCGCGGCGGGACATTCGCTCTCTGCCTGAAAATATACAGTTTGATGTCTACTATAAGGTACCAGCGAGGGTTCACGAGTCGATCTTCGTGCTGAAAGACTGCCGTTGAGCTGGGAGGGGAGCTAGGAAGCTAACGTCCACTCGACTAGCTAGATTAGCTAACGTTAGCTGAGTGCCATGTAGCCACTGGTCGAGAAGAAATGCCACTGTTTGCTGGGGAACGTGGTTTGGAAAACCATGGAAAACGTTTGGGAGAAAAAGGTTGTCACATATTCTGAAAACGGTGCAGTTGTCTTTTTAAATGACACGTAACAACAGCTAACTAAGCTAAGTTGACTTTGCTAGTTAGTGGTAACTAGTGGACCTTTCAGCTCTCTGCACGGCCAGCTGAACGGAACGATTTGTCACCGTTTAAAAAGCAAAGAGAGACACTTATTGACCAGTTAACTCGCGGTGTTTCTCATTAGCACGTCATTTGAATGAGTTTGATGGCAGGCTTGTCTCGGGATTTCCTAACACGCCTGAGAAGCAGTTCTACTGAAGGTTGATAGTAAAGATGTCTGGATTTTAGCACAAAAACCTCATTGCACTATTAAGTGCCCTGATAATTGTAGGATGGCTTCTTGCTTTGTCTTCTTTGTGTCCTCTTTTCTCCAGACATTTTCCCAGTGTTAAGCCCCCTCAGCAGTGTATTTATTTAGAAAATGGTCTATTTTGCATGCATTTTCTATACTCCATGTAGATCCGTGGTTAATCGTTGTAGACTGTTATGAAAAAGCATATTTGCATCATGTTTTCTTGTCAGAAATGATCTAAAGGTTTTAGAACAGAATGGAGTCTAGCTGATGTTGATTGGCTGTTAAAATATCAAGAGGAAAATCAGAGTTCAGAGTTGGGCAAACCACTTTTTTTGGGGCTTTGTTTTTCTGTTTCTTAGTGTCCTATTTGTGTTCCTTAAGCCCATTTCTGGCACCGTTCCTTTCCCAAGGGGAAAGGCTTAGTTATCTGCTCTGTTTCTGATGGATGAAAAGTGCTATCAATCTCACATTTCTCCCTATTTTACAGCTTTACCAGCAAGGCCGGCTTTGCCAGCTGGGAGGGGAGTTCTGTGAGCTTGAGGTCTTTGCCAAAGTGCTCCGGGCTTCTGACAAAAGGTATTTGACAATAGAACCCAGCTGTGCTGTGTTTGTCCTTTTTTGAATGGTATAAAGTATGAACATGTTTTACCATTACAATGGAGTGGTGTTTCATTACGTCTCTCTGAGAGACTGAATTATTTCAGCTTGGACATTTCATATCATGTGGGATTTACAGATTTCACTACTAGGATTGGTAGGAGACTTATTTGATCACTGCTGTCTGTGGTGTAATTTAACACCTTGATTCCTTTTACATGGAGAGATCCTTATGTCTTATCCTACCAGTTTGGCAGGACAAGCTACTTCAGGCATACTATCCAGCATGTTTTGGTGATTTTCTTGCATTTAAAACAGTAGCTCAATTCACCAAACCTCAATGCAGAAATCCATTACACTTACTTAATATTCATCAGTTGCAGTTAAATATACAGCTGACAAAAAGCATAAATCAATGATGAGATTTTTTTTTTTTTTTGGGTCACTGAGATTTTTTTTCTCCTTCTTGTCTTTTTTTTTTTTCTTTCTTTCTTTCTTTTTTTTCTCTCTCCCCTCTCTGCATTGTTTTGAGTTTTCTCTTCTCTTTTCCCCTCAGACACCTTCTGCATCACTGTTTCCAAGCACTGATGGACCATGGTGTGAAAGTAGCTTCAATCTTGGCAAACTCTTTCAGCCGTCGATGCTCATACATTGCAGAGTCAGATGCACATGTTAAAGAGAAGGCCATCCAGTTTGGCTTTGTTCTAGGTCAGCTGCTTCTCTTATGTTATGCTATTTGGTGTGTCAGTTTGTTGGCAATGGCAGTAATGAGTGTGTCTTCCTGTCAGGTGGTTTTTTGTCGGATGCTGGCTGGTATGGGGATGCAGAGAAAGTCTTTCTCTCATGTCTGCAGTTATGTACATTACATGATGAGGTTTTGCACTGGTATCGTGCAGTGGAGTGCTGTGTGAGGTGAGTAAATGTTTGTTTACTTTGCTTTTGTTGTCTCCTAGGGACACAAAAGGAAAATGTTAGGCAGACTTGGTTCTGAAAGAGCATGAAACTGAAAATAAGAGCTGTAAGTGTAAACCACTGCTTGTCTAAAGGGCCAGTGACAGTAGTTTTTGTACAGCAAATTTCTGAAATTCTATTAATTTCAGAGGAAATCAACCAGGAGTTTCATGTTTCAATATATTATTCAGATTTTTCTAATATATTAATAAGTCAAGTAGGCTTTATTGTCATTTCAGCCTTATGCACAATACACAGTGAAATGAAACAACTTTCCACCAGGACCATGGTGCTACACATTAGACTGCATAGAACATGCCAAATGTCACTAGAATATCAAATACAAACAGAGCAACATGTAATGCAGACATTGTTTCAAAACAGAGAACATTCATCTGATTTCAATAGCATGGTGGATGATGCCATGTGAGTGGCAGCCATTGTGAGTCCAGATCTGAATGTGTATAAAGAAAGAAAGCATATTGTGTTATTTTGATGATGTGACAAAATTTTGGTAGGCTGGTATAGCTAACTTATCATGTTTTTCTGCAGACGCTTATAATTGTATTTTTTCCACTGTTTGTTTTCCACTACAGCTAATCGTTCTTATAAAATATCCAATTTTGACATTTGATGTGTTTACTGCAGTTTTTTTCATGTGACTTTAAAGCTCTGACTTGAGAAGATGTGGCCACATGAGCTCAAACTGAACTACAGTGTTGATTTTTCTTAATGTTCTCTATGTTTGGATTGTCAGGTTGCTTCATGTGCGTAATGGCAACTGCAAATATCACCTGGGAGAGGAGACCTTTAAACTGGCCCAGTCTTACATGGATAAGCTAGCCAAACATGGCCATCATGCTAATAAAGCTGCCCTTTATGGAGAGCTTTGTGCTCTGCTTTTCGCCAAAAGCCATTATGATGAGGTAAGGACTAGCTAACAGCTAGGCATGATATAAATTCTGTTTTGGGAGTATTTGTATCTTGTATAACTGTACTGGGTACTCTTTGTCATTGCAGGCATATCGATGGTGTATAGAGGCCATGAGGGAGATCACTGTTGGTTTGCCTGTGAAAGTGGTGGTTGATGTCTTGAGACAAGCTTCTAAGGTATTCTGTTGTTAGGATGTGAACTTGTACTTTTTTAATTAATGTAACTACAGAATCTGTTTTTCCTTTATTAAAAAAAAACATTATTTTTAATGGTTAATCATCAACATTTATTTTTTCATGAAATTTCTAACCACAAACAGGTACACTTCATTAGACCATGCTGTTGTCCCTTATACACTTGCTCTGCTATGTGGAACTATTAATTAGAGGAGCTGAATGCATTTGCCATATGAGAATAAAGCTAATAATTTCTCAGAAAATTCACAGAAACTGAGTGGACATGTTGTAACTGGAGGAAAACAAACATTTGAGGTTAAAGAAGAAAGGTCAAATAGACGAAGAAGCTAAATGTCTAATTGGAGACACCAGGAGATTTGGGAACTTCTGTGTTAAGGAGCATAGCCTCTGTCAGATGAATTCAAGGAATGGGAAGAAACTATTGTTTATGGTCATGTTTGTAATTGTCTACTTTAAAGCAATTTCCTGCTATAAATGTTGCCACCTTCTACCTAGGCATCACTTCTCCTGTTTATCAATAACTCTAGCATCCAAGAAATCAACCAGCATGGAAAATTTCCTGCTTTGTTCTACATGTGTCAAAGAGTGATCTGATTGTCCAGGCATTATCTGGAATTCATGTGAAAATAGCTACTTGGATTACAACGAAAGCATCTTAAATGTGAATAGTCGCCTGCTTATGTGAAATCTGCTACACATCTTTACTACAGCATGTGAAGACTCTGATGACGCATTGGATCTTTTCAATTGAGTGATATAGACATCTCTAGTCATTTTAAATGTTTGATTGGCTTTCCTAGTTTTTGTAGTCATGTTTAATTTACAGTTTCACAGGCACATGTTATAATTAATCAATAACAGGCTACAAAAAAGATTAATTTTGTCTGTATAGTGATGATCCTATTATTCCTATAGGCATGTGTTGTTAAGCGAGAGTTCAGAAAAGCTGAGCAGCTGATAAAACATGCAGTATTTCTAGCACGGTAAGCTACCTTTTAACACCTCTTTTTGTTTGCTTTATTGTAGGATGTGTTCACTAATGTGTACTTTTCTTTTCAGGGAGCATTTTGGGCACAAGCACCCAAAGTACTCAGATACACTGCTAGATTATGGATTTTATCTGCTAAATGTGGATAACATCTGTCAGTCTGTTGCCATATATCAGGTACTTTTGTTTCCTTAAAACTCGTCATTCCTTTTAGGAAGTTTGAGTCATTAATCTGTTATTTTCTAACGGTTATTTTTTGAGTCATTAATCTAATCGGTTGGTGTATTCTGTTGTCAGACTGCACTTGATATTCGGCAGTCTGTGTTTGGAGGGAAGAATATCCATGTGGCCACTGCGCATGAAGACTTGGCATACTCTTCTTATGTGCACCAGTACAGCTCTGGTAAATTCGACAATGCACTGTGAGTAACCTGCTCTATAACTGGACCTGCTGATGAGTTAATTTGCTAAAGGTTTATGTCAAAATGTGATTGTCATATTATATTTAAAATGGGTTAGGGTGTTATTAATACTTTCATTTGTGTTTAGCTGGTAACAATTCTGACAAATATTGGGTAGGTTAGAGGCAAAGTTGCTAGCATGTTCCAGTTTTAAAATAACAGGTCTGCAAAACAAATTTCACTGTTAAGTTCAAGGGAAATAACATTATGAACATAAGCAATAAAACAGTTATGATTGTTTTCACAGAAGTGCGTGTTACTTGCTCTAGAAAAGCTCTATTTGGCTCATCAGCATCATCCTTTAAGAAATGGGAAGGCTCCCTGGGGCTTTTTAAACAACAGCTTTTAAAGTGTTTTTGATTATAAGGAATGTTGTCTTGTTACACAGACTCCTGCTTGCTGTCCTCCCCTTTAACCTACTTAAAATGTCCTGTTGAAGGGGATGCCTTTATTTTTATTCATGGAAATGTTTATTCAGGAAGATAAAAATGCCCATTTCATGAGTAATGTAGCTCAGTAGTGTTACTCAAGACTCTCTGTGTGTGTGTGTGTGTGCGCGTGCGCGTGTGTAGATTTCACGCAGAACGTGCCATAGACATCATAACTCACATTCTCCCTGAAGACCATCTGCTGCTGGCCTCCTCCAAGAGGGTGAAAGGTGAGAGTCACACTCGCAACAGCTTTCATAACTCTTCTTTTTTCACAGCTGTATCTCTAAAAACGACAGAAACAACCCTTGACAGTTCGGAGTAACTTTGTCCTTCTGGTATCATGGGTCTCCCTAGGCTGTTGGCTTTTTTTTTTTTTTTTTCTCCCCCCCCCACCAGAAAATTTTTTTATTCCTTTCCAGTTGATATTCAGAACCTTTTTAATTTTTTTTCACAGTTTCTTCTTTGTGACTTCTCTCCCATAGCATTGATACTGGAGGAGATTGCCATTGATTGCCATAATAAAGAGACAGAAGAACGCCTCCTACAGGAGGCCCATGACCTACACCTCTCCTCCCTCCAGTTGGCCAAAAAAGCGTTTGGAGAATTCAATGTCCAGACAGCAAAACACTATGGCAACCTAGGACGCCTTTACCAGTCCATGCGCAAGTTCAAGGTTAGGCTTGATTAATTTCTCAACATGCTGATGGGCTAAATTGTTTTACCTAGCCATGCAACGTATGAAGAAATCCACTTACACAGACCATATATCATAATCGCATTTCATTAAAGAACCGCATTTTCTTAATTTGGAAGTCAATGACTGATGTCACAAATATACAGTGACTGATGTGGATTTCCTCATTTAATGTTAACCAGAAAATAATTTTGAGTACTGTAGCTCCTTTTGGGAAATGCAAAGACTATTTCATTTGACTTCATATTGATTTCTGTGTCATAGCCTGTTAAAATTATTACTTTTGTAATTAAGAAAATAGATCTCAAACACTTTGTGTATTTTTCTCTGACACAGTGTGTGAGGTTAGTGTTTTATTGCTTGGTTCCTACCCACCTCTTTTATGTTGCTGTTATATTGCAGGAGGCTGAGGAAATGCACATTAAGGCCATCCAGATTAAAGAGCAGCTTCTGGGACAAGAGGACTACGAAGTAGCTCTCTCTGTGGGGCACCTGGCCTCTCTGTACAACTACGACATGAACCAGTACGATGACGCTGAGCGCCTTTACTTGCGCTCTATTGCCATTGGTAAGTATGGCCTCAGGTTAACTCGCACATATGCTCTCTCCCACGACACGTTTGATCCCACATCTTGAAGTTCCCTCAATAAAAACATAATTTGCCCCTTAGGTAAAAAGCTGTTTGGGGAAGGCTACAGTGGACTGGAGTATGATTACAGAGGGCTGATCAAGCTTTACAACTCAGTTGGCAACTACGAGAAGGTTTTTGAGTACCACAACATCTTGTCCAACTGGAATCGTTTGAGGGACAGGCAGTTTGCTGTAGCAGACGCACTAGAGGATGTCAACACCAGCCCCCAGGCTACAGATGAGGTGGTGCAGTCCTTTCTGCTGTCACACAGTCATGTTGCGGGACGGTCCTGTATGGGCTAGTGACAGAAACATGCACTCTTCACATTCTCACACAGACATGTCCATCCACTTGATCTAACACTTGGATTTAAGTAAATCTAATCATCTAATCACATGGCTGAAGGAGGGATGAGACCCTGTGCTGTGAGGTCACGTATGTCAACAAGTCCCTCTGCCATGTTCATACTCATGAACCCTGAGGAAAATAAATAGCATCCCCCTCAACCTGTGGGGGGGAAAAAACATCTGTCAGCATTGCTCTTTTTACTACACAGAGTCTGACTATTTATCTGACTTCCTAAAGAGAAACTTTGTGGAAAAAAAGAGGGCAACTTTATATAGTTTTGCTCATTAAAATGTCTTTTTTTTTTTTTTTTTTTTTTTGGTTGTTGGGTTTTTGTACCTGAAGCGTTGTTCCACACCCTTACAATTATTTACCTGTAAGGTAGGGACAGAGTGCATCGCTCACTGAAATAGCCCCGCTGGACAGAAAGCTTCTTCACTCCTTTTCACACCAGATAAGTGAAGGACAAATACATGTGTGCGCTTGTGTGTTTATTCTTATGAAGGTTGCTGTTTTTTCCCTGCATTGAGGATTACACGTCAGCTATTTTGGCAAGTATGAAGAGCATGGTGTTACTTGACCATTTCTGTTTTTTCTCCTTAGTCTCTCATGCCATCATAATGAAATCAGTGGATTCTATGGACCATTGCGTTTTCTTTTTGCTGTAGATGCTTCTGATTTTCTTATGATTTTTACTTTTTTTTTTTTTTTTTTCTGTATTACATCTTGGTAGCAATTGTAGCTTAATTTAAAATGCCAATAATTTATATGCAAACTGCTATAACCTTTAGGTTCATCATTGCAAGTGGATCAGCCAAAATTAAAATAGGAGGGAGACCATGACTTTGATGTCTGAGTGAATAGAGATGGAGAGAAGAGGATCTGGCACACTGACCATGGCTCAGTGAAATGGCTCCATGACACGCGTGCACACACACACAGAAACGGATGATGATTGTGAGTGTTGACAATCATATGGTCAGCTCTCATTGGTCGTCATCATTATCCTTTCAGAGCTCTATCCAGACATGCATTGATCAAGACTTTTGGCCCTCTACCAGCTGCCAGGGATCCATAGAAAAGAGCTGATCACTGCACCTGGCTTTGTGAGGAGGGACCAATTGTGTTAGGGGTGTGTGCGTATGTGTGTGGTTTAGAGCATTGTTATCGTAACCATCATGCTTAAAAGTAGATCCTTTTTCTAAAGTGTAGCTGATGAGTGTAATCGCATGGCACCCTACTCTTTGCCTTTTGAGTGAGTCTCCTTCAACATAGCTACTTACTGCTTCCCTCTCCTGATATTTAGAATGCATAAATGAAAAAGGCCCCCAGCAAGGCTTGACATTGATGCACATTTCTGCTAAAGCATGTTACTTTTAAGACTTTGGCAGTATTCTCAAATCAGATTCCAGATCTATTCCTACAGTTTTGTTCTGTTTTACCAGACTATTGTTGAACTTGTTGCTTTCTTTATTTAAGTAAAAAGACCCTGTTGCCCAGATCTGGTCCTAGAGGGCTGTTGTCTAATTTCTTTGCTGAAACAAACCTGGTTCAATTAATGTGAATGTGTGAAATAACCAAACTGTGCTGATCACACTGGCCCTCCGGGACAGGCTTTGGGTACTGGGGCCTACCTAAATCTTTCATTCACACATGTGTGCCAGTATGTATATACGTGAATACAAATGTGTGTCTACATAATTGCAGAAGCAGAGCTTTGCCTTGGTCAGGAATGTGCTGGGCCTGTCATGTAGCAGTGCATGCTGCTTCTGCTGATATCCCAGGGCCCCGGCTCTAGATAACGTCCTAGCCTTAGCCTTAAAGGACGCTCAGCTGGTGGCGCTCTACTTTGTCAGGCTTTTGCAGTAGCTTGCTCTGAACCAACTCCCACCTGCAAAAAAAACAATTAATCCTACAACACTACAACTCAGCCACAGCCATAGCAATTAACTTACTCATGGTACCTGACAAAGTCAGAGTACTGAAGATCGGCTCACTCCTGGGATATCTCCTTAATGTTATGGAAATCCTGAACGCAAATGACCTTTCATGCATATGAAAAAAAGGGAATCAGGATAGAGAAATGGTGAATTAACAACAAAAAACGCAGTTCCATTAGATTGGCTTCTAGTAACCAGGCTGAATTGTACTCGTCATATCAAAGATTTGTGACACAAAATGGAAGCAAAGCTCTTGTATCAAACTGTTGATGTAATTTTGGAGTTAAAGTGTTCATTGGCCTCACCTTTTGTAACATTGGTTGCTGTTTTAGCTGGTACACAAAGTTAAAAAAAAAAGGACATGCACTGGGGTGAATGTGTCTCCTGTTGAGCAATACCTTGTCTTTTAAATGATGCTCCTCATTCGAGAACATGTAGCTCTGACTGTACTCTTTTGAATGTTAAGGGCTCATTGTGAACCTTAAGTGGTATTCCATGGTGTGGTGTAACAGAAGAGTGAAGAGCAAAGGAGATTCTGAGACTGAAACATCCAAAGGGATTTCTTGTCTCATTTTAGTGGGGCTCAAATGTAGTTCCCAGTACAAAGGTGCTTCTCTGTCCATTGTTGTTTGTTTTTTAGAGGACACCTTGTAGTAATCTTGTTGCATGTTTGAGTAATTACTTGTACATAGATGTAGATGAAAGTGATTTTAGAGTTCATAATCACACCTACTGTTACACTAAAAGGAATCCAATATCCCTGGAGCTGAAATTGGAAAGTGAACTTTGTGCCTCTGAAAATGGTTGAAACACGCTGAATGAATGACTGGCGATGACCAAAAAGAACATTCTGGGGGATGGAGACGCGTTGGTGCGGAGTTGTTTTATTGTGGCAAAGGTCCTTTTTTTTCTTTTTTCTTTTTTAATTGTACATAAGGCTGACTAGGTTGTTGACATGTCTATATTTGAAATGCAACTTATTTCAGTCAGGAGCACTGCTGAGATTCTGAAATGGTCTCCATTCAAGACTTTGTGGTGTTGATCATCCCAGACTGTGCTGGGAAAGACGGCACGTTGCATGTGTCACGGCTTTTGAGATGAAACGCGCAAATGTGTCCGCATACAGGAAAGGAGAGTGGCCTTTTTGAATTATGCTGATTGGTTGTCTTCATAAAATCTTTCTTCATTGCTTATTTCAAGGTGTACAAACTGCCACATACAGGTTGCAGCCTAAGTGGTGTTGGGAGAAGCTGCGTTACTATGCTACTAGTTCAGTTAGGTTAAGTAACTGTAGTGACCTGTGCTGAGCAAAGTTTGGCCCTGATCATCAGGCAGTGCGGTAGAAACATCAGAGCTGCGCATTGCATTCTACCAGTCACAACTTTTATTATTATTGGTTTATTGATTACCAAGGTTCTCAAAAAGTAGTTCCATGGTTTTTAGGATTTGTTTGTATTTTTAATGCAAAAACTCCTGTTTTGACACCAACTAACTCTTTTAAGAGCAGCTGGTAGCATAGTATGGAGTAGCTTCCCCATCACTGAGCCAAAGTGCTATTTCTTTTTACTCAAGCTTAAGCTACTTAAACTTATTTTTGCATTGTGGTGGCGCTTAACTATTTAGCAAGAAGGAGTGTTTCCCTTGACAAAATGTATATACACGCAAATGAATTTTTTTTTTTTTTTTTTTTTTTTTAATCCATTTACTCAGAGTTGTTTTTGGATTTTTTTTTTTTTTTTTTTTTTTTAACTCCACACAGCAAAGCACACGCTTGAAGAAAAAACAGTTGTTCGTTAAATTAAAGAGATGATAAATGTATCAGAAAAAAAGTGTACGTTACCTGTGCCACAGTGAGCCTCTGCTCAAAGACATTTTTACCTTGGATTCAGTCTTCTGGTGTGTGGCGTGTGTAACTAAGATTATTTCTGACTCTGGAGGGTCTGCTGTACATTGTACATCTGTAGCCATCAAAATCATATTAAAGTCATTTGTATCTACAAGTTGTGAACACATGTAACTACTTCTAACCGGGGAGGAATGATATGAAGCAGATGTCGACCTTGTGACCTATAACTTTCTTTTTGAAGAGCACTGATGAGCAGTATTAACATTTTTATCAGATTTGGGTTCATATGCAATTGTGTGTCAATGTCTAGAGAGTGTATATCTCAAATGCTATATATCTCAAAGCCTTCCTGTTTTGAGAAAACTGACTTTAAGTAACTTTTAGTAGTCAAACTGCACATATTAAAAAGTAAATGTCACTAAAATCAAAATGGCCCTTTTATTTGCTCATTTATTTACTGAACCACCCTCCAACCGATGAAGTCACGCAGTAGCCAAATGAACAAGAGTATTGAAATGTCATGAGACAAAATAATTCACTGAGCGGTTTATTAGATGATTCACTTTTATTTCAAATCACGTGCTTCAAAGACACCAAACTGCCATGACCACGTCCTGCCAGGCTTCAAATTCAGACGTCTGCTGGAGTCACAGTGTGCAACCGTCCGAACCTGGCGCGCAGTGGTCAGCACAATCGATGCTGTCCATCAATGTTATAAATATAATTTTTGGTAGTTAATTTACATCTTTTTTTCCTCAGCATTGTTTCTTGCGACCCTGTTGACTATTTACGAGAAACTGATGGTTCTGTGATTGTGTCAATATCTTAGCTATTTCAAGAGTGCTGCAGCCCTCTGAACGACCTTTTACAATTTTTTACTTTTCAGAGTCAGCTCTATCTTTTTTTGGCCCATTCTTCCTGAAGAGGAAAAGAAGCTTCCTAATAGTTCTGCACACCTTTATAGAGGGTGTTGATCTCCTTAGGCCTCCTTGGGCAAAATATTTACTTGCCTAATAATTGTGCACACTGTGTATGGCTGCCGACTGCTGCACTGTGTGTGTGATAGATTACATTTACATTAGGTTAAATGCATAGAAGCATTTTCTTGTTCTTCGCATGCAGTCACAGCTTAAACTCCACAAGATCTCTTCTTGTCTGCTGAGTTTGGAGGTGAAGCTTCGATGGTTCAAACAAATTATACCAGCAAATCCCAAAAATGGTCGATCAGCATGAGATCTAAGGGAACTGATGTGGACATGTCTACAAAGCTTCCCTGAACATTTTTATATGGTCACATCCTGCTGAAAGCAGCAACTACCATAAGGGAATCCCACTGCCATGAAGGAGGTACTTGGTCTGCAACAATGTAAAATGTGAAAGTTGAGTAAAGGTAATGTCCACATGAATGTAAGGACCCAGCAGAACATTGTCCAAAGCATCACACTTCCTCTGTTACCTTCTTCCCATCGTACAAGTGGAATGTTTTCCCCAGGTAAGCAATGCACACACATCCACATGAAGTTAAAGAAAGCATGAACAGGCCACCTTCTTCTGTTGCTCGGGATGCGATTGCAATATTCTTCCACAAGAGGGCGCCAAACGAGCGCTGTCAGTCGCCAAGAGCTTTCGCCAAATGGTTTATTGAAAGACCCAGTTCAACAATGTTCAACAGCAAACAACATATATGAGGATCATTTTTTATTAATTTTTAATAAATTACAATAAAATAGTAAAAGGAAAAGAAGCTAAATCCTATTATTACTAAGTCCTATTATTATTATTATTATTATTATTATAGTAAAGATTCGAACGAAGAAAACATTCTGTCCTGTAACCTTCAGCTCAGTGATCATCCTGAAACCACTTTACACACACAGTCATTTGATCTTCACTCACTAAAAGATCATCAGTTGCAGTGAAAAGCCCTCTTTTTGGGAACTGAAACCCCGGACTGCTGCTGCTTCGGAGCGTCACCGTGAAGCTGAAGCAGTAAACCCCTCTGACGTGTCCCAGCCCGTCCGCTGTGCTCGGCCTCAGCAGGGGATCGAACACTTTAACACTTCACTCCGACTTCCCCGCCCGATCCACCGGATCACAGCTTTCGGGAGGTTTGTTCACTTTCGGGATTTATGAGTTAGTCAGATAACTTAAGCCTGAAGTTGAGGATTATCCTACAGGAATGTGCCTCAGCGCTTTTCCTATTGGACAGAGCTCAGTTTAGGCTTTAGTTTTCTGCCCCCCGTCCGGTTAGCGAGCGCACCCATCCAGCAAAACACACCACACACACACACACAGCAAAACACGCACAAAAACAAGCACGCACTCCCTGCGCCTCACCCCTCCACTCGGCTGTCAGGTGACGCGCAGGAGCGCAGGTCACGTGACCCGGGGGCGGAGTCAGGGAGAAGCGGCCGGCGGGCAGCGGCGCTGCGCGGTCCTGTTTACACTCCGGCCCAGTGAAATGAGCGCAACATGGGGGCCAAAGAGTCGCGGATAGGCTTCCTTTCCTACGATGAGGCTGTCAAACGAGGTAAGCGCTCCTCGCCGTTGCTGTTAAACGGGGTTTCCCGCTGCTCGTTTGCCTGGTTAGCGTTAGCCCGTTAATCGCCGCTACAGACGACGAGCCGCTCCCTGCGAGCTAACCGCCGCTAGCGGCTCCCCGGCGGAGCGCGCGCGCGTCTCTCCTCTAACCGCGTCCGCGCGAGCCGTGCGTGTCTGTTAGCGCCCACACAGACGGGCAGGGCGCCTAGTCTCCCCTCTCGGGTTTAAACCCCCACAGTTCCCTGTTTACCTGTCTGCCCGACACATGTTTCAGCCGGAGAGACCGGCTGAGCGCCGGACTGTAGATTCCGCGGGTCACAGATTGTTCGGAGTAGCCTGAGTTTGTTTACTACCCTGGTCAAGCTCGATGCTGTCAGGCTCAACCTGACACCCAAGTGGTGAAACCTAAGCCGAGGGCTGAAGCTCTCCCCCTCTCGGGGGTCCAGCCCAGTCCTGGACTTCACACCAGATTCGCCTTGGCAGAGAAATGTGGTCCAGGCTGGCTTTGATCTCCGTCCAGGAAAACCTCAGTTACTACGAGTTTGTAGACACCTGCTCATCCGGCCGGTGTGCTGATGTTGGGGAAGTTCATGTGGAATCGGGCTCCTCTTTGCTGCTCTGCTCTAATATTGCTGCAAAGACTAGACTGCCTTCAGCCTCGGTCAGGTCCTGATGAGGAGTGACTGAGGTTAGATCCTGCTTCACAGGACCTGGACAGATCCTATCTTCTCTTGTTGACAACAACCAGATTTGTTCTTGTCTACACTTGCCTGCGCTTCATCCATAAGCATGAATTAGTCATTAATGTCTTGAAAAGTACACCAGGCTGTAAATGTTTAACATGGTGATGATTCCTGCCAGTGTTGTTTTCTGTGACTAACTTTAACGAGTTTACTGCTCGTAAATGAGCACACCATAAAATTGTCATTAGACCTGCAGTATAGGTTGGCCCAACTTTGATCAACGTGCGAGAGTCCATATTAGATCCATTCATTATTCAGATTGATTGTTACAGCCTGCAGACTTGGTAGCATGTTCATTGATTGTGTGTTTAATTCCACCCTGAATCTCTAATCACTCATCGACTTGTGAATGAATGAAGAACTGGAGGACTAGCACAGATCCTGGGGTTCATCGACTTGGTGATAATAATTATTGTAAAGGTGTAAATTCCTCTGTGTAAAGATGGTGTGTTTCAAGAATTCAGTGTCGGATTAGAGGTGTTGGAGGAGGTGCTAATTGTGAAGTGCTGTGTATGGAGGTATCGGGGAATGATCAGGGTATCAGGGAACGATTCTGTGCCTTCAGTGATACTTTCCAGGTTCAGGGGTTTCCTCCATCTCCCTTCATTCTTCTGTGAAGGCTGTATGCTCAAGATCATAGGACTGTTCCAGTGTAATGAAGGGTAAAGGACTTAAGTCTTCAGAGACCCCTGAAAGAGACAGTAAGATAGTGCAGACCGCGTTCCTGTGACCATCATGTCAGAAAGACACTTGGGTGAGTGTGTTCAGTGTCAGCAACGGTGCTTGTCTGTTTGACATTTAAAGCCCAGAAAGCTGACGCATCTGATCAACCCCCACCTTGATGAATAAGCAATGTGCTGCTGTTGGTTTGCATGCATTTGCATCTTGTTGATATATTTTGCCTCAACCATTGGTCAGGGATTTTACATTATTTTCAAAGTGGTGACTGCTTTGGGGAAAACCGATCTCCATTTCCCCCGTACCAGCTTCACATCACCTCCATTTGTTGAGTGTTTCCTTGACCTTCAGTGCATCAGATCAATGATGTGTCAGGTGTTGTCAGTGCATATCGCAAAACAGGCCTATTGGGTGAGATCTTGTTAATAGTTAGAGTATGTTAACTTAATATGTAAATGAAGCGTTCGATTGCCAGCTGGTTTCCATTGTTGAACATACAGATTCGTTAAAATTGTTAAAAATGAGCCATTTATGTATGTTGTTCTGTAGCAACATTGTCTTTTTTGCCTGCTCCACATATGTGCATGTATATAGGTATCCACCCCTCCTTAATACTGAAGTCAGCTACTTTAGTGTGCACTCATTGCTGACGCAGATGTTTAGTTGCCCACTGCTTGTATAATCTCCATAGAAAAGCATTACCAACAAAATGAGCCACTCTGGCGCAGCCACACATGAGGCTAAATCATTGTGCCCAATGGTTAACATTAAGTCCTGCAATGGACTAGGGAACAGGGATATTGTGTTCTCTGGATCATCATCTAATACCTGTCAGTTTGAGTACTGTTTGTGATCCAGCACTAACCATCCAATATCACTACCTGATCTCACTATTGCTCTTGTTGCTGAATGCAGTCCAATCCTCACAGCAATATACAAAGCCTTCCCAGAAGAGTAAATGTCATGAATGCTAAAAGAATTGGATTGCCTTTTAAAAAACCTTGATTTAATTACTTGTTGTTTCTTGTAAGTGCAACTGCAAGACTTTTCATATACTCTGTTTTCTTTGTTATACTTTGTGTAATCTGTTACTTTTGTTTTTTAGCAGAGATGTGAGTAAATCGTGTGGGTATGAATATGTGGTAGCTTAGTGCCTATTTTGGAGGAATTATACTTCTCCAACAGCACATTCATGGATATTTTGCAGTCATGATTGTGTTGCCCAGTGGTTTGGTTTATGTAATAGTGCCATAATACAAATAGACAACAAACGGTGCGAACCCATTAGTTAAAATTTATTTCACTTTCCAGAGCTCAGTCACAGGCTTCCAGCGACATCTTCCGTTTCATCATTCTGTCTTGGAGAGACTGGCAAAATAAGGAATTTTGCTTGCACTTAATTATCAGATGTTTTGAACTTTTAAGCCTGCATTCGTGGGTATCTAAGCTTGTTTGGCACGAGAGCCCTAGAAAATTACAGGATGTCCACACTGACTTGTTGTGCCTCACCCCTGCTGTTAGTGAGCCAGCTGACAATGCCATCTCTCTCTGGTTCAGTATTTATGTTTCTGAATGACTAAGGGCATGCCTGTGATGTTGCACACTGGAGGATCTGTATGAAATGATACAGACTCAGCTCAAGAAATCAGTTTTCCTTCATGTAGCTTAACTGGCACCTTGTCTTCTTTGAAGCAGGCCTGAGCCTGGAGTCCTCTGCTTTGAATTAAAGGTTGCCTCTACCTACAGACCTACATATTAGGAGCGTACTGGGAGCTCAAAGTAGGTCAAGTTTCCGGGTAGGAGAGTGCTGAAATTAGCTTTACTGTAGAGCATGATGCATCCTAAAGGCTCAAGTAAATCTGAGAATTATAGAAGCAGCATCCCCTCCTCCCCCCTTTTCAGAAGTGACAGTCTTTGAAATTGGATGTAAGCAAAACAAATCAAAGAAGCTCTTGCAGTCAGTTTACGTGGCTCTGTTGCAGTGACTGTCATTTCAAAGTGATGAACTGTCATGCAAATCCCCAGCAGGAAACCTTTTTACATTTTCTTCTCATTTTCTCCACCACATTAACGAACAGCGATCTGCTCCAGTGTTTCATGTGAGCCTAATTAACCAAAAATTTTGAACGGATAAGGAATGGCACTAATATTTTAGAAAACTGTTTTCAATATGGAAGAATAAGACAAGCAGGCAGTGGATAGTGTTGTTGTGAGATGCTCTCTTTCCCCACCTATATATCGGTTGAGTTTTCTAGGATTTTTATGTCGTCTCTCTTCACAGTTATCATTCTTTCATGCTACAGTCACTGTAGCCTGAAGGTCTTTTCTCTCTTTCAGACGTTCTTTTGACTTTGGACTCTGAGGTTTAATTTGTATTTGATGAGTTTCTGCTGTACACCCAGGGAGTGATCAGCTGCTGAAATAATTCTGGTAATTCAATTTGCTGCGACTTTCAAGCAGGATTTTTTTCCTTTATGCATACTGAAGTAGCAGCGGTCTCGTGTTATCGCTAAGAATAATCTGCCATGGTAACTGGTCTTATGATTTACTTAGCACTTCAGCATTTTCTCACACTCCCGCCTGGAAATTGCCAGAGCAAACTGTTTAATTGACCCTTAATGACATGGGAACTGAGAAAGTTGATTTCAGGTTCCCGTGTAGAAATAAATCCAGCGCATTTCAGTGCAGGGATGATTTTCCTCATATTGATGTATTAATATGAAGTAGGCTCAACCTTGTGATATTTTTTCTCCAGAAACAAAGGAGACAAAATAATCAAATGCCTCCCCGTTGAATTCATATTAAAGCATATTAAATGAATTAAAATTTATCACTGACTTGCAGTAATAATTTTAACTCTCCAAAGACCTGCCTGACCTTGGATGTTGGGAAAATACTCAGAATTTGCAACTATGTGTCCACTAGTGGTAGGGTACTTGCCTGTGGACCTCTGGATCAAGAGGTCCCAGGTTCAAATTCCACCTCTAGCACTACCACCACTGGGTCCCTGAGCAAGACCCTTAACCCCGAGCTGCTCCAGGGAGACTGTCCCTGTAATTAGGATGTGGAAGTCGCTCTGGATAAGAGCGTCTGATAAATGCCATAAATGTAAATGTACTTTACACCTTTCTTTAGCTCAGAGATATGCTCTGTGCTTCCAGACTTTTGAAAGAATAGATCTTTATATCTACATACGACTATAACTGGCTGAAATATTTCCTTAGCCAAGCCTTTTTATTACCTCAAGCTCTAATTTGCTTTCTTTTACTCTCTACTCTGTTGTAAGTTCATGAAACTTGTTCCTTGTGTCATTATAATGCAACGAATCCCTTCTTTCCTAACGCAGAGGATGGTTAATGTTTCCCAAGAAGGGAAACTGTAGATTATTGACCTTGATTATTGCAGGAATTAACAAATTTTTGTAAGTAACGAATGGTTCAGATGACATTCCAGTGCATAGTGTTTAACGGTGCAGAGTTTCATCAGTTCAATGGAGTGGGCCCTCAGTGTCCACTGTGTATTTATCTTTTCTGCAGATGAATAGATAATGCAGCTCAGCCTTATAACTAATGGAACTATGGAGCAGTGCAACCTTCTTTTCTCTTTCTTGAGCATGGCTAGTATTGAAAATGTGATTGAATTTGGTTCTCTTTTTCAGATTGTCATGCCAGAGCTTTTAAGGCTTGCTTAATCTAAGTCAGGTGAAAACCTGGCACATTTAACTTTAGTCACAGCGATTTGATGCTCTTTGGTGTTTATTTAGCTGGAAAACATAACAGCGAGCCCAGAAATAGATAAAGGTACTGACAAAAGGCAGGAAAGTACTAGTAGTTTGCTGTGCCCTGCCATTGAAAAGCCCCGAAAGTGCAGCACGTTCAGGGCTGCCATCATGAGAAAGCACATCAGTTCCACAACAGTAGATCATGGGGGCTCAAAAGAGCCTTCTTTTCATTGTTTCTGAGCACCTCTGTCACTTTAGGATTTTATGATTACAGCCCCATTGGCACTTTTTGTGGTTGCACGGGGCTGGGTACAGTCCCCTCTGTACCTTTTGTTACCAAAATGATTCTTGCAGTGGAAAGTCCATTCTTTCCACTGCTATCAGGAAGGCATTGCTGAGAATTACCTACTGTGCATTGTGTGTTGCAGAAAAGTTATTGCATCATGTGGTGAAAGCAGGGGTCTCACTTGGCCCTGTGCCCTGTACAAATGTGGCAACACTGTAGCTGATGCTTGTGTATTTTACCAAGAATTACAAATGGACATTTTGGCTAAAACATGTCCCTACCAGCCTGAACATGACTAAGGAGTGTCTAGGTTAAAGACAGACCCATGGTCCTATAAAGTTTAAAGAGCTGGTTGTGTGTGGGTGTACAATTAAAACAAAAAGCTGACTACAGCCTCTCCTGGTCATCATTTTCTAGGCCTATCGCAAGCTAGGCTGATAGCTTTGACCTTTCAGCAGTATGAGTTTTCAAATTCAGACACAATGTGGTATTAAAGCTGTCTTTTCAGAATATTAAGACTAAGGCCCTCTGCTCCTCTCTGCACTGGTCTGGCTAAAGTAGATTTCCCTTTGTTTTTGTTAACAGTTACTGATGTGGAACTTAAACGGCTAAAAGATGCCTTTAAGAGAACCAGCGGTCTCTCCGCCTACATGGCGCAGCAGTGTTTCTTCAGGGAGGTGCTGGGAGATGGCGTTCCCCCCAAGGTTGCAGAGGTAAGTCAAGCTCTAACATGCAGTCAGCAGTTTAACCATCATACCTCTGCCTTCACCAGCTGTAATTTGTCCCCTTTACCAACTCATAAAAACGATGTGTGATCCCTTCTTTCACTCACAGAGCCGTACTCCTACTTGTTGGTTTGTGGCTCAACATGGATGTTTTGTCAACAACAAATTTCCTGGCTGAGTCATTGTGCCCTGTAGCGGAGTATTTTACCCATGATTCTATCTGACGTGTCTTACTGCAACTATACTGGTGGCCTTTCGGTGGTTTAACTCTTTCAAAAAACAAAGTACTTTTTAAAAATATTTGGATTTGGTTTAATTTAAAATTTAGTACACTCACACCTTCTTAATCCTGCATATCCACACTTCCTTAACAAGATGGGTGGGCATCTGTGCTTGATGCAAAGAAGCTCCCACATGAAAGTCACACATGCACTTTTATCTTAAAGAAAAACATCCTGGTAAAGTTGCAGATTACCTAGTTATACCAATACCTAAGAAGTTACAGCAAGGGATCATGTTTGAACGGAAGCCAGTACTTTACTGGGAAATAAAGAGACATCTTGATTACAGGAAAATCTGAGCCCTTATCGTTATTTATTTATGTATTTATTTATTTATTTATTTTCATCAGAGAATTATAATTTCCCTGCGATGGGCTGGCGACCTGTCCAGGGTGTGTCCCCCGTCCTTCGCCCTGTGTGAGCTGGGATGGACTCCAGCACTCCCCCGCGACCCCGCTTGGGACAAGCGGCAGAAAATGACTGACTGACTGACTGAATTATAATTGTGCAAAAATATGAAGAGAAGCATTAGTTCTCTATTCTACATTTGTCCATTGCTGCTTCTGGGCAAAATTCACACAATATGAGCAGCAGATAAGCACAGAAAAAGAAGTTTTTATGGTTGAGGTTTGAGAGTTTTATGAGAAAGGAAACTGTTTGCTATTCATACCGTGGATGTCACGTTCTCGTTTTACAGGACCTTCATGGCATTTATGAACACATGCGCCCTAGAAAAAAAGCAGGGCTGTGTAAGTGAATGATGCAAAGCCCTAGAATTACTGGTAAAGTATTCCTGAAGTGTTCAAGATTTTAAATTGAAAATATTTTATTTCACACAGAATCTTTTATATTTTTCTGGGCTCATTTGTTATGTTTCATATCTGGGAATTAAATTGGCCAGGAGGTTCAATCAAAGCATTGGCCAATTTGGGTTGCTACTCAGAGACATGTCTCAGACAGAAAATTAGGATAGAAACCTCAATGTAGTTCAATCCTTATTTTTCTTTTACTCCTAAGGTTGTTTTCATCTGCAAGGGTATGTTGTGTACTGACACCTTTGTTTCAGTTTCCTCCTAAACAAAAGAGTCTGTAGAAGGGAATTTTTCAATTATAGTTGTTGGGTTTAGTGAATTTTCCTTTTATAGCTATTTGCATTCAAGTGCAACCTGACCTGCTGAATACCACAGACCTGCCAGAGCCTTGTCACAAGTGATGCAGGTTATGGCTATGATTAAACGTTTCTTTTTGTGGGAACAACAGCAGGTTTTTAGAAGTTTTTACTTTAACTTGATTTTCCACAGTCTTTTCATCTGTGTACCCTTTCTGCAGAATGGAGTGAATCTGCATGCCTTGCATATGTCATTGCTCAGCATTCAGAGTGGTTTTTAGAAACATCCCTTAATACTATACCATGAGCATGGCTTTTTAACCTTCAGGAACCAGGCTGGCTCAGAGCAAGAGTATTTGACACTGAGCTAAAACTAGTACAACTTCCCAAAATTTCTGGGTCAGGTTTGAGGATGTCCCTCGTGGTTCTTCAAGTCCATTGAATTCATTTAGGCATAAATGTAATCCTTCACCGATGGCCACCATCCAGCAACAAATTTCTTTGTTGGAATGGAAGTTCTGCTCATTCAATATAAAAAAGCCTGACACTAGAAATAGAGCCATTTTGTAGCAGTAGAGATATATTTAGCTCCACTTCCACAACCTTGTTGTGAGTTCTCCCCACCCTAAGCAGCATGTGATGCTTTTATCAAGTGAATCTTTTGTTATTCAGAGAACTGCTGATACAGACCTAACCTGCTGCAGTAATTCAGAATTGCCTTTGTGCCATTCTCCAAATCTACAGCCACATCTAGCATGTTTAAAACAAGTGCAGGGTCAAAAGGAGAAACCTTTTATGCATAAAGTTGGCCTGACGGTGTTAGCTTAATACTCAGGAACACCCTTTCTACAAACACCTTCACTCTTTCCCACTTATACACATCTAAAATCATCTTATATGCATCAAAACAGGGTCAAAATTTAACATGGGCTAGGGGCAAAAAAAAATCCTTGAAATTTAAAATGTGGAGGCCTCTGTGTAGGGGGACACGGTTCTGTTTTAAGATATACATGCACAGAGGTAAAACTTTAAATGTTTTTTTTTTTTTTTTTCTGAGAACATTACATAGTTACTTTTGTCTGATTTTTATTATTTTCACTGGATTGTTTAGCAACACTGAGATTGCTGAAGTGTTTTTGAATTAAAGGAATCCTCAATGGTAAGGAATGGGATGTGGAAATGTATGTAATGCTTAAAACGACTCCCTCACTGCCTGTTGAAATAAAAATGTTTGTGACTTTCTTGAAGCATCACTGCATTAAGCCCAGGATTCAAATATAGATACATGTTTTCTAAAAATAGGCTGGATAGAAGGCACTCCATCTTCAGCCTTGTAGGCAATGTTGACATCTGGTCCTCCGTCCATCATCAGGCAGTGATGGTGGGAGTCCTCAGCTCCTTCCATCACAGTGATAAGTGAGCCTGAGTGGGCTGATGCAGTCTTATTAAGTCCCACTGACAGCCAGCCAGACAGGCAAAAGAACGTACTGATTTCTAGCTTACCATGGCCATTAACGCCATCACACCCTGTCAGCTTCCTGTCTGCTCTTGAGGTAGCATAAGAATGTTCACCTTCATCACTCCGTGCTGTACTATCAGCAAGTATTGGTGTAATTAAAGGGTAATGATTAACTTGCCCACACCGGTGGTATGTAAGGTTGTTTTCTTATTGTCTCAGCAAATCAAAGCAATTCAGTTTCAAATTGATTTGTATGTCATCGCACCTCTAAGAAGTAATTTGTCATTTAGAAAGTCTGCTTTGCTTGTGTAGTGACACATCCTTCACTGTAACGGGTATGTAAAGTCTTCTATGTTCAGATAGATGTATTGTTGGCGCAACAACACACGCTTCTCCCTAGAAAAATCTTTATGCCTTCCAACGACTTCTTTGAAATAAAGCAAAGCACACTGCTTTGTAAAGAGATCACACGACTGTATAAGAGTGAGGATCATATCAGTCAGCTATTATTAAACTTGAAAAACACTGATGTGTGAGGCAAATAAGCAATTATGCCTTTACAATGGCACCTCACAAGGGGTGGGACATATCAGGCAACATATAAACAATCAGTTCTTGAAGAAGTTGTTCAATATGTTGGAAGCAGGAAAAATCTGCGCCACAAGGTTTTTTAGAGTTAGTGTGTTAATAGGTCAGAGCTTTTTAGGTGGCATAATGGCAGACTCCACAATAACAGGCAAGTGATTTTTATGTTTACTATACATATCTGACCTGGAATCACAGTGTAGATATTTCTTTTAATCATTTGAGGAATAGTACATGTGCAACATGAGCTGGTTTTATCTTGGAGCTGCAGTTGGCTCAAAACCCGCCAAACGGACTATGGCCTAAGCCAGTTCTAGATGTGCAAGCACTACAAGTGATAGAAAGGGACAGGATCTGAATCCCGGTATATAAACAGCAACATTGCAGCAAGTTTTAACAGAAAGTTAAAGTTGGTTTTTTTTTTGTTTTGTTTTGTTTTGTTTGTTTTTTTGCAGTTGCAGCAAGAACATGCCATGGTCCTCACGCATCACCAATATATCTGATATTTTTCATAGACATATCTGCTGATGATTTTACCAGTGTCATTACACATTTATTTATCCAATTAGATATGAAAACCAGACCTACTTTCATTAATGTTGCAGAGAAAGAGCACTCGCATTTGTGAAGGCTTGTAAAAGCAGAAGACAGATATTTTTGATGGATTTTTAAGGACTTTTAATTTTTTTGGGGTATGGGGGATTGCTTGAGTTAGATTCTTTGCTATGTATCTCTGTAATAACCATCAACGCCCTGCAACTGTCTGTTGCTCCTGTTGTTTATACTTTGAAGAGGAAACCTGTCTACTTTAGGGCTTTCATCCTGTTATGAGCCAAAATACAATTATTCCTACTCTCATATTTTCGAAATAATGGGAAACGCATCTAATTTAAATGCTTGCATCTGCATAAATCAAAGTGTAATTTGTCTTGTTTTTTTTTTTTCTATTTTTTGTTCTGCTGTAGGTGATATATAACTCCTTTGGAGGCACTCCAAAAGGGCTGCACTTCAACAACCTCATTGTTGGCCTGGTTCTGTTGACGAGAGGACGAGATGAGGAAAAAGCCAAATGTAAATTTTCAAAGCCACTATATCCCCTTGATTTTGGCATCACTAGCAAAAATAGATCCTCTTGAAGTCACATGCATTGGTCTAAATGCATCATGTTGTTTTGATAAGCCAGAAGCTTTTCTGTTTTTTGCTTATTTTGCATAGTGCACTGAATTACATCTGCTCTTTGTTCCCAGTGGGTGTACCGCAATGCTCTTTAAAATTAGCTGCATAATAGCAAGTCCCAGCCTGGACTCAGCATATTTACATATGTACTATAAATTTCCTCACCTTGTAAATAAGACTGGAAGAGCTGTAGTGCTTCATAGAAAAATAGGTTTTTGCAGCGGTTTGTGTCACATGTAGTTAAGTAGTTTTGAAGCGGGTCTAGGATGCCTTTTTGAGCTTAGCCTTCCCCTTGGAAGTGAGGCCCTACAGTAGTGCCACACTTTGGCAACTGTGATTGATATGCATGTGTGCATGAAGCTGAGAGTGACAGGCACACTACCTGCTAGACTCTGATAAAAAGTGTGTGTGTGTTAATGTATTTTCTGAACAGATATTCCTGGATATATTTGAGGACTAGGGAAACAGGGATTCTACATAATTGTTTAGGTTTGATGTGACAATGCTGATTCATAAATTATGGGAAATATAACCTCATTTCCTGACAAGCTGTAAAAATAAATATTTATGTATGTTTGCAAAAGAGAAAGTGAGTGCATGGATAAACCAGTTTTCTTTCCACAGACATCTTCAGTCTGTTTGCCAATGATTCGGGCAGCTATGTTGTGCGGGAGGAGGTGGAGAGCATGCTCCGCTCAGTGGACGGAGAAGTGCCGCCCTCGCTAAAGAAGTGTTTCTTGGAGGTCAGTGGCGGGCGCCTGTCAGGCTGAATTACCATCTCTGTCTGATGCACTACCCAGGCTTTCTGATTTACCTCTCACAGCCAGGGCCTTAATTCTCTCTTGCCAGTCAATACCACCTCCACAGGCTTCCTGTCAGGCTCAGGCCACAGAAGCTCCTAGACAGAAATCATGCTTTCTGAATCAACACTAGGCAGGAAATTAAGCAGAGGTTCTGATGTAAAGCAGAATAGCGCAAAAAAAAAACCCACTGTCGTAGAAGTGGCTTGGGTTGAGTTGACTTAAATTAAGTATTTAGTCCTGGTTAACTGCTATTCTTGGATAAAGCCTCAGTTTATATATATATATATATATATNTCCCAGAGGTGCTATTTATAGATGCCCTGTTTTCTCTCTCCCTCTCTCTCTCTGCTCTTTTTCCTTTTTCTGAGTTTCTCTTGCCTCTCTGTCACCACCAGCTGTGATTCCTTAGTGTCTTGCAACTGTAAGAAGCAATGATCCCTCAAAACCCCCAAACAGGCTGCTTTCACTTATACTTGGGAGGAGGATGTTGAAGATGGAGCTGCCAGGAAAGAGGAAGACCAAAGAGAAGGTTTATGAATGTGGTGAGAGAAGACATGCAAGTAGTCATTTCAAGGAGGAAGATACAGAAGACTGGAAGAAATGGAAACGGATGATCCACTGTGGAGACCCCTAAATGGGAGCATCCAAAAAAAGAAGAGATACACACACACACACACACATATATATATATATATATATATATATATATATATATATATATAATACTCTACTACCCAGCTTAGAAGGTGATAGTGCAAATGTTTGCCCACTTTATCATATGGTGCCAACAAGGTCACTTCATTCCCACTCTCACTCTCTCACTCTCTCCTTTTCTCTGCAGTTTTATAAACAAGGGTTAAACATTTGTAATATGTTATTTACTAACATATTTGGGTTCAAAATATCTATTTATCTATTATTTATTTCTTTTATTTATTTTTGAGTTTTCGCACACACCTCTGTTGATTTTTTTTCTTTTTTCTCTGTCAGGGCGAGAAGGTAAATTATGAGAAGTTTAAGAGCTGGCTCCTGCAGAACAAAGAAGCGTTCACGTTTTCCCGCTGGCTGCTCTCCGGCGGCGTGTGCGTCACCCTGACCGATGACAGCGATACGCCCACATTCTACCAGACGCTGGCTGGAGTCACTCATTGTAAGTGGTACAGCCCAGTACTGCCCAGGCAGAGAGGAGAACGCTTCGCTGATGCATTAACCAGTGCCTTGATTAAAGTGCGCTTCCTAAGATAAATCTGCAAGGGTTATGAGAAGACTGCAGTGCTTGGTGTTTGTGCACTTGTGTCCTCAGGGCCGTGTTGACAAAGGGGCTAAAATGTTTGTTATTATGGGGCAGGCCGCAAGCTTTTCTGTGCTTAGTTGGACCAAGTTTATCAATTAGGCTTTTGTTACTGAGGCCAATGATGTGTAAGCTTGATCCACCCCCACCCAACCACCCCACCCCACCCCACCCCACCCCACCCCACTGGTAGGATGCCTGTGTTGCATCTGTCTGTGTGAGGAGCTGCTCCCTTCTCCCCCAAAACATGGAAGGCATCAGCAAAAGCCCTCTCCTCTACAGGGAGAAAGGCATCTGAGTGTGATAATCACAAGTGACAGGCTCCTCTCCCTGCTCAGTGAACATGCACACACTCACACACATTCACAGCCCTGCTGTAAGGAGGGGGACAATGTTCCACAACTCTGCAGCTGTCAGTACCAGCGAGCCATTACCCACTGCCTGACACACTGCATGAAATGACTGCATTTGTTCCCCAACGTGTCCTCCCTCAGACAGCCTCCTTCTAGCACAGCCAAACCGAACTGCCCTGGATTTCCAGCCTTAAGAGTTTAAATATCTTTCAAGCTTGTGGTTTCTCAGTGCTTTTGCTCTCATGAAATAGTAATGCCTGAGGTCTCTAAGATATTTAGGAAATGTTAGCTGAAATATTAGCTTCCTTTGGCCTCTTGCCACAGACCTGCTGATTTTCATGCCAAAAGCTGTTTCACTTAACTATCCTAAATTTGCAGCATATTAAATCATATTAAAGATTTGCCTTGGATTTGTAATTTAAAACCTTATAGATTGTTTATGCTGAGAGGGAATCATTACTTGTTGACTGACTGTTTCACAGAGCTAGGTAATCAATAGAATGTTCATTAAGGCTTGATTGGATTTTGATAGATTATATAGGTGCCTTCTTTTTGAATGTTTAAATGCAATGGAGACATCACACAAGATGAGGATTGCTTAAAATTCAGTAGTTCCCATCTTTTCAGTTGAGTCTCAAATGCTTGAGAATATAGCACAAGTAACAATTTTGGAAGACTCTAGTGTGAACATTTCATTCACAGAGCTTGTGTGGAAAAAGAATGATTTAACACTGATCAGAGCACCGAAAGTGATTTCTATCAAAAATTGAGCTTGTGAAGGATAGGTTTACAGAAAGTTTATTATGAAAATGAAATTTTATCATACTGTCTACTTTCATAATTAGAATTAGTTGTCATGTGTCCAGTTAGAGAATTTGATTAAAAAAAAAACAATGTTATATCATGATACAAGACAAAATGGCAGAAGGCAAGTTTAAAGCTGTTTCCCTTCCAAACAGACATCACTCCTCCTCATTCCATCATAGGGCATTGTTTTGTAGGGGTGAAAAATTCAAGATGCAACACAAAAGCAAGTGGCTTATGCAAATAGAAAAGTAAATTTAGGATGGGTTTGTTTTGTCAATCAAGGACAGAGCTGCAACCAATCAGAGGGGGGACCTGAGAGCCATGCAGTAATCTGCATGGCTGCTCCAGATTATCCTCTTAACGAATCAAGCCATGTGTATGTGTGGTTGGGGTGAACCAGTTGTGATCTGTACATGTGTCCCCATGCATCTTTCAGAATGTGCTACCTTCAGTCCCAGGCCGTGTCGTGCAGGGCAATGGCCAGCTAGCTGGTATAATGTAGATGAAAAGTGTAGGGTCAGCTGCAACAGACCAATGGCGATTTGGTGTTTTTTCCTAACGTGACGCAGGCCTGTGTGGAGTTTACTATGGTACACAGCACCTACTGCTACCCGAGCCGTGATATGTGCGGTGGAATATGGTATGGTTTCTCTGTTGCCACTCTGACAGAGTTGCACCTTTAGGTGGGTACTGCCTCTGTACTTCTGTTTAGAATGTTTCTAGAGACAGAATGTTCAAGAACCAGCCTTTAGTTGTTGCTGTTGATCAAAAAAAATCATTTGACGTGCATCTGCTGTTTAATACTTTATTAGTGAATTATTACAACTTAATGTTTTTATTTAATACCAGTTCTTCTCCAATGCATTGTTTAAAAGTAAAAGATTTGGTACAGATGAAAAAGAACATGGTTATAGGTTAACCACTCAGGGCTAGCTCTGTTATTTGTGCTCTGTCTGCTCAGTTTGACACCTTTTATAGAAAACAATAAAAGATATGGAAATGAAGCAGAACTAATTCTCAAAAACAGTTGTACAGCATGTGGTACCAACAGCTTTGGGCTAATAAATGAAACTGATCTTCAGCCCTTCTGTTCGGTGCAAAACTTGAAAAGCTGGTGTTCCCTGATGAGCTGACAATACTAGTGCACAAAATAAAATGGGCTGTTCGTGGGCTGAGATAAGGGGCTGCAGATTGGAGGAAAGATTGCCCGGTGTTGATCCATACCATGCCTAATTGGTTTTATAGACTAACAGTCACTTCACCATGCATAATACTCAACCAGGTGCTTGTTTTCACCAGAAACAAAAAAAAAGTAATCATTGTGCTTTCAAAGCACACAGTAGCATTGGCCATTGCTCACTCCTTTTACTAATTTACACACAAACTGTTAGATTTTGGGATCTCTGTTATAAAAGATTGTTTTTCTTCTAGCCAAGCCATGTGTTGACTGTTTGGAGATCAGTCCTCTAAAGGATGTGTTATTCAAATGGACATTTTTTTTTTTTTTTTTTTTTAACCTATCATCTTAAACACTCTATTAACATATCTCCTTATACTTACTAATTTAAAAAAAAAAAAACTTTTTGTATTCATTTAAAAAAAAAAATGAATACAGGGTGGTGGTCTAGTGGTAGGGTACTTGCCTATCACCTAGGGCTCAAGAGGTCCCAGGTTCGAATCCCACCTCTGGCACTACCACCACTGGGTCCCTGAGCAAGACCCTTAACCCTGAGTGTCTCCAGGGGGACTGTCCCTGTAATTAGCACATGGAAGTCGCTCTGGATAAGAGCGTCTGCTAAATGCCACAAATGTAAATGTAATTATCTTTGCACTGGAACATCTATATATTGCTTATTTTCTTGCACCCTTCCGCTTTCCTTTAGTGCATTTATAGCTTTTTGTCCCCAATGTCAAAACCGCAAACTTGCGGTAAATGGCAGTGCATCATATCAACCAATATACTGCCATATAACAATATTAACATTTAGTTTTATCACTGCTGATGTATAGTTTGCAATATAATCATGGTTAGACCACAAAAGAGCAGCAGCAATTCAGTATTGGCTGATTTTAACCTATCATCAATGTGCTGAATTTAAAACTATTTTAAAAATTATATTTAACTATAGTAATAATACATATTGGTTTAATCTCAAGTCCTACATTTTGTAAATGTCTATGAACTGGGATTGATCTTTGCATAGATAAAAATGTACACACATTTAATAAGAAAAAAAGGTAAATATGCATTGGAACTCCAATCACCTTGTATGCATTAGAATAACTGGTTCATTGACTTTATTATTGCAAACTTAAATATCACAATGTTACAATGACATTTCTGTAAAATTTTGTGATGCTGAGTTTTAGCAATATCATCAAGTGCATGTACGTTTGTGTCTGTTTGCAAGCATGCATGTGTAGAAAGTGTCTATTGAATTAGCCAGAGCTGCTTTCACTGCTGATCTGGCTGACTAACTGACCGTAGACCTCCAAGAGCAGTGCTGTGTATTCGCTATTCTGGGTATATGCTGTTAGTTAATAGCGTTTTGTTTTTGAAACAGCAATAGATGAGAGGTTTAGAAGTGCATGATGTTTGGCAGAGAAATGTGATTTGTGTGGTTGTGTTTTGACACCTGCGCCTTATGTATGACTCTAGTTTGAGAGTGCCAGTGGCATGGATAGCCCAATCCTATTAGCCTAAGCTAGAGATTATGCTGATGAAAGGGGGGGGTTGTCCTAAGGCCTCTTAAACCACCCCAATGCTCTGAATAGCCCTGTCTCTGTCATTCTGGGTGAGTCATACTTTTGCCTTGTAGTGAAGACTGGGCTCTTATGTAACGTTCCTTCAGAGCTGCATGAAACAAGCTCACATTAGCTGTTCGTAGTGCATCACATTTAAGGCCTGTATTTGGTTTATACTGTGCAGCGAGGATATTTATGTACTTTTGAATTAGCCTTTAGAGCGGAACAATTTGTGCAAAAAAATTAAGATGTTGAATATTGCAAGGGCTATAGGATGAGAGGAAATGTAATAAGTATTTGTTAAACTAAAGAATTTGAACTTATGGAAAACATCCTAATTTGTGGAATATACAATTATTGGTGTATTAACAGCAGTTTACATTTTTTAACACAACAGCCAATAAAAATAGCACCAATACTAATGGCTCTTCATCAGATGACTTGTTTCACTTTATTTGGTGAATTTTTTTTTTTTGCTCTTGCAATTTTAAACTGTAGCATTGCACTTAAAATGAAATCGTGCCCTATCCAGACGCTCCACTAGTCCACAGGAAGAAATTCACAGGCAACAGGGTGACACATATTGTTAGTGTGTGCTATTACAGGATTGGTACAAGGTCCAAGGTTCAAGTTTCCTTTATCGTCATCAGCAACAATGTACAAATACAAAGGCAAATTAGACTGCATTTCTGAGTGGACTACAGTTCAACATATAGCAACATGAAATGAAGTACGTCATAGAATGTACCACAACAACAAAGTGCACCACGTACGACGAGGTACAAGAAACCGCAGATGTAATAAGACATTTCAATAAATAAATTTTTAGAAATATAAGTCTTAGGGTCCACAGCATAACCGTTGGTGCAGGATAGCAACATGTGTGGTACATAATCGTGACATGGCTTGATGGATAACATTGCCTAGAAGAAAGTCATTTAAACAGCAAGAGAGTATTTAACTATTAAAGGAACTGTTCAGCTATACTCCACACAGAGAAATCTGGTTATTCTTTTTTTTTCTTTCTATATCCATTACTGCATTTTCTGCTGAACGGCAACATATAAATCTTAGTTATCATGAGGGAAAATGGTCACTAATTTTGCATCAAATTATGTTCAAGTGCAAATAAAAAAAATAAGAATACAGACACTGAAAACCATCAAAAATGCACACAAAATAAAAAAAAAAAAGTAATTATGCACAGTGAATATACACCAATTAGCCTTAACATTAAATTGACTTCTTATGTTGTGTAGGTTCCTCTCATGCCATTGCTCTGACTGCTCAGTCTTTCAGGCATGGAGGGAGACTCCACAAGACCTCTGAATCTGTGCTTTGGTCTTTGGCACCAATATGTTTGCAGCAATTTCTAGCACTTCCCACAGATGCTCGGATTGAAATCTGGGAAATTTGGAGGCTAAGTCAATACCTTAAACTCCTCGTCATGTAACACTTTTAGTTTGGCAGGGGGCATCATCCTGCATAAAGAGGCCTCTGCAGTGTTTGCAACGCTGATTAGTAAGCAGGCCTGTGTTAAAATAATTTGTATGCAAATGCCAGCACTCAAATTATCCCTGTAGAACATTGCTATCTTCCCATAGTACATGCCATCTCTTTCCAAGTCAAGCAACACACACACACACACACACACACACACACACACACACACCCCTAGCCGTCCACATGGTGTAAAAGAAAGTATCACCAAACCACATCACCTTTTTCTGTTGCTCCATGGTCCAGTCCTGGTGGCAATTGTATGGACTTTTGACACTGGATTCGCAGTCTGACCCGTTAGCCAGTGCTTGTATACTACGAGCTGCGAAAATCTTTTTTGTTTGTTTTTTGCTGCATTATTTTGGACTTTGTAACTGTAACTAAATTTCTAGGTTCAAGTCCTGGCTTATACTAGTGTACTGCTGCTCTAATAATCAGACATTCCTAATTTCATTGGTCTTGAGCTTGTGTGTCTGTTTCAGTTTGATCCATTTACTCACAATCCTTAAAAAATTTTCACTTTTTTATCACATTAATAATACATCAATAATATGTTGATGTTGATCATGCAGCTCTTAGCCAGCATGTGCACTGATAATGTTTTTTTGTGATCTGTATAACATAACCCTTGTCCACAAAGGTTTGGTTTGTGATTTCACTGATCTTTGCTTTTGCAGTAGAAGAATCAGACATCATTGACTTGGAGAAGCGCTACTGGCTACTGAAAGCCCAGTCAAGGACCGGACGCTTTGATTTGGAAACCTTTGTCCCTTTGGTCTCCCCTCCTATTCATGCTTCCCTAAGTGAAGGTAATGCAATATTCATGAGTCTGGGTATCCCACCAGGCCCTTATCCTGAGACAGATGTCTCGTGTGCACATTAGGCTTCTAATGCGGACCCAAACACACCTGGTACTCCTTTTCAGTACAGTGCTCAAAATATTGAGAAATTTCATGCTTCAGTAATGGATATATTACTTTATTACATGGATGATTTTTGCTTTGGAAACATATTGGCACATCTGCATACGAACATTGATATTTCTCCCCTCTTGCAGGCCTGTTTCATGCCTTTGATGAGAATCGGGACAATCACATTGACTTTAAAGAGATATCATGTGGGCTCTCAGCTTGCTGTCGAGGCCCTGTGGCTGAGAGGCAAAAATGTGAGCTATTTCATTTTTCCTCAGTATGGCTGAAAAAATCTCTTGTAAGCTTTTTTATAGGCCGTTCTTCTGTTCTGATCTCCATTCCCTTATTTACAGGAACATTCCATCTCTAGCAATGCAAGTTCATTATAATTGGTTTTAATGAACTAAAGCTATTTGATTTGAGATTTGAGGTGGTATTTGTTTTAATTGAGAGTTAATTCAGCTAGATTCAAGATGGTTAGCAATTTGTAACGTAGCTAAAGCACTCCCTTCTTGTTTTTTGCAGTTTGTTTCAAAGTTTTTGATGTAGATCGGGATGGAGTTTTGTCTCGAGACGAGGTGCAAGAGATGGTGTCGGCCTTGCTGGAAGTGTGGAAGGATAACCGCACAGATACACTGCCTGTAAGCTCTGAACTCCTAACCAGCTTTAGGCATACAAGAACAGGAGAAAGCACATGATTGTGTTAGTGCTGCAGTCAGCGTTTTGTTGCTAAAACAAATCTGGTTTGGCAAGAACAGTTGCTGACCACAGGTGACTTGGCATCTCCACTGATCCACTTTATGGTTTCTAGGTACAGGATGGCATAAAAGCCTCTGTACTGTAAGGCATCTGTAAATCTTTTTTTTGCTCTCGCCAGCATTGATCAGAGTAAATTCAGGATGCTTTGTGATGACTGTGTTTGGCTTTGTTTCCCAGATAAGATATACCATTCTTAATGAGCTCTGTGACTCACAGTTTAATAAATCCTCTTGGTTTGGCCTCAAATGCCTTAGGAGTATAACACAGAGCTACTGTTTTTCTAGCGTGGTCTTAGTTTGTTTTTCACTTTGTTTTTACTCTCTCTTCACTTCTCAGGAATTACATTCCAAAGTTTGTGACATTGTAGAAGATATCTTGAAGATGCATGACACTACAAAAGTAATTCACATTTTGTATTTATCGGTTTAAAAAAACACAAAAACTTTGGATCTGTATGAGTAGCATTGTCTTTGCTTGCCGAATTCTCCAATTTTTTTTTTTCCATCACACAGCAGGGACACCTAACGCTAGAGGACTACCAGATATGGAGTGTGAAGAGTGCCCTTGCCAATGAGTTCCTTAACCTACTTTTTCAGGTAATCTTACGGGTCCTGTAGATTTTTATCAGGTATCTCCGATTGATTATTTCTAGTTTCAAGCCTGTTGTCTGTCTTATTAGGTGTGCCACATAGTCCTGGGCCTCCGCCCTGCTACTCCCGAAGAGGAAGGCCAGATCATCAGGCGAGTTTTTGTAGGCCACAATCTTCCAGCCATTTCTGACCTATCTGCTGCCCTCAGTATTATACATTGAAATTGCTTTGTGAATTGCATTGTCCATTTCATTCTCTCTTGATGGTTATAATGCTGAAGAAAGAAAATAAGCGAGGTTATTATACATCCGTCTCTAGATGCTCATAACATTTGCATGGTTTTCTATGGCAGTGTTAAGTTTTGAATTGCTCTCATATAGAAATCATAGTTTCGAAGTTCAGTGTGTTTTGAAAAGAAAAAATCTGCAGTTATTAGAATTAGCTTAATCTATTCTTATTGAAGAACAAATCATATTTTGTTTAAGTATAAAAATATGTATATAGTATTTATATAAATATTATTTATCTCTTGGCACAGTGTATTGGATAGAATTTGCTTTGCATTTGGCAAAATCTAATTGTGTCTGTGTGTCTGTGTAGGGGATGGTTAGAAAGAGAGAGCAGACATGGCCTGCAGTCAGGCCAGAACTGGTTCCTGATCTCCATGCAGTGGTGGCAGCTGTGGCAAGACTATGTTAAATATGTAAGTAATACTGTTGAAAAGCACTGCCGTTTTGGCTGTTGTAACGGATACTGTAAAAGTTATGTGACCTTTTTTTTATTTTGGTCCTGAAAGGACAATAAGTCTATCGTGGTAGAGCAGCCTGGTATGCATGGAAATAGCAGGAGGAATCCTACCACAGCTGCTGACACAGCAGTGGCCAAAGCTGGAACAGTGGCTCGCTCCTTGAGTTCCCCAGGAGACAACTCCCCAGACAGAATCTGGGAGGCATCTGAAGGCACAACTAACAGTAAGCAGAACTAGTAATATTTGTAGAAAAATGGAATTTGACCGTGTATTCCTATTTTTGTCTTGCTTAGGTAGCTTCATGTAACTCCATCTGTTGCCCACATTTTGCCCTGCAATTAATCTAGTTAAATTAAGTAATGTACATTGTAATACCTTCTGTTTGTATTATGTTTCTACTCTGACACTTGTTGAGGCAATCCAAAAACATTTTTATATATAAAAGGTTTTTTTGTTTGTTTGTTTTTTAGTTTAACTAAATGCTGGAAAGCTGTTCTATAAGGCTTGATGGTTTGCTTGAAATTTGGTACATGATTTTAAGAATATGGAGTTTCCTTTATTCTCTGATTTGGAGTGGTTGGGTTTGAGTCTGTTTCAGATTTAAATGTTGGTGTTGTGGATTTGGTAGAATTTTCTTAGTCAATATTTGGGTTTGCTCCAAAATATTAAACCCATTTAAAACTCTTCCAACAAGTGTATATTTCTGGCTGTGTTTAAAATTCCACCAGTAAGCTGCTTGATTTCTGATCTGGTTTATGACTCAACTTTCTCAGGTCAGATGCCACATGTGAGCTCCTCCGCCACTGACATCTGCTTTGCTCGGCAGCACAATGTTTTGGACAACAATAACCAGTGTTTCTCTTCTGCGAGTGGCCACCTAGCCAACCACCTGACTGCACAACGACCAGGTGCAATCGACAACCAGCCTTTAGTCACAACTGAGCCAGTGAAGGTAGGGGTTCATGTGTGGGCCTATACGAGTTATTGTTGACAGTTGTTTCAGTAAGTCTGGAAAAAGAGGCTCTAAACTGTCAAGAAAGTGCAGAAAAAACATCTGTTCAACATCTCCCATTCCATTGCCAAAACAATTTCAATTTCCTTTCAATGTGAAATCTGTGTTTAAAATGCTGTGTAGAATATGCTTAATCTCTGTCTGGGAAATAGTCCTCAAGTGTATTATCTATAACTCGTATCCCAATCCTGGGATCAATAAAGGAGGCTCTCCTGGTCTTAACATTTTCCATGCTCCCAACACAACTGATACAATGAATTAACAAGCCCATTCTAAAGTGGCTGTATAAGAGCCAGTGTCAAACAGGACCAAGGATGGAGACCTCCGTATTATATTATTATATGATAGAATATTTTACAGCCCCTAGTTTGGGAGTACAAGCTGCAATTTAAAGGGTGAACAGGTGCTTTACTAATTTTGCTGATGCATTTAAACATTGAAGGGTAGCTTAGACCTTTTAAAAAGGTGTTTTATTTATTTATTTATTTTTTTTTGTCTGATGCTAGCCAGTTATATAATTAGGAACAAAGTTTATAAACAAGCAAGCTGAAAAAGCATACTACAATGAATCAGAATCGGTATGAATTGATTTTTAGAAATATGTATTTGACTCTGTGAGTTTCATGCTGTAATTGTTTGTGACCAGTGTATTTTCTTTGTGTAATAACACCTTGTCATGGTCACTGAATCTTCCATGCTGTCATGCCAGATTATATACCTCTATTCAACCACCCAGTCTCAACAAATAAGTCTTTAAAGTGTGTCAATCTTCACTGCACTCTTTCAGCATAGAAATGATTCAGCAGCTTGGTTGAAATAGCTTACTTGTACTAGAGGGTTTATAGATCAGATAAGGCTGTATATGCTGTGTATGTAATTTTTTATCACATATGTTGCTCAGATAGAATGTGTTCGCTGTCTTTTTTTTTTTTTATATATAGGCACCCACATTAACGATGGAGGGTGGGCGGCTGAAGAGATCCTTGCACTTGACTTCGGGCCGGGATTTCGAGACCGTTCCAGAGCCAGTTTGGAGGGCACTCTACCATTGGTATGGAGCTAACCTCAGCCTGCCAAGACCGGTATGTGTGCTGATCTTAAACACAAAGGCCACATCTCTTAGTGTCCATCATCTCTGCTTTTATAAAGTGCTTTTATTATTTATGAAACAATGGCTGTAAGCCTCTCCTTATAATGTTGGAACTGGCTGAGGCATAGTGTACGTGATCTACAGGCATACGGTGTATGCTCACTTGAAATGAAATTCAAGTATTTGGCTGTGATTGCCATTTAACGTCATGTCATCAGTCAGACATTTTCTGCTGCTTGTCCCAAGCGGGGTCGCGGGGGAGCACTGGAGTCCAACCCAGCTCACATAGGGCCATTTAATGTGAAATCTGAAACAAGAACAAAAAGGAACAAGTTAGTTACAAATTCAGTACTCCACAGCCATGGAATTAAAATTCTTCCTTTCTCCTGGTAGAAGGTGATTTTGCTGCTGCCATGCCTATTGAGGGGCAGATAGGTCACACATTTCACAGTCTTTTAATTCTAAGTCTTTTAAATAACATTTAAGTCTCAGAAGCAGGGCCGTGTGCGTGCGCATGCATCCTTGCAATGTCTGTTGTTGATTGTCGTCACTAATGCTAGAATAAGTGACCCAAAACTATCTAAACTATCTTTTTAGGTTGTAGTTTATTGTGTCCCATACTGAATAAGAATCTGTTTATCTACCTAAAGGTAATCAAGTCTGTTGTCACAGACCAGGCGGAGCTAGAGCTCTTCCCTCGCTACCTGCTTTTCCTGCGGCAACAACCAGCTACACGAACCCCCCAGTCCAACATTTGGGTTAACATGGGTATGACCAGCCTGCGAATGTTCCCTCCACACCTTCCCCGAGGTAATGTAAGCCTGCAGCAAGAGAGAGGCTCCCTCCACCTTTCTGGGCAACCTAATCTCCTAAAATGCACTAAGCAGGGATTCAGTGCAACAACCACTGTGAATTCCTGGCTCACAGCACTAAAAATTCCAAATCCTGATTGATCCATCACCCAGCTCTGCCTGCGCTGTGCAAGCCTGCCCATGAGCTCTGCTTGTTGCTTTAATGTCATATTACGTACAGGGCAACATTCGATCCTTGTTAGGTTTTCTGAAAATCAGCAGATGGGATAAACAGCACTGCACTAACATGATTTTGAGGTTACATGTTGGTAAGCATGGCATTCCACTAACATGATTTTAGCTGCTGATGCCTGACTGCAGTGGGGCTAAGGAGATGTTGGTGACAGCACTACTTCTGTCAGTTGGCAAGATGTACATAATGGGTAGAAATGGGTGTTTGAGTTACTTGCCTCTAAAGATCTTGCTTTGAAATTCAAAGGCATTTTACTTATGAAATCACTAATCAGTGTTTCTGTCTTGCTTTTTGTTTTTGTTTTCCTCTTTCATTTCTCTTTATCACCAAACTAATGATTGATTAGTACTGTTTTAAAATGATTTTTGCCCTTTCTTGCTGCTACCTTACAACTAATCCTCACTCTTGTGTAAATGTATTATTTCTGTAATGTATATGGGCTGCCAATGATGGAAAATTACTGTTGAGCTCCTTGGATGTACATTTGTATTAACATTTTAACATTTACAATTGAAGGGAGAAATTTCCTTTAGATAGTTTGTTGACCGGTTTCTCACTTCCTATGCAAAATATTCACACATTCTTGATGTTTCTTCTCTGTGGTTTCTGTTAAACGACATGTAGCCTCTGAATGCTGTATATGCAGTGTCTCAGGCTTTTTTGGGAAGACTATGTTTAATTGAATCCAGTGTTGTAAAGAGAGTGCTGAGGGCAGTTTGGTTTTCTGTTTCCTCCCCAGGCACCGTGCCATCACCTAATGCCCCTCTGAAGCGTGTGCTGGCTTACACAGGATGTTTCAGTCGCATGAGCACCATTAAAGACATCCATGAGTATCTGTCCCAGAGGTTACGTATCAAAGAGGAGGACATGCGTCTCTGGCTCTACAACAGTGAGGTTAGACCCTTAGCAGCTCCAAAGAGTATAGCTTAAATCTTTTTCTCTGTACTTCACTAACATGTAATAACTCGTCACATCACATAAATCATTACTTCGCTCATAGATTGTCGGGAGAAGAGGCCACCGTGTCTTTTTTAGCATTGTGTGTTTAACATATTTTGTTTGTTTCTCTTATAAATGCTGTTCTCAGAATTACCTCACTCTTCTTGATGATGAAGACCATACATTAGAAAGTCTGAAAATTCAAGACGAACAGCATTTGGTGATTGAGGGTATGTGCTTAACCCTAATGTCTAAGGGTATTTCACACTCCTAATAAACATTTGATCTTTTAGATAAAGCTGAAAGTTATGCATAATTGATTAAGATATCGTTAAATAAAAATGATATTCAGCTTCTTCTTTTTTTTTTTTTTTTTAAATCCATTTTCAGTTCGAAATAAAGATATGAGCTGGCCGGAGGAAATGTCTTTCATCGCAAACAGCAGCAAAATCGACAGACACAAAGGTAATAGTCAGAGATCATGGAGGAGTATTGATTTTCATCTGAGCTTGATTTTATGCATTGTTCACTGTAATATAGTTCCATAGTTTTTTACTTTTCAAAGTAGATTATTAACTTAAGCCCATTTGTTTAGCTAAGCAGTGTGAAACTAGTCTCTAAATCTGCTGAACAGTTCATGTTAATATCTTGCCGCTAAAATCACCTGAAGTGTTAGAATAAGTTCAAAGTCTAAAGAAGTCTAGACCACTGGATCTATTCGATGTCCTCTCAATATGTGTGTGTATTTTGTGTTTTATAACTAAATCAAATTCAACTGAAGTTTTAATGTAAAATAGTGTATGCTGCCTCCTGCAGTCCCAACAGAGAAAGGTGCTACAGGCCTGAGTAACTTGGGGAATACATGCTTTATGAACTCAAGTATTCAGTGTGTGAGCAACACCAAGCCACTCACTGAGTATTTCATCTCAGGGAGACACCTCTATGAGCTCAACAGGTAACAGAATGAAGCAAATCATTATTCATTAAAAAATATATATATGTATATATTTTGTTTTTTTTCGTGGTTGTGTTGAATGAGTGTTAATTTTATCCCATCAGAACCAATCCCATTGGAATGCGTGGCCATATGGCAAAATGTTATGGAGATTTGGTACAGGAGCTCTGGAGTGGAACACAAAAGAATGTTGCCCCTCTAAAGCTAAGGGTGGGCATTTCCTTCCATAGTGATTTATTATGTGTTCAGAAAGCTGCAGTCGTATTATTTATTTATTTATTTTATTTTTTTTTATTTTTTTTGTCTGTTTTTAAATTACACGTACTGAGGTTCATTTTTCATTCTTGATTTAGTGGACGATAGCAAAGTACGCACCAAGATTCAATGGCTTCCAGCAACAGGACTCTCAGGAACTGCTGGCTTTCTTGTTGGATGGACTCCATGAGGACCTGAATCGGGTCCATGAGAAGCCCTATGTTGAACTGAAAGACAGTGATGGGCGCCCAGATGCAGAAGTGGCCAATGAGGTCAGTGTTGGACTACTACTGTTTCCCAATGGTTAGACACGACTCATGGCAGCATAGGTCCTGACTGCATGATTGAAGCTCTTTGGTGAAAATCCCTCCTTTACTAAGTGCTCCATATGAGAACTTTTGAATTAGTGTTAAAGTGCACATTTTGTTAATGCAGTAATGGAAAAAAAAGAAAGACACCCTGTTGGCACTGTAGAAGTGTGCTGTACTCTATGGACATTTTAAATTGAATTTAGAGTGAGTGGTATGTGTCTATGCGTCTGCATCTTTAGGCCTGGGAAAACCATTTAAGAAGAAACCGTTCCATTGTGGTGGACCTGTTCCATGGCCAGCTCAAGTCCCAAGTCAAGTGCAAGACATGTGGCCACATCAGCGCCCGCTTTGACCCCTTTAACTTCCTGTCCTTGCCCCTTCCCATGGACAGCTCTATGCACTTGGAGATCACAGGTTTGGAGAAGAGGTACAAAAATGCAACTCCCTACACTTTTCTGTCTTCATAAATCTCACGTACGTGCCACTTTGTTTTGTAGTCATTAAACTGGATGGGTCCACACCTGTACGCTATGGTCTTCGTCTAAACATGGATGAGAAGTATACGGGCCTGAAGAAACAGCTGAGTGAATTGTGCAGTCTGAAGCCAGAGCAAATCCTACTGGCTGAAGTTCACACATCCAACATTAAGGTTAGCTGAATATATACGTTAAATTGAAAGATCTGGATGCATTTTTAACATTAAAGTTATGCTTGTATCATATATTATACGTTCTTACAAAATGTACTGGTGCAAGATAAAATCCCAGTAACACTCAGTTAAATACTTGATTGGCATTTAATCTGATACCTAACACTTAGATGCCATTTGTTGGTGTACAGTAATTGACTGAGTTGCCCATCTGTTGCTGCATAATTTATTAGCGCTCTCTCTGCTTGTTCCATCATTGGAAAGGCGCCCACAAGTGGACCAGATATTTTTGGTTTGTAAACTATTGTAGACACGTCAGTGACCCAAATATGGTAGTGGGGTAAACAACAGTATCAAGCACAGACATGTTTGAGAACAGTCCCTCAACCAAAAACATCCAGTCATCAGTGGTGTTCTCAGGAACTGGCCACTAATTAAGGGCCAGAGTGTTTTAAACTTCCGCTGTGATACATGATAGTGCACTTCAGTTAACTAATATATCAAATCAAATTAATTTTATCGAAAACATGTTTTTAATTTGTCGAAACCACAGTAACATGATTGTCAAAACTATATCAGACCTAATCTTTGAGACATCAATTTCAAACATTTACAAAGTAGTGTGCCTTTAGCAGTTGACATTAGTGGATATTTGTACCTGTTTAGAACTTTCCTCAGGACAACCAGAAGGTTCGTCTGACTGTGAATGGTTTCCTATGTGCATTTGAGATTCCTGTGCCTGGTTCTCCCACCTCTGTCACTTCACCTGCACCAACTGGTAAGAAAATAGTTAGCCTTAGTTTTCTGTTTCTCTGATTCTATGCATTTCCATGTGTTTTATGTCTAATTTTGTTCATGTGACCTGCGCAGACATTACACTGATGGCTAATGGCACTGCGAAGAACAGCCATGCTGATAAACCTGGCCTATTTTTGAATGGTGCCGCCTGTATCCCTGTGCGCAGTGGTTCTGAGAAAAGCCTGGCCAACGGCATGTCCAGTACAATAGTGCCTTCTGCCTCTGACAGGAGCCTAACCAATGGTGTCCCCAATGGCCACATAACGCCAGTTATGGACAGTCCCTTCATTGGCTACATCATAGCCATGCACAGAAAAATGGTAACTCTTGCAGTTACATTAAACTGATTGCTATTATATATTGCTATTATAATTATTTTGTATAATTATTTATTTAGAGGATAGTTCACAACATTTCACCAAAGAAAAAACTTTCCCATACGTACCAGATTAAGATTTACTAAAAAACATTAGTCTCAAGTAAAAACATGTCTTAGCAATATTTTTCCATTATCTTTTTTTACAGTACATATGCTATAAAATTAAATTCTTATTTTATATTCATAATAATGGTTAGATATAGAGATGTTTTAAATATATGCAATTATATGTTAAAAGATAATCCTGTAAGTTATTTTGTTTATAGATAACAAACCTGTTCCAAAGGGATCCAAAGCAACATATTTATTACTATGTAAACTAATTTCAATGGAGAACAATCACATTTGTATTTGGTTGTGGTATATTTCAATAAATAAACTAGAATTGAAAGGTAAACAAAAAGTTGTATTATTGTTGCAATTCAATTTGGGATTCCTTCGTACCAGTCATGGCCAAAGTTTAAAGTTCAAAATGCTGTATACTCACAATATTTAGAATTGAATCATATAATGTACTCGGTCTGCAGACTAAACAAAAAAACTTCAAGAAAAAAGAAATGGATTAATCCATTAATGAAAAACCACTGAAAGAAAAGAAAGACACTTAAGAAATCTTAGTTTTTCGGTCTTAATTTGTTGAATATGTTATGCCTGTGAATTGTCTGTAGTACTAAACTGTGAGTTGACTGTATCCTTACACCCTTACCCCTCAGATGCGCACAGAGCTTTACTTCCTGTCATCTCAGAAGAACAGGCCTAGTCTATTTGGCATGCCACTCATCGTGCCTTGCACAGTGCACACCAGTAAAAAGGACCTGTATGATGCGGTGTGGATCCAGGTGTCCCGTCTGGCCAGCCCCCTGCCCCCGCAGGAGGCCAGCAACCATGCTCAAGACTGGTCAGAGACTGCTTTCTACCTGAATTGCATGTTAATAAACACAATTTTTCATTTCACACACAGTCAAGTTAAACACACAACAATAGCATCTAACATACATTCTTGTTTTATGCAAGCATAAGGAGGCTGCTTATGAAAGGAAGATATTATCCCTGGTATATGGTAAAATTGGCAGGCCTAGAGTTCTGTGACATTTTATTGTTTAAAATATATTCTGAAGTATCTTAATCCACTTTATCTCAGTTTATCTCTTTGTGTTTTTCCATGTTATTTTGCACTTTTTCTTATATATCATGAACATTGTTTTCCTGCAGTGATGACAGTATGGGTTACCAGTACCCTTTCACCCTGCGGGTAGTGCAGAAAGATGGAAACTCCTGTGCCTGGTGCCCGTGGTACAGGTAAGTCATTTATCTGTGTGTGTGTGTGTGTGTGTGTGTGTGTGTTTTTAAGTTGGTCCCATGTGGCCAGCAGTGACTGATGAGGGTTGTCTTGTCATTCTCAGGTTCTGCAGAGGCTGCACAGTGGAGTGTAACGAGGACAGGGCAGCTCTAGGGAATGCCTATATTGCTGTGGACTGGGACCCTACTGCTCTGCACCTCCGCTACCAGACCTCCCAGGAAAGGGTAAGAGACAATGTTATACGTGGATTCAAAGCACACTTTGAAATTTTGTGAGAGTTCTGATTTCACAAATGAATATTGTATTACATCGGCTTTTCTACTATCCAGGTAGCAAGTGGTATCAGTATTGCAAGAGACCTAGTTTATCAGTTGTTCTCTTTAAAGTATTAATTCTTGATGAGATTTTTGTCAAATTTTATCCCATCAATTGTAACTACCTTGCTAACGGTGCACCCGGTTGTAAACTCACCCAGCATGCATTTGACACAGATTTCCAGAAATCATATGTATCTAAGGTGGAGGTTATACGTGTAAAAGCAACAGTTTCTCAAAGCCACATTTGACAATCAGTACAACATTGTGATACACCCCTCCCTGCAGTTCTGCTTATGGGGCCACTTGAATGGCTGCCATTTAACAGACAACTTCAATTTCACTGCTGTTAAGACTTTTTTCTTGTTTCACTTGGTTACCTGCTTTCCCAGCTGTTGATTAATGTAGTTAGCATTTATAAAGCACCAGATTGGTTGAACGTCTCTCGTCTCGTTTCTTACAGTTGCAATCATGCATTACATTTTAACGCACATGGCTGATTACAGGAATGACTAATACAAAGAAAACAACTCTATTAAAAAAAAAACACTTTTTTTTACATTGCTGATGAAGAAAAAATTCATTGTAAAATACTTTTTAAACAGAAACAAGAACTTTTTATTTTTGTATATGAGCTGAGTTACTGTGTCACCTTTCAGTCTGATTAATGGGAGATGCTTTTGACTGCAATGTAAAAGCATCTTAAAGGCTACAATCAGAATATTATTATTGTAAAAAACACCAGTTCTAAATGAGTTGTTTGTCTTGAGCAATTGGCTGATTGCTCACCACTGTGAAACAGAATGTTTTACTTAAACAGAAAGATTAACTGCTGCTCTTGCAATTTCACAGATCCTTAGTCCTGTACAACATGTAATATCCAGCTCTTTCATCTGTTAAAGCTTATTTTACAACAATTAACTATTTATCAAAAACGTATGCTGCAAAATTGTTGTCAGTCTTGAATATTATAAATAAGATCAAATAAATTTGCTTTGAGGGGGGCAGCAGTGGCCTAGTGGTTAGGGTGTCGGCCTCGTGATCGGAGAATCAGGGTTTGAACCCCTTCCCAATGGGTTGCCCTGAGGTACCCATGAGCAAGGTGCCGTCCCCGTCCCGCTCCTCCCTGCGATGGGCTGGCGACCTGTCCAGGGTGCGTCCCCCGTCCTCGCCCTGTGTGCACTGGGTTGGACACCAGCACCCCCCCGTGACCCTGTTTGGGACAAGCGGCAGAAAATGGATGGATGGATGGATGGAAATTTGCTTTGAGTGTGTAGGTACTTTTTGTTGACTAGGAACTGCTCTATTTGTCCATGTCCTGTTTCACTGGGGTATAAACATTCAGTAACAAGCCATCCGAAAGATTTGCCAGGTAGAGCCCTACATGTTGCCCCCATGCAGAGTGAGGAGGATTCTGAGAGAGGCAGAGAGGTTATCACAGTTTATACAGCTGCAGTTTCTTTGTTGAATCTTGTGGTTAAATTGTTTCAAAGTCAACACCTGAGGCAACAGCTTAATTACCAGAAGCTTTATGGGTGAGTTGCACAAAAGAAGTTTCTCTGGAGTTCATTTGACATTGGAGAAACCCAGAATTAAGGTTGTGCAAATTCCCTCTCTGTCTATGTATAAAAAATAAAATATTTAGGGCGCTAAGTTTGTTTTAAAAAAAGAGAACCTTTTTTTTTTTTTGTCCTGAATCATTAGGCTTACCTAATTGTTTAACTATAAAATTTGAAATATGTGGTCCCTGTATATATGTATATGTGATGTGTTGATTTTAAGCAGGTCAGACATTTACTTTCATTTAGATATTTAGCTAAAGTTGGAACAAATAAACTGTAATCTTCACTAATTGTTAATCTGTCCAGTGGTGGTGTTTGAAGCTAGTCACATCTTTGAATGTGAATCTGGTGTTGCCCTCTTATTGGAAAAAAGGCCAGAACAATATAGGTTTATGAATATATCAATATAGGCTCAGACATTTACAAATATCATCTCTTCCTAGTTCCTGAGATCAAAGAAGTGAAGAGATTTTGGCCCTTTAGCTGGACCTCTGGGAGAAGATTCATGTATTTAGAAAGTGAAAGATTTGTGTCAATGTATAATGGTCTTGTTCGTTTACATCAGTGTTTAACTGTTGCTGTAAAAGCAACTAGCTTTTAGTGTGCAGTTTCTAGAAAGGTGCATATGCTTACCTTGTTGTATTTCGAGGTACACTTGTGAAGGCAGCTTAAGGTGGATGTAGTATGCCAGAAAAAAAGGATTTAGGGCAGTACTATTTTGAGTTCCAGAGCAAAGTGAAGTTGGACACAGCAGTTCGAATCTTTAAGTCAGTTGGCACTTTCTTCAACCCGTAACACACATGATGTTTATTTATTTAAGCAGAGCATGAATTGTTTTGTATTGGAAGGCTTAGTGCTTAAATTCTTTCAAATCCTAATCTGTTGTGGGTGTTATGCAAAACTTGATCAGCCATAACATTAAAACCACCTACCTAACCCCTTGTTGCATAAATCCCTCTTGTGCTACCAAAATAGCTCTGACCCGTTGAGATATAGACTCCACAAGACCTACCATGATAGGGTATCTTCTGAAATGAAGCCATTAGCAGCAGATTCTTACTCCTGTAAGCTACAATGTGGGGCTTCCATGGATCAGAACTTCTCCAGGACATTCCACAGATACCTGATTGCTTGACAGGAGGCTAGATTTCTTCATGTTCCTCAGACCTTAATATTTTTACATTTACATTTACGCCATTTAGCTGACGCTCTTATCTGGAGCAGCGTCCAGTTCCTGATTACAGGGACAGTCCCCCTGGGGCAACTTAGGGTTTAGGGTTTTTGCTCAAGAACCCAGTGGTGGCAGTGCTGGAGGTGGGATATGAAACTACGACCTCTTGGTCCACAGGCGAGTATCGGTCCAATAAACCACCACCACCACCCATACACCCTGCCACCCCTTTTTTTGACAAGCAGTTTGTGCTTAAGTACAGCACTCTTCAAATGTCTTAAGTCACCCATCATTAATTCATATTTTGCTTTCAAAGAGCCAGACCTGTATTTTTTTTAAAAGCATTGTTGAGGAATAGTTTTCTGGGCTTCCTGAAGGGGAATGTTTTAAGCTCTTTTTCAAATCAGTCCCTGCACCTGACCAGTTACAGAGGATTGCTTTTTTTGTTTGTTTAAGCCACACAGTGACCTACAAATGAATCATTCAAGAATAACAAATGTAACTTACAGCATGAACCAGTAAAGAATTAGATTCCCAGGATTTCAGATGGTCAGGCTGGGAAATGCTATACTGGTAATGCTGAATACTTAGTGTTTGGATTTACTTAATGGTTGGATTGACTTGTCAGACCTGGTTTCGTTTTGAACTCCAAGCTTGGTGCTGTGGGTCGGGTCAGGTCAGACTTGGACAAAAGGTTTAGGCTTCATTAAAGACTTCTATTGTTTGTCTTGTGCAGATAGTGGAGGAGCATGCCAGTGTGGAGCAGAGTCGCCGTGCCCAAGCTGAGCCCATCAGCCTGGACAGCTGTCTAAAGGCCTTCACCAGTGAGGAGGAGTTAGGCGAGGATGAGCTCTACTACTGCTCCAAGTGTAAAACCCATCGTCTAGCCACCAAGAAACTTGACCTCTGGAGACTGCCACCGATATTGGTGAAGAATGCCAAGACACACCCAGCCCCATCCATATGCTTGCTCTTTAAGTTTTGCTATATGGTTTATTTCTTTTCATTTCTGTAATGATGATATGAACTTTTTCTTTTGTTTGTTTTTTTTAGATTGTTCACCTGAAGCGCTTTCAGTTTGTGAATGGGCGCTGGATCAAGTCTCAGAAAATAGTGAAGTTTCCCCGGAAAGGCTTTGATCCCAGCGCATTTCTGGCCCCACGCGAAGCAGCCCAGAGCATGTGGAGCCTGCAGAGCCAAAGTGAGTGCCTGGTGGAGGAGCTCCAGAGGCTGGACAGAGGAGAGTCCTCTGTGTCTTCCATCTCCACCACTACTGTGGCCAGTCCCCCCGTATCTGGTAGAGGTCTGTCTTAAACAGTGCTCTCTTATCTTTATCAGATATGTCTAAATCTTTCTTTTCTCTCAAACACCCAATATAGTTTTTAGAAATATGAGGGAAATTTAAAGCTTCATAATGGGTACAGTTACTGTTTTAGCTATGTCACATACATTTGAAATTTACTGTTAGAAACCACATAAAATACTTTCTTAAAACTGCATCACAGTTCGATACAGTTACAGGTAATTCGTGTTTTATGATGTTAGTGCAAATCAAATATATTTGATCAATATAAAAACTTAATTAGGCTTAACCTTATTAAACAGATTTTTCAATCAGATATGGATTAAATTAACCAATTACAATTGATATTGTATCTTAGTCATTGGTTGTAACAAATTTGTAAAACAATAAATCATTATAAGACATTAGTCCTAAAAATAATCTTGCTACGTATGTTTTCAGTGCAATTAGAAATATTAATGCACAAACACACAACCGCTGTGTGTTATCATCTGTTGCTGGGTTTTCCTCATTAATCGAGAGTTTCTTTATGAGACAATATAATATCTAACTATTTGAAACATCACTTTGTGACTTTTAAAATGAGTGTCTTAAATCTGGTTAGAATTGACCAGATATCACAATATGCCATTAATCTAGATAAGGTTTGTAATATGTGTTTTTTTGGATGCAAGCTTCTATTACTCACTAATTAAACTAAAGCAGCAAGCTAAATAAGAGAATATTTGAGGTTGTTTTTTAAGCCTCTGCGGTCCTTCTGTACATTTCCCTGGAATGTGAATTGGTAACCTTTTTCCTTTCAGGCACTCCATGTTCAATTAGGAGGATGGGCAGTCCTTTGAGCAGAAGCAGCAGCCCCAGCAACAGCCCCAAGAGCACAAGCCGCAAGCAGGGCAGACTGCGTCTTCCCCAGCTGGGCAGTAGGCATCGGCTCTCCAACAGTAAGGAGAACCTTGACACCAGCAGCAACAGTAGCTGTAAAGAGAGCTGCCTGGAGCCCAGTAAAGTGACTGAGGTAGAGCCTCTGGGACCAGGAGCGCCTACAGAGTCCAACACACAAGACTCATGGTCCGTGGATGCCTCCAGCACTGATTGCGACATCATCATGGTGAATGGGCTGGGACAGGAGAGCAGCCAAAGCGATGCTCACTCTGAGGCCAGCACAGAACTGGACAGTTCCTCTCATCAAAGAGAAGATATCTGCTTGGAGCCCATATACAATTTATATGCAATCTCAGTAAGTTTTCTTTGTCTACTAGTGAGGCATCAGAAAAGTTAAAACTATATACTTTCCACTATTTCTTGGATAAGATCAAACGTTAAATTAAGATTAGAGACCAGCATTTAATGATAACTTGGAATGCGAATAGTGGATGAGTGTTTAATGCTCTGCTATGCCATGCGGCTGCTACACATGTTTGCAATGGAAACCCCTTTTTAGAGCAGCAAGCAAAGTTGCAGTACAACAGACCTCCACAACTCAGTGTGAGAGCAAGCCTTGAATTTACTTCAGCAAATCAAAAGACAACATATCTGTCTCTTGCTTGTCTGGAGCATTAACAGGACACAACCTTTGTCATCTGTGACCAGGCTGCTCAGTCTGTGCTGCACAATCAGTAGGTAGTTGATCAGCTCCAGAGACAGCACCTTGGGCAGAAAAGCTGGGGTATTCCTCAGTGTCACAGAAGTTCACATTCAAGCCCCATGGAAGGAAAATAGCGCTGACAGAAAGCAAGTGAAGTTCATTCCTCAATGCAGATACAGTGATCAGGAGTACAATCTTTCAGGATAACCATGTCAAGGTTGCTTGATTTGTTGGCTCAATTTGAGGACCACCAAAGAGGCCATTTGAGGAGATGTAAAGAGCAGAGGCCCATACAGGTATTACAGGGCCACCAACAAGATTATGTTCTTCCTTCAGGACTCTGTCCAAGAGGTCTGAAATTAATATTAATAATGGGAAGGCCTTTTGCTCAGGCAGTCGTGTGGTAGAGCATTCTGAGTTCTAAAAACAACATGCAGAGGGTTTTTTTTTTTCAGTCAGAGTGAACAAGTCTACCTTACATTAAAAAGGAATGACACTGAATTGGTCAACAGATCCCTGGGAAGTAAAGTACAGGACCAGTCTGTGATGCATTCTTCAGGTCAATGCTGATGAAGCTTGCACACCTGGAGATGCTGTTGGGAAAAGTTGTTGTGTATATCATGTGGAGTGGAACACTAAAATACCATTGGAGCTCCACAAATGGATGCAGGTTTCCATCCTGGAGGTAGAGTGTTCAAGTTTAAGCTTGAACTAGTGGTACTTTGGGCAAGAATAAAGTGGAGGCCAGCGATGAAACTGCAGTATGTACCCTCACAAAATGATGGAGACAAACTAATTCTTTTTGACAATGTCCCTCCAGTACGAAAAGTGACTTACTATAACTGCGCTTTCATTTGTGGTCTGTCAGCTGTTGCTGACTTATGGCACATACCACTGCTCATATAACTGTTAGTGTTCAAACAGCTGGTGGCAGATGCTTTAGGAAGCTCTTTTGAAAAGCAACCATAATTTTTTTCACAGAAGTCTTAACCTACTTTGCCAAAACATTCAGATAAGATGTTTGACCTCAGCACCAACAAAGCAAGTCAACCAAAGAACCTTCTTTCACTGAACATTAAAATATCCCCATACTAATATAATAGAATTTTTTTTAAATCATTGTGTGCATGTAACATACAAGGTGACCCATATTCGATCGTTCAGTTTATTTATTCATTTGTGTTTGTTTCACCACTTGAGTCCATAATAATCAATCATACAATGTGTGGTTGGTATTTCCATATTGCGCAACATTTAACAACTGCTTGTGTCCTGACTTATCTGAGGCTATACATTGCAAGTTAATTCAAAAATGCTGTTTTCTCTACAGTGCCATTCAGGAATAATGGGAGGAGGCCACTATGTGACATATGCTAAAAACCCCAATGAGAAGTGGTACTGTTACAATGACAGCAGCTGCAAGGTAACCTGATGTTCCTGCATAACCTTTCAGTTTTTAACTCCTCCAAAAACTGCTTCTTTTCACACATGCTAAAAGCTTTTGCTGAATTCTCTCCTGTATCTAGGAGGTCCACTCGGAGGAAATTGACACAGATTCCGCCTACATTCTCTTCTACGAGCAGCAAGGAGTAGACTACTCTCAATTTCTGCCAAAGACTGATGGCAAAAAGATGGCAGACACTACTAGCATGGACGAAGACTTTGAGTCAGACTACAAGAAGTACTGCGTGCTCCAGTGAGCCCATGCTCTTCCATGCTAAAGGCACTTAGTTTCATCAGTATCTCCTCTCTGTGCAATGAAGACAGAAACAGCAGTGTGGCTAAGCTGAGGCTGCTTGGTAAAAAACCGAGGAGCAGCAGTTACTTTGAAGCACAAAGATCAGTTCACTGACTGATGTTCACCGACCACTGCTGTCGCCTGTTTCAGAAAGCAGGTACTGCTGGTTTGGATGTTTTGCACCAGTGGTTTTGTTGCCAAGTGAACAAAATATTTTCCTTTTGACGTTGTTGTGATTTAACTGGACAAACTGCAACACTGCAAACCCCAAATCTGCAGAATCACACACCTGTGATATTTATGTATTTATCTTACCACAAGGGTTGACAGCACTCTCATCTTCCATACACTTGAGTTTTGTATATTTATATGATGAATTCATATGCAGAACAGGCCAAATCCATTCATCCAGTCCCCACTTTAATCAACGGCTCCAATAGAGCGCTTTCAGTCACTGGTTGAATGTTAAGTTTATAAATGCAGTCTTAATACATTCAAATGTGTATTCTTAACTTGCTTAAACACTTTCCAAAGGCTTTGTGGCATTTTCTTTCATCAGAATCAAGATTTCTCAGTAGACGTTGTACACTACCTCACATTTGTTCCAGTTAATTGGTTGATTGTTAATGGCAAGTCATTAGACAGTATTATAATATGAATGGCTCCATAATGTTTCCATAATTTCCACACTTACTGACCATAAATATTGACAAATGCACAAAAATTGACCAGGGCGAAGTCCTTTGCATTTCACTGCCAAATCTGCATTTCATTGAGCAACAAACAAATCACTTATATATGCTCTTGCTACACTTAAATTTTGATTTCAATTTTCACTTTTGTCTTTCCTCATTTTTTTTTTCCCAAGTTGTTTTCTAGACAGCTGCTCAGAGAGCCAGTATATATATATTTTTTTTTCTTGCTATCTTAAACAAGTTTTAACTTTATAAAATTTTATTTTTCAGTGATGTATTTATTTTTAATAGCACCAATTCATGTTGCCTAAGCACAGTGTATCTGTATTTCTTTGACTGGCAGCAATTCTCAGCAGTCCACTAATCACAGTGCCAGCCCGCGTTACAACCGATCAGCGATGCCATTACAGCTTCTAGAATGTTCTTAACTGTCGTCACTTTATTTCCTTTGAGAAAGGTACAGTAAATGGTAGCCAAATGCATACATATCTGATCAGTGTACTCTCATGAGAGAGGCTCATCATCAAGCCAAAGTTTTTAATAGGTAATACATGATTGCATAACATTAAACTCTACTGGCAGAGAGGGAGGTGGTTCATGTGATCTGTTCTCTGAAAGAATTTCTCATCAGTACAGCCAGCCTGATGAAGGCCCCCTGCTGAAAAGAAGCAGCATCCGTGCTGACCTGCTACATGTTGCGTGACGCATCTGAATCGTAGCATCTCTGGAGGCTCTTCATTGGAGACCTGTCTTAACACTGTGAAAATAGATCTGAATTGATGAATGATTCCTGTTTTTGTTTTGTTTTTTTGCCCCATTACTTCTACTCACTTGAAAATAGTCCTTGTTCAAAAGATTGACGTGGAGCTATAAGTTGGCCTGTAACGTCGTGCTGCTCCACTCTGATCAGATCATTTCTTCATGTCAGAAAAAATAATTGTGAATGTAACTGTAATACTGTAATTCATCAGTCATGCGACATGACTCTTCATGCAAATAGTTAATAGTTCAAATGTTTTTATCCTAAACATGAGAGCTGTTCAACGCTGAAAGAAAAATGCATAACACACAGTAGGTGAAGAGAATGTCTTTTATTTGACACCAATAATTAGGTCCTGTCTGCTTTCACTTAATGACTGGTTTGCTCATTTTAATTGAACTGGAATCTTCGCCCTCGGCTTAACAAGCCTTCTGAGGCTGCAAGTATACACAACTTTTAAAGGTTATTTTTTTTTTGATACAGGGATAATTTATTAATACTTCAGAAACAAAAATATATGTTGGCAAGTAGTGCGATCAACTACTGATGTCTTTCTTTGTTGTCAGTCAATTTTGTTAAATTAATTGGCAGAGATGTATTAATTTAAGTTTATTTTGTAAGTGTTTAAAGAATGAAAACAATGTTGCACTGATATGAAATGTACATACAATGTTTTGTAAATATGCCAATAAAAGTGATGTATTTGAAAATGAACTGTAAAGAGAAAAAAAAATGTAGTTGTATATGGAGTGATGCCAATGATCTGTAATTATTCGAGCAACCAATTAAATTCAGCCAATGCAACTGAACGGTCTTGGGTTTTTTTGCAAACAATTGTGCACTTTTCTACTTGCTTCATGCAATTCATTTGGAGAGAACAAAAGAGGCTGTAAGCGAGGAGAGGAAACCACAGCCCTCTGCTGTTTTGGTCCAATGTGCTGTGGAAGCGTTACACATATGAACACCTTCTGAGAAATGAAGCCACAAATACATTCTCACTGAGCTGAGTGAGGAGGTTTCGCCCTTATAATATCCAATTAATATATTTTGATATCTGACATCTTTTAATACATGATTTTATGCTGTTGACCAGGAACATCAGGCTCTCTTAAGAATAAGCATCAGCCCTGCTTACAAAATTATTGCACTCCACCGTAATCATCATAGTCTGGTGCTACCGCTCTACTCTCTATAAATCACCTGGCAGCCTTCATGCGCTCTCAGGGCAGCAGCTCTGCTCACTCCAAGGACATGCAGAACAGCCACACTTGACTGCAGAGGTGAGTGGTCTTGTTTTTTTTCCCTCTTTAATCTTTTTTACTCTCTTTCCTGCCTTTTGTATCGTAAAACAATGAAAATTTGATGACTGGTGTTTAAGAGGGGCAAGTGGGCCAAATTCAAACACAAAATGTATTCAAGAAATAAAGTCAATAAGTAGAATATTTTTCTGGCTTACTGGACAAGTGTTTCCGACTTCCAGTGTAGTATGGCAGTTTACCTGATCTCACACACCCAATATACCTGGGGGTATTTCACAAAGCAGGATTCTTCAGTTTAGTGAGATCCATTTAGTCAAAAGTCAGTTCTATCCAGCAGCAAGAGAGCTGAGAAACATTTTCATTGAGAATTCTTCAAATTCAGTCAGAAATTCTGTGATGCAAAATACCTGACTGGTCAGGTGTATTTGTGCTAGAACTGTGCTAGAATCCAGTTCTTCTGAAGCCTTGACATACTGACCAATTGCAACAGAGTGCCTAAAATGTGTTAGTTCCCTTTCATGCCAGAATACCTCTGACCTGTCCAAGCATTAACTTCACAAGAAGTGGTATCTGGTTTCAAGATGTCCTTCAAGACCTGTAGGTTAAGACATGGAACCTCCATGGATGAGCGTAGTTAGTTCAGTATGTCCCGCAGATGCTCAGATGCTATTGTCAGGACACACTATCCTGCTGAAAGGACATTGAAAGGAAACTACCATTGAGGAATACTGTTGCATGTAACTGGTCTGCATCCATTGTAAGTACTATTTGTGGTGAACAGTGGTCAGCATTAGCACTGACCGTTCAAACCCATGACCCTTTTGCCAGTTCACCAATTATCTTTCCTTGAAACACTTATTTTTTGGTAACTTATTGCATGACTGTTAATTTGCTATCTAATAAATGTAACCTCTTAACAGCTCCCAGTGTAGCAACATAATCAGGTTTTTTTACTTCACTTTTGGATGGGTTTATTAGTTGGCTGATTGGTGTAAATGTTCAGTGCTCGTAAACTGTACAACAGTACAAAGTATTGCTTTTAACCTTTAAAATGTTTTGTCTTATCAAATTTTAGGAACTAATTATCTAATAACTCGAAGGAAAGTCTGGACCGTTAGCGTGTCCTGGTGTTTAATTGAGAAGGTCAAGGTTTGATGTAGTGCAGAAATTCCTTTTTGCTATTTTGTCCCTAAAAATGTCCCTAAATTGTTTATCTTATATGACACAAAGAACAGTATTTTGGGAACAACACAAAATAATCTACACAATGTAATCGCTTATTTGGGCCTCATCATTAGAATTTTTTGATACAGAAGCCATTTTGAAAACTTTCATTTTTTTCCCCAAATTCTTAGTTTCCTATAAACTCTAAGGAGCCTGTGAAGGATCTAAACCTTCTGATCATTTCATAACTTCACCTGCAATGTAGTGTGATTTATTTTGCACTGGCAATGTAGGTGGGTTTTCAAGCTTTTAAACCCACTCTTTGCAAACCAGTTACACCTCTGTACATTGTAGTGTTTTCATTACAGTGGTGATGACAGTATTTCTGATTCTAAGATTAACTATTGTGGTTTGAATGGAGCAACACTTGGTCTTTACATTTTAGCTCTCCTGACTCTCATTCGGACATGCATGCGGAATGCACAGAGCTACCATCTGTTTAATGAAAGCACAGTATGCACAGCCCTGTAAACTGCACAACCTCTACTGGAGGCCAAGAAAGTGAGTATGAACATGACTCTCTACAGCCCATAAAGTTTACTGTTTGTGCAATGGAACACAACAGAGAGTGTAACATTTTAGTTCTGCTGATTTAAAATACATGGTGAACATCTGGAGAAGAGTGAATTACAACAGAGGTTCTATTGGCATATTCTATTGGCAACTGGCATAATAATGTATGAAGCCCCTGTAAAATACCTTTATATAGCATTGTCTGAATAAAAAAAAACTTGTTTCCACCCCCCCACCCCCTTATAATCCATTCCAACAGTTCTGTTTCGTTTGCTGGACACTCATTTGAATTGATCGGGCAGGTCTTCCTATGTCAGTGTGAGAAAGATCTGGGAATAAGGGAAGTCAAGACATAATTCTAAAAAGTTCTTGCTTTTCTTTGCACTAAATGTAGTCATTTTGAAGCAAAAGGATGTTAGAGGTTGTTAAACTGTTGAAGAATTTAATTTCATCCAGTGATATGTTGACCATAAGATTTTGTGTGATGTTGAAGAATTAAGTAATAATTTTCCTTTTTATGATCCCTTTAATTTGGGTTAAGTCTCCAGATTCTTCCCCAAAACGCCCCAGAACATCATAGCTTCACCGCCGTGTTTCACTGTAGGAACAATACATTCTTAGCTGATCTTTCTGCCACCAGACATAAAGCCTTCGGTTAGCACAAAATAACTAAAATAACGAAATAAATAAAATTTACTTTCATTCATTCAAAGGACCTGCTCCCAGTCCTGAACGCTTCAGTGTTTGTGGCAATAGCACTTTTCATTGTTAACATTACAAAGTAAAAGTTTTCTGGCAGCAACTGGACAGACAGACAGATCTGATAAGTCCTATTTAGAGCCTCTATATATATATATATATATATATTGTTTTTTTTTTTTTTTTTTTTTTTTTTGGTCTGGGAGGTTAGGTGAATACACTGGATACACATAAATCAATTTTTGCTGTATTCAGGTTATTTGACTAATATTAGTGTTTGTTTCATTTTTCTTTTTTTTCCTGAAAAATAAAAAAACACTGTCTAGTTGAACAACTTTTAAATATATTGTGTACTGTACTGTATGTGTAACTAAATTGGCTTAATTGAATATATTGTATTGTAGCTTTATTATTTTCCTGTTAATATAAGTGTGACTTAACTATTTAAAAACATTGTATGGGTTAACTTTCTGTTTCACAAAATAATTCTCATTTCAGTGGAAACGAACATACTTGTATGTAGTGGAAAGTGACAAAAAGACCAACGAGAACAAAAACTGTCTCAAGGGAGAAAGAAAAAGTAACAGTGAAGAAACTAAATCTCTAAAATAGATATGTAACCACATTTTAACCTCTTCATGCTCGCTTAAAACATGCCATCAAATTTAAAGAATTCATCTTTTTATTGAATTTGAACTCCAATTAATCTAAATATTTGATTAGATTATTTATTATACTTTTTAAAGTATTTCTGTTTTTACAGAAATAGACATAGTGACTTGTAGTGTCAGAATGATTTGAACATCACAGATTGCTGTGTTTTAAGTTGCTTTTTAGAAACCAGTTTCCTCCCTTTTTTAACCAATTGATTTATAATCTATTCTAAACATGCTTACACCACTGCAGTCTGTACCTTTTATAGTGTGCGTGCTTTCTTGGTCAGTTAACGGTTCAGGTCACTGTTGAAGTGAATGCTCACCCCACCACTAACCTGTGTGGCCTACTTTGCTTTCCTGTTTTCCTGTTTTGGTGCATTGCAACTGGCTGACTTTTACATGAAATGTGTCTAGTTACAGATGCTGCTAATCTGGACATCATACACTACATTCTCATCTGCATTTCTGGCCTAACCATCCTCACCACCTTTCTCTTTGGAATCCTGTGGATAAAAAAGTAAAGGATTTTGTTTATCTTAACAGTGTAAAGCATGGAGCTAAACTGCAACAGGCCAAATAGGGGATGTATGTAAATGAGCTGGTTCTCATGACATTACAATTAATACAATTAATTATTTTCCATGTATACACTTTACAGACCTGGAAGTGAGTGGTTTGTCTTGAAACCTTTATAGTATTAATATTTGACAGCAAATAATTTTATTTTAAAAAAGGAAGAGGGATTCTCTTTTCCATTTCATGGTCATCAGTCTAAACAGTGTTTACATAATGTATCTTTTACTTTCTGTTGAGCCCTTTGCCTCCTGAAGGTCTGTGATGGTGCTCTAGTGCTCTAGTACTGTAAATGACTAGTCCTTACTTCCAGGTATCAGCGCTGCTATTTCATCTGTCCAGGTATCAATCTCTGAAAAAGACCATTCAGCAGCTCAGAAAGAGCCCAGTGGCTGTCTCACCTCAAGACATCCATCCTTTGTCTCCTATATCTGCTGAGAGTGTATTGATGATCCCACCATTGGACAATTTGCCAGAGAGGAACCTGCAAAGACAGAAAAGCAAGCATAACACCAAGTTACTTTGGAAGCCACCTCATCAGGTCTGACTCACCATAGTTCAATCATTTTATATATATATATATATATATATATATATACTGTGCAAAAGTTTTAGGCAGGTGTGGGAAAAATGCTGTAAACAAAGAATGCTTTCAGAAATGGAAGTGTTAATCATTTATTTTCATCAATCAACAAAATGCAGTGAATGAACAAAAGAGAAATCTAAATCAAATCAATATTTGGTGTGACCACCCTTTGCCTTCAAAACAGCATCAGTTCTTGTAGGTACACTTGCACACAATTTTTGAAGGAACTCGGCTGGTAGGTTGTTCCAAACATCTTGGAGAACTGCATAGATCTTCTGTGGATGTAGCTTCCTCACATCCTTTCTGTCTCTTCATGTAATCCAGACACACTGGATGATGTTGAGATCAGGGCTCTGTGGGGCCAAAAGAGCTGATGCTAAAATGAATTGATTGATAAAAATAAACAATCATTATATTTCTGAAAGCATTCTTTGTTTACAGCATTTTTTCCACACCTGTCAAAACGTTTGCACAGTACTGTATGTATCTGTATATATATATATGATAAACTGCTTTTTCTTAATTTTATTACAAAACAATAATATTAAAAATACTCTTCCTTTGCCACAATGTAAACAATATAAATGGTAAATGCAATTTAATGATAGCAAGTGCTTTACTATGAAACTCCGTAAAAAACGACCTACACTTGCTTTTATCACAGCAGCAAGTTTTGGAAATAACTTGTGTGCAGCCCCCAACCCCTCCTCCCCCTTTCAACTGTTTGCATTTCTATTTTAAAGCATTGACTTATAATTTTCTTTTTTTCATTAATTATTTTATATTGGCTCCACGCCATTAAAAAAAACCCTAAAACATCCCCTAAAACATCCCCCACCTCCGAGAAAATCACATCGCCGATCCACCGCTACTTTTCACTGCAGGAACAACACATTCTGTACCGCCCCTGTCTTCTGCTGCCTGACATAAACCCTTCAGTTCCCTTTGAAATTTACTTTCGTCCGTCTACAAGACCCGTGTTTGTGTTGTTTGGTTCACAGAAGTCTCTTTTTATTCGTAACATTAGGTAAAGGTTTCCTGACAACTCAAGTTCTGACATTAGTAAATAAAATTCCAACACAAAGTGAAAGGCAGACCTGATACGTCTTTTTTAAAACCAACAGTTTAATCCATTGTGGCTGAATAATGAGTTACTACAGGCTATAAAACATTTCAAAATCAGAAAGAAGTACATTTGCTTTCATTTTTTAAAACTATTTTATTGAAAAAGCTTTTTTTTTTTCTTAATCTAAGGATGGCTCAAAACTTCTGTAGTGCATCTATAGTGCATCTATAGTGAGATAACGAAGAGATAACAAACCATTTTTGACCAACCTGTTGTTCTGATAAAAGAACTGTGGCATTAGGACTAAGAGGAAAGATGTAAACAAACTACAAAATATGTGCAAAATGTAACATCTGAGCAATTTGTCATCAGAACCCCCGGGTTTCGAAAGTGGACCTAAATCTTATTCAATTGATCAAGGCTGGGAAAGAAGGGGCCTTCTACAAAGCGAGAATGGTACGGGGCACATGCAAAGGCCACTCACTTATCACATGCAAGATTGCTAAAGAAGGTGAGCAGACATTGGCAAAAAATGTATCATATCAGCATTTAATTAATAATAATTGTTGTCAAGATTTTTTTTAGTGTTCTATAGGCAAAGGAAGCACCTGGTAGCGTCTCCTCCAGCCATTAGTTTAATTACATGTGTGCCTTTCACAATTAGGTGTCAGTGTTAAGCAAATGGAGACCGAAGTGTCTGTTATGAGGAAGCTGGTGTATCATAAGAACGTGCTACAGCTGCTGGACTGGAACACTGCAGAGGGTAAGAGATAACTGTTTTGCAAAAAACACAATCATCTGTCACATCAACAACTTTAGTCCTCTTTTTAAACAATGCATGATACAGATGGAAACTTCATAAGCTCAAACCCACCAGATGATGGATTTTTAAGATTTAAATGAAATATTTCAAATCTTAGAATCAACAATTAATTATGAGATACAAGTCGACTTGTCTAATCGACTACAGTGAACTGTATCTATTGGTAGTTATTTCCAGCTGTGTTATTTGCTTCAAGATGTAATCAGTACTCATCAAATATGAGAGAGGATGGATTTCTCAGTTTTTATGATACTCTCTTAAGCTCCGTTCATCATTCATCTAAAATTTCTCACGGGTTTGTATTTCTTTTGAACAATGAATTTACCTACATATGAGAATAATTTGATGTATATTTAAGGAGAAAAATTGTGATTCCAAACTTGACAGTGGTGTATAATTTGTGCCCGCCAGTTTCTTATACTTTAAATAGAGAACTCAGCATATATTTCACTTAGTCATATTCTACCTTTATTGCCTTACATGTGTACTGTAGTGCAGTGTAGTGTAAGTGCCTGAACTGAAGAATCATTTTGCAGTATAATATATCATTAAATTAGCGTTGGTGGTAAAGTGGTGAGCATAGCTGCCTTCCAAGCAGTTGACCTGGGTTCGATTCCCGGCAAACCCCGAACTTTATGGGGCAGCAGAGGCCTAGTGGTTAGGGAGTTGGCCACAGGATCGGAAGAGTGTGGGTTCAAACCCCTTACCAGTGGGTTGCCCTGAGGTACTCTTGAGCAAGGTACCGCGCCCATCACTAGCACTTTCATAGCTGCCCCCTGCTGCACGGTGTTTGTGTGCATGGGTTAAATGCAGAGGTCCAATTTTGTTGTGGTCACAGCACATAGTGAACCACAACTGTGTGCTGTGATGTGTACCTTGCAATGACATGAATAGTCACTTTCATAATGTAGCAAGAGTAATTTTTAAATTGTGATTTTCTCCTTGGAACCTTTTACTGGTGCTTTTCTTTGTAGAGCCCTTTGTGTTGATCATGGAGTTTGTAAGTTATGGGACTCTGCGTGGCTTTGTGCAAGCACATCAAGAGAATCTGAGTGCTGACCCTGAGCTCCAGAGTCTTTTCACTATCGCCTCCTATCACATCGCCCTGGCCATGGAACACTTGCGCTCAAAAATGGTAGGCTCTCTTTTTTCTTGAAGTCACCATTACTCATCCCTTGTTCTGGAGTACCCCCTACCTTGCTTTTTTGTGTTTTCCCTTCACGGGGAGAGGGCGGGGGACCTCCAGGACCACTGCATTAGCTGAAACTCCTAAACCAGAAATTACTCCCTTAAAAACAGAGGTCCTGAGAAATGTTTCATTCTTCGTGAACCTTTACATTATGTTTTTATTTCTAAGGTTTACATGCCATTCAAAAAACATTCATTAAAATTTTTTTAGGAACCAAAAGTTGTTCCAAGGCTTTGCTCCAAAATACCTGTTCAAGCTGTAGATTTACATGAATGACAGGGTCTGAGTTATGACTTTGATTCTACTCTGTAGGTGGTACACTGTGACCTTGCCTTACGGAACGTTCTTGTAAGTCGCTTCCCTTGGGAAATCAAGGTTGCAGAGTTTGGCCTGGCCAGAGACTTGACACGTATGAGAAGTAGACGCAGCACCAGAAAAAAGCAACAAAGGGTTAGACGCAGTTCAGCTGAACTTTTACAGCTTGCACAGACAGTCTCCTCATAATTAAATAACTGCACCAACATGTTAATGTTTCCTCGCAGGAACGGGTTCCCGTTCGCTGGTATCCTCCTGAGTATTTCCGGAACAACTACTACAGCTTTAAGGGGGATGTGTGGGCTTTTGGAATTGTGCTATGGGAAATGCAGACATTTGGTGAGCTCAGCACAATCTCATATAATTGTCCTACAGATGAGACCACCCATTTGCTGAAATCTCATTCAGCTCTCAACCAGAGCTTCACATAAAAAACATCTGGACTCTTTTCTTTATAGGCAGCTTACCTTACCCCAGTTTGGAAACATCAGAGCAAGTGATCTATCAAATTTGTGCTGGACACAGGAATGTAGACCCTGACGGCTGCCGGCCTGAGATGTGAGCTCTACAATGGTTTTTTCCCCCCTCCATACAGGCCTTTTCATTTTAAGACTTGAACTCTATGACACTCCCAGTCCTGGTGTACCTTTGTTCTATAAGGTTTTATGCTATTTGTGCTTCAGTATTTCAGATGCAAGTCACAGACAGATTGATAATTAGCTAATGTGTTGATTTATAAAGGGGTAAGTCAGCTAACACTGGAAAACACCATCTTGAGATTAATTGTATGTTTTCATGCAGACTGCAGATCCTTAAAGATTGCTGGTTGGAGCCTTATACTACAAGACCATCCTTTTCAGAACTTGTCAGAACCTTGGAGAATATCATTGAGAATGACTCAGTGGGTATTTTTCCCTCTTTCATTGGCACCAGCAATACCATTTTCAGGATAATAATAAGGGCTCCATCTTCTGTGTTGCAGGATTACGTGGACGTTGAAAGCCATGAAGGCATGACCACTGGAGAGGACTGAATCTGCAACACTTGCCACTTGCCTCCTGACCTAAGAAAAGCCTTTTCCAAGTAGTTTTGCATTATGTCTTTTAAAAAATCAGTACAACTTGGCATGATTCCACTATTGCACATCCTCTAAAGTGGAACTTGGCCATGTACTGTGGATCACAGTTGGTGTAAATACCCTCGGACACCGCAGACAGAGTAAAAGGCCAACACGGTCCTAAGCACTCAGCTGCAGCTGCATAGCCATGCATTTTGAGGACTAATTTGACAGCCTTGCATTTTGACTTCTTGGTTACAATTTCGTGCACTTTCATGAAATATTCCTACAACTTTGTAGCAAAGACCCAAGGACGAAGGTTGAGACACATTATCTCTCAAGCTTCTCCTAAATCTCAGACCAAAAGCTGCACTCTGCTCTCGTGACGCCACGTAACACGCACAGAGCCCCGCCCCTCCCCTGATCAACCGAGGTGAACAGCCAATAGGAAGAGAGTTCCCAACACGTTATTCGACGTCGCGAAGGTTGCCATGGTTTCCTTTAGCTTTAGCCTCACGTGCGGACAAACGTTCGGTTTAGTTAATTTTCCAGTCTTTTTAAACCGCTCTCAAAATGTTCCTTCGCCTATTAGAGCTTATATTTTTCATCTACTTTGCGACTCATGTTCCCATCACCCTCTTCATTGATCTTCAAGCGCTGCTGCCCGAACTGTACCCTCAAGCAGTAAGTTTTCTCTCGAGCACGTTTAAAGTGAGCGGATCTTTATGGTCTCTAAACAGCCCCTCTGCATTACAGCTGAAGGACGTCCTGCATTGGTATGCTGCTGATTTCAAAGACCCCATGGTGCTGGAGCCACCTTTTTGGTTCAAATCATTCATCTTCTGCGAAGCACTCGTTCAGTTGCCTTTCTTTCCCGTTGCGGCGTTTGCCTTCTTCAAAGGTCAGTGGAAATAAACATCAACCGCAGCCCATGAGCCTTGAGCCATGAGCCTGATCCAGAGCTGGACAATATGGGCGGGATAGATCACCATCCTAACAGTCTTTCCTGAGTGTAGCATGTTGATTAAACATTGTATTCACATCGTTTGTAGTACCTGTGGTTCTTTTCCACTTATCTGATGTTAAAAGATAGAAATATGACATGTCAGGTATCTAGAATCTAGATGAAGGCAAGAGGATGGGACCCTCTGTGGGGACCTCCTGGGAGCAGCCGAAAGAATAAGATTGTTTCTTGAAGTGTCGAGAGATTAGTTCTGTGTTGCCCAGTCCTAGCCTGATCTTACCTGTATGTCAACAAGGTTTAAAGCCCCTCTTTCTTGCAGGGAACTGCAGGTGGATCAGAACTCCAGCCATTGTGTACTCCACACATGTGGCCACCACTCTGATCCCCATCCTTGCTCACATCCTTTTCCATAACTTCCCAGTGGAACCGCACCCCGGCCCTCAGACCTCCAAGGAGAGACTGACCCTCGTGTCCGTTTATGCTCCATATCTCCTAATTCCGGTCCTGCTCCTCTTCACCATGCTGTTCAGCGCAGAGTATAGCACTTCTTCCCCGAGTGGAAAAGCACCTTCCAAATCCAAGAAACTGAAGTAGACGGTCTCAAATATTATTTCAACACATTCCAGTTTTGTTGTGAACTGGTTTTTGTGTGCAACTCATTTTTTTTTAAGTGCCTTAAAGTGAGATGAAACAGTATTTGACCCATATTGTAGATGCAATAAGTCACTACTATTGTTTTCCTGTGGTTATAACTCTTGATATGGGTGAACTTTGCAAAAACCTGTTATAAAATGTCATAATTTGTCCACAACAGATTGATTGATGTACACATCCAAGACTTCATTAAGCAAAATAGTTTTATTCGTATGCACAAACCTTTCATGGCATAAGTAATAAGGTCCACGGATTAAATCTGTATGGTCTTAATGTAGTGTAAACATTAAATGAATGCATTAAGTTTGGTTCTATAATTTCCGGCACTTGTAATACACCTCCTTTTTAGTGGTCCCAAGAACAAATTAACAGGTACAAATATTGTGAAATGAAATGCAAACAACCAAGTGGTTGCCATAAAATCTATAGAAAAGAATACACTCAAATCCTAAGATGTAATTATTTACAGTAGCATGCAGATACTGTATTCATTCTTGGTAGAAAAGGTATTAAATCAGATTTACAGAAGTTTTATATAAATAGTATAAATATCTTCCTTTATGTATAAATAGTGTGCATTTGAATTTCTATTTTGGTACAGGTGTTAAATTATAACTCCAGGATCTGGCCATGACAAAGCAGCTGATGGTTTCAATCAGGGTGGGCAATTCCAGTCCTGGAGGGCCGGTGTCCTCCAGAGTTTAGTGAATTCCCTGCTTCAACACACCTGGTACAGCTCACTGGATCATTGTCCAGTTTAGTGAGTGTGTTTAAGCAGGGAATTCACTAAACTGGAGGACACCGGCCCTCCAGGACCAGAACTGCCCACCCCTGGTTTAAATGCTGAGGTTGTTTGAAGGACACCTATTAATTCCATGTAATGAATTAAAAGACCTATTCAAACCCCATTTCTAATTAGGAGGTCCTTGTGAGTCTGATGCACAGCATCATTTTTTCCTGCTCGCCTGGCAGAACAAAGAGACTCATTTCTGCAGTATAAACTGGTCAATGAATTCCTTCTGCTCTGCCTCAACTTTGGAGAGAGCTTCATATTCAATTCGATACCTGCCAAAACAAACACAGGACACTTGATGGAGCAAGTTTAATGGCCAAGAAGTCTTCAAAAGGATTCGAAAAAATATGATTGTACCTTTCTAGCTGCATTTTCTTCTCTGCTATCAGAGCCTGGAGTTGCTGCTGCTGCGCCTCTCGTTGTTTTGCAACGGATTTCAGCAGATTTCTAGCTCCAATGGCCTATAAAATTATTTACATAGCAAAATGACTTCGCTGTGTGGGAATAGATGAAGAAATGATTTTGGAAACATGTACCTTCATTTTTTCTTTTTCTGCTTCCTTGGCCATTTCATCCACAATTTCTATAAGTCCACCGACTATCTTCTGAAACTGGTCAATTTCTGTTTTGCAGAAAGTGAAGTGAAGCAGAATTTGATCAATGACTGGCTGTCAAATCAAAACGGTCAATGAAATACCTTTGAAGCCCACAGCATGTAGACAGGTTACATGTCAAATACATCCATACTTACTGTCAACAAAGTCCTTACACTCCTCCTTCAGCTCGGTGGTCTTCTGACCGACGTCAGGTTCAAGTATCCGTAACTTGTTGAGTTCATCAAAGTGAAGCCCAGCTTCTGACAGGGGGTCTGTAGCCATGACCGGGCACTAAGCACTGGCTGCGTTTAGCCGTCGAGGACCAAGAGGAAAACAGAAAGAAGGTTTCTCCTTTACCGAATGGTTCAGCAGTGAGGCAGTGAATACTCGGGCTGCTTTTAGAGCGAAACCTTAAATCCTCAATATTTTGGTTAAGACTGAGATTACAATCATTTAACATGATTACTCACTGACTTCAGAAACACCATAACTGACTGGTTAATGGCACTGATGTTTTCTTTTTCTTTAGGATGAACCAATCCTAAAAGTACATTAATACATGTGTGAATAAAGCTAAAGAAATAAAAGCACCTCAGGGGGTTTTAGTCAAAAACTCCAGGCTGCTCACGAGGTCTGGAGTCGGAGATGAGCTCCTGTAGGTGTCTGTAAATCCAGCTGCGGTGAAAAGCCTTGCTGGGAGGATCTCCAGGGCTTCGGAATCGCAATCTGAACTGAAGCGGGCCGCGCTGGTGCGGACGGTGTGCTTCAGTCCCAGGGAGCGGGCGGTGCTGCTGGTTTGAGACACAACAACAACAAACCGTCTCCGGGCTGCTCGATACCATATGGCTGCCTATCAACTGGTGTAATCCACCGCCAACAACGGAAACAGACCTCCGCCAGTCGGTAACGCTCTCACTGGAAAGATTTCGTTGAATGTTTCTGGTAACTAAGCTGGCTGTGGTGCCGCTTTACCTTGGTTACCTCGCCACTGAAGTTAGCCGACAACAGTCATGCTAGCAGACTTGCAGGGTTAGCAAGAAAGGGGCTAATGGGCTAACAAAATTACTTTTTGGAATGAAACCGGCGCGGATCTTCGGAGAGAATGTACCGAGGTGTTGTAAAAAGACCGCGGTGGTTAAAGACAGCGGTGTATCTTACGGAAAGGCGGCGGCGGCGGCGGCGGCTCGCTCTTCTCCCGGCGGCGCGGCGGAGAGTCTGTCCGGCTGATGCGGCTCCGCCTCCGACGCTGTCGGCGCCTCAGACACGCGGGCTTTTCAAGAGCGTCACCGAGGACACAGCGGTTCACACCGTCTATGAACGTCCCGCTACAGAACTCCTCCTGGGGCCGCTTCACAGAGCAGGATGTCTCACTTTAGCCACACAAGTCCAGAATCAAGTCTGTCCAGCAGGAAAAGAGAGACGCTGTTGAATAATCCTCAACTTCAGGCTTAAGTTATCTGGCTAACTCCCAGAGGCCGCTTTCGATCAGGGGGTCAGCGAGAAGGTCCTGGGTTTGATTCCAGGGACGGTCCGGGTCCTTTCTGTGTGGAGTTTGCATGTTCTGCAGGTCATGTAGGTTGGAGATGTGGGTGGGTGTGATGGACTGGCGACCTGTCCAGGGTTTTCCCCGTCTTTAACCCTGTGAGAGTCGGGACCCTAATGAGGACAAGCGGCTCAGAAAATGAGTGAGAGTGGTGGAGGAGAAGAGCTGCCAGCGTGTGTATCCTCCGCTCCTGCAGGGGGCGCAGCTGTCCGGCAGGAGAGAAGAACGAGCAAGACGAGCCGCTGAACTTTTATAAAAATGAAGTTTCTGTGCGATTGAACGTTAAATACGGTGAGCGGGGATTTGATATCTATAAATTCAGTGCAGAAATCAGCATTGCGCCTTTCGGCAGTGTAACTTGACAGTTGATTTATTTTTTATCATGAAAAGATTCTTCAGGTTCTTTTTCAGTTTCCAGGTGAGAGGAGTGGGTTACAGACAGGCAGAGTCGTCGGCGCGCTTTTTAAAACAGTTATTACATTTCAAGGACACTTGTGTCTTTATTTGACTTTGAAACTTTAATCATGAAACCCAGTCTGTTTGGACTGCTGGTTGTTTCTGATCTCAAGTCCAGCCTGAGTCGTGCAGCTTCACTGTCCTGCAGCCTGTCGGTATTACACACACCGGGTCCCAGGATCTGAAGGTCATGGCTTTGAATCCCAGACCAGTAGGTTGTCCTGAAGTACAACTGAGCAAGGTACTGTCCCCATCGTGGCTCCCCGGGTGCTGGACATAGCTGCCCCCTGCTGCACGGTGTGTATGGGTTGAATGCCGAGGTTGCATTTCGTGGTGGTTCACTGTGCGCTGTGTTTCAGAATGACTGTCACTTTCACTTTCTTTGTAATGTCAGTGGTATTGAAAAGTACACACGGTGAGTCACAACGAAATCAACCTCTGCTTGTCACCCTTACACACGTGCAGCAGGGGGCAGCCATTTAAAGCGGCCGGGGAGCAGCGATGGGGACAGTACCTTGCTCAAGGACAACCTGAGAGTCTGGGATTTGAACCCACAACCAGAAGCTACTGCTGCACATTAATCAATTGATTAATTAAAGACATCAATATGCCCATGAAATCCCTGTGTGTGGGTTTGAGGTTGTGCTTTGGACACATTCTCTCCATGTCATTGCAGGTTTTTGCATCATTCAGAAGCATGCCTTTATTAACTCAGTCCCAGTCAGAGGACGATCAGTACATCCTAGTGGCTTGTCTGGACAATGTGAGAAACCTCTCCAATATTCTGAAAGCAATATCCTTCAAAGACCATTGCATATTTAATGTAACACAGAATGGATTAAAAGTTACTGTCGAAGATTCCAAATGTCTTCAAGCAAATGCATTCATTCAGGTTTGTGTCCATAACTGTAACCTCTCCATTTTCTTTTAAATATGTGGTCAGTGCACTTGACTGTGTGCGTTTTCTTGTTGTGCAGGCAGACATATTTCAAGAGTTCACACTCAAAGAGGATGTAGTTGGTTTTCAGGTCAACCTAACTGTGCTTTTGGACTGTCTCACCATCTTTGGGGGTAGCACAGTTCCAGGTTTGTGTCTACACGAAGTAACAATAAGCCAAAATCTTCTGCAAATGAAACTTTGGAAGAAAATTTTTTTATTTGTGGAGTTGTTCATACTGTCCTTTTTTTTAACATTAAGGAGTTAGCACGGCGTTGAGAATGTGCTATAATGGTTATGGCTACCCACTAACGCTGTTCCTGGAGGAGGGAGGAGTGGTTACTGTTTGCAAGATTAACACCCAGGAGCCAGAGGAGCCCATTGATTTTGATTTCTGCAGCACCAATGTCACCAACAAAGTGATATTGCAGTCAGACAGCCTGAAAGAGGCCTTCTCTGAACTGGACATGACAAGTGAGATCCTGCAGTTAACAATGTCACCAAGTCAGCCTTACTTCAGGTACACAAATTCAATGCACTGAATAACAATAATGTGGTGCTGACTTTACAATCATATTAGCTAAGATTTCCAGCCCAGGCAATACTGTTGTCCCAATATGTACTATTTTTAAATTAAAAATAACCATTTATTTTTATATAATTATTGTAAGTTATTATATTGCTTCAGCAGTAATTCTTTTTATGAAATTCTTGCACAACTCGTGATTTTTCATTGAGGTTGTTGTACGGGATTCAGGCACCTGTGTTTTCCTGAACTTAGTTACATGAGCTTTGGGCATTTGCAGACATCCATAAATTAGGGCTAAAAGAAAAATAATTTTATATCAAAAAGCTGCAGTTAAACATAACCCATTATTAAAATGATTTAGATTGTTATCCCATAAAATCAAGAACAATGTCTTACGTTTAAGGTGATAAATAAAATAGTGGTTGTGAGCTGCCTGTAAAAAATTATAATTGGACTTTATTAGACTTGTTCTATAAATTAACAACATGCTCATGTACTCAAACTAACAACTGGCAATCTGGCATTCTGTGTCTAGAGTTCTAGCCTAAAGTCAGAAATCATTCAGCCCTTCCTTAAAGGAATGATTTGTTGGTCGATAACTAATATATTACTAAAGTATTGAAAATTAATCCTGTGCTTTAAAGTTTATTTTCATTGTGTATGTTATAAATTGCAACCCAGCCACTAGGGATGCACAAGCCAGTGTATTTCTTCGTGCCGGTCCCAAGCCCGGGTAAATGGGGAGGGTTACGTCAGGAAGGGCATCCGGTGTAAAACTTTGCCAAATCAATATACGGACAATGATACAGAATTCCATACCGGATCGGTCGAGGCCCGGGTTAACAACGACCCCCACCAGTGCTGTTAGCCTACAGGGTGCTGGTGGAAATTGGACTACTTTTGGCCAAAGGAGAAGAAGAAGAAGAAGAGGAGGAAGGCATGTCCAGATGGAGATAGAGAGAAAGAAGGAGAGGAGAGTGGAAGTGAGGGTAGGGACTTTGAATGTTGGCAGCATGACTGGTAAAGGTAGAGAATTAGCTGATATGATGGAGAGAAGGAAGGTTGACATTTTGTGTGTGCAAGAGACTCGTTGGAAGGGAAGTAACTCCACATAAATGGGAGGAGGGTTTAAACTGTTTTACCATGGTTTGGATAGAAGGAGGAATGGGGTAGGTGTTATCCTGAAGGAAGAGTATGTGAAGAGTGTTTTGGAGGTGAAGAGGGTGTCAGGTAGGGTGATGAGTTTGAAGCTGGAAGTTGAAGGTGTGATAATAAATGTTGTTAGTGGTTATGCTCCACAAGTTGGTTGTGAGATGGTAGAGAAGGAAAAATTCTGGAGTGAGTTAGATGAAGTGATAGCGAGTGTACCCAGGGGAGAGAGAGTGATGTAGCTAAACAGCATAGGATGGTGGTTTGTAGGATGACCTTGGAGGTCAAGAAGAGGAAGAAAGTGAGGGCAGAGTCGAGGATCAAGTGGTGGAAGCTGAAGGAGGACGACTGCAAGGTGGAATTCAGGCAGGAGTTAGCACGGACACTGGGAGGTGTCGAACAGCTACCAGATTGCTGGGAAACTATTGCAGAAGTGATAAGGCAGACGGCTCGAAGTGTACTTGGTGTGACATCTGGGAGGAAGAAGGAGGATAAGGAAACCTGGTGGTGGAACCAAGAAGTCCAGGAGTGCATTCAAAAGAAGAGGGAGGCAAAGAAGACATGGGACAGTCAGAGAGATGAAGGAAGTAGACAGGTGTACAAGGAGATGAACCGCAGGGCGAAGAAAGCAGTGGCGAAGGCCAAAGATAAGGTGTTTGGTGAATTGTATGAGAGGTTGGACAGTAAAGAGGGAGAAAAGGACCTTTACCGATTGGCTAGACAGAGAGACAGATCTGGGAAAGATGTGCTACAGGTCAGGGCGATTAAAAATAGAAATGGTAACGTACTCGCAGGTGAAAAGTGCGTGTTGAGCAGATGGAAGGAATACTTTGAGGGGCTGATGAATGAAGAAAATGAGGGAGAGAGAGAAGACTGGATGATGTGAGAAGAGTGAACCAGGAAGTGCAGCAAATAAACAAGATGGAAGTAAGGGCAGCGGTCAAGAGGATGAAGAATGGAAAGGCTGTTGGACCGTATGACATACCAGTGGAAGCATGGAGATGTTTAGGGGAGAGGGCAGTTGAGTTTTTGACCAGATTGTTTAACACATCCTTGGAAAGTGAGAAGATGCCTGAGGAGTGGAGACGAAGTGTACTGGTACCGATCTTCAAGAATAAGGGTGATGCACAGAGCTGTAGTAACTATAGAGGGATAAAGTTGATCAGCCACACCATGAAGTTATGGGAAAGAGTAGTGGAAGCTAGGTTAAGAAAAGAGGTGAGGATCAGTGAACAGCAGTATGGGTTAATGCCGAGAAAGAGCACCACAGATTTAATGTTTGCTCTGAGGGTGTTGATGGAGAAGTACAGAGGAGGTCAGAAGGAGCTGCATTGTGCCTTTGTGGATTTGGAGAAAGCATATGACAGGGTGCCTAGAGAGGAGTTGTGGTTTTGTATGAGGATGTCTGGAGTTACAGAGAAGTATGTGAGAGTAGTTCAGGATATGTATGATGGCAGTGTAACAGTGGTGAGATCTGCAGTGGGAGTGACAGATGCATTTAAGGTAGAGGTTGGATTACATCAAGGATCAGCACTGAGCCCATTCTTGTTTGCAATAGTATGGACAGGTTGACGGACGAGGTTTGACAGGAGTCTCCGTGGACGATGATGTTTGCTGATGATATTGTGATCTGTAGAGAGAGTAGTGAGCAGCTTGAGGAGAAACTGGAGAGATGGAGATATGCTCTTGAGAGGAGAGGAATGAAAGTGAGTAGAGCAAAGACAGAATACATGAGTGTGAATGAAAGGGAGGAAAGTGGAGTGGTTAGGATGCAGGGAGTAGAGGTAACAAAGGTGGAGGAGTTTAAATACTTGGGATCAACAGTTCAGTGTAATGGCGAGTGTGGAAGAGAGGTGAAGAAGAGAGTGCAGGCAGGTTGGAATGGGTGGAGAAGAGTGGCTGGAGTGATTTGTGACAGACATGTGCCAGCTAAAAGGGAAGGTTTACAGGACAGTAGTGAGACCAGCTATGTTGTATGGGTTGGAGACAGCGGCACTGACGGAAAGGCTGGAGGCGGAGCTGGAAGTGTCAAAGTTAAAGATTCTGACATTTTCGTTGGGTGTGACGAGGATGTACAGGATTTGAAACGAGTATATTAGAGGGACAGCTCAGGTTAGATGTCTTGGAGACAAAGTTAGAGAAGCAAGGTTGCGTTGGTTTGGACACGTCCAGAGGAGACATGAGGATTATATTGGAAGGAGGATGTTGAAGATGGAGCTGCCAGGAAAGAGGAAGAGAGGAAGACCAAAGAAGAGGTTTATGGACGTGGTGAGAGAGGACATGCAGATGGTCGGTTTGAAGCAGGAAGATGCAGAGAACCTAAACGGGAGCAGCCGAAAGAGAAAGAAGAAGAAGATGATGTTATAAATTGCTGTAACAGTATTGGTAAGTAGCAAGATTCATCGTGGTACGAACAGAAATAAACATTTTTCCTTTGTTTATTTTCAGATTGTCTACATTTGGAAATGCAGGAAATGCCCATTATGATTACCCCAAGGACTCTGACATGATGGAGCTCTTCCAGTGCACAAAGACACAGACAAGCAGGTGAGCTGATTTTGAAAGTGCTTTCTAAGGTGGCTGAATGAGTAGATTAAAACACTTTTTCATGAAGTGGAGGCTACACATATAAACACAGATAATTCATCTCATTAATAAATTAATAACATTGATGGGCTATTCAGACTTGAATGGGATGCTACGGTTTTAATACAGTTCTGTGAGGGTTCTATGGATGTGATGTAACTCCATGAAATGGCTCAACAAGCTCTTGGATTATTCAAGCTTAGTGTGGAGAACAGGAGTGTCATCTTTCTTCTGCTGTTCTTCTCACAGGTACAAAATGTCACTATTAAAACCCTCCACCAAGGCCTTGGCTCTGTCCTGTAAGGTGTCAGTGAGAACAGACAGTCGAGGCTTCCTCTCCTTGCAGTACCTTGTACGAAATGATGACGGACAGATTTGTTTTGTTGAGTACTACTGTTGCCCCGATGAAGAGGTAGACGAAGACTAGATTAACATGAGGCACATTTTGTGGACACTGTAAAAACTGAAAGTTTGAAACTGAATGGAAACCTGAGCTGTTCTTTAATATTTCTGAGGGGATTAGTTTGTATTGTGTTGCATTCCTTTTTTCAGCATTTTGTTTGCTAAAGGTCATTTGGCTGGAGTTATTACTCTCTTTATACTCTCCTAAAAGAGAGAATCTGACATGACTGTGTAATTAACAATTAAAATAATTTGAAGTATGTTTCGTCATTTGCCATTACTTAATAGATGTTAATAGGTGTTTTCATCATGGTCTACCTATTGACTGATACATTAAGTACTGTATCAAGAACTTATGATGGTACATTTTACGTTAATGAAAAGGAAAATGCCGGTTGACTCATTGGCTGCATCCTCACGAGCCCAGAATGTAAACATTATTCATGTATTTCAGTGAAGTGAGTCATCACCCCTTAAGATGATAGACAGGTGTGTGAAAATGTTGAATCCTTTGAAGAACGCCTTAGAAAATCAAGCCGCCTGTATCCATTTAGTAAGGAAAGATGCAGGGGTGAGCCACAGCCAGGTGTTCAAGAGAGGTTTCTCCTTCATTCTCTTCATTATGCAGCTTTTCATTAGAAGACGTTGTTAGGAACACTCTTATTATTATTCTTCTTTGACTGAATACTATGGTGAATATGAGACTAGTGCAGATTGCAGTCTTCTGCAAACTCCGATTGGTGAATATCTAGTGAACCTAATGTAATTTAGTGAATAATAAAGAGAGTTTCACTTTAACCAGCAGAGGTCGCTCCTGGACAGCAGCCTTGGGGCTCCTCACGCCCTCTAGGGGGGAGTTATAAAAGGTGCACTTTACATCATGTAGGCTAATTTATCAGACAAATGAGACAAAATCCTATCAAAAAAACAAAAAAGGGGTCACTCGACCCCAGTACATTTGAAGGGTTTATTTTAGGTTTTCTCTTGATTTTGAAGTTCTAAACGATTTCGCATCTGCACTGTGTTTGTATGTTGAAGAACTTTGAAGGTGAAGAATGAAGAAATGATGAAGAAATTTGGGTAAAGCACAATAAAATGTATGTAGAGGAGCCAGTTTTGTTATTCTGTTACTTTCATTAGTTCATTCATTCATTTTTGGAGTATTGAAGTCTATCCCAGCACTAAGGTGGACAGAAACCTCCTCACAGAAAGGACCTTCTGACCGTGACTAAGTTGTGGAAAGTTCTACACTTTTTCATTATTCTTAAAAAAAAATGTGTATTTAAAGTCCATATTTTATTTGCATATATTTTTAATAATAGAATATTAATTCAAATATAAACTATTTTTTTATATAATTTTGATTTCTTTGTTTTAGTCACAAAAAAAAACAAATATAAACTTTTATTATTAACGAACCTTGAAATTTGTCTTAAAACACTGGATCAATGCTGTTTAAGAAACTCAATCATTATTAAATAATTATAATGTTCGTTTCTGTTCAATCCGGCCATATGATGAGTGCTTTTTATATTTTTATTTTTTGTTAATTTCCTCATTACTAACCTAGACTGCGCATTTTATATGTTACCGCTTGCAAACTATAAACCAATCATGCCATAGGACGCGGATTCGTTGAGCCAATCATGGCACGGGGGTGTGTCTTGGATGTTAATGGTGAAGGCCATAAAGCAGACGACCAATCGTGTGTCGTCCAGGCTGCTGTGTTTCCGGGCAGAGGGGAGGAAAACGGCTTCGCGTTGGTGTTCAAGTGTTAAAGGGACCTCCATCAAAAACAGTCACACAGGCCAGATCACAGCCGTTCTTACAGGGTGGATGATGCTCTGTTTTATTGATCAAGAGTGTGTACAAGTGCAGTAGTCATCCTACTGCTGTATTTTAGAAGCACGAGGAAAAGGTTGCAGGTGTAGTTTCAGTGTTAAATCAGTTGATTTTAAACTCCTGTTCTAATACCAGGTGAGAGGTTTTGAGTCCTGTAGTGCTCAGAGGTTTGTTTACTGCTGAACACATGGCTGGCAACCTAGTGCATCCAAACAAACAGTGCAGACTGAGATCTGCTGTTGCATTTGATAAGGCCAAGAAACCTGATCCAGGTGCTGTGTCACCTCCTGAAGCAGGGTGATGTCAGGGGGATGTGGCAATGCTTTGTATGCCCCAAACACAAGACCGGTAGTGAAGGAGGTGAGACACTGCGCAGGCCTCCACTGCCCAATATTTTGACCCATCAGTGAGTCAGGGGGTATCAGGTTTGAGCCCTGGCACAGGCGTCCTGCTAGGTTTTGTAAACACACACTCAGTGGTGACCTAATTGTTGTGACAGTCTAATAATTAGCTATAAGAGAGCCCAGGAGTGCTAAAGGGAGGCAGTTTTTTTTTCCCCTGTCACAAGAGACAGTGAGTCATCTGGACTGTATGAAAAGGTGGAGGTTATATAAAGGAAGAGATTTTCTGTACGGCATACTAGAGTTAATGGGTGTCTTTTTAGTGCAAATTCTAGGCGTTTAGAAAAGTTTATTAACAAAAGTTTATTAAATAAAAATGTATCTACAGATATAGATTTGTTCTGAATTCGCACTCATTACTTGATTTAGTAAACAGAAACCCTGGGCTTTGCCTGATTAGTCACATACATAAGCTTAGTTGATCACTTAGTCTTCTGTAGTTGCCAGATTGACCACAAGATGCATACTAATTTTGAAGGGTAGACCTGAGATTAAAAGTGATCAAAACCATAACCATACTTAATCATAGTGTTTTAGCTAAACGGGGTGCAATTGAAGATGACTGCAAGCTTATACAGAGGTTTATATATATTTTAATCTCATCTGAATAGAATTAATCTTATAAAAAGAATTTCTAGTTACATTTGAATCCATTATTAATTCATTCATATAGTGATCAAGAACTACTCTTCATCTGTACCTTGATTTGTGGTGAAACACGGTCAGATACTCACAGTAATGTTACAGTCCTCCAGTGTAAAGCCCACAGTAGTAAAGGCTGTAACTGCAGCAATGGAGGTTTAAACTCTTTATTAATACACTTGATTCCAGAAGAAATGCTAATGAGCTGGTGACTCCAAACTTTGCACATATCGTGTAAACAGACTGTGTAGTATAGCCACACAAGCAAGAAATAGACAGTTTAAAAATAAGGTCATAAATATCTTTTATAGTGAGCTGAGTTCTCCACAATTTCAAATTTTAATGCAATTTATTTCAAATAAAAATGTACATTTAAGTCACTTAATATTTTCATTGGAGATGTGTTACTATGTCATTTTAATTAATATTGTTTTTTAATTTTATCTTTGCTTTTCTTTTTTTTCCATTACAAAAAAAAAACAAAAAGAACTCCACTCATTAAAAAAAACAACTTACAAGTATTTATTCACATGCATGCAAACAACAATGTTCCTTCATGTATGCATGACAGCGAAAATAGCAACATCTCATCATGGAGGGATCGTGCAGATAACTGTATTGCATCATGTATGCAATGAGTGAACGTGCAAATAGCTGTAAGTATCTCATCATGGTAAATGCAATAATGTGTATCATGGGGAAGGATTCATGGTGTTAAAGTTATTATACAAACACTACAGGCTGCAGGCTTCCTTTCATACAGTTAGTGTTGGATTTTTATTGCTTGTTGAATTTAATCAAATTGATTGCATTGCTTTCATATTCAAGCATCTCAAACTAAATCTTGCTCAGTCAGCTGGAAGGCCCGCTGGCATGGGAAATCCCGCATTCATAAGCATGACATTCCTCTGCATTGTGTTAAAGATACTGCCATGAAAACAAGCCATTGTTTGCCAGCCTGTGGGGGTCACAGGAGGTCACAAAGGCAACAGCTGGAGTTGACAACAGTATGTCAGGTCCGTCAACCCCCATCAGTACTGCCCCTCCTCCTCCACAGCCCTGCTCAGTCCCCAAGGATGTGTGAGCTGATCCTTAATGATGATGATGTAATGCCTGAGCTCCTCTAACCTAAAGCCTCCCTGACAAATGCATGAGTGACCATTGCTGAGACAAGCTGCTTATGTGCTGCCTATACATACGGAAGCATTAAGTGTCCCGAGAAGTCCTTAAGAATGTGGTTATTGTCATTTAAGGAATGGATGAGGATCTAAAATCCATGCGTTGTTTATTGCAAGGACAAGAGTACATGCAAATTCTAAGACACTTCACTTTCCATTTAGTGCATCATCGCTGTACTAAGCACTATCTGTCCAGACAAATATGACTGGTAAAATATGATCCTGTTATTGACAGAGTATTACACAGTACTACACAATAGATTATTCTATTATAAGTATAAAAAAGTCTCAAACAAAAAGAATTGATGTAACCGAACAATAATGTCAAATTCATAGCCTTTTAAATTTGACAAACAGTTCATTATGTAACTATCATTGCTTATATGAACAGCCACAATCAGTTTTTTATGAAACTGGTTAACAAAAGCTTACTCCTCATCCTAGCCTGAAACTGATATTATCATCCAATATCTGCCGCTTGTCCCAAACGGGGGAGTGCTGGTGTCCAACCCAGCGCACACAGGGCGAGGACGGGGGACGCACCCTGGACAGGTCACCAGCCCATTGCAGGGAGGAGCGGGACGGGAACGGCACCTTGCTCAAGGGTACCTCAGGGCAACCTATTGGGAATCCTCCGATCATAGGGCCAATGCCCGAACCACTAGGCCACCGCTGCCCTCTGATATTATCATCCCTCCGGTTTTCCATAAGCAGAAACTGACAAAGTATAACTTAAGAATTTCTGAACTTTTTTATGCATGTCCAACACAGCCAGAAGACACCACTGACCGACTGAGATGATTTGACTTAAGTGAGAATATCTTACACATGAGCTGCAAAAGTGAGCATGAGCAACTTTACCTGAAGTTAAGAAATGCTTTTAGAAGAAGAAGCCAATGTGCTTTCTTCATAGACTTTGCAGAATACTAGAGTGCTGTATTGTGTTGTTTTCCTTGTTTTGCTACTGGCCCTGGCAGCGCTTATAACCGTTTGCTGAATTTGCATGATATTGCACAGCCTTATAGGACAGGTCACCATATTCCATTTTCATACACATACACTGCTGGTCTTGTGACTTGGCCTTGTGCGCTCATTTCTGCGCATGCACACCAGATTTGTCTCTTAGGAAATGTGGTATCATGAGCCACAAACAAAGGGGCAAGGGCCAAGCCCCATCCTGGCTGGCCTATAGGTGGTGCTTTTGTGAAAATATTTTTTCTGAGGCTGAAGTTGAGTTGTTTGATGGAACTCAGGTTCAAAAGTAATAACAATTATTCAAATGATAATATTCTTGTAGCATATATAGAGTTATCTAGAGATTACAAAGAAAAAGTGTTGGGTTTTATATGCATTTTGTCAAAATAAACAGAACGTGTACCAGGGCTGGCAGCACCTTGGCAAATGTTGTTTGTGCACTATGCTAGTAGATAATTGATAAGTGAGTCTCAGAAAAGCAGTAACCTGTTATTTTTCATCCACCACACAGAGTGAAGGAGCTCTGCTTTTACCAGCAGAAAGGGAAGCATATCCTCAAGGAAGAGTCCAGCAGATAAGAGCTTAATGTGGTTAACACGAAACAAGGCGTGCTGTATACCATGATGTCAGTGATGTTGTTTGTGGCCAATGTAAACACATGTGAATGGAATTGAAATTGACATTGAATGTGACCGAAACCAGCATGTCTCTCTTCCTCTTAGTTCTGGTGGTGGAAGGTTTTCTAAGAAAAAACAACAACAAAACTAACTTGTACAATGCTTACTTTAAGCATATATGACAGTTCAGATTTGTTAACGGCAACATTTTCTTGCTCTAGCCAATAGTTAAAGAAATCCTTAAATGAAAAAATCTAATGTACACAATTTTGTACATTTGAAGAATTTTGGTGCCTAAAGATTCCTCCTTTCATTTTGATGTAGATCTACAAGATGAATCCCTGACCCCAGACTGTATCTAGTACCAGTTATCTTAAATAAACTGCTCTGGTTTCACTAAACATGGCTTCATTATGATATTGTCAAGCAGAAAGTTGTCATTAAAAAAAAATATATATATATATATATATGTTTGTATTTACATGTACATACATACATACATTATATATATATATATATATATATATATATATATATATATATATATATATATATATATATATATATATATATATATATATATATATATGCATCATTAACTTTACAACTGCAGTTTAACTTGATCCAGTTTTGAACATATTTTCTATAAATTTTCTATCCCCTTCCTTCTTCAGTATTTTAATATTCTTTGGTTTTGGTTGTTCTCTTAATGCATGTTTTTTGAACAGTTGTCTTTATGTTAAGCACTTTATTACATAAACTGCTCCATAAATAAAGCATGTTGCATTATCATTATCATTAGTATCATTATTATTTTATGTGCACTAAAGCTCGGTCCTCTGCAGTCTGCTGAAGGCTGGGGAGCCCTGTGTTTTGCTCACAAATCATTTCCTTGGGTCTGTCTCTCACCACCATCCCATTACATTATGAGAAGAGGCAGCTGCTGCCCTGTGACACTTCAGCAACCTCTGACAGGCACTGTTTAGCAGGCAATTTCAGCTGGAGCAACAAAAACTAATTTGTGAAAGTAGAGTGAAGGAGGCATAGCATTGTGCTGTACTTTACCACATACAACGCTGGGTTGGGGCACTGGGAGGTGATGTCATCAAAAGTCAAACTAAACTTGAGCCCTACTCTCCCCGCACACACAACCACGTCCTTCTGTTTTGGTTACAAGAGTAGACGTCACGCACACACAAACCCTCAACCAGACAACTACACACTGGCGTAGCATCCTCTGTCCTCTCGAAAGTCTTCAGCTAATAAAATACTGGAAGTAAATTGATGTAGCTGAGTGTCAGGATCAGATAGGATCAGCTAGATAATCTCACTGTCTGGGTTGTGACGCAGTGACTCACACTGAAGCAGCATTAACACACAAAAGCCTGTCGGACTAAATGTCACACACTTAGATCATCACCTTTGTGTCCATGCATATGCTTCTCTACTTTAAAGACCTCAGCAGCCTTGATACTTGTACATCACAAAGGTCAGATGTGTGAAAAGGTGTGCATGCAGGTATACAAGGGTCAGAAAAAAAATATAACAGTTTGATGCATGAAGATATTTTCACAGGATGGTGTGCAGTTTATGTTATAGTCTAATGATTTTCTGAGATTTTTAACATTCAGATTTTCCAGGTTTTCTGAAAAAGTACGATGCATGAAATGGATATGGATCAATCGCTGTGGTGACCCTTAAACAGGCTGAAGGAAGAAGAAGGAAATGTTCCATGTTTGTCACAAAAAAATATACGTACATTGTGCATTTTGATTCCATAAGGACACAAAATTTGATTTTTTTAAATCCTACATTACATTTGACTAACTGATATCTAGTTCATAAATACTAGAATATGCATGTGTTGTCAGTTCACTGCAGCTCTGCAACGGCTGGCCCGGACATGTACCTGTGTGGGGAATCCCCTGCAAAGATGTCCCTCCATCTCACACCAGCCTGTTTCCAACCCACTCCATTCAAATACAACACACAGCACCCCTACTCCCCCCCTCTCTCTCTCTCACACACACACACACACACACACACACACACACACACCCAGGCCCAAAGGTCAAAGGAGCAGTAAAAGGGGATTTCCTCTCTTTCAGTTCAGTAAATATCAGAAGGTTTATAGACATGTAATTATTACATTAGTGATAAAACTATTTTATCCGACTTCTAAGCAGTGCCTGTAACTACAGTCTGTCTTATGTAACTATGTCTGGGCAAATGGTAATTATAAAGATTCCTAATGAATAAACTGGAGTTTTTCTTTCAGTGAAATTGATACAGTATGTAAATTATGGGACATTTTTAAACTGATATCACATGAGCTGCACTTACACGACGGCCTTTAGCCTGCTGTACTTAAACAACACAGACACACTGGCCTTCTGAGGAGAACCACACACTGACAGGTGCAGAACATTTAAAGAGATCATTCCTTCTGAAAATGAAACTTTCTGTCAGATTACCATATTACATTTAATGTTCAATTTCTTGCATGCTACTATCTTTTTCCCCCTAAAGAACATGGAAAAAGTAAAAGCCCATCTAAGGATGAACTTTGAAAGTTTATCTGTGAATTTGTTCCCTTTATAACTGGGTGACTGGTAGAAGGATTTGACGGGAGAGTACAGATCGGTCATCTTCTGAGATTATCTCATCTAAGGAGAGGGCATTTGAGTGAATATTTAAACTGACTCCTTTTTTATTAGAACTTTATTTTATTTCAATGAAGGATGAATGGAATGAAAATGACATTACACGTCAGTTGAGATGAGAACGTTATGTCTCTGTTCTGTTCGAAAGAAATGTGTATCGGAGCCCTGCAAGACACACAATAAGGGCAAATAAAAAAGTGGAAGAACATTTAGTACAAGCCTCAAAAATAAATTTAGTACAACAAATAAAAGGAGGAAGAAGCATGAAGATGTACATGATGTACTGGACGTACTGAGTGAAGACCAGTCATCCATATCAGTCAATTTCTGTGCTGAGAGTGAGTTTGATCTCAGTCTAAATGTGACTCATAAAGACTAGTTCGATGATGAGAGTTTGATCTGAGTCAAGTGACCCAATAACACTAGTTCGGAGCTGAGAGTGATTTTGATCTTAGTCTAAATGTGACCCATTAAGACTGAGTTCACACTGGCCGTTCATGTGTGTGTGTGTGTGTGTGTGTGTGTGTGAGTGAGTGAGAGAGGGAGAGAGAGAGGAAGAGAGGGGGAGAGAGGGGTGTGTGAGAGAGGTGAGCAAGAGAAGAGAGAGAGAGAGGGAGAGAGAGAGAGAGAGGAGGAGGAGAGGAGGAGGGGAGTGAGAGAGAAAGTGAGGAGGAGAGAGAGAACGAGAGAGAGAGGTGAGAGAGAGTGTGGGGAGTGGGCAGAGAGAGAGAGAGAGAGAGGTGGAGAGAGGAGAGAAAGAGAGAGAGAGGTGAGAGAGAGGTGGGGAGGGTGCAGAGAGGGAAAGAGAGAGGTGAGAGAGAGGTGGGGGAGGGCAGAGAGAGAGAGAGAGAGAGAGAGAGAGAGGTGAGAGAGGGAGAGAAAGAGAGAGAGGTGAGAGAGGAGGGGAGGGCAGAGAGAGAGAGAGAGAGAGGTGAGAGGGAGAGAAAGAGAGGAGAGAGAGAGAGAGAGAGAGAGAGAGAGAGGTGAGAGGGAGGGGAGAGAAAGAGAGAGAGAGGTGAGAGAGAGAGAGAGAGAGAGAGAGAGGTGAGAGGGAGGAGAGAAAGAGAGAGAGGTGAGGGGAGGGGGAGGTGAGAGGAGAGGAGGGAGGAGGGAGAGGGGGAGGGGAGGGGGAGGGGAGTGACGGAGATCATGTTGGGACTTGTTGGCGGAGCGGAGGGGGCGGGGTCAGAGCGGACCGTCACGGCGGGCAGAGCCGCTGCTGTCAGAACAGCTCGCGCGCCGACAACAACAACCACGACGAGGAGAAGCTGAAGAACATTTCTGTTCAGGGACAAATCTCGGACATTACCATCGCTGACAGTGAGCCATGCGCGGACTGACTCGGCAGCCCGCTCTATGAGGGAAGCCTCTCTCCCGGAGCCGAACATGCTCTCCGACTGAGCGGCCACTTTCCGCGGAGAGCGTCCCGCCAGCCCGAGCCGCGAGAGAGCAGCGCTGCACCGACAGCGACCTGAAAGCCCCAAAACTGCTGTGGCAGGTGAGAGCGATGGTGTTCAGTCAGTGCAGCAGTGCGAGGCTGGGTTTAATGTGCGTGTGTGTTGAGTGTAGTGCTGATTTTAACGGTGTTTATCGGGAGTCGCCGCTGAAGCCGACTGAACTCTCACCGCCGTTGATCCACTGCTGCCACACTGCTGTCTGACTTACTCACATCAGTTTCCTCTGAGGCTTAACTTAAGCGCGGAGACCTCAGAAATCAGTGTCCCGACTGGCCTTCCAGTCGTTCAACACCTCGGGTCTCCCTCCAGGCGGCGCGCAGGGAGCAGCTCCTCCATCACACCGCCTGCCTCTCCTGTTTCTCCGCTTGGGTTCCTCTCAACTCTTTCTACTCTCATTCTCGCCCCTCATGTCCTCTCTTTCTACTCTCTTTCTGTCCTCTCTGCATTAGCTCGTCTTTTCCAATGCTCATCATTTCCGTTTTAAGCCGAAGCCGCCGATAACATCTCCAGCGGTGTCGCAACTTGGAAAAATCACCTCCTCCTTTTAACTTTGTAAAAGTTGAGTGCAGACGGGTGTGTTGTTGCTGTGTCTGAACAGCGTGACTCGTTTCTGTTGTTACTCTGTGTTTTTTTTTTTTTTTTTTTAGGGGGGGGGGGTGCTTGGAGGAGCGCGCGCCGACCGAACCGCACCGATTTGTTTACAAACAAGCAGCGCGCCGCAGCACTGCCACCTAGCGGCGGAGCGGAGAACATACACAGTTTACACACATTCATGTGTTTTCTCAGTTTACTGTGAAAGTTTTGCGTATTTTTTATATGTGTGTCTTTTGTTTTGCAAGTTTTCTTGTTTTTGCTAAAATGGTACAGTTTCATTTGGCTATTTTATTTGAAAATGGGGGGAGGAGTTATGAGTTTGTTGCACAATTTACCTTGGTCTCTAAACTGAGAGGAGGACGTGGGCTGGGCTGGGTTGTTGCTTGGTGCTGTTCATTTGTTTAACACATAAATTGTTTTAAAAAGCTGCATAAGTTGACCATTCTGCACTGCAATATCTTACCCTAGTGTTCACAACACAGATCAGGTTTCATTTTAATCCAAGATTCTCTCTTCTTTTTTTTTTTATTTCCTAGGCCTAAATCACAGAATCATTGCAGGTGCCGCTTGTTATGGCCCGGCCGCAGATGGACAGCAGAGTGGACGCTCAGAGTCCCACAGCGCCACAGAGCTGCAGGATGGAGATGCTGCGTCGGGATGCCTGGCCCAGCGGAAATTCCGTACCTCAGCCCCGCCACAGGCACCGGCCCACAGCCACTCAGACCAGCCCTGTACTTCCGCGTGCTGTCCCCACACAAGACACCCTGAGCCTACCCAATGCCCCCCATCACGAGAGCTCACTCAGAGACAACACAGGTATTGCAGATTGCAGATATGCAGATTACTCAGCACGTGCCATCTTCAGTGCTTTGGTGCAGCTTGGTTGTCAGGTGCAGCAGTCCTGAGTTATGAGCCAAAAAACAATATTTTTTATTCTTCCGCATCTGTAATACAAAGTGAAGATATGAATAGTAATAGACTTTGCATAAATCAATAATAACCCCTAAGTGGTCCAAATTCTACTCTGAAGACTTTTTTTTTACATTGCTGTGTTTTTTTTTGGTAATGATACATTATAAAGAAAAGTCCAATTCAGGATTCTGATGAATTTTCAACAGCAAACCTGTACAAGCTATGCTAAGTCATGACTACTCTGAGGGTCAACTTAAATGAGTTTAATAGAACAAAAAGTCTTGGAGTTTATCTTTGGCAATCTATTATTTATGTCAGATGTGGTCTTTGAATCATTTGGCTGGTTCGGTTCAAGGTCGTGACTCCAGGAAGTGCAGCCTCCCTCTCATCCTGTGGCTGCGACCTAGAATATTGTAGCAGAGGCATGTTGAGACTTGCCCTGTGTAAGTGGCTTCCCACCGAATTCGCTCGAGTACCAAGTGTCTGCCTGTCCCGTTGCCCTGAGCAGGGTCCTCTCTGTGTTTTACACCAGCGTATCTTTCCACTGTTTTCCACATTGTTTCCTTTTTTCCTGTAGCCTCGCTTGAACTCTGCGCTCCTCTTTTGGCACCTCCTTCTTAAAAGCTGCTGGCTGTTTGCCGGCTCTGGTCCCTCCTCATCCCCCTGCTGTCCACCCTATCCCCACCCATCCCTCCATCCTGTCCACCAATGGCTGGATCCCATCTCAGGCTGCGCAGGCTTACAGTTACCCTGGCAACAAGCCAGAACACTACAGCTCTCTAGCTCAGTTTAGTCACCTGCTTCTAAGGATCAGCACATTCTCCTGCAGAGCAGAGCTCATCCCCAGAGCCATGCCATTCCAGCGTCTGTGGAGCTATTTGTTCATTCTGTTAAAGCAAACTCTGGATTGTAACTTACAGTGAAATTTTTAACTGAAGGGATTTTAATTTTATGTAATATTTTTAGATCATTTCTAGCCTTCAACTTCATTTACATTCATTCCTTCTTTTTCCTTGCCACTTCTCTGGGATGATGCCATGGCATGCATTGTAATTCTTTCATTTTTTTAGTTCCTTTTCACCATGTTAAAATGTTGTGTTCTCACAAAATTGGAAAAGGTTGGACGTTTTTTTTTTAAAAACCTTTATCCTGTAAAGTTGCAGATTTGGAGATACAATGTGAATGAAATATTATGTAGCTTGTCAAAAACAAAGACTTTCCACTATGGGATCTTGCAGGATCCCAGGCTAAACAACAAACAACATCAGGTGTTGTTTTCATTTCTGCAGACGGGAGATGATTCTACACAACACACTGATACCACAAACACACATATTCTAGACTTATTAAGAAGATTAAGAGATTACACCCAAACTTTGAAGGAGAAAACTTGCAATTCTATGAACTGGGGCAGGGATTGGTGCAGGTTTGAGGGTTTACTTGAAGGCACGGGGGTGGGGGGGGATGGGTTGATTTTGGACTTGGTATGCAGCTACCATTAGACAGTCAGTCTGTTCATCTCTGTGAATCAGTCATTCATTTGGGTCAGTGGGTTGCCAAGCAGAGGCACCTCTTTCCTAGATGTAACTTAAAGCAAGTAATGTAAGAGTAAGATGTTTGAGTAATGCTGCAGAAAAACCACTTTTGGCTCCCTAAAGGATCTTTCAATACATTGTTCTTTATAGAGCCATGACGTTTGAAGAATTTTAAGTGTAGCCAAATTAAAATTTCTATATCATTATATTTTTCTCTGAGAATTGTATATTCATGCCAGCTTTCATTTGGGAATACTTATTTCCATTATGTATACAGTGGTCCTCAAAAGGTGACATCATTTCTTCTGTCTGTCTTAGGGATGGGGCCTGAGCTGCCCTCCACTGGGATGCAGCAACCTCTGCCTGATATCTTGCCTGAAAGCCAGAGCTCTAGCCAACAAGACCTCCCAGCTGAGGAGGAGCCCACGCTGGAGGAACAAGCCATCCAGAGGGTGGCCATCCACCTGAGGACAATAGGAGATGAGATGAATGCAGTTTACCTTCAAAGAAGGGTGAGCCTTTGTGAGATGTAGAGTAGATTACATCCTGCATGGTGTCATTTTGAACTTGTTTTTGTATAACAGGCTGGTAATGGGTGTGACCAGGCGTGTGTGTCAGTGTTTGTGAAAATGTGTGCGATTGTATGTGTAGCCTCCAGTGGCGTTTCTAGTAAATGGATCAATGCAATATTCACCATGGCCGGTGTTGTTACTGGAGTCAAGTTTCCAGTTGTGGCTGAACTTAATGCCCTTCTCTCATCACCCCCCCCCACTTCTCTCTCTCCCCCCTCTCTCTTTGCTAACCCTTTCCTTCCCTACACTCTCTCTCTCTCTCTCTCTGTCCCTCTTGCTCTCTTTATTTTACCCTTTCCTTCCCCACTCTCTCTCTCTGTGTCCCTCTCTCCTTCTCTATCTCTCTCTCTCTCTCTCTCTCTCTCTCTCTCTCTCTCTCTCTCTCTCTGCCTCTCTCTCTCTGTCTCTCTGTCGGTCTGCTCTCCCTGCCGTATCGCGTGAGGAGTCAGTGGAGTAAACAGAGACTAATCTCTCCTCCCCCACACACACCCATGCTTCCCTTCTCTTCACTCCTCACACAAACACACATGATGTCATCACACTACTCTACTGCTCACTTGGTGGACAAGCCATTCCAAGCAATACAATCACACACCAAAGCCCAACATATATTTGCATTTTCTTGTTGTTTGTCCAGGTTTGCCCAGGATGGCACTCATTAATGCAAACAGAAGAAGTGACATTAATTTTAACGTATTTGCTTTCAAATATGTAGGTTTCTTCTACATGAATAAAATGACCACACTAATCATTAGATCAAACTGAAAGGCAGTACTGGATCGGTAAAATATTTTATTAATGTGGAAAAGTTGTGCATATTTAAATTAAGTACTTTAGTAAAAACAGCCCTTTTTTCAGTGTATCCAAACACACAATCACGGTTCACACAGCTTCACAATCACAAAAATCCAGCACTGCATTTTGTACTAGTTTCAGGCTCTTGCTGAATATACACACATATACACATACAGACTCTGGCTGCCACAGGCACAAAAACTCACAGTCTCAATCAGACACACACCGCAAGTCATAAAATCGACTGTTTAGTGATCCAGCTGTTTGGGATGTCACATGCTATAGGCCAATGCTCTTTTACTGCACAAGGACATTGTTTACTTTGGAACCAGCAGAGAAATTACGGGGACTTCCTCAAGCAGTGTATAACAAAAGCTGAGCGCGTGCATGTGCCTAGTATCTATAAGGGAGTGTTCTTGTACCACAGCCACGTGAGTTCAGAGAGCACAGCCCACTACTCCCTCCCATTTACTCTCACTACTCAGAAACTTCTCTCTTGTTCAGGACATGCTCTGCCTGCTTCACGCTCACCAGTGTTCAAGACCTACTTACCTTAAAAAAATCAACAGGTCCAGATCAGCTCCTGGCAGCAGTGACAGCAGCACAGACAAAATAAATTCTGATGTAAAACAGATTTTAAACATTGATTGTCAAGGTGAGAGATGAACAGTGATTGACTCTTTTGTGGCAGCATTTAATTCACCACAGTAATTGGATTTTGGTCTGACCAACCGGAGATTAGTACAGAGTGTGAAAGCATGTTGTTAAAAACGGTTTCAGTTTAAAAGCCAGACATTAGTTACATAAACAATCAGGTGTAAATGGGAATTCACAATATATATTTATTTATTAATTGTGTAGTGAAATGCAACACAAAAGGTGAGTCAGAGGTAGAGGGTGTGTGATGTATTAACACAATTTAATACACGTTAAATTGCAATATATGTTATATACACCACAATGGACCAGCGTCCAGGATATTTGTCCACCTTTTGCCTTATGAATGCTTGAACAGACTCCAGCATTCTCCACTCATTGAATGATGAATCACAAATATCAGTGCACATTGCTCAGCATTTCAGAGAAGATTGATTTCATTGAGAATTATCAGCAGCCAGGTTGAGTTACGATGGAGTGAACTCTCTTGTGGCAGCTGGTGTGTGTTGGTTCACAGCAAGTAGTGTACCATCTTCCCAACTGACTAAATTGCCCTGCGTTTTTATATGACCCTTTTGCGACCGTTGCATTCATGGGATGTCACAGATTTATTACCCAAACACTGATGGCACACATCCCCCTCATTTTTTTGTGGCCCATGCATGTTTTATGTCCCACTCCTGTTGCTATAGAAGTCAGCTTGCTTTTACCCCTTCCTGTCCAACTCCTGATCTGTATCTGTGCCCCTCATTGTTGAATGAAATTATTTTTAGAGGACGACTCAGAGCAGCTGTTGAATAACACCTCACCAGACACTGGTGGAGCGCTGCCTATCCGGCACTGCCTTAAAAACAAATGCACATACTGAGACATACTTAACTGTCTTCTCTCTTTTTTCTTTCTCACACATGCAAACCCAAATAAGAGATACAGTTCTATTAGCTTTAGTTAATTTGGCCACCCAAGTGTATGTTCAATAATCTGTTTTGTGTCTAGTTGTGATACAAAATTTTGATAAGCATTTTAGCCATTGTCATGCAGCCCTTTTCACGCTTGAATTCGGTGTGTCTTTCAGAATGAAGCCCCACAGTGGCAGAACTGGAGAGGCCTGTACCGCGGACTGGTGGCCTTCCTGGCCGACACTATCAGCACCCTCTACCAACATGGGCTCAGATAAACGGGTATATATCAGCCACTTCAGGAGCGCTGGCGCTCCCCAACGCAACCACTAATTAACTGCACTGGCACAATAACATTTCTGCAGGACCAGAATCATTTTTGTTTGTTTGTTTATATTTTTCTTAGTGTACATGTTGTACATTGTTTTTTATTTGTTTGTTTTTTGGGGGGATGAGTTTTATGTAGCATGGGACTAAAGTGTGTGTGCCGGTGGGGGAAGGGAAAGTCTGTGTGCCTCTTTGGATCTCTTAACTGTGAAGCACAATCATTTGGACTTTTTGGTGTCTGCACATTTGCTGACATCAGTCTAAAGGCCTGGATACTCTAAGCAGCCTTGTCAGGTCAATCCGTTTATTGGTGTCACTGATGTGTTAAAAAAGGTGTCTAACTGTGGCTTAATCAGTCAAATAAGTAGTTAAGAAAATAAATTCCATCTATTTCTGTATATTCGGTACATTGTCAATGTCAAAACAAAACCTTATTTTAAAAAATTCATTGATATAAGACCATTTCAGTCATTTCCACCAGTCAATTTGTTATGTGACCTCCTCACACAATGTAAAAAGCAGCTACTGTTTTCATATGAAATTGGAAAAAAGGAGGTTACAGGATTTGGATATGACAAGACAATGTGTTCCGTTATTTGTCATATTTTCTAAGATATCTATATTTAGGTATGTCAAAGACACGGAAGTATTATTCTGATAACCACATTAATTTTACCAGCAATAATCTTTGAACATTTTTTTTTTCTTCAAGCATGGGACACCAGTTTTGTCACAAAGCCAAACACTCAAAAAAATAAGAACATCCAGGCCTTTAGACATCACAGACTGGATGGTTGATTTGTGCTGTAGCTCCTCAGGCACTGAAATGCTGTACCTGGACATGCTCTTAGCTGCCTTACAGAGCAGTACTGCTGCACAATCATTCACCAATGGCACGGAGGCGTACCCACACACCATTTAAAGAAGGGTTGTGTTAAATGTGACTATCAAGAAAGGACAAGCGTTTCAAACAAGCACACGTCCTTTACTGTGAACCCCAGTGTGGCGCATGTGCCTTACATCACCTTTAAATATCCCACACACGCTTGTTCGACTAGGGCTAATCAGTAAACAGTGTGAGGGGCGTCAGGGGTAGGTGCCTTGGTGCTCCCACCTGTATCTACACTTTGGAACACAGAATTCACCCCTGACTTCAAAGATTGGTCACCTCCAATGGAGGCACGCAGATTGAGGCCAGAAGCCTTGTGGCCAGACCGCAGGCTCTCCAAATGACTCGGTAGCAGTGTTAATATTTGTAATAAAAAATGTATGTACATATATTAGGACTTATGGTAGAAAGCAAGAGATGGAAGGAACTGGCCAGTCTCTTTTTTGATGCATTCTGTATATTTTGATGATGAAACCTAAAAGTACTTAAGTTTTTGTTTGAAACCAGACTTTTTGGGGGTTTTTCCTGAGCCCTTGGGACCCGTTTTGAAAGAAACAAACCTAAATCCAGTAGATATCGAACTGTTAAAGTACCTAGATATTGATATTTTTTATCGTTTTCTAGAGAATTTAATTAAGACATTAATTAGAAAGTTAGTGAACATTCCCCCCAGAACTATATGAGATATCTGTGCCTGAGAAACAAAGGTGAGAGCTGTAAGCTATTTATTTTGTATGTCCATTTCTACTTCTAAGTTGAGGGTGATCAGAAATATTTGGTTTATAAGCATTAACTAATGTTTCAAAGTTATCTTCATGTATTGTTTTTTTCCTCCAAAATTTGTCTTCAAAGCGAGGCATGAGGTTTGATGAAGCAGACTGAATGAGCGGGGAGATATGAGATTTTATCTGGAAAATCATCCTGTATATGCATGCATTATCACTCTTTATGCATAATGTAATCTGTAACCATTACCCTGAACAAAACTAGGAAAGAAAGAGGAAATCACGCTCAGTTGTTCTGCTATAATTCAGTTCATGTTCAAGCCTCAAGTAAGTTTTTATTAATGGAAGAAACTGAGCCAGACTTTTTGTACTTGAAAAATGTTTGACAGGTTCAGTTAAATGGACACTCATTGTTGTTTTAGGATGGTAAACTTTCTGGGGCCTTCAGCTACAAAACTTGTTGCCATAGCTCGTACACTGATGTTAGGTGCATATCATAGGTTTTGTTCAAAGAGTATCTTTTGCAGACCACTGTGGGGAAACCACTTGTTAGTGCTTGTCTTTTTTTTTGGCTGTTCTTTTACCTGGGTACTGTATCTCCTTGCATACTGAGTACTAGAGGTCTCCTCGTGACTACATGTCTCATGATTTCCTGTGTAAAAGCAGTGGTGGAGGCCACTTTCTGTGGCTTCTTGTGGAGAGGTGTGTTCCCTGATGCACCCTTACTCTGAGGGAAAAGCCTTAAGTGTACTGTGAACATCACACTACGCTCAAGCTCAAGTCAGTCTTCTTTTCTAGCCTTGTACATTTGCCGTTTGGACTTTTTTCTATGTGAGTTTTTTGGTATGGAACTTTGGTATGTTTTATGTTTTTTTCTTTTGCCTTTTTTAAAATAAATATATGAATTCAGACAAACTGGGTCAATTGTTTTATTAAGTGCTTTTAGTAAGTTTTCATAAGTTCCTAAGTTAGTTAGTTTTCTAAATCACATTAAATCCCCTAAATTACAATTTTATTAGAGAATTCATTTTGAGTCTTGGATTAACATGCTTGTAGAGATCCTTCAATAAATTTATGACCGGATCTCTCAGATTTAAGTAGCAAAATGCTACTTAAGCATGAACAAAGCCTAGAATAACCTGGAAAGTAACAGTAAATTGCTCACATGAACATTACCTAAAATTTGCCTTCACACTCTAAACAGGGAAGACCAGTCCATCTACGCTAGGGGTGGATTGCTGTCAAATATGATCTTGATGGTATTTAACCCATTTTCTTTTTTATGAGCTTATCTGTATCTGTTCTTGCTCACTCAACATACACTCAAAAGAACAAAGCTATTCAATCTAAACATGTCTGGTAACACGTAAACAAGCCTATGCCAAAAGATCACCACAGACTGAAATTAGAATCGGTCCTGAGACAACATCTAGACAAGCTGTCCAGTTCAAGACGAAACAGGCATGGGAACAGTTCCATACCTGCTCCTGTCTGAACCAATCAGAGGCTCTTTTTCCTTGAGTTACATCTGGTGACAGTGTGAGGATTGGTCATTGCTGAAGTTCCATCACTAAATGCCAGGGGAGTATAGTCATCTCATGGTGGGGGGTCCTTCAGGATGAAGATGAAGGTTGCTCTTTAATTAAAAAGAGGGTTTATCACTGTCTGTAATTAATCCTGCCTTTTCTTAATCTGGGGAAAAGAGCAGTTGTTTTAATCACTCATGGTCTCATTGCAAGGCCTTGACTGTTGTCTTCCTTTTCACACATCCTTTCAGTGAGAAAACATTTTGTTTATTGGACTGTATTGTGAGCAATAAAAATAGAATATCTTTATACAGTCAAATGAAGTTTAGAAACCTCTAGTCAAATAATGATTTGAGTCTCAACAAGTACACGTCCTCGACTGTGAGCACACGTCTGCACGTCAGCACACACGGTCACAGGGTTATACTTGAAGCGCATTGGTTTGTTTGAGAAAGTCTATGCTTCATTTATTCTGATACTGAGCTGTGAGTGCTTCATGTTGCATTAGATAAACTCCTACTGTAGTCATTTCACTAAAGTAATCATTTCACTTGTGTAGGAGTTTTGGATTCTATACCCAAAGCTCTAAATAGCTCAGACTACCTAGAGGAAAAAAAACGCCAGTGAAACAGTTTGTTTTCACTTGTCTAATATTTCCCCTCGAGAGTCTCACCCACCTGAAAGTACGTGTGTGTGTCTGGTACCACTCCCCCTTGGCACCGGCAGAGCTGGTCTAACAGGTTCTAAAACTGGGTAGAGCAAACCATGGTCTGGTAGACAGTCTGAACTTCAGTCTGGCACTCAAAACATGTTTGTGGTGAATACATCTACCAAGGTACTTTTTTCTTTTGCATGTCTCTGACACATCCAGCAATTCTGACATTCAAATTCCTCATTCGCTCATTATTCAAACACACCAAGGACAGCTGTGCTGGTCTATGCTACTCTATAACGGGCAGCGTTTGGAATCCCAGCGAGTAAGACTGGACAAGCAGGATACACAAGCCGAGTGAAAACCTCTCAAAGTGTGAAGTTGTTCTTGCAACCCTCCAAGTCACAATGCATGCTGGGTTGACCAGTCATTACAAAAACCTCAGTCAAGGTCACAAGAGTTGCACAAGCACGTGCTCTGCAAACAACCTGATGAACTCACCTCCCTTAGGCTTTTACATTTTCCCTCGTTGGTTTCTGTGACATGCTGTTGTGCCACCCACAAACGCAAAGCACACCAAGTATCCAGGGGAGTTATAGCTGTTTGAACACTAGAATGGCTGGATGAACAAGCAGTCAAATGTAAATCTGTATTCAACACTTAGGCCCTTGTAATCCAAAACACATTTATTTCTTTGGATTTTTTTTTTCCATTACAAAATGTAAAAGCACAACATTTGCCAGATACAACGATGGCCGCCTTGTCAAAACTGTGTACAGAAAAAAAGGGAGTTTGTGTCTGAAGTGTGCATGAACAGAGTTCCTCCTGGCAGCAAAGGATTGCTTCCTGTTTCAAAAGTTACAAAGTCCAAAAACAGCCAAAATTCTTTGCTCCCTGCAGGAGTAAAAAGGACTCCATTTCCCATGGTGCTTTAAGGGTTTGAGTGCCAGTACTTCAAAAACCCAGCTCCTGGTGTTTGTGGTTATTTGGCTCCAAAGTAATCCACCACCCCGCTGCCCTTCAGACCATCAAAGAAGAAGAAGTTCCTGTGTGGAGCATCTCTTTGGGACAATGCCTGTTATACAAAACCAGACAAAAGGACAAGAACCCATTAGAATCAATGTGACACAGCTGTTATTTTTCAATAATCATTTAGACGTTCAAACATTAGCCCATGTAATTGAAGTCATTGGGGTTTTCTTTGTTGTGGTGCCTTCTGGCTGATGGCTGAGGGACAGTGAGGAGCAAAGGACCATGTGTGAGTTGCAGCATGTTTCATCATGCAAAGAGATGGCGAGACAGCCTGGCTTGGCTCCACCACCATGTGGGTCCAAGGCCTGTGCAGTTACCACTGAAGTTACCACATACCCTCCACCATCCTTCTGCATGTGACTGTAGCACATCCCAGCCTGTCTGATGAGGTCACCCACAAGGCATATAGGCCTGCAGAACATTGATACTTCTCCAGTCCTCAATGTACACATGACTTACATGATCTCTATCAGCCACAATCTCAAATATTATCAGTCTGGCTCTGTAGCCAGACTGTTCTGTAACTAGGTGTGTCTAGAATGGAGTTTAATTCTGTGCCACAATTTGAGTCGGCACTGGATTTCATTGATGACCGGAATGCTACCTCTTCAAGTCTGGCATTAAAAAACAAAAAAGTGTCAGCAGCTAAGAGGTTTGGATATATCCCAGACTCCAAGGAAGACAGCAACTGCCATATGGTTCAGACAGAGCCTCATCAGAAAAGCTCCTTCCACAGTTTATGAAAGGTTTGATGTGGAAAGGAGAAAAATTGTGTTAAAAATTGAAGGAACAAAAAAAAAAAAAAATAAATTGTTGCGAATGGGTTGTGATTTTTAATAAATATGTGCAATATAGAAGACACTTTTTTTTGAATGAGATACCTACTGCTTTTCAAGCCTTTCCACCAACATTCAAAGAAGGCCTAATAGTAAAAGCAGCTCATGACACTGGTATGTTCTCATTCATGCATTCTTCATTTAAACAACTAAAGTTACAAATGCAATTAAAATAGCTAAATTAAAAAATATATACAAAAACAAACTTAAGGTTTCACATGTCTATTGATCTGTTAAGCTGAGTGTGACAGCAGTTACAAAAGCACAGCTAAAGACTTTACATGTGAAACCCATATTCAGCATCTTTGAGGATCTGTAAGTTCTCATCGAAACAACCCAAATGAAGGACATATTTGGGTTGAATATTGGGAAGGTGGAAAGTTCAACTAAGTCTGTTTTTTATTCATTCTGCCTTTTAAAATAATAGCGCTTACTGTTTTGTGACAGTAAAATCTGACTTTGTGAAAGATGAGCAAGACAATGTAGAGTAATATCTGTTGTGGAATATACAATGAAAGCTAGGGAAGGATTTGAAGAATGTTGGTAATACAATAAACAGGTCTGGTATGTGTAGATACATTTTAGAAATGTGAAACGCATGGCCTGACTTGGCTTATTGTAGTAAAATAATATGTTGGATTTTAATATGCAGACCTTTTTTTCTTTTCTTTCATCGTCTTCATTTTGTGTGCATACACTGGTACACAGTGTACACTGGTACTGGCATAGCTACCTGTATGTTTCTTCACAAACGCATACCTATGAATGTAATTTGCTCTTTCTTTAGTACCTTCTGTTTTCATAACTATTAACTCACCAGTAATTTATTTTGTACATAATCTGTATCATATCCCAATAAACAAATAAAATGGATGCATTAGCATTCATTTCCTGTTAACGCATGGAAATCCATCTGTTGTTGGTAACTCAAATAAAACGGGTAAATCATCTTGAATGGGCTTTCCTAGTATATAAATAATTAAAAACGGCATTATTACATAAAGAAACTTAAGACCAATAAATGAACTCTGAAAGGTACTGGGGAAAGGTATTCAGGAATATACCTTAACTATCTCCTGACCAAGAACTCCTCCAACCACTGCACAAACCGGAGCCATCTCAGAGAAGCAGTAGCTGTAAAAAATAAATAAACAAATAAATAAACACAAATTATTGAGATAATGATCACTTTGAGCCCTGTGATATATTAAGTATGGAGTAGCTGTGTTAGTTAGGACCTGGCAAAGCTGTCAGGCAGCAGCTCTGGATTCACTCCCATGGCCTCTAGAACGTCATCCCGGATCTGCAGGAGCAGGCGTGAGTCTTCGGCAAAGCTGCTTGGGTCAGGATTGCGACCTTTATCTGTGCGGTATTTTAGCAGTACTGTTGAAGGAAAAGAGAACAGGAAAAGGGAGGATGTTATAAGATTGAACACTTGAACTTTTCTTTTTTATTAAACAATACATAAGTTAAATTAACCACTGGAACCAACTTTCAGTTCACCCACTCAATCACACACTATGAAGTGGGGCAATGGGTGTTTCAACCAGTCATGTTGACAGCCACAAATACCAAACCTCTACGGGGAAACATCTTTCTTATTCGTAGGTTTTTTTGGTTTTTTTCTAGAATGTTAAAATTTCTGTCCCTCATAGAAGTTACAAAGCAATGATAGCTAACACTGCAGAAATGCACCGCACCCATATTCCCTCAACGCTTTTCACTACAGACATTCATTTAATTAATTTTACAGTTATAAAAAAAGCCAACCGTCATTCAACAATAAAGTGATATGCAAGTAAAGTAACAATTCTTCTTGATAAGAGAGACATTATTGTTTTATATTGATTTTTCTAAACCCTAATGGAACTCAAAAACACTCACTGGGATCCGTGAAACTTTAGGTTAGTGGTAACCTCTCACCACAAAACATTTCACAAAATGACCATTACTAACTGGATTCATTTTTACGATGACTGCATACTCAAGATGAAAACACATGCATAATTTATCCTATATTCTATCAAGGGCTCTTGTTATTTTTTCAGTTGAGAAAATTGTTTTCAGTGACCTTTGGACACCTTGTTTTTCCCTTAAATTCCACCGAAAAAAATTCCACCTACATTTCAATAACCTTTGATAGTGGAACCTGCAAAATTAAACCCTGGCAAAAAAATGGTCATATTATTGTAACTTAAGAGAACTCTGAGGTTCAACTGAAACCATCATGAATACATGAGAGAGAAAAAAAATAAAAAAAGTGTCAGCCTGAGGTTAAGGAAAGATTCAAATCTGTGACAATATCTGTCACACTAAACCCCATGAGCAGGTTGACATAACCTCAGAAAAATCAGAAAGGCGAGACAGAGGAAACAGCTCTTCCTCAAAAGCTGCTCAGCCATCACACGCCTTTTATAAGCACTTTAATGTACTTGCTAACCTTTAAATGCTTCAACACACAAATAGGACATGTTTTTGTTTCCATCAGTTCACTTCTATGTGTGAAGGAGGGGCCACTGGAGCATATGCAGCCGTTTTTACAGAGGCGGAGGCAGCATGTTTTCAGTTTGAAAGTCACTGCACATGACTGGCCATGGACAGCCTGTGATGGAAAAAAGAACAGTCCTCCCAAGGAGGATGCCAGGTGCCATATACAAGAGCTCATTAGAAGAGGCAGATCTCGTCAATGAAACATAACTATACAGCCGTTTAAAAATTTGGATTATTAGACAAGGAGCTAAATGATTTAAAAATAAATCTCTTCTGCAAAAAGGTTGCTCAATTTGCAGGTTACATTTTCTGGGCATTAGGGGTTCCATAAAGTATATTTTATTATTCAATATAATACAGATATATTTAAAAAAACAAAAACAAACAAAAACAGGCACCTGAATGTGTTCAAAACAATGTTTTGTATACTGTAGTTTATTTAATATAAATAATACAGAATAAAATAACAAAAACTACAAAGTATGAAACAAAAGTGCTTCATAGTGCGCTTTAAAATTTTATAAACTAATGTCATCCCCACATTTAAAAACTAGCCACTAGCTAAAACACCAGTTATCCCTGAACATGGTGCAACAGTGACCTGAAACCAAATCAAATTTGAATAAAATTTTATGACCGGCTTTTCATTTAATGAGCAGATGAATGGATGTTGGGTACCTTGCAGTAAAAAGTAGTCTGGTGGGGTACGCTTCAGACGGCCCTTGGCCTCCTCACTTGTCCAGTCTATCTCTAGAGCCTCTTTGAGAGGGCAGAAACTGGCCGTCTTTTCACAAGAGAGAATAAAAGAGCTGTGACTGAGAGAAGGTTTGCTAAAATATTGAAGATGTTCATAGAAAACACTACTAAAACATACCTTTTTCACCATAGTGGTTTCATTAGGGTCAACCTTAGGCTTCTTCACTTCAGGTCCATCATTAGCCTCTTCTGATGGCTTTACTACTTTTGCCTTCTCTCTGAGGAAAAGACAGAGACATTAATACGTCCTCAAACCATATCATTAATTATACAACAGTGGAAAGTCCCATACTCCACATAATGATGCTCCTGGCCCAGGTCAGAGAACATGTATCCATGGTAACCAAAGACATCGCCACAGAACACTTTAATGTTTCTGGAAGCACAAAGCTGATCCACGCGTACCATGAGGTCTCTGGAGCATCCTGTCAGACAAACCTAGGAATTTTAAACAATTAATGACATATTAAAACGAGATAACCATTTAAAATGTTCCTACAAGATTTTTCTCCTGTCTGGAACGTGAAATAATAATAACTTCTTTCTGTTTATATAAAATCCACATGTTTAGAACACTTTTCATACATATACTAACTCAAAAGTGCTTTTAGTGAAATAAAACCACACTGGATAATTTTAAATGAAAGCTCAAAAACTGTTCTTTCAAAATGGGGGACATTTTTAATTAATATTTCACAGATAAGATCTGTGGTGCTGCAAATGATCTTTATTCTGAACTTTTGCTAGCTTTAAAATGTGTGCGATGATTAAAAACCTCTATATCCTTACTCCGATTTACTTTCCCCCTCCCTCGACCTCGACCCACTTTGTAAGTGCCTTCAGCACATTATTCAACTGTAGAGAGTTGAGTTCCATCAAGCTACTAAAGATAAAAGAATTTTATTTGGAAATGTTGGAGAGGCACAGAATAGCTGCTTTTCTGGATTTGACAGCTCGATAAACCATAAAGAACTAGTTAGTAACCTTGGTGTACTAATGGATTCCCACCTCAGCTTTAACGATCATGTAAAGCTGGCACAAAATGAGGATTTTATCACCTTGATCACCAAGTACACCAACAGGTTTCGAGATTTTCTAACTAAAGCAGACCTGGAGAAACTCATTCATGCATTTATTCTACCAGGATTAATTACAGTTATGGTCTCTTCACTGGACTAAGACAAACAGCTCCAACTGATTCAAATACAGCTGCCAGAGTTCTCACTAGAACATTTCACCCCCATTCTTAAGTCCTTACATAAGCTGCCAGCACATTACAGAATAGAGACTTTAAGGTTTTATTAGGAGAAGGAGAAGCAGTATTTAGTTATTACACAGTTTTTAAGCAGAATGAGTTGACAGTATTAGAAGAGCACCAACACTTTAAACCCAGACTAGAAACATTCCTGGTCAACCAGGCATTCAGTCTAGCTTAATTACACTGTTTGCTCACTTGTATGTCTATTTCTATCCTGAAACAGCACCTTCGGATTCAGTTCAGTTGCTTTAATTCTCATGTTAACTCTCATGCCTCATCTTTTCTTTTAAAGCTTGTTTTTATGTTTTTCCTGTCATATTCTCTTATTTTAAAGATTTGTTCATTAGCCAAGTACTTTAAATGACTACAGTGTATGAAAAATGCTACATAAATAAAACATGCCTTGCCCTCCCTTATCAGCTTCAGCTTTAAATGCCTGAGTACACACTGACAACAAGCTAACAAAATATGTAGCTACTTGAAAAAGTCTTAAATATTCTTCCAGTCAGATGGAACGTAAACTATTTTTTAAATAAGCTCTCCAATTTTAAATGTCCCAGTAGTGAACTGACTCCAGTTTCCTCCTCTTTGTAATTAAATGAAAATATTTTATTGAAACGAGGATTTCGAGGATTCTGCATATCAGGTTTTGCTCCATCTTATCCAAAACCCCACCCCCTGCACCCTCAGACTCTGGATAGATGATAAGACAGTCTTGGCATGAAGTACTGAGTACTTTACTTGCATTGCTTAGCAGTAAATGAAGTGTTATTCTGAGGACACTGGGTGGCTCCTATGAGAACATACTGCATCATCATTTATCTGCTCCGACTGGAGGTTGTTTACAGCAAAGCTATTGTTGTTTACTTCAAACTTTAACACCAGTTGAGGAGCAATTAACCCATAAGCAACGTATATGAAGAAATGAGTTTGCATGGATTTAAAAACAAGCTTGTCTATGTAATCAAAACCTGCATACTGATAATGTTCCTCGTAGAAGGGGGTAAATGAGCTGTGGCCTTTGAGGACAGGCTCTCTCATGACTTCCTGTCACTGTCCAATCACTTGACAGGATGTTGGTAACAGTAGGGGGTGTACAAAATATCAAGTATAAACTTTCATTTTAGACAAATACACCAATATTTTTTTCTGAATGTAATACATTGAAACACAAAACAACAGTGGCGCCACATTTGAAATATATTAAAGCACCTTGTTTTTTATTCAATCCTTCACACACTACACTAAACAATGAACAAGAAACTTTGTAAGGAAGCATGTATAAGTGCTGATTATTTCTCCGTCGGCTAAGAAAAGCATGCAGTCATAATTTATGAAGAAAAAGATCAGTCAGCATATTTTCTAGCTGTAGTCTGGTAAAACATTGTTGCAACAAGTGTCATAATGCATACGATCAACAGCACAGTTATCATGAAGCAATATCAACAGGAAATCTAAAAAAAACAAAAAACAAAAAAAAAAGCTAAAACTGTCCATGCCCCATATTTTTCTTGCATTTTTCTTGCACTCATGTTCCAATGAGTGTAATTTCATGAAACAAGAAATTGTATTAATTATTTTAACTGTTCTCCTTTAATTACACAGGATTAGTTGGTGGGCAAGATTTAATAATGTGAAACCTGAATACATTTTCACAAAACACAGTGTGTCCTGTTATTTCTTTTCTGACATTACAGAAGTTTGAATGAAGGAGAAAAATAAAATTAAAAAAAGTAGTACCACAAAAATATAAATACAATTTTTTCCCCTCAATATTTTAAACCCTGTACTACCATTTTTGGTATTGATGCAACAGTAGCTCTTTGGTGGGCTATTCTTCAGAACCCACATGCACCAGTGAAACTTTGGAGCCCCCAACTCTGTGGCTGGATCACTAATTTTCCTTTTCTTGGAATACTTTTTTTCTACTAAGAATTACTAAAAAACAACAATGACTTACTGTTCACTTACTGCCTAATATATTCCAACCCATGACAAGTCCCAGCACAACAAGATAATCAAATTAAATTAAACAGACTAACAACAACAACAAAAAAACTAAATTAAACATAGACTTTATTGCATTTTTTTTTTTTTTTTTTAATGGGTATGCACTGCAATACCACACAATGTTTTCTGCACTACTGGGGACTTTCGGTGTTCACTGAGTGGGCGCAGCTAAAGGTCAGCAGTCATCTTTCTGGGACAGTGTCACATTGTACAATCAGATACTTATTTCTAAAACTCTACAGTGGAAGAGCAACAAAAATCTAAGTATTAATAAGAATATATAAGAATTAAAATATGCAATAAATACAAAGCTATTTTTATAATTGTTTTATTTCTTACCATCTGCATTATTAAATATTTGGAGTATTTGTTATACATTTTCATTTTTAATATTTTTTCTCATTAATCTTATTTCTTTTTGTAAATTTTGTGTAAAGGATTAGAGATGATTTTCCTCAAATGACCCATCCTGAAATCAACTTCATGATGCCAAATTCTTCTACTTCACTTAACAGAAGTTATTTTAATATGTTGTGTTACAGCAATGTGAAAAGTTTTTCAACCGTTTTTCAGCCCCTTAAGCAATAGCTGCCCATCACTGTCAGAGAGTGGGGTATAGTATCAACACACAGTCAAGTGTGTGTGCAGATATCCAGCCTCTTTTCCATACCAGTATATATGTCTCAGATATATTCACAGAGGCAGATAACAGAGTGAAGTAGTATGTTAGCCCCCCCTCCTCATACTCCAGCTCTTCTCCGCCTCCTCAACTCTCACTAGTACTCCCACTGGGAGACATGTGAAGGCTTACAAACATAGACAGGTTGGGAGGCAGCTTGTCTGGGCTTTGAACATTCACGGAGTGCTGGTAGATTTGTTCACAAACAAAAATGGGTTGGAGCCCAATTTCTGAACAATGACACGATGCCGTGGAAGGTGTGGATCTTAAAAAATAAGAGATGCTTGTTGACTCCAGTTAGCAATTGTGCAAAGCAAAAAAATTTTTCCATTGCTTATTCAAGACAGTTTTCCTTTCCACCATCATATGGTACGATGTCAAAAAACATCACATATTTAACTGTCCCATTTGTTTGAATTTCAAGGTAACAAACATACAGCTTACAAACTGGAAATTACAGTAGGCCAAAAAAAAAAAAAACACTATTTGCAAAGGCTTTTGAAAAGGCGAGGACAATACCATGGCCTAAATATGACATCTAGTGGTCAAGATGAACTGAACAACAGCAACTAAGAATATGTGTAAAATAAACCAATGGTGAACTTTTAAATAATTAAATCGCTGTTTAACAGCATGACCTAAGAAAAAAAAACAACAGCTGGCGAAACCCTGAGTAAAGTAGGACTTATTTGTAGCCTTTAAAACATTGATTTAGATAGACTGAATGTTCATTTAGGCAAGATTTACTGGTGTGCCATAAAGAAATTACATTCGTTCATTGATTTTAGTCATAACCTTCATAATGGAGCCACAAACCATCTACTTTTATTTTAAAAGGACAAAGCTTTAGATCCCCCCTCCCCCAACACACTTAGTATTGGGTAGACAATTCTTCATTTTTGTATCAAAACTGTAGTTTGAAAAATTACTCATTATCAAGTTCCAGTTGGAGTTTATTAAAAATAAATTCTGATCATGTAAAACTTGTTAAATGGTTTTCTGCCAAATTACATTTAATACTCTAGGCTCAAGTTTGGAAAAAAAAAACAAAAACATTTGGACAAAGGATTTTTGGTCAAGAAAATGCTATTTAAATTGCAAAAGAAAAAAAATCTTTAAAACATAGAAAATTAGATTTTTTTCCCCCCATTCTTCCCTAGTATTGAATGAAAATGCAATTATCTTCTTTAAGGGAAGGTTTTTAAATGGTTAAGCTAACACACTGACTGATGTCAAAATCCCAGTGGAACACTTGTATTTATTCTGGGTTTTTAAGTAAATACATTTTTACAGCCCAGAATTAACATCTCAAATTCCAAAGAGTTTTACACAGCATTGCATTTCTCCTCATATATTAATTTAACGAAGGGATGAGAAACTACGGCTCAAAGTCCAGCACAACTTGGTGATCACTTCAAATACACCAACTAAACCTGACAAACTGAGGTGTTTGAATCAAGTGTGTCTGAGCAGGCAAACCATCAATCAGTCCATAAACATAGTTTTATTTAATAAGCCTAACACTTTTTATTATCCCACTGCCACCATAATCTTTGAGTTTATAATTGTTAAATGTAACAGTAGGAGTACAGTACTGTGCAAACATTTTAGGCAGGTGTGAAAAAATGCTGTAAACAAAAGAATGCTTTCAGAAATATAAATAATGATTGTTTATTTTTATCAATTTACAAAATGCAAAGTGAGTAAACAAAAGAAAAATCTAAATCAAAATTTGGTGTTTCTACCTTTTGCCTTCAGACCAGCATCAGTTCTTCTAGGTACACTTGCACAAAGTCAGGGATTCTGTAGGATTATAGTCGGTGTATGATCAACCAGTTTTACCAAACAGGTGCTGATGATCATCAATGTCACACGGAGGTTGAAACACAGTCATGTTTGGAACAACCTACCAGCAGAGTTCAAAAACTTTGTGCAAGTGTACCTAGAAGAATTGATGCTGTTTTGAAGGCAAAGGGTGGTCACACCAAATACTGATTTGATTTAGATTTCTTCTTTGTTCATTCACTGCATTTTGTTGATTGATGAAAATAAATGATTAACACTTCCATTTTTGAAAGCATTCTTTGTTTACAGCATTGGCCTAGTGGTTAGGGCGTCAGCCACGTGATCGGAGGATCGGGGTTCGAACCCCTTCCCAGTAGGTTGCCCTGAGGTACCCTTGAGCAAGGTGCCGTCCCCATCACTGCTCCCCGAGCGCTTTCAATAGCAGCCCACTGCTGCACATGTGTGTATGGGTGAAATGCAGAGAGCGAATTTCCCATTCGTGGGATTATAAATAAAGGATTATTATTATTTTTTTATATTTTTTTCCACACCTGCCTAAAACTTTTGCACAGTACTGCATATTTAAAACAGCTGCATTTTTGCTTGGACTGTGAATAACCAATCAATATACAAGAGAGCTTTCAGGTACTCACAGCATCAAACTGAAGAAAGAAGTCATCTGGCTTGTTCTCTACTTGATCAGTATCAGCTTTAACTTCTACCATCGGGTTGAGGAACTGGGCTCGTTCCAGAGAAGCCTGGGCCTGATTCTGGCCATCCGCATCCACTGGTATCAGGAACTGAGCTCGCCTGGATTCCTCAGTTACCTGAACACAAGCAGCCAGCAAAGTGGACATTATGGTCGTTTTACAGGTGTGCAGATTCTGTCAAAGAGGTAGAACAGTACAGCAAATAATACCTGCTCATGATCCAGAAGAGTCAGTCCTTTCACTCCAGCCAGAATAAGGTTCTTTGCCACTTCAGCCCCCAAACCTTTCAGTCCAACCAGAAGAACTCGAGACCCTCTGAGTCTGAGAAAGACCATTTGAAATCATTATACTATACATGCCACATATTCACAGGTAAAGTTGACCTTTAGCAGTTAATTGACATTGTTCTAAAGGAGGAAGTTTTCCTCTAAGATGCTGTTTTATCTTCAGCACAATGTAAATAAATCAGGGCCGGAATAAAAAAAATAATTAAAAATGTAGGCTTCTTTGCTGAACCGGTTTAGCTTCTTTAAAGGTTATTTCCCTTAAGATAATCATTCCTAGCAAAATTAAACAATGGACAAAGTATTTTATTCTTCATGTGGCCGATAGCAAATGAACATGGTTTTACTGGCTCGCCAATCTGACATGTGTGAATTTTGCATTAGCATCTTAGCTACCGTTGCTAACCGTTCACCTCTTTTGTGCGTCCAGACCCCACAAACGAATCTGTCGGTCATACTGAGCAGCTTCCTCCTCGCTGATAATGTTGTCTTCTTTTTCGATCATATCGATCATTTCCAAACACTCCAAGCTGTTCAAGAAAATTGAAATAAGTGGTTTTCTTTCAAACACAGCCCTGATGCTCACAGCGAGAAGTCCCGCTTACCCCAATTCAAAAAGGCGCACGATGATGACGCACGGCTTACATACAAGCGTAAATAAAGGAGCTCGGAGAACTCTAAAAGTTGGTGTTTTTCGAGCTGATCACCAAGCTATAGATATGTAAAACCATTACCCTGGGCATTATTCTTTTATTTGCCACATAAAAGGATCTGACCCACTTGTGTGTCTAATGTTTTGAAGCCCTTTAAGAGAAAAAGAATAGCGTGTGTGTGGAACTGCAATAAAGAGAAACCACATCTACCAACAACCAATCAATTAATCCCTCTGATTTATAAGTGACTGAGGTTTCTTTTGTTTTGTACATTACAACATATTGACCTGTCAGTTTCAGAATTTTGTTTTGGTGTGCTGTCGATTGACCTTCCTGTGGAGTTATTAAATTTGTATTGCTTTTGGAGAATATCAGGGCTTCTGTCCATGAACTAAACCTCAAAAGCTAGCCAGTCCAGGAAGGTATGACTGAAGCATTCAGAATTCTGTGTTCTCCAAATCAATATGCAGGGATGATCAACAGATACAGATACAATTAATCTAAAAAAATCATTGTCTTTCATTGCTCAGTCAAAACCACACTATATTGCACTTCATCTAGTGTGTATTATTTGTATGTTGTTTGTTTCGATGGTCTCTCTATGGTTTGAATATTATCTCTTTATAACTTTAATGAAGATGTGGTCACATTTTAGGTCATGTTCATGCAGATGTTCTAAAATATTCCCAGATTCTGGTGCCTTGTATACAGAGCTGGCGAGTCACAAAAACAGAAATGACATAAAATCGTGGAACTGTGTAGCCAGTAATGCTGAATTTTACTGAGTGGCAGCCAAAAAAAGTTAATCGATCAACGTAACAAGTAAAATAAAGTAGTATCCGTATACCTTTTTACTTTACTACTTTAAAACCAACCCTTCCCACAATCCAGTCCCATTAATAAAATATAAAAACAAAGACAAAACAAACTGAAGCACGTAAAATAATGACACACCTTTGTAATTAGCATGTACTTGTGTGTATGTACACATATGAACAAAACAAACGGAATTATATAAAAAATAAAATAACACTTAAATGAAATGAAGCCCTGGTGTATCTGCGTGCGCCTTTTACTCAAAGGCCCGCCCCCTCTTGACTCCGCCCCCTTCGCTAGTGCTTCGTCCATTCTCGGCACTTTCCGCGATGACGTTGCTGTCGCTAACCCCGCCCCCTCTCCTCGGGGAAGAAGCGACGCCATTTTACGTGAATGAGTTTCACTTCAACCTCGCTACTGTAAGGACGGAGAGAGCGTCAGGAACGTTTCAGCATGTTTCTCTTTTATACTGTTCATGGGAATTAACTGCTATGAACTGAAACTCTTCCTAAAACCAATCAACAAGTAGATCAAAGTCAAGTAACGCATAAGCCAGTTGAATCCTGAGTCGATTTTTTGCACTGAATGTGGTGCGTTAGAGGAAATGGCTGTGGAAAGCATGACTGTCCATCCAAACTCCCCAACAGCCAACCACGAACACAACAGCCTTCTCACTGACGAAAGGTCGAGTAATATCATATTTCTATCCAACTATTTATTTATCCTTTGCTTTTTTAAAAAAAACACAAAAAAGCATGGGTACTCTTTTGCCTTTTTTTCAAAGGGATTAAAGTCGACTCCTTTTTTTCTTGGAAACGAGTACAGAGGTAACGAGCGAACGCCATCTTGAAACGTTCACAGAGCGCAACCTGGAAGGCCGTTTAGCCGAAAATCAGGGATTTGCGATCCGAAATCCTGTCAGATTTCAGAAAGACCCTCACTGCTCGAAGCTCTTTTCATCGTCGAGGGATTTAAGTTGCCACTAGGAACCGATCCCCGCTCCTGTAAACTCACTCTCATCCGAGCGGGTCTAACGGACCACAGTAAACGCTCGTTTTTTTTTTTTTGGTTTTTTTTTTTAACCGGCGAACACGTCGCATTATTTACGGCCTCTCGTTACAAATGAAGGATTACACGGCGACCCAGCGAACCGAGTGAAAAGCAGCGACTCCGCTCAGTGATGGAGTAAATCCTTTCCGTCTCGGCTCGGTTAGCGCGTGTGCTAACCGCGGCCTGTGTTTCCGGGCGCTAGTGTTAGCCGAGGTTTCCCAAAAGGCATCACCGAGCGGGGTCCGCTCGAGCCGGCTAGCCATCATTAGCCGCCCCTTGAGTGGTTCGCTGTACAGCGTTTTACAGCCAGATTCGGCCCTTTTAATTCAACCGGACACTAATCTAATCAACATATTAGCTTGTATAGTGATCTTGAGGTCTCCGTATGATCAGATCGCACGTGTTTTGATCGTGGACGAAGGCCAACATTAGCTAAAGCTATACGAAGTAGCTTGCTAAAGTGCTAGCCAGTGCTATTTTTATCAAGGCCTCACTGCGATCTCGGACTTGGTGTTTGTTAGTCCTTTTTAGGTGGTAAATTTATAAGGTTTTAGTAGAGAGACCGTCGAAAGAAAAATATTTGTATGAGATGATGATCGACTAATGGTGCATTAAAGACTCAACAGATTAATGCTAACTAGACATGGTCAGCATAACGCTTTTATCCATAACTTGATTTAAACCATCTGATTAAGTTCAATTTTGAATCAGTCTGAATAACATTGTTCACTGTTCTAACTAAAGCCTCCAAAACGAGTTTAGGCGGTTTAGTCCAGCTTCAGACCAAAGCATGTATTTTCACAAACACCCTCTTGGTTTTCCCAAAGTCTCAAAAGCATTCAAGGTCCTAAAAGTGAACGAAAACACCAGTTTCACCATCTCACTGGTTCAGAGAACGAGTGAGTTATACACAGTACATGCCACCCCTCTTTGAAACAGCAGACAAATCGTCCGGACTGGGGTTTTTGAAAGAAATGATGAAGGAATGGGGTTATGTTTAATTCCCAGGTTACTAGAGGCCATAGTTTGAGTTGTTGGGTGGTTTGGCAGTATTGTGTCTTGTTGGCTTTTAATGCAGAACTCTGAAGTTAGGATATGAAAGCTATGCTTCCTGATGCCCTGAATAGATTCCTCATAACTTTTTTTTTTTTTTTTTTTGGAGTGTGACCTGATTCCTCAGCTGTCTTGTCACTCACTGTTAATAGCATGGTTAAATGAGATCACTTGTGCTTGCATTACCCAGAGTACAACTCCAATATGGCTTGTACATGCTTTGTCAGTGAAGGGTAGTTATGCTTTGCTTGGGAGGTAACTGGCTAGCTGGAGTGAACTATTTGGGGAAAAAATGAGATTATCCATGCTGCCAGAGAAAGTGCTGAGCACATTTTTTTTCTTGGGTATGGGGCAGCTGTTGTTATTGGGTCGTATTGAGTCAGCATTTGTATTTGCTGGGAGTTCTGGGCTTGCAAAAACACTTTGCTCAGCTTACGTTTGAAATGACAGACTGCCACAGAAGTCTCTTAATGTCTTTTGAACTTTGATGATAAGTGATTTGCAGAGTGGGTGTTATTTGATTAAGCCCAACATAGTTGTCCTTCAATAATGAGAGATGGCCAATTATTTTTGTGTCCCATGACATGAGCCATTCCTGTGTGCCTCAGGGTTCAATGTAAGTCACTATTGATCAGGAAACATTGTGCAATAGTTTACTGTTGTGGCTTGGGAACAGTTGTTGCAAGAGAGTGGCTTAGTTGTAGTAACAGCTACACACTAGTGAAATTGTATTCAAGAATAATTTTTAATCAGTGTCCCATTATTAGAATTAAATGCTGTGGGATAAGCACCACTGATCTGACACAACAGCTGCACCATTGCATCAGACACCAAGGCACTAGATAAGCAGGTTTTTTTTTGTTTGTTTTTTAAGCATTCTTTCCCATTTTGATATACCCTGTCATAGGTTGTTTTTTAGCTGTAAGGTAAAAAAAAAAGTTTTTCAAAAAGGTTTATGCATTTTTCATACAGTTTCTAGAGCTGTATAATATTTGTTACATGACTGGGTCATGTTTTTAAACTTCCACTTTTCAATCCCATTTAATCGGATCCTTCCCCAAGTTTACCAAGAAGCAAATGTATGTGGATGTTTTATTTATAAAAAAAATAGTCAAAGGTAACAAACATTGGTTTTATATTTAAAACAGTGTCTAAATTAACCCTTTAAAAACCATGATCCCCATTTGGGATCAGACTAAAGTTGCAAATTTCAAGAAAGATGGTTATGCTGAAATGTATATTAAAAAAAAAAGGTAGTTAACGGGTTAAAACAATATCTGATATTTGTTTCATTTTCAGTAAACTAATTAATATAATTAATTAGTAATATAATTAAATTAATTGAATTTTTACATTTTGTGAGCTATACAAAACATAGATTTTTATTCTTTTACTGTATATACATTTTGACACTTTTTTGTTCCAAAGCCTCAAACTTCAGTGTTGTTTAGCTGTTTTGCAAATTCTTAAATGTTGTGATGTAATTTTTTTTCTTGTATTTTCTGTCCTTTGTTTTTGTCATTATAACTGTGAAGACAATATTTCAATGAAGTTTTTTTTTTTTTTGTTGTTGTTCTCAAAGCTTTTGATCAGTATTGTGGTTTTAAATTGTGCTGTGTTTAACAGACAAGAGGATGGAGAGCTGGAGGAGGGAGAGCTGGAAGACGATGGAGGAGAGGCAGAAGAGCCTAGTGCTGAGGGACAGGGACAGGAGCAGGAGGAGAAGCCTCGCCGCAGCAAGGAGCGTCATGGCAGTGACTCGGATGAAGAGAAGGCCCATCGCCGCAAAAAGAAGAGAAAGAGAGAGCGGGAGAAGGAGAAGAGGAGGTCTAAAAAGAAACGGAAATCAAAACATAAGGTGTGTATGCTTGTGCTATTATTTCTTTGAAGGTACTTCATAAGAGTGTTTCAAGATGGTCACTGAGTCTGATTTGTGATATTTGTGGTGTAGCGCCATGCCTCCTCCAGTGATGACCACTCAGACTTCAGTGATGAATCTGACTACAGTCCCAGTGAGAAGAGAAAGTATCGTGAATACAGCCCTCCATACCCGCCCTCAGTGAGTAAAATGACGACAAATCACAGTAACATGGTATTGTCATTTTTTTAATAGTGTAATTATGGCAGTGATACAAGTTTGCTTAAATGCATTATTTTTAACCACTCTGTTACAGTCTCACGGTGGCTACCCTCCTCCCTCGGGTCATGGAGGACCCATGGGTAAGAAAGGCAGCTACATGACCAACAGGGATAAACAGAGCTATGGTGGCTATGATGAGTATGATGATGAAAACTATGAGGGTGAAGAGGACGAGGACATGGGTGATGATGATTATGATGATTTCACCAAGGAGCTTAATCAGTACCGCAAGGCCAAAGAGGGTGGATGTGGAATGGGCAACCAGCGAGGCAGAGGTAAACACACACATTTAAATGGCAAGACACAGAAGGTTGTGCTCAGTTGCCCATTTATGAAAACTAATAATCATAAGACAGTTTACTAACATTTATCATCTTGACATAACTTATGTTTAATAGGTGGTAGAGGCCGAATAAAGAATCTGAGAGGTCGTGGCAGAGGGGGGATGAGGGGCCGTGGGAGCAGAGGAGGCAGCAGAGGAAGAGGGCGCGGCAAGATGGGGGAAAATGATGAAGGAGATTGCATGTATGGAGATGACATGGAGGTAACTTCCAGTTCACAAATAAATGATTGGTCTTTTATGTTGGTGGTGTCCAGCATTGCTTTAAAAGGGTCGATATCCAGCACAGTTTGGTGATTTCCTCTTCTCAGACACACCTGGTCCCTGTTATTGCTAGGTTTAATGAGTCTCTTTGAAAAGGGAACCTGCCAAACTATGTTGAATATCTTGGCCCTCCAGGACCAGGGTTTGACTTATTTAGCCTTAAATTGATGTATTATTATTATTTTTTCATAGTATGGTGATGATGACTATGATAACATGGGGGATGATGATTATGATGATTACTCGAAGGAACTGAACCAGTACAGGAGGTCCAAGGACAGAGGACGTGGTGAGTACAATAAATTCAACATTTATTCAACATTTATCAAATTCTCTGTTCTCTATTAAAAGTTGTGCTCTGGTTTCACCTGCTGTATTCAGAGAATTATTCAAAGTAATGAAAGCCTATTTTCATTATTACAGATGACTTTGTTTTCTATCATGTTTGTAAAGGTGGACGAGGCCGTGGAAGGGGTAAAGGTGGTCGAGGTATGATCCGTGGCAGAGGTAGGAATCGAGGGAGGGGCCGTGGAGGAGATTCGTGCTATGATGAAGACAATGAAGGAGATATGGACATGGGGGTAAGAAAAGTCATCAAACAGTTCAATAGATCAAATGTGCTCAGTGCTACTTAAGTCTTCAGCTCAAGTGTTTATATAATGCTGATTAGCCAGTTTGGTTGGAATTGGGGAGGAGCCGTTGCCTTAATTGCTCAGTGTTTCATAAATAACATCAATAATAAAAGCTAATAATCTTTGGTGCATTTAACTTAAAATATTTTGTGTCTTGTAGGATGGAGGTGGTGGCCCGAGGAAGCATGAGCAGGAGAAACATGGCCAGGATAAGAAGGGAAAGGCCATTTGCAAATACTACATCGAGGGCCGCTGTACCTGGGTGAGTGTCAAGCACATAGGGGAATGCATGGTTCATTAGGTTTATTGTATCAACATTTTCTTTAAATATATTTATATATTGGCCTTTATTAATGTTCAGTACAGTTACATGTGAATGACCACTGTGTGTATGTTTGTGTTCCACAGTTAATAACTCCTTTTATTTTTGTGACTAACAGGGAGAGCACTGCAACTTCAGTCATGACATTGAGTTGCCTAAGAAGAAGGAACTCTGCAAGTTCTACATTACTGGCTACTGTGCTAGGGCTGAAAACTGTCCCTACATGCATGATATCCTTTTTAATCAAGTGACCTAACCAACCAGCTTTGCCAGTTATGCCAATAAAAATAATCACACTAAACCCTTTTTCTAAATTATTGAGGCTGGTTCTTTTTTCAGCATGAGCCTCAGTAATGTTGAAAACTGGTTAGCAGGAAAGAACTGTGACTCAGAACAATGCGTATTATTCCTTGATTCAGAGTAACGTGACTTCCCCTGTAAGCTTTTTCACACTACGGGCAATTGTGTGAATGGAGATGATTGCATGTTCTCACATGAACCTCTTACAGATGACACACAAGAACTGCTAGATAAGGTAAGCCTCTAACTGACAGAAAAGATACTTGTGTTCTTGGTGTCTTCTCTCCTTGATTTCAAGTTATTTACTTTTATTACAGATGCTGGCTGAGGATGCTGAAGCTGGTGCTGAGGATGAGAAAGAAGTGGAAGAGCTAAAAAAGCAAGGCATCAATCCCCTTCCTAAACCCCCTCCTGGTGTTGGCCTCCTCCCTACTCCCCCAAGGCCTGGTCCGACAGATTCTTCTGCTCCTGTGGACTTTGGGATGCCTGGGCCGATACAAGGCAGTGTACCTCCAAATGGTCCTCCATGCTCTGGACCTGGCTCTGGGCCCGGAACTGCTGGACCATGTCCCGTTCCCCCTCCCCCTTGCCCAGAGGGAGCATCTTTTCCAGAATCACCAAACTCCAGCGTTCCACCTCCACCACCCATGGGTCCACCACCTCCTTGTGGAAGTAATGCAGGGAAGAAGATCCCATCCTTGTTCGAAATTGTGGTGAAACCCACTGGCCAGCTGGCCCAGAAACTGGGTGTCAGGTTAGTCCTTTTTTCTCATTATTGCTCCTCAATTGTAGATGAACCTTTAATAATGTTATGTATGCCTTCCTGCTGATAAAACTTCATTCATAACTCCCCATTGAAAATATATTTGTATATTTGCAGAGGTCCAAATCCTGGCACTGCTGCAACAGGTGCTGCAGGACCTCAGGGTCCCCCTGCTGGACCTCCTCCTCATTTCCCAGGTCCTCCACCACCTGGACACATGGGGCCAAATGGGCCTCTTGAAATGCCGCCCATGGGCCCTCCAAATATGGGCCAGGGCCCTCCAATGATGCAGAACTTTGTCCCGGGTGAAGGGCCTCCAAACCAAGCCATGATGCCCCCTGGGGGTCACAACTTTTATGACAGTTTCTACCAGCAGCAGCAGCAGCAAAGCATGGGAACAGAAGGGGAAGAAGGAGAGGGTGAGCTGATGTTTTCTGCTAGAAATGGAGAGTAGTTGAAAGAAATAAATCATAACTAATTGTGAAATACTGTCTCTACAAAGTAGTTTAATTTTATAAATCAGTAGATGTCATACTGCATATCTTTTTCTAGTTTACAGTGTTACTGTTTTGCTACCTGCTATAGGTGACAACTACCAGGGAGGAGCCGGTGGAAACTTCAGTGACCAGTCCTCAGCAAATCAGAACTCTGGGAATGTAGAGGGCACAACCAATGGAAGCTCAGCTAATCAGTCTGGGATAACGGTTCCAGACTTTCTACCTCCAGCCCAGCGTGTGCTGTTCATGAGGATCCAACAGAAGCAGCAAGAGGAAGAGGAGAGAGCCAGGAGACTAGCTGAAGGAGGGGCTGAGCGAGATAATGAAGGTACAACTAAGTACAATTTTGCCTTCAGCCATAGCGATCTTCGAAAAATGATTATCTACATCCTGTTGAGCATAGATATCTCAAGCACAAATCCCAAGCATCAAAAAGAAATGTGCGTCATTGATCATTTCTAGAATTATACAGCTACCTTGTGAATATTAGCTTCTTTTTTCAGAACTTGATAGTATTCTGCATGATTTAAAAAAATAGTAATGAATAAAAAAATTATATATATATATTTACATTTTCAAGTCTTGTGTGGAGCCTCTGTTTTTATTAGCTTTATATGTTAAATGTTGCATGCTTATCATAGGCTAATGTTTTCAGGTGTAATTAACTCTCATTATAGTTTATTTCATCTTACCTAGGGCTTAAAATATGACTCATTTTTACATTTTCAAAGACTATACTTATATTTATTCTATATGTGTGGCCTTGAATGCACTTTGAGGGAACTGTCATTTTAACCTCCCTTTTATAATAAACCTGATAAAAGAAGTATCTGTGATGTGTACACAACTGTGCTGTGTTTATGTTGAACAGGCAGTTTTTTTTTAGAATGATACTTCTGAAGGACATGGTTTTATGCTTGATAATATCCATGAACCCTTAAGACAGTAAACATCCTCTTGTTTTAACAGTTATAGAAAAATTGCTTTAGTGATTTCTCACTAGATGGTGCCATTGGTCATGCACAAAAAATATTGTCTAATATTGGGCACAGACCGTAAGAATGGCTAACAGTCTTGCTCTTAAACATATGATACAGAAATTAGACATTTGTGGTTAAGGAGAGGAGTTAGCAGTACCTGGACTAGATTAATGTAATATAGATGAAGACAGGTAAGTAAGAAAATATGAAAATTAGCACATGCTGATTTTTCTGATGTTCTTTTTATTCCAGGAGATTCTGCAAATTGGTATTCTAGTGAAGATGAAGATGGAGGTGGTAGCGTCACATCAATCCTGAAAACTTTGCGTCAGCAAAGCCAAACTCAGGGACCTCCAAAGCCTGAAGGGGCTCCCACAGACCCCCGTCTGCAAAAGGCACATGCTGCACAGGCCTCCAGCAGACCTGCAGATCCTAGGCTTGCACGTGACCCTCGTTTATGTCGCAACACCGAGTCCTCCCAGGTTGCAGAACACAATCCCTCCTCTTCTCCATCTTCATCTGCTCCTGCTGACCCTCGCCTTGCCCGACAGGCTGCCCCTAAACCAGAGCCCCCACTCGTGTACAAGCCCCCACCGCTGGTCCCTGCCACTACTGAGGAAGAAGAGGGAGAGAGGGTGTTGAGGGACAAACCTGTTCCTATCCCTCTGGATCCTTTAATGGGTATGGCTCTGAGGGACCCTCGATCTCAACTCCAGCAGTTCAGCCACATTAAGAAAGATTTAGTTCTGAACAAGCCTTCTTTTGCTAAGGCAGTGCTATGGAGCCCTGAGGATCTAATCCCAATTCCCATCCCAAAGCAAGACTTCCTGCCCTTACCCCCTGGCATCCCGCCGGTCTCCAGCATGGATCCTCGTCTTTCTCGTGCCCAGCAGCAGCTCCACACAGCCATACCCGCATCTCTGCCTGCCTCCATACCCCCTGCCGAGCAACCCAGTCAGTCTTCATCCTCCCTCCCAGACTTTGAACTGCTGTCCCGTATCCTTAAGACTGTAAACGCCACCACTTCTAGCCCTTCACAAGGTGTAGCTGTTGTCCCTTCTGTATCCGTCCCTGCTGAGAAGCCTGTAGACCCACGTATGGCACGCAAGGCTGTCAGTGATCCTCGTCTCCAGCCACAAAAGTCTGCCCTGAAGCAACCTTCAGAGCCTTCAGTCCCACAGGTCTCAGCATCTTCTGGCACTTCTGCTCCAACATCACCAACCCCCACAATCGCGCCTTATGACCCACGCCTGTTGTCTGCAGGAGGTGCAGGCAGAGGAATAGGAACAGGGAATTCAAGTGCAGGCAGCAGTGTCCTGAGCAGCATAAGTCTTTATGATCCAAGGACGCAGAGCTCAGAGAAATCGGAGAGTTTAGAAACCACTGCCCCTGCTCCTGAATCCAAACCCAGTGACAACACGACTGTTTCAGCCAAGCCTAAGACCAAGGAGCCATTGTTTGTACGGAAGTCTGCTCTGGATCAGCCCGAACCAGAGAAAAACAGTGGGGAGCCAGCTACTGACCGTTACAACAGCTATAACCGACCACGCCCCAAGCCTTCCCCATCGCCCAGCGCGGGAGCCACGGGAGGAGCATCTGCATCTGGAGGGCCCAACCAAACCGGACAAGGTCCTACTGGAGCTGCTGAGCAGCCAGCGGGTGTCCACAACCTTCCTGTCTCCACGCTCTTCAGCATGGTAAAGCAAGCTAGCAAACCCGGTGGCACCGGCAGTCCATTTGGTGGCAACAGCCCAGCACAGCCAGAAGCTACAGAGCAGGACAATGCCTCTCTTAAAGACGTTTTTAAAGGCTTTGATCCCACAGCCTCACCTTTCTGTCAGTGAACTCGGACCCACAGCTTTGATGCCAGGGCAGCATAGAACTCTAAGACTTTAAGGAGCTTTTGGCTTAAGTGTTGCTCTGTGTGTAAGGAGAGCGCCCCCTGCCATGTCACATAAGTTGCCACAGTATTGACAGAGAAATTTCTATTAACCTGGGTATGGGTTGGGAGGGAACTCATGGTTATGGGACAAGAAAAGAAATGTCTATTTTAAAACCAAACGAGAACATTTAAGATGTATTCATTTTAAATCCTTTTCAAAGTGTGAGAAGAAATTTGGGCTTTTGAAAGGAGACCTTTCCATTAGCCTGCAGTTTACTGTCTTTAAGCTTTAGATTTAATCAGAGGATGACCTGTCCAGCTTATTATTGTAAACTGCTTGTCCGTCCCGTCAGCCTCTTCATTTGGGAAAACTCTGAATGGTCTAACTTGGGGAATTTTACCTTTGTGCAGAGGGCATGGACAGGTCAGAATCCCAGTCTCATCACACAGTCAACTCTGAAGCAGGACAAATCCATGTGAATATGCACTGCCACTCCCTTGATTTAACTGGACAATGTTGACAAACTTTGTGTTCTTCACCGTGTTCCCTGTCGGTGATTAAAATTTTTTTTTTTTAGCTCTGTTTTAGCTCTCTCCTTGTCTGCACTCAATATTGTCACATATATGCCATCTTTGTTTTTCTCTTTTTTTTTTATTGTCTGTTCCTTATTTTTGGGGCTCTCGGCATCCCACGCGGAGTAACAAACTGCATAACTTATACCTACATCTGTAAAAGTGTTTGTCACATGTGAATTTGTTTTAATTTATTTTTTTATACTTTGGAATCTGCTCTTTCTTTGTCACGTGGCAGTAGAATCTAATCATTATATATACATATGTGTACAGTATATAAATATATATATTTTCCCACTTGCGTTGTAAATGGACTTGAGATGTGCGACAGCAAATGGGCCACAGAAGATTATGGAATGCTTTCGTCTCAGCAGAACCCTGTTGTTTCCATCTTGCGCTGAAATTTGTGGTTTTTCATCAGAGGACTGCATCAGAGAATCAGCTTTTTTCATTTGTTTGTGTTTTGTTTGGGTTTGCCCTTGCGAAAGACTGCTTTGTATATTGAAATGTGTCCGTATTTGACAAGAGGTAACATTTTGTAACCATTCAGTGTAGGTAAGGTTGTGAAGTATTTAATAAAGGCAATACAAGATTGAACATGATGCAAAATCTAAAAGCTGGCTAAATGTTTTCAGTGGGAGTAGAAATTAGTAATAGTGTGTCATGGCTTTCAATCTTATTTGTCCTACCTTTTTGTTTCTATTCTTCTTGAGTCATTTCCCTTATTCCCAGCCATGTACACTCCCTCTTGCATCACAGCTAAAACTCATCAGTCCATTCATGTCTGTCACAATATCTCGGCATCAGCTTTACGACTGCTTGACTGATCTCATTGTAAAGCAGAAATTTCCCAGCATGTGATTTCTCTTGATTGTGAGTGAGTGACTGACACTAAGCAGAAAGTACTAATACGTTAAGAATGAGAGTACACCCAACTTCTTGCTTTTCAACACATCAGATCTGTAAAACACTTTCATGAGCCTAAAATCAATGAAGTACTGATTTTTTTTCATGTCTTTTGCTTTTAGTACAGCATAAACAGTCATATATATTCAAAGCAGTTCCCCACCCAGTACCCTGGTTTACATTTGGCTTTACCAGGACTTTATGAAGCAGCAATAACTCTGGAGGGGATCTGCCCTGGAATAAAGTGATGGCTAAATTGGGTTGTGAAACTATAAAGCAGTGCTGTGGTTATTTTAGTGTGTTTTTGTTTAAAACCTCTGTAACTGCCTAGCATACAACGAAAGCCTGCTTCCACGAAAGGCTTTGTATCAGTCTTGTTTTCATTACTGGTTTAAAGACACTGAGCAGAGCCTTTGTGAGAATTCTGTGTTTATTTTTACCTGTAATCCTCTTAAGGCTACATTATATGCAAGGAAAGCTTGGGTAAATATAGCGTTCTTGATCTTCTTACAGTTGAAATGGGTCATTCACAGTTGTCTAGTGCTGGTGGTACAATAGGATCAACCTGTCTTATCTTTTTGTACATTTCTGTTTATTTAAAATGAACTTTTATTCTATTTTTTTGGATTTTATTAGATTTTTGCATTTGTACAACTCTGTTATTCTTAGGAGCATTAGCATTTTTAGACCAAGGATGCATCAAAAAGAGGGCAAACTTTTACTTTCTAGGGCTGATTTTATTGACTTAGACTGACTCCAAGATTAAGCTTTACACATATCTGGGAAAGTGACACTTCATGCTCATATGAAGAGTTAAGCATGACATTCTGGTCATGTGATCACACAAAATCCAAAGATTTCCACCCTTTATTCTCCATCATGTCCAGCCACCTCAGACTCATTGTTGGGTTGCGATGCCCAATTTTGAAAAACTGTTACTGTTGCTTGCAATGAGAGTTGTTCCTACAATATGCTTTATAGACAAAACCTTTAGCAGTCCAATTAAATCCACTAATGTACTTCTTGGCTCACCCTCTGAGTTAATGGGGTAACGATGCCAGAGCAGTCTAAATTTAATATGGTGACCACCATAGGACAGTTTTTTTTGGAACCAGATTGGAAATAGAAGATGTCCTGCTCGTGACGTGATTAAATCTAAGTCTCTGGTATTATCAGTGTCTGCGAAGCCAGTCTGGGGTTCGATTTGCCAAATATCTTAACTGTCCTGCTTGTGATTCCCATGTGATGTGAACTTTGAGCCTCCCTTGGACCTCCTCATCCCATTTCCTGCCCCCTCCCCCTTCTTTCTTCAGGAATTCCACCTCTTGCTCATTCTTCTTCCTGGGAAGACTCCGTTCTGCAGCCGGCAGTGGAACAGAGACTCGGTGTCTGTTCAGGAGACTTGAAAACAAAACCATGGCTTCCTTTGGTGGAAAAAACCTTGATCACTCAATGAACTGGGCCATGCTTTTCACTCACAAACAGCTCTCTTTATCCCTTTTTGGACGCAAGCTGGCATGAATAGAACCAAACAAATGAAAACGGTTTGTTATGTAAGTTAATGTTATGGTAGAAGTTGGATAAAAAAAGAGAAGGAAAAACCACTGTCCAAAAGCTCAGTATTTAATGCTGGATTTTCACAGATTTCACTTTCTTGGCTTAATTCTCTGTAGTTTTGTCTCTTTTGTCAGCTTCTTCTGTGTTTATTGGTAAGCATATCATCACTGTCAAACCCAGTTTACATTTCCATTTTTGTTTTTTTATCTAATTATTTTTGGCTGGCAACTTTGTACATTGGTAAAACAGAAATGGTCTAAAATAACCTAAATCTCATCCCACTAGCCCCCATTAAAGGCTGAGACTTTTCCTCCTCTGTGAGTAAGTAGGAGGGGGAGGGGGGTGTTCTACTCTACTTAAAGCTAAATCTTATCTGTGTTTGTGTTTAGTATATCCAGGCCAGTCATTCACAAACCTACACTCAGGGTAATAAAAAGCAGACAGCTTTGTTTTTATAGCAGTAAAAAAGAGAATTCCACTAGAGGTGCAAGATGATCCCAAGCTGGGGAAAGAATCCCCCTGGTGAAGCCTTCATCAAAGAAAGTCAAATATTAAAGAAATAAAATATACATGTCAGTTTTTCTAGTCATTTTTTTTAGGTTGTATAACTAATCAGAGTGCAACACAAAAATATTCAATGCAAAATGTAATTAAGGCCTTTTTCAGTCTTCAGCCCGTTTCATTTGAAAGGCCGTTTCAAAATACAATCAAATAAAAAAAAAAATTTACATTTTGTTTCTAAATTAAAAAATGTTTTCGCTGTTAGGCAATGATTACAGCGATTATTAGAAGCAGCAGTATGGCATCAATAATATCTAACAATTGAACTTTTAAAAAGTGAAAGCATTCACAGCAAGTCAACAAGGTCGACACTAACGCTGCATAGTCAGCGCTCAGTCAGCGGCTTTAATCTGCTCGGATGAAAAACTGACAGTTTTGGGGCTGAATTCTAAAGAAGGCCTTTTTTGATGCAGATTTCAGAATAAACTTTATTGTAACCAGTAACTATGTCAAGATAAGATTTAGAATCATTTGATCAGGACAGAAAAGGGGGGCATCTTAAAGGGGGGAGAGGCTTCTTCCCCCTGAACTACCTCATAGTTTTTTTATGGCTGCCTCGTAGTCTATTTATGGTTTTACATAAAGAAAAGCCTTGAATATAACCAGCACAATGTGTACTGTATAAAGCAGCAAAACAGAGTCTCCTCTTTTCCCACAACGGTCTTCCTAGATGGACTTGCCTTCCTACTTTGCCTTCTGGGAGCCATCAGCTGTAAATGGACTGTGATACGTGTTTGTTTCTTTTCCCATTGAGCTGTGGTTTTTCCCAGCTCCTCTTTCATTATCTTACAGCGGTGACCCTTTACCCACCTTCAGAGTCCAAGTTCCCTCTCATGTGCTCTGTCAGGGGACTGGCCTGAAAAAAGCATATTAACACTCCCTTCTCATTGTGCTGATCTATTTTCATGTGTGTTTTGCATTGTACCCATATCCGGTGCCCTGCGCACTGTTGCTGCTCGTACAGGGCAAAGGCGACGATGGCACAGAGAGGAAATTTGCAGGATGCCTTGCAGGACAACTATCAGACAAATTCCCAGGAAGGACCTATTTCTGAATCAGCCTACAGTCTGTTTAGGGATCCTGGGCCTGTTTATCAAGGGCTGACACTTTTACAACATTCCTTCTTCACGAAATTTATCACAGCCTCTGAATCTTTTCTGAGGTTAAGGCTGTCAGCAACCAGTACTTGCTGCACCAACAAACACACCTTTTCATAGCAACAGTTTTATTAAGAAACCCTTGCTGTTTTTTGGGGGGGGTCTCTAAATAATGACTTCAGTTTAAAATGATATGATACCAAGTTGGGCCATAATTGTAGCTAATCGAAAATAGACATTGGCAAATTTACCACACTTTTAATATTGACTCAGTAACATTAGTTAAAAAAACAACACAACACTGGCATATATATTTCAAATGAAAACAAATTAAAAAATTTTGTCCAAAATGCTGTGATTTTAATAGGTTGAACAGGAATTTGAACAATGTTCTGTTAAGCTTGACCAACAGTTGCAAAAAAAAAAAAAAAAAAACATTTACGTTTACATTTACAGATACAGCAATGAAACACTGCTTACTGAAGGTTATAGATGAAGCTGAATAAACACTGTAAGCGATACATACTGCAGCCTTCTTCATGTATCTTCATGCGCCAAATACCATATGAATAAATCGACAGAAGCAAACAGTCTAAAAGTACACAGCAGGAATAAACAGCCCCCTCTGAGCAAAAGACTTACAGAAGCATGCAGATAATGGAAAATTATGTTATGCTTCAGTAGAGAGTCACAACTGTGTATAACCACTGCGGGTGTTCATGGCAACACCAAGTATGAATTTACAGCCATGATTTTCCACCTCTGGCCAGTGTGGCATCCTCCCATCATGCAGCGTCTTTGCGAAAACAGAACCCCAGGCCTAATGTGAACCACATGCTCGCATCCCACAAATTCCCAGAATTCCTCCTGGTGAAGTCACTCTCCCTCTCCATGGTCAGTTGTCCTACTTAGTTTCTCCAATTGAGTGTTCTGTGCCCTGAAGCATGTTCACGAAGGCAAATCTACAATGGCCTTTTGAGGGATTTGCAGCATGGCATAAATCTACAGGGAGGGGTTTGGCTGATCATTGAAGGGGTTTGTGAATGCAGCGATGTGTTGCGTCAGAGCCGACCAACCACTGAACCCACTCTGTGACCCCTGACTTTTAGATCTGACCTGTGGATTCTATCAGAACAGGAAACTCAGACCCTCAGAAGGCCTATGGTTTTAGTCACTGTCAAAGACAACTGATAGAGAGGGTCTTACTTAAATAAAATTAAGAAGTCCCTCTGCTTAAACATCATACCATTCTGATTTGTGCATGAATTTGCTGGTTTTGCATTTTTGTGGACCTCTTATATTGCTACTTATACAATAGTCTTCAACTTAAAGTCGGAAAGAATTTTAAAGCTATTTAAAGCATCATGGGAGCAGTGACGGTACCTTGCTCAAGGGTAGCTCAGGGCAACCTACTGGTAAGGGATTCAAACCCATGATCTTCTGATCTGGGGGCTTAGTTCCTAACCACTAGGCCACCGCTGCCCCCACCTCTGTATTTAACCCATACACTCACACACATGCAGCAGTGGGCAACCATTGAAAGCATCAGGGGAGCAGTGACGGGGACGGTACCTTGCTCAAGGGTACCTCACGGGCAACCTACTGGTAAGGGATTCAAACCCACAATCTTCCAATCCTGGGGTCAACTCCCTAAACACCAAATAAAAGCTTAATAGTAGACTGTATCAGCCTAAAACACAGTTCTATTAGCTGCTTACTGGGCAGCACAGTGGAGCGGTGGGTGTTACCCAGGTTCGATCCAGGTCCAGGTCCTTTCTGTGTTCCTCATGTTTCCTCATGTCATGTGTTTCCCTGCCTTTCACCCTGTGCGAGCTGGGTTAGGCTCCAGCACCCCCCAACCCTAATTAGGACAAGTGGCTAAGAAAATGAGTGAGTGAGAGTGAGAGCTATGAAAAGGAGAGGAAGCTCTCTGCTTACAACTAAAAGACAGATATACAAAAAGTTTCCACGCTTTATCCTCTTTCAGAGAACACATACCAAACAGCACAAGACCTCTCATATTAGAACATTAGAATAAAGAAAACTACTGGAAGAGTGAAGAATATACAGGTAAGTTATTGACTTCTTCTTTTGAAGAATATAGTTAAAAGCACACAGCAGATGCACTTTACTGTGTTGTGCATATACAGATATTAGGAATATCTGCAAACTAATGTTGCATAAGAGTCTAAAAGAGGATGGATTTGAATCGTATGAACTTTAATCATCTTTTTCTGCACCGTTAGCTTATAAAAACAGAGTGTGTGTCTGTGAGTGCATGATAACTTACAGCAAAGAGGACCTGCAGCAGAACCACTGAGGTGCACTTTCACTGAGCAGACCTGGGGGGGGGGGGGGCTGGCCCAGTGAGCCTCGGAACATCGCTGAACAAGTGGAAAACAAGCTCTTTTCGCTACAGCTCAGCAGTCTGAATGTAAACTAATTACCCACAGGAATAATTAACCCTGAAGCACTATAGAGAAGTCAAGCAGCACGATGTGGACAAAGTGCCATACTGCGATTTCTCTGCTGCCTCCTGCAAACGCGATGAGCGTCGAGGAACTATCCAATCACATCGCAGGAAGGACGACAGTAGCCAATCAGATGTTAAAGACAGGCGGCGACGTGCAGAGGGCGGGGTTTGAAGGAGTCCGAGGGGTAAACAGTAACTCCTCCAACCTGCGGGCTTTACTCCTCCTGTCCTGAGCTCTCCTCGCTCCCTCTCCCTCCTCTGCTCAGGTCTCAGTCCATTAAGCGGTTTACCTGCCCTGCTGATCACAGGAGCGATTAACCACCTTCACTGACGAAACGAGACTCAACAGATGGCAAGTACCTGCGTTTTCTGTCTAAAAGTTTCATTTGATCGGATGTTTTTTAGACCAGTGTGAATAACAAGACCCTGAAATAAACTGTTAAGGTTAATCAGTGTAAAAGGGCAGGGCTGTCAGATGGGACGTTACATTACTTTTATCTTCCAGTTTTAATATTATTGTGTTTTATTTTAACTGAGAATCTCATCAGTCAGACTAGTGAACTGGTTGTGGGAGGACAGCTGATGGATTTTTCTGTAAATTGACCTGTATTTGGGTCTCAGGAGAGTGAGTGAGAGATAGTGGAAGAGAGAGAGAGAAGAGTGAGAGAGATGGTGAGAGAGACAGAGAAAGAGAGGGTGAGAGAGACACAGAGAGGGTGAGAGACAGAGAGAGAGAGAGAAAGAGGGTGAGAGAGAGACACAGAGAGAGAGAGAGAAAGAGAGGATGAGTGAGAGAAAGAGGGTGAGAGAGAGATAGTGGAAGAGAGAGAGAGAGAGATAGTGGAAGAGAGAGAGAGAAGAGTGAGAGAGATGGTGAGAGACAGACAGAGAAAGAGAGGGTGAGAGATAGACACAGAGAGAGAGAGAAAGAGAGGATGAGTGAGAGAAAGAGGGTGAGAGAGAGACATACAGCGAGAGAGAGAGAGGGTGAGGGAGAGAGAGAGAGAGAGGGTGAGAGAGACACAGAGAGGGTGAGAGACAGAGAGAGAGAGAGAAAGAGGGTGAGAGAGAGACACAGAGAGAGAGAGAGAAAGAGAGGATGAGTGAGAGAAAGAGGGTGAGAGAGAGAGAGAGAGACAGACAGAGAAGAGAGAGATTGAAGATAGACACAGAGAGAGAGAAAGAGGATGAGTGAGAAAGGGTGAGAGAGACATACAGCGAGAGAGAGGTGAGGAGAGAGAAAGAGAGAGATTGAGAGAGAAAGAGAGGGTGAGAGAGAGAGAGAGGTGAGAGAGAGAGAGGGTGAGAGAGAGAGAGAGAGGGTGAGAGAGAGAGAGAAGAGAGGGAGAGGAGACAGAGAGAGAGAAAAAAGAGGGAGGAGAGAGAGAGAGAGAGACAGAGAAAGAAGGATGAGAGAGATAGGGTGGAAGGCAGACAGAGAGAGGGTGAGAGAGAGAGAGAAAGAGAAGTGAAAGACTGAGAGAGAGAGAGGTGAGAGAGAGAGAGAGAGAAAGAGAGTAGAAGACTGAGAGAGAGAAAGGCTGAGAGAGAGAGAAGATTGAGAGAGAGAGAGAGAGAGAGAGAGAGAGAGAGAGAGAGAGAGAGAGAGAGAGAGAGAGAGAGAAAGAGAAAGAGAGAGTGAGAGAAAGACTGAGAGAGAGAGAAGGTGAGAGAGAGAGAGAAGGTGAGAGAGAGAGAGGGTGTGAGAGAGAGATATTTCTAGACTTTGTGTTGAATTGTGGTGAAAGAGTCCAGGCTGGGACTGGATGTTCGCAGTTCTAAGCGATGGCACCAAGTGGTTAACCAGGGAAATCCGGGAATTGGATGATCTCCGGTACTAACTTTGTTTAGTGATTACATAAGGTCTGTGTGTGAGTGTGTGTGTGAAAGAGAGAGGAACAGGCTGGTCATGAGCATGTTTTGAAGGTCAGGCTGCAACATATTCTTCAAAACTCAGCCTGAACACAGGGCCCCTGTCAGGCGTCAGTTCAACAGCACATTTAATACAGCTCAAAAAGCCGATATAAATGTAACAAGTAGACATAAATCTAATAAATCACTGTTTTATTACATTTTAATGCACTGTTGCATTTAAATAAATTAAAATATAGATACAGTGCTTGTTTCTTTGAGAGCTTTTGATTTCTTGTTTAGAAGAATACAGTTTAAAAGTGCAGGTCTGGTTCCTGAACACTGGCTTTTGAAATCACATTACTGAAATATACATGTGCCAAATTAGGTGCTGGATATTAACTGTTATTTGTATTTATCCTATTTTGTCCCAATAATATCATTACACTTAAACCAGAAACATATTTTACATGTTTTTTTTTCATGGAGCCTAAGATTTTTGCTTGCTGTATGCAGCTTGGTTTCTTTTTTCCAACGTACAGTATCCATGATTGGTTGCAAGTACTTTCATAATTTTAATTTCAGTTGTAAAATTCAGCCTTGAAACATTTTTCCAGGGTTGCCTCATGGGTGAGTAAACCACATTTACAGATTGTGAACACTCAGATGGTGAAAACATGTGGCCTTTATAGAGACAGAGAGATAAAAAAGTCCCCTCTGTTCTCTTGCCAGAGACAGGAGTATTTTAAAACAAAATTCAGTTTAGCAGTAACCTTGGGGTGTGTCTGGTCTTCCTGGTGGCCACAAATTGGCCTCCCGCCTCTCTTCCAGCAGCAGGCTGCTTTTCCACAACCAAACGAGGCTCGAGGGTGACTAAAACAATCTGGTATATCACTCTTGTCGTGCTGTTACTACATTTACACTATAAAAGGTTTTTCACTCAGTCGTCACTCTCAGCCTTTTATAACAGCCAAATGAGTGCCGAACTGAAAATCTGTAGCCTAAAATAGTGTCACTTTTAGTACTGGGGCTGCATGTCCAATTTGTGTCCATCCTCTGCTGAGGACTGCGGCACAGATTACAAATAAATATGAAATAAAAAATTAAGGGCCATAGGGGTGGCAGCAATGGCCAACAGTAGTGGGCATATTTATCAGTTACAACAAGAGGCAAAGTACATGTAGTTTAAAAGTAAACTAATTACCAAAAGAAAGAAAACCTTTTAGAATGACCCACAATTACAGAATTAAAAGGTCCATTTTTTTTCTAGAGGTGTTATTCCAGCGGGTTAGGAAACATTAAATGGTTCAGATGTGGGTTTTTTTAAATCTAACTATCAGATGTCCTGTTTAAGTGGAACAGGAAAGGGACATTAATAATGCTCTCCTAACAAAGACAAAAAATGAAAAATTGCATGCAGTCATATCCTTCCCTTCCTTAACGTCTCCACAGAGGCTTCTGGTGACAGAGGCAGGGTTCAGAGCATGTACTTAAAAAAGCATTTACACAAACAAGGCCTTTGGTGCCACTGCTTTCCAAAGCCAAACAAATGGCGACAACACTCTTAGGAATGGATAAAATGTTTGCAGACATATGATTTGGGGGCCGGTAATGGATTGTAAAAACCCTTAAAGGGGTTATTTTGTAACCAAATGCATTTCTCAGTCCATGCACTTTTATGTTTTTTTTTTTTTACTTCTGCTTTCCCAATTTATAAGTCCTTGGTATTTAATCTGTTCTTTTCTTTTGGTGTGTTCTCCAGACTGAAGCAATAGCATTCTGACGACACTTCTCAAGAGCTGCTGAAGAGTTCCTGATCTCCAGGGATCTGCAGGCGAAAAGGCAGCCAGAGGATTCAGCCCCTAAAAATACCAAAGCACAATAAAGACTTGGAAATGTTGCCTACAGTTGCTATGGAAGCATCCTGATGGTTATCATATTTTTATTGCATCATTGGGAACTGTGATGGTATAACATTTAACATTGATCCACAAAAGTCTTTTGATTGAACACTGAACAAAAAGGTGCAGAAAAACTTAGCGTTACATCCAGCCAGAGTTTTCTTTCAGTGTGGAAAAGAAAAGCAAGCTAAATGACTAATGCCTGAAAAAAACGGCACTCTTCCTAGCTCCTAGACCTAACAGCTACATCATCAAAGCAGAAGTTGGTGTTTCACTCTGAATTCTGGGAAACAGAATGCCAGCCAAGACACCTATGTACTTAAAGACATCCACACCCAAGCGAGGCAAGAAATTAAAGCTGAGGGATGTTCTGTCAGGCGATATGATCAGCCCCCCACTGGGGGACGTGCGTCACAGTGCACATGTTGGCCCGGAGGGGGAAGGGGACATGTTTGGAGATGTAGGTTTCCTGCAAGGCAAACTGGACATGTTGCCTGCTCTAGCTAGAACACCCCACCCCCGTTCAAACAGCATGGACAGGCATCTGGATGACATGTTTGATGTAAACCCCAAAGGCCTAAACCACACCTACGACTCCCATCGGAATTCCCACCACACTTCTAATCTCAAAAGCACCATCTCCATGCCTGTCTTCATTGCCTCCGAACAGCCTCCTCCTAAACCTCCTCGTCTACATTTAGAGGAGAACTCTTCCCATGAGCACCAGCAGGAGCAACAGAAGAACTACCATAACCATCATCAACAGCGCTCCATGTCTGTGTGTGAGGAAGTGGTAGGCCACTGCAGGGAGCCCTGCAGTGACCTCACGCTTTCTGCCTCCATTCCCATCCTAAGACACCTTGTGCCCTCCACAGGATCTTTCTCTGAGGGCTCCTCAGACGAATCCATGTCTGAGGGCTGTGGACCACTGGATCCAAGCCGAGGCCTCAGTTTAGACTCTGACGCTGGCCTAAGTAATGAGGACCTACGCAGTGACCGCAGTGAGTCGCCCGCACTCTCTCCCAGCTTGTCCCGCTCAGAGTCCCTTGTTGGTCTGGACCTGGACCTGGGACCATCCATTCTTGAGGATGTTTTAAGGATAATGGACCGTTACAAGAGCATGGATGAAAGATGTGAGCTTTGAGTTGAGAGAATGCCTTTAGACTTGGGATGTCCAGAGGTGCCGAGTCCCAACTGTATGGGTTTGGATATCCTTATCCAAGAAGGACAGTTTCAGTGAATCAGAGCGATTCAATGGATTAAAACAGTGGTTAAAAATGAGATGAATTATAACTGCATCATTTCCTGTAATAGTCCACCAGAACTGGAGATGTGATAAAGAGTGCAATGTTTGTTTGTTTTTGCATTTAAAATACAAAATAAGTTGGAGGGAAAGGGACTGAGATTATCACAGCTTAACATGGGTTTTCCTTTGTGATGCATACCCAACTGTGCTGGACTAAGGTCCTCCATGACCAGAACTGGACACCCCTGCTTTAGATGAAAGGAAAAGCTAGCTCACCACAGTCACTGTAATAGTGGCCTGTTTCAGGATGACTATAAAATAATCAGTACAATCTTTGTAATTAAGAGAAGGAAAAATGCCATTCTTGTCAACACCAACAGATTTGTGAGTATATTGTTTCTTTCTACAGTAAACCATAGATATTATGGCTAATAATGAACAAATGAGGGTTAAAAATACACCTTTTCCTCCATTGCAAGCCTGGTGTAGAGGGTAAAACAGTTATGTTCTGTTTGCTTTGTACATTACTACACTCCAAATACAGACAAAATACTGAATGGAAAGGGATTGTCACTGGGAGTGTACAGTCTTACAGGTTGAACAAAAACATAAAAGTAATGCAGTTCAGACAGCTTCATTATTACTTTCAGCTCAATATAAGATTGCCACTAGCTCTTAATCTCAGTTACTATTTATATCTTATCTATGAATTCCAAAGTCAAGCTGATTATCATGAGAGGCCAATTATTTTTTTAATTTTGGTGTAATATACAGCAATACATTTAATTATTGAGCTGTGTTATAATGTGAGATGTGGAATTAATATGATCTGTAAATAAAAGCATGTAAACCCAATGCTCTGCTGTTTTTTTTGTTTTTTTTTATTAAAATGAATGTTTTTAACAGAGTCTGTGCTGAGTCTACTCTGTGCTAAGGCAAAACTGTTTGGTTTGGTGAAAGTGACTATTTTTGCCATTGTGAGTGCACGGCACAACACCCCGTAAACCACAACAAAATTACATCTCTGCATTTTACCCACATGCAGCAGGGGGCAGCTATTGAAAGCACCCGAGGAGCAGTGATGGTACCTTGCCCAAAGGTAACTCAGGGCAACCTACTGGGATCCAAACTTGACCTGATCCTAGGGCCAACTCCCTAACCACTAGGCCACCAGTGCTCTGATCATTCAAGGGGGGCATTTCAGTGCTTTATCCAGACGTCCGAAAATAAATGCAGGGTCTTTCTGCTCTGGGACATCATGTCTGTTGTACTCATTTGTATCATTGCTTCACTATTTTTAGTTGTATTATAGGTTCAAGTCAGCGGTGACCTAGTGGTTAGGGACTTGACCCCAGGACCAGAAGGGAGTGGGTTTCAATCTTTGACCAGGAGGTTGCCTTGAGTGTCCACACGGCTGCACACTGCAACACTGTGTGTATGGGTTAAAAGTAGGGGTGCATTTCATTACCATTGTGTCTTCAAAATAACACATTTTCACTTCAGTTGCTTATTATATATATATTGATCATTAGGATATGTGGAGCAGTATTTCTTTAAGTCACTTTTTTGGTCATATTAAGCACAATTCCTCATATAATGTTTTCAATATAGACTTCTTAATTTATCTTTATCTTCTATCAGAATGTATTGATTAAATATATAAATCCTTCTCTTACCACTCCTGCCCATCACTGAAACAGATTTTCACATCGTATGAAACTATTATATATATATATATATATATACACACACACAATACTGTGCAAAAGTTTTAGGCAGGTGTGGAAAAAATGCTGTAAACAAAGAATGCTTTTAAAAGTGGAAGTGTTAATCATTTGTTTTCATCAATCAACAAAATGCAGTGAATGAACAAAAGAGAAATCTAAACCAAATCAATGTTTGGTGTGATCACCCTTTGCCTTCAAAACAGCATCAATTCTTCTAGGTACACTTGCACACAGTTTCTGAAGGAACTCGGCTGGTAGGTCGTTCCAAACATCTTGGAGAACTAACCACAGATCTTCTGTGGATGTAGCCTCCTCACATCCTTCTGTCTCTTCATGTGATCCAGACACACTGGATGATGTTGAGATCAGGGCTCTGTGGGGCCAGAAGAACTGATGCTGGTTTGAAGGCAAAAGGTAGAAACACTAAATATTGATTTGATTTAGATTTTTCTTTTGTTCGCTCACTTTGCATTTTGTAAGTGGATAAAAATAAACAATCATTATTTATATTTCTGAAAGCGTTCTTTGTTTACAGCATTTTTTCCACACCTGCCTAAAACACTGTATTATAATACACATTATAATGTGTATATAACACATTATAATATTGGAAACAATGCACATATAACACAGTACTATATATATATATATAGTACTGTGTTATATGTGCATTGTTTCCAATATTATAATGTGTTCGTGTTTTACTGTAGAATTCACTTTCTCACTATCTAGTTCGATGTGTTTAGATTGTCAGATTGATTGCTTTGGTCTGCCTTAGTGGGAAGGCGTCATTTACTTACCTGATTTTTTTGACTGACGTCTAATCTAACCAATAACAGCTCTGTTTAAGAGGCGTTTGCATCCTCTTAGCCAATCATAGTCACGAAACGGAAGGCACGCTTTTTAGACGCGACAACGTGCCGCTAGTCAGAGAGAAGGGAGTCGGTTGTTGTGAAGTTTAAAGGGAGAGCTTCTCTGGGGATTAATTTAATAGTTTATTAAGACGCTGAGAGGTTGTATTTTACACGCTAAAGGAGGTGGCAGCGCCACAGCGTCTGAAACATGAAGTGAGTAGCGCTTATGTTGGCACTGCTGCAGAGTCGGTGTGTGTGTGAGACAATAATAAACATTGAAGTGAAATAATAGACTTTAATTGATGTTATTTTGTCCATCAGGCTGAACATCGAAGGGTTATTAGTCTTTTTCCCGTATGACTACATTTATCCAGAACAGTACTCCTACATGCTCGAGCTCAAGAGGACCCTGGACGCGAAGGTTTGTTTGAACTCCTGTAAAAGCGGGCAGTAACTTGTTCTTTGGTGCTATGATAATTCTGCTGAGCACTTAATGATCTGTACTTTTATGGGTTAATATATATTTATCTCTCCTCAGGGTCATGGAGTTCTGGAGATGCCCTCAGGGACTGGAAAAACCATCTCACTTCTGTCCCTGATTGTTGCTTATCAGAGGGTGAGGAGTTGACTTTGTGTATTTTATGCCCAAATACACTGTTTAAAAGATCAGTTTCAAGCAAGCGGTCAAACGCTGAACGTCTTTTGGGTTTTCACTGCATGCAGGCCCATCCTCTTGAGGTGACAAAGCTGATCTACTGCTCTCGGACTGTGCCTGAGATTGAGAAGGTGGGCAAGGGCACGTTAACCCGCCTCATCCTCTGTTATAGAAAGACTATGGCGTGTGTAGTTCAACTTGCTTTGTTTGCTTCTTCAAGGCTATTTAATTTTGAGTGCTCTGCTTTTTTTTTTTTTCTGTCTTGCAGGTGGTAGAAGAACTGAGGAAACTTATGGACTTCTATGCTAAGGAGACAGGAGAGAAAAATAACTTCCTTGCACTAGCTTTGTCTTCAAGAAAGAATCTGTGCATCCATCCTGAAGTGAGTGGGGCCTTTCTGCCTGCTGAGTTTGATTAAAAAGTGTCTTCATGTCTGAACCAATGTCTGAACTAAAAGTCCAGGGATTTTTTTTTTTCTTTTCAATTCGTCATTGTGAGTACACGGCACAACACTCAGTGAATCCCTACAAAATGCAGCCTCTACGCGCCGTTCGGCAGGGTGCAGCTATTTAAAGCACTGGGGTAGTGGTGGCCTAGTGGTTAGGGAGTTGGCCACAGAATCGGAAGCTTGTGGGTTCAAACCCCTTACCAGTAGTTGCCCTGAGGTACCCTTGAGCAAGATGCTGTCCCCATCACTGCCAGCCGCTCCAGGCGCTTTCATAGCTGTGTGCATGGGCTAAATGCAGAGATCCAGTTTCGTTGTGGTTCAGTGTGTGCTGTGCTGTGCTGTGCTGTGCTGTGTGTACTCACAATGAAAGGAATAGTCACTTTCACTTTAACGTGCCCAAGGAGCAGTGGTTGGGATGGTACCTACTGGTCTGGGAGTCAAATCCATGACCTTCTGATCCTGAGGCCAACTCCCTGTTTAAAACTATACATTTAAAAAAAAAAAAAAGGTTGAATTTTCTTTTGAATGATTGTATTTACAGGTGAGCTCTCTACGCTTTGGAAAAGAGGTTGATGGAAAGTGTCACAGTCTGACCGCATCATATATTCGAGCTCAGCGCCACAGTAATCCAAGCCAACCTCTCTGTCGTTTCTATGAGGTAAACGGCAGAGTTGAGGAGAGTTTTGAAATTGCAGCTAATTTGTCATGATAGAAGGTTCATCATGGCATCATTCATATATGTGATCACATTCTTTGCCAGTTTTCATTTGTTTATTAAATTTCGTCACTGATTTCTCTCTGAGCAGGAGTTTGATGCAGTGGGCAGGCAGGTACCAATTCCTTCTGGCATATACAACCTAGATGACCTTAAAGATTTTGGACGTATGAAAGGCTGGTGCCCGTACTACTTGGCACGCTACTCAGTAAGTATTAGTTAAAATAATACCTCTCTGTCAGATTGCCCTGAATACTTTGAGCACTTTCTTTATTAAAATATATAAATAGATGAATATATTATATAATTGTTGCAAAGCACTTTCGCTATTGTTCTGTTTTTCCTTTCATTCAGATTCTCCATGCAAACATAGTTGTTTACAGTTACCATTACCTCCTGGACCCAAAAATTGCAGACCTGGTCTCAAAAGAGCTTGCAAAGAAATCTGTTGTTGTTTTTGATGAGGCTCACAACATTGGTAAGAATCATGTGAGGAGATCTGTACCACCTGATATGTTTAAAAATGACATTAATAGTTATTTCTTCCTGGCAGACAATGTGTGCATTGACTCAATGAGTGTAAACATCACAAGGAGGACTCTAGACCGCTGCCAGACAAATGTGGAGACCCTTCAAAATACCATTCAGAAGTATGAAGTGATTTTTCATATGCTGGGCAATGCTGTTGTTACATTTGCCAAAGTGAGAACAGTGTTGTGTGTAACTTGTATTTAATGTTTTTTAATTCTTCATTTGTTTGTTGAAGGATAAAGGAAACTGATGCTGCGAAACTCAGAGAAGAATACAGGAGATTAGTGGAAGGACTGAAAGAGGCGAATGTTGCCAGAGAAACTGACGTCTACTTGTCCAATCCAGTTCTGCCAGATGAAGTACTCCAAGGTCTCTTGGATTTTTCTGTTGAGTCAGTTATTTAATTTAAATCAAAAGTAACACTGCTAATTTCGTACATGAACACTTTCCTAAAACAGCTTCCTATGTTGTTTTGTTTTTATTAAACTCTGGGCCTGTAGAGGCTGTCCCTGGCAGCATCCGCACTGCAGAGCACTTTGTAGGCTTCATGAAGCGCTTCCTAGAGTACTTGAAGTCTCGGCTGCGCATCCATCATGTAGTGCAGGAGAGTTCACCTCAGTTCCTCAAAGATATCTTTGAGAAGGTGTGCATTGACCGCAAGCCCCTCAGGTGAGTGAGTCTCTGTCCTGCCCTCTAAAATCCCCTTTTAGTGACGTCAACACTCAGCCATACTTAAAACTACACTCCATACCAAGCAAGACACTTTAATGAGCATGAAGTAGGGCTGAACAATTTTGGGAAATGCAGTTATTTTTTTTATTTGTCTTTTATAAATTATAAATTTATATTATAAATTGTCAAAACTAGATAATACACTCAAATAATGAGGCTCAGTTTTGTGTAAATTTGTCTTCAATGGAACAAGTATTTTTTTGCAAAATAGTGAAAAATTCAATAGTTGGCCAGATGTCCTCATACTTTTGATGAGCAAGGCATTATGGAAATATGTATTTTTGCTGAAAAATTTTAAAGGAACAGTCTTAGTATAGGCTTTGTGATAAGTGGACCTTCTTACAAAGCAACTCAGCCAGGCTTCCTTAGTTTCAGCTTCACCAAAAGCCTAATAAATGCAGCAGTGTAACTTATTTTACAATAGCAATGAACAGTTTTAGCTATTATGCCTGTTTTAGATATTCAAGCTAAGATTAATCCTCCTGAGCTTTCTCCTGCCCTATTCCGATCATCAAACACAAGTGCTGAGCTCTGTTTTTCCCCTTTCTTACAGGTTCTGTGCTGAGAGGCTTCGTTCATTGCTGAGAACTCTGGAAATTGCAGACATCGCCGATTTTTCAGCCGTAACTCTCATCTCCAACTTTGCTACTCTTGTCAGCACTTACAGCAAAGGTGAAAAAAGCGAAGAAATGATTTTGTTTTGAATCCTTTACTTTCATTTCCTGGCAGTTTTCAACCCTGTTTGCCTGTAAAAACAAACAGCGTCCTCTATTTCAGGCTTCACTATTATTATTGAGCCCTTTGAAGACAAGACGCCAACAATAGTGAATCCTGTGCTTCATTTCAGGTTGGTTGAAATTACTGCCTATTCTGAAGCTCTTTAACTGGAAAGAAAGCCAGCAGAAGTGTGACTTGATAATGTTTAGTATTGTTCTGTTCTAATTAATTGTGCACCAAGATTATAAGGAAGGAAAGACAGTTAAATTCTTTTCGCATTTATATGATTGCAGTTCAGAACCTGTTATTTTTTCAGAGTTTAACAAGTGTTTAATTCTTTATTTTATTTAAGTGTAATAAGACATTGTCATGTCTGGGAATTGGTACCAGTGTGGTTGTTGTTGGTAGTTCTTGCAATGGTTCTGTTGTTGCCTCCTGTTCTGACTGTGGCCCTTCTTTGTTCTTCAGCTGCATGGACCCCTCTATTGCCATAAAGCCTGTGTTTGAGAGGTTTCAGTCAGTCGTCATCACCTCGGGGGTAAACTGCCTCCTCACTTGCACACCCAACCTTTTCTTTCAGAATCTCACCTTTTATACAGTTGACTAGATTATGCAGATCTTTCTTTCTAATCTGTTATAATCCACTCATGAGTGTCTCATGCCATCTGTGTTGGACATACCCTCTTCATCAAGCATAACACAATACAGCCCATCTTGAGAATTCATTTTTGTTTACTCCTGCTGTAGCTGTATGTCCTCTGAAATAATCATCTAATGGAATACAGCATATTTTGTTGTCTGAAGAATGGTGACATCTGTACTAGCATTAATTGGAAACTTGTGTGGTTTGAGCAAATGGTCATTAGCCATTAGAAAACAGTTTCCCTCTTTCTAGACCCTCTCTCCACTGGACATCTATCCTCGTATCCTAGACTTCCGCCCTGTTACTATGGCTTCCTTTACCATGACGCTGGCAAGAACCTGTCTTTGCCCTCTAGTGAGTGTCTTATAAAACATGTATCTTACAAATCTTAAATGTTAAAATATATGTAGCTGCAAATGTCAAGTTCTTCAGAACATCTTATGTTTATTTTAAATCAATCACTTCTCTCAGATTGTCGGTCGGGGGAATGATCAAGTTGCAATGAGCTCGAAGTTTGAGACTAGAGAAGATTTTGGTAAGCTTTGTGACTTTTGTCATTTAAAAGTTTGTACTTAATGTACCTGTTCATGTGTAGAGTATTAGTGCACATTTATCCACAGCTGTGATCAGAAACTATGGGAACCTCCTTCTGGAAATGTCAGCCATTGTACCTGATGGAATTGTAGCATTTTTCACAAGCTATGTTTACATGGAAAATATTGTAGCTTCATGGTACGAGCAGGTATGTAAATAATAAAAAAAAATCTTCATTTGTAATGTTCTTAGTTTGCAATTTAAGAAAACAGCAAAGAGAGTTTGGTATGTTCTTTTTCTCTTTAGGGGATTCTAGAAAACATTCAAAGGAACAAGCTCATTTTCATCGAGACTCCAGATGCAGCTGAGACAAGCATGGCTTTGGAGAAGTATCAGGAGGTAGCATACTTAAATACTAAATTATTTGAGGAATATTAATATGATCATTGGTTAAGAGGAACTGTATTAAGCTCCTTTAGAACGTGTCTGTTTAAAAGGCCCAGTTTAATGGTCTTTTACCTGTTTTTATAGGCTTGTGAAAATGGCAGAGGGGCCATTCTGCTGTCAGTGGCCAGAGGAAAAGTGTCTGAAGGGATAGATTTTGGTGAGTATCCTGGTAATTTTTTTTTTTTTTTTTTTTTTTAAATATAGCAATGTGCATTTCTACTTTTCTTTATAAAGAATTTTACAATATTATATTATGTAATATACTGTATCCTTATGTATAAGCTAATCATGTTTTGCATCAATTTAACCTACAGTTCATCACTTTGGCCGAGCTGTAATCATGTTTGGAGTGCCTTACGTGTATACCCAGAGCCGAATCCTCAAGGTCTGTTCAGACATCAACTTATTGTTTGATTTGTCTTTTTCTGGTTTACCAGCAATTTATACAGTACTTCTGTCCACAACAGGCTCGGCTAGAATATCTCAGAGATCAGTTTCAGATTCGTGAGAACGACTTTCTGACCTTTGATGCCATGCGACATGCAGCTCAGTGTGTAGGAAGGGCCATCCGAGGCAAAACAGACTATGGCCTCATGATCTTTGCTGACAAGGTAAATGTGTTTCCTTTGTTTGACTGGTGTGGTTAACATATGTTAATTGGGATATTTAAGCTCTTCGTTTCTTCCCCTTAGCGTTATGCCAGAGCAGACAAGAGAGGGAAGCTGCCACGCTGGATTCAGGAGCACATCACAGATGGCAGCCTGAACCTGACCATTGATGAAACAGTACAGCTGGCCAAGCATTTCTTGAGGCAGATGGCCCAGCCATTCAGACGGGTAAGAACCAGTCCAACCAGCAGCAAAAGTAGATTCTTAAATATAGCAAGGGGGGGGAGAAAAAAAAAAAAAAAAGGCCCTCCAGTTTTTCCTAGTCTGTTATTTGATGGCTCGGGTCATTTAAATGCAGGATGTGCACTAATTTTTTTGAGCCTTTTTTCTTACATTTTTTCAAATCTTTACATTTTGCAGGAGGATCAGTTGGGTTTATCCTTGCTAACCCTGGAACAGCTACAGTCAGAGGAAATGCTGCAGAAAATCTCTCAAATTGCACAGCAGGCCTAATGCATAGCGTAAATCGTTGATAGTTTGAGCACAAAAACCTGTATATATATTTTTTTTAAGTGTAAAGTTTGTTGACAAGTGTAGGAATAAATCTGGTCATTTCTACAAACCTAGTTATTCCTGACTGTGATTATATACAGGGGTGGCCACCATGTAGGGGTGGTGGTGGTCTAGTGGTAGGGTTCTTGCTTACGGACCTGTGGATCAAGAAGTCCCAGGTTCAAATCCCACCTCCAGCATTACCACCACTGGGTCCCTGAGTTCCTTAACCCTGAGTTGCGCCAGGGGGACTGTCCCTGTAATTAGGACATGGAAGTCGCTCTGGATAAGAGCGTCTGATAAATGCCGTAAATGTAAATATAAACACACAGATCTCTTTGGTTTCTGATTAGAAATGTAAGACACATAAGCACCATCATAAATAAGCCTGAACAAGTAATTTGGACAGTTTAACATGTTCTTTAGTTCTGTTAACCAATGTTTGAGGCTTCTCCCTCTCCCAAGTGTTTTAGAGACAATGGCAATATTCTGATGAGCCAGGGGTGAAACATGCAGCCATTTCATTACCTTGAAAAACCAATGCACATCTTGCACTGTAGAGGGTGCTTAAGCTCACTGATGTTTGGTTTGCATAAGCAAACCTAAGGCCTCAGCTTTCAATCCACTCACAGTAGGCTACTGTGAAAGAGACAGTAAAGTCATTTTGACTGGAATCACATGAATCATTCAATTCTGTAAATATTCATTTGGGGAAAAAAAAACTTAAAATGTAGAATGTAAAAGCATAGTTTACTGGTACAGTTGGGATGTTTGGACTTTAACAGAAAGCTTGTTTGAAGAATCCTTGCATTACAAATTGAAATAATACATCTATATATTTCTGGACTATTACACAAAAAACCACATCCTGAATTTTAGGAGAAAGACAAACTACACTGAATCAGCAAACTATATTAAAATCTCCATATGAAATGAACAATAGAACGCTCCTTTTCACAGGCACAAGTAAAAGTGCTACATCTCAGTTAAAAAAAACCAAAAAAAAAAACCACATTTGTAGATTGTAGAATGTAATCCACAAATTCTGCCTTACATTTAAAAACCAGTGCAACAGAATTAGCCTGTATAATGCTAACTGCTTACAAGCAAGAAAAAAAATTAATGCCAGAGTGTTGCAATAATTTAAGATTTTACAGTGCAAACAGATTTCGAATCAGTGGGAGATTACTGACTCCAGAGCAGTGAGGTACCAGTGTACGCCATTAACCTCTAAAAAGGAAGATCTAAAAGTAAAGCTCCCTTTATTTGCTGTTCCCAACCGAAACCATCAGTAAAGTTAAAGAGAGGTGAAGTAACATGTTCCTTCTGTTTTCAGCTCAGATGAACACTGGGCTAGACACCGGTACATACCAAGCACCTGCTAGTGCAGGACAAACTGCTAGTTAGGGTTAACCGTCTCCTGTTAAAGAGCTCCGTCGGGCCAAACTCTGTGTGCTAGAGCTGAGAGTTCGACTATCCGTCAACCTGTTGAGATTCTTAAGGAAAAATAAAATAGAGAAACCTAAAATCACTGGAACTCTTTTCTTAATGCATTAACAAAACAAACATAAGGCATATGGACCAAAACAGAATATAAACTACATACACTGCATCATTAAACAAAAACAACACTAGCTCATGAGAACCATATAAATGATGAAAGGTTAGAGGTCAGTAGTTACCTTTGCTGTCTCTTGACTTCCCCTCACTCCCACATTCAGCACATTGAGGGAATTTGCCCTTTTCATTCTGTAACAAAGAAATCAAATGGACTGCTTTGTTCAGACCTACAGTAAATCCACAGGAGTTTTTTTTTTTCTTCTAATATCACTTCACTGTCTCTGCCCCGCCCCTAAAACACAGTGGAGAAACAGTATGTCCCAGAAAATCCTAAAGATCAAGCAAATGGGAGGTACAATTACCCAGGAGTGCGAGGGGCTGTTTCTGGTGTTCCGACCCCTTTCAGCTTTCTAACCAGCTTCTCACTGCTCCGCCTTATGGATTCCCGAAGCTTTGTGAAAGAACCACTGCGCTTCAGACTACCCAGACTGTCCTACAAGCAGATGAATGTGGTTTGAGCCATGTGCTTTAGAAGTGTTGCAATGAGTGTTAACTTATACCTGTCTAGAGCTCCCCTCTTCTGTGTGAACCCAAACTGGTCTCCCATCTCCTGAAAATCAGAGAGAGAAGTGCAAAGAAGTGAGAGAGTTTTTGGTATTTCACATGCACACGGACACGTGATCAAGGCAATTTTTTAATTTTAGTTCTGTATTTCAGAACTATTCGTGACTGCCTAAAATTTCCCATGTACAATATACAGATTGAAGGTTTGAGAGCTTGTAATGCAGGTTTGAATTTACCTTCAACTGATCCAAATTCCTTCTCATGAGCCCGGGTCAATATCTCTTTATACAAGGCTTCGGCTTGTCTGTACTTCCCCTGCTTGAGGTAGCAAGAGGCCTGTTAATCAAACACAAAGCATGTTCTATAAAAACCTACTTCCCATATTATATATATACTTCCCATACCTCACAAGCACACCAAGTATACAAGACAAGAAATTCAAATTATGATAATAGTAAAAAAGGAAAAAAGATCAAGATCTCACCAGGTTGTTTTTGGTTTTTGCCACATTGGCATCGTCTGGACCCAACCGACTCTGGTAAATGTGCAATGCTCTCTCATAGTACTCCTCCACTTCCTGATATTTGCCCTGGTTCTGGCAAAGAAGAGCCAGGTTATTGAGCTGCTTTGCCACATCAGGGTGATCTGTGCCCAGCACCTGTAAATACGAGGGTAGAGGTTAAGACTGTAACATGGATGTAAAGTACCAACAGATCAATACCGTTTTACTGATAACTGTTATAAGAAATTTATAGGTATCAACATTTTAATCAAATTTGCACTCACATTCATCTTTTACTATCTTCATGTAATCACAGCTCAATACACTGATTTTTTTTTTTTTTTTTTTATTTTTATTTTTTTATCAAATGGCTGCTATACCTTTTCCCTGATCTCCAGGGCTCTCTTGCATAGAGGCTCTGCCTCTTTATACTTCCCTCTTTTGCCATAGAGTACAGCCAGGTTATTCAGAGTAGCTGCAACCTGTACAAAATACATGAACACACTAAAGACAATGCAATGACAATGTTACACAATTTTCTTCAGTCACCCAGTGTGATCAAAGACACATACTGCTGGGTGGTCCATTCCAAGTGTCTTCTCACGTATTGCCAGTGCATCATTCAGCAGGCTAGCAGCTTCTTTGTATTTGTTTTGGTCCCTTTAATTAGAGAAAAAAACAAGACATACCCAAAATGGAATGGAAAATAGATGAAATGACAGCAAATGATAAGCACTTCAAACTTTCCAGCCTTTTATTCACCTGTAAACGAGTGCCAGAATGTTGAGCATAGTGGCAACGTCTGGATGGTTATGCCCAGAAGATTTCTCAAGGTCCTCAAGAGCCTGCTTGCAGAGTGGCACGGCCACCTCATAACGGCCCTGAGAGGCATACTGGATCACCAAGTTGTGGAGGGTTCTGAGCCTGGCAGGGATCTCATAGCCTCCTTGCTGGGCTGCAGCTACTGCACTGCTGTGGGGCTGAGATACTGTGATAAAGAGTCAGTACTACTGTGAAAAATGTAAAAATTAGCAGTTAGCTAACAAAACAATTATGACAACAGAATAAGGCCTTATTTATACAGTTAAGTAAACATAAGAAAAGCTGTTTCCATATCCATTCATTTGAATGTTTTCACACGGAAATATAATACGATAGTACTGCAGCCCTGTACAAAGTATGCAGATTTTGAGAAACTTGCTTTGTGTTTGCTCCTCTTCATCAGTGGGAAAGAGATCATCGAGGGACTCCTTGGCTGCAGAATTGTCTTTGTCCTCCTAATTTAAGTCAAGAAAAACACCATTTAAGTATCTTACTAAAAAGTCTTCAGACAATTGAATGAGTAAACAATCGTTATCCATTCTGACATGTTTTAGCCACTAACTAGAAACAATTCACTTCTACAGCAAACCATTGCAACACTTTCTTTAACAGCTGGGGCAGCGGTGGCCTAGTTGGGAGTTGGTCCCAGGATTGGAACGTCTGGGTTCAAATTCCAGACCAGTAGCTTGCCCTAAGGTACCCTTGAGCAACCGTCACCATCACTGCTCCACTGGCGCTTTAAATAGCTGCCCCCTGTTGCATGGGTGTATGGCTAAAAAGTAGAGGTTGAATTTCGTTCATGTGCTGTGCCATGTTTCACAATGACAAAAATGGCTAATGTCACTTTTCTTTCATTTTTCCCCACTGGCTGATATTTTTGGTTGAACATTTCACTGTTAATGCTCACCAGTGGTGGTTCATCCTGGTCATACTTGCGGATGCTGCTCATAAATTGTAGGTGTCTGTTTTGCTCCTCCAATGTAACCACTTCCTGCTCTCGCTCCTGCAGCTTCAGTTGGGCCACAGATAGCTCTTCCCGCAGCCAACGGTTCTCCTGACACAGCCGCCGCACCTGAGCACGCAACTTCTGCTTCTCCGCCTCCAGCGAGCCAAGATGAGCTGACAGAGCCAACATCATCTGGGGGTAGGAGGCATGGGAGAAAGGAAGTATATTGTCTTTTGCTTTCAAATAATGATTTATTCACAATTATAATCTAAACCATTTTTCCTTTTCCCTAAATGTGGTCAACCAAACAATATATGTTTGGGGTTCTGTCCTTAAGCTATCAGGCTAAGTAAAGGAAGTTTATTGTCATCACTGTGAAAACATTTGCTAGACCAGCCTAGAGTCTAATGCTCTTAAGCTCACTTGTGCCTCGCCCAGGCCCAGCTCTATTTTCTCCAGAGACTGTAACACAATGCCGGTCTTCTCTTGCTCCAGGCTGGCACTCTCACTGGCCGCCTGAGTTTGTAGTTGCTCCTGTAAGCTGTCAAGCAGTGTGCGGTTCTCAGCTCGCAGAGCTTCCAGCCCCGCGATCACCTGCTGAGTGCTGCATAAGATCTCCTCCGCTGACAGCATGGCTATGCCTCTCAGCCTGAGAAGAGAAACAAATGCTTGTGTTTGGATCTATACGTAGGCCCACAATTCCTGTATTTGACAACATTACTCGAATCCACCAACCAGACATTAATTAAAAACCAGTAGATCCTTCAAGGCACAAGAAACAGGAGTTCTGAAGGTGTGCTGTTCCACCTGGCTCAAAGACGTTAGCACAATATACTTTTTAAGTCCTCTTAACTGGGCCTAAAATGAGTAGTTTGTCCATCCCAGAGATGTTTGGTCAAATTAAAATCTGGGAAAATTGGAGGCCAATTCAACACCTTGTCAACTTCTTGAAACGGACATGTTATTTTGCTCAAAGAAGACACTAATTTTACATTTATCCTGCAGCCATGAAGGGGTCCCTTTTGTCTGCAGCAATCTTTTAGTAGGTGGTCAAAGTAATGTCCACATAAATGGTAGGATCCAAGATTATTAGGATACAACACCACAGTCAAATCTAATTGTTAGCCTAAATAATTGTGGTTCTGTGATAACTGGTACAGGACTTAAGAGTAATAAGTGATCTGCAAGCCTATGGTTCAACTCTAAACAATGAAGTATAATCATCGGCCAAAAGGATCAGGCAGAAATAGCATCAGGTAGAGGTGAGAAAGCAGGTAATTACAAAAATGTCTATAAATAAATACTGGAAAAATAAAACCCTGCAACTGCTGAAATCAAACACCATCCATCCATTTTCTGCTGCTTGTCCCAAACGAGGTCGCGGGGGAGTGCTGGTGTCCAACCCAGCGCACACAGGGCGAGGACGGGGGACGCACCCTGGACAGGTCGCCAGCCCATCGCAGTGAAATCAAACACTTTTAAGACAAATTTGCCTAACAAATGGCGCAGCGGTTAGGGACTAGGCCCAGGATCGGAAGGTTGTGGGTTCAAATCCCAGGATCAGTAGGTTGCCCTGAGGTACCCCCGAGCAAGGTACCGTTCCTGTCACTGCTCTCTGATCACTGGATATGGCTGTTATGTTTGTGTATGGGTTAAAAGCAGCATTTCGCTGTGTGTTGTGCCATGTTTCACAATGACAAAGTCACTTTCAAAAGCCAGTCTTTAGAGTCTACTCCAGAGTTTAATGACAAGTAAAACCAACATGAGAGACTTCTCTTAGGCCTAGCACAGTTAAACCTAGCTACCATACACAAATACAACTAAGCATAGTCCAGCAATAGCCGAAGCCTTATGAAATGTTGAGCATCCTTTTATAGAAAACAGGGAAATGGAAAACACTGAAGCAATATATATTATTAATAAATTTGTGCAATAATGTTTGCTTCACTGGCTCAAGCTGAACGAGCAGAAATTACGGTCAGGTCTACTCTCATTCATTTGAAACGGAGTAATGGCTTATTGTTTAATTTACCAGCTTTTCCGAGCCACTAAAAACATGCATTCAAATTCAGGTGCAAAAATGACTATTACTTAAATGAAACGCATTTCAAATGTGAATGTGTATTACTGCAGTTCAAAAACTGATCATTCTGTTAAATATAGTATCTCAGAAAACTGCATCATTTCAAACCACATTTACCAAATACCACCATCAACCACCAAGCTGCTCCATCACTCCTCCTGCTTCCTGACTCTCCTGGTCATAAGTAAGTTATGACCAGGAGTTATGACCAGGAGGTCATGGTTAAGTAAGCTGTGCAACAACATACAGTCATCTTTTTTCAAAAGTTGTCCAAAATGTGAAACTAAGAAATTGTTAAGGCAGTATTGTGAATCAAGCCAAATTCAAATTAACCCTCAGCATACTAACCTTGCCAAAAAAATTCAACCGTCTCTATTTCTTCCAGTCCTCTGCATCTTCTTCCTTCAAACCAACTGCCTGCATGTCCCCTCTCACCATGTCCATATATCTCTTCTTTGGTCTTCCTCTCTTCCTCTTTCCTGGCAGCTCCATTCTCAGCATCCTCCTCCCAATATAATCCTCACCTCTCCACTAGACATGTCCAAACCAACGCAACCTTGATTCTCTAACTTTGACTCCAAAACGTCTAACCTGAGCTGTCCCTCTAATATACTCATTTCTAATCCTGTCCATCCTCAACACTCCTAATGAAAATCTCATCATCTTTAAACTTCAGCTCTGTCGCCCTGACTTTTATCAGTACCACTGTCTCCAACTCATATAGCATAGCTGGTCTCACTATTATCCTCAATCTGGAAAAAAAACCCAAAAAAACCTACATACAAATGAGCCGTCAAACATGTTGCCACTTTAATTTGATCCTCAATCAGGTAAGATATCAACATCTCAGAGCCGGCTATTGTAAGTATACTTGCTCAAGGGTACCTCAGGGCAACCTACTGGTCTGAGCTTGGAACCCAGGACCTTCTGATCCTGGGGCCAACTCCCTAACCACTAGGGCACCATTGTGCTTGTAGGTGGCTAAATATCTGACATTTTACAAAGAAAAAACATCAAAATCATGTCACCAAAACTCAAAATAAGCTGTCACTGAGACTCAATATAAAAAGAAAAACACGATGAAACATCATATTGTGGGTGTGTTTTGACATAAAGCCTTAAAGCTCAGTAAACCTGTGTACATGCTTCTGCCTGTGAAATGGTAGTTGTCTGTTAGCTCCTTTATCTTAGTTATAATTCCTGCAGGTTATGTGTACACAGTTTGAGTGTTTGCTTTTTGTGGCCACTGCGGAAGTGTAATAAATACACAGCATGGTTTTGTTTAAGCAGTTGCATTACAGCAGTTGTTTAAGACAGATTATGGTTTCCATTCACAGCACAGGCTTCCGTCACTAAAACATTGTATACATGAATTTAAATCTCTCCCATATTCTCTCCACAAACAATACAAGACAAACATTGTTTCAATGTGTTGGTTTAAGGTGTAAAGCTTGTCGTCCTGTGCACTTTCAAAAGAATTTTTTTTTAATCACTATTTAAAGACAGTAAGGGTCTCTGCAGATCTGATTCGATGGGTTAGGGAAAGTCCTTTCCATCACACAGCAGCTGAGACGGAGATTCTATCTTTTTCAGAAAGGCCGGCAAATGACAGGTTAAGTCATGGTCCATGTGTTTCAACAGACATCCACTGACAGTCATGTATTCACACTGGGACAGGGGTGTAATGATTAGTGAACAGCTTACTTTGATTTTCATCTCGGCCCACTGCTACAAGACAAATGTGATCTCTTCAAACGCACCAACACAAGACTGAGGCAGGTGGGAACTACATCCATCAGGCATCCCAGCTCAAACCCTTCGCCTCAGGCCAGAAGACACTTCCCTGATCTGAGCCATCACTCACTTTTACAGGAAAAGAGGCTCGGACACGTGTCAACAAGCTGACAAAGCTGCCAAACAAGCAGGTTTACCGAGAGTAAGGATTATCAGAAAGGTACACACAGCCAGCTGGGTATGAAGAGAGGAGGAGGAACTATAAGAGCAGAAAAACGTCCAGACTTTAGGAACTAAAGTAAAAATACACAAAATAGTGTAAGAAAGGCGAACTGGAAGACTTTAAAACGTAAAATCAACCCACCACCACCACCATCAAAACACACACACACACACACACACACACACACACACACACACACACACAGCTCACCGAACTAGTGATGTTAAAGAGTCCAGGGAGGCGAGCCGGAGAACAACCACCGCTCCAACTCTCTCTCACTCTCCACTCACTCTCCTCACATCTCCATCTCGTCTGGGAAGGGAATGGGCCGCTGCAGTAAACAGGTCATCTTTCTCCTGCTCCACACAGACGCTCACACACAGCCTCCTACCTGCGCCTGTCCGGCATGCACAGCGCGGAGATGGACGTGTGTGAAGCTCCGCCCACTCACACCTTCATCCCTCGGCAGCCTCTCCTCCCAGCAGAGCCGGCCCCAGCACACTCTTCCAGCTCCCATCAACTAGTCGCTTTCAAATCACTTTAGAAATGATAGAAATGATATAGTTATATAAATATTTATTCATTCATTTTGATGTGTTAGTTATAAAAAAAACAAACAAAAAAAAAACTTGAAAGCTGTATAATAACCTTTGTTATTAGGATCATTGATATGATCGTTTTTTGAGAGAAAGCCAGATCCACTAATGTCAGTCAGGTAACATTAATCTGTGTTAAAACAACCAGATTAACACAACAACCTTTATATTTTTAAGTAATCAAGTATCTATCTATCTATCTATCTATCTATCTATCTATCTGTATATATCTATCTATCTATCATATATATATATATATATATATATAAAACATATCACAGCTAATAGACCAGAAGAAAAGCAGGAAGCATGTTGATGGAGGAGGGAGGAGCCTTCGAATGACATCTCACTGGCACATTTCCAACAGAGCAGCTTAGGGAGTGCAGGGAGGGGTGAGGTTCCCTCTGGATGAGTAAAATAAGTGGCATTAGTCTGGCTCTGTCAGACTTGCTTAGCTTGACAAGTTGCAGCGACACCAGTCAGGCCACACGCTGGTTAACATCAACAACGTCTTCACCATCCTGCGAGCGCAGGTTCGCAATTAAGACTTGGATGTGAGAGGATGTGAGAGGACAGAGGATTCAAAATTGTGCTGCCTATTTTACTTACCAACAAACAGACCAAGGGTCAGGAGTGAGGACAAGGAGATTATTTGAGGAAAAGCAGCATGAATGGTGTGTGTGGAAGGGACTGGCTGCTCTAAAGCTTGGGTGTGTTTAAGCCCTCAGGGTGGGCAGGTGATGTCAAAGGCCTGGAAGATATACAGGCAAGGCTGATTAATGGTTCAGCTGCTGGGCAGGGGGCTGTCAGAGGCAGACTTGTGCCATATAAGGGCAGCCTGGCTGGGGGAAGGACCAACACAGACCCATGGGTGGGTGCATGGGTGGAGGGGCAAAATGGGCCTTCTTTCACAGGGGAGTCTTATGTGCATAGTCTGCCACACTTTTTCATAATTATGCATAATGGAGCACACCACTGAAAAATGAATAAAAATGTTATCACCATTTTTATGAATATTATTATCAATAATAACGACTGTTGTTTTAACAGGAATAACAAACAGCAGAGAAATGACCCAGACATGGGATGTCATGTGTCTGATGCATTTTCAGTTTTTTATTAAAACAGGTTTAACCTTTATTTTTTCAAAATCTGTCAAATTCAGACAGTGCTTCTTCTGCATGTGTATCTTTAAAAAGCTTTAAAAGCACCTTTTATAGATTTTTGAAAAAAGACAAAAGAAGGATGTAATATTGCTTGTGGGCTTAAAATTATTAAGAAAACTCCAGCTTTTCTGGTTTAGCCAGATATATTTACTAACAAACAGTCTTCAGGATCACGTTTCAGTTGAGAGAAGAATAGCCGGGGAAAGAGCCATTATTTTCCATCGGGCACTGGAGACAGTAAGGCTTACGTGTTAGTGGAGGGGGTGTAGTGGAGGGGTTGGGGGTTGAGGGTGGGGGTGTTAAGCACATGGAATGCAATCAATGCATCTGCGTCAAGACTCTCCGTGCACCAGGTGACTGCCATCACACAGCTGTTAGGGTACATAGAGGCCAACTTCATTAACGCAAGACTGGGAAAGAGTGTGTGTACAGTGCACATATCCAGTGTGAGGCCCATTGCATGTCCTATGTGCAACATGCACAGTCATAAACATTTACACACACAAAAAAAATGTGGCACTGTAGTAGCCAGCAGAGGCCAGGATCATTTAACTTCCCTGTGGGCAATTAATCCATTCATGCTCTCCCAGTCATTTCACTGGTCTTCTTATAGACAAGGATGAAATCTCCTAACGTGAAAGCGCAATACGGTTTATACAGTGTATACATAATACAGTGAGTTTCCAAGACGTTTAGGACCAACACAGTCCTTTTACCATTCTGAAACCTCAGGACACAGGCATGATTACGATGAAAAAAAAGTGGTAAATTTAAAAAAGAATGCTTCTAGGCTTAAACCTTAATATCTAAATGTCTTGACTTAAATCCATTTATCATAAGAGAGGTTTTCACACCTTTGGCAACATAACTGTTAACATTTAATGGAATATTTTTCTGTGAAAGACTTTTTTAAATGCATTCAATGTTACATGTTTTTCCAGAATGACATATTTCACATTAAATCACTTTGAATGATTTTGTTAACATTTTTTGTTCACAATTTTAGAAATTTTGAAAGACTGGTGGAACTAACCTTTAGGATTAACTGCCTGTAGTTCTTGTTTTATGAAGTTATTGTTAACATCATAGCAGATTTCTCTGCTATTTACAACCTGTCTAGGTAATCCAGCTCAGTGGCCAAACATTTTCACTGAAAACAGCTACCAAGAAATGTGTTTGGAATATGAATAGGACTGGATAATGTTTTCATTTTATGTTAATCACTAAAAGTCGCACTTTGCAGTCTTAACTATTTTCATCACATGATCTGAAAAATGCTATTTTGCCACCACACTTATTGCAGGTAGTCACTCCAAATTCCAAGGCCAGAGGTCACTGCAGGGACTAATGGCTTGGTGGGTGGACAGGCCATGAGCTGAGTCAATGCAATTGAATATGACAGTTTGGAATGGGGAAACTGACAACCTTGCGACTAAACATAGTGCTGCGAGCACAAGGCCACTGCTGCTAAGAGTTTGGTTTCAATGGAAGAGGTTCCCATATCCCAGCAGCATTCAAATGCCCATGCACACATGCAGCAGACATACAACGATATTGTATTTAAGTGGAAATTAGAGTGGAAGGGGAAAACCCATGAGGGTCTGTTTAAGTAACTGAATTTAGTGTGGTTAAACTTTGTTGTGTTGCTTGTGGCTCTCCAGGATTCAGAAACCCCAGCTTTATATCATGTGATCATGTGACGCATGTACCTCCATCTTCTTGTGTAACATGGAGTAAAATAAAAATGTCCGCCAGACGAAGCAGGTTGAACCTCATGTATTGGGTTACCCCTCCCGTTTGAGGCGTTAGGCTTGCGTTAGGTCAGGGGATGCTAAATTGGATGCTGGTTTGGCATACCCTGCTGCCAATGTTCCTACTGGAACACAGGTCCAGGACATAGTACAGGCATATGTGTTGCATGTGTGCTTCCTCTATGTACAGCATGCAAAATGATCTACAAATGTAAGAGCTATCATGTGGCAGCCAACCTCATGATATGTTTCATGTCATACAGCCACTTTGCTTTGAAGAAATGAATGGATAGCATGAAGATCCATAAGAGGGACTCCAGAAAAAAATATCAATAGCCAGTGTGTGCCAAACGATCACAATTTAAAATTCTGTAAATATACTAGAAGACTCAGTCAGCTCCTTAACCCTTTGTTGAGAAAGGTTTCAAAGGCCATACGTTGACACTGATAGCAGCTGTTCCTGAAACGAGAACCTATCTTTAGAAACTGTAAAGTGTGAACATAATTTCAGTCTTTTCACACGAGCAAGGAAGAGACCAATCCTGAAGCAGTCAAATCCCGTGTGTGAATTCCAAGAATGAACACCAACAGACTGGGACAACCTTGGAGTCAGCACAAAGGCCAATCTGCATTTTTGAGCATAGCTTTTGAAGGCCTTGTAATGCTCGGTTTAATCTGATATTTTTAAATTGCTGTAGAAGCTTGTTTTGATTGTGTATTATGTGTTTTATATTTTAGGTTAATAAGCTTTAATTTGGAGAAACTGTGCAGAGTTCATGGGTTATGGATGCATCTTCGCAAAAAACCTAAAGTCTGAATGTAACGTAGCAGCCCATTTCACCTGCAAGAATTAGATAAATCGAAGAAATACACAGGTGTATCTAAATGCAAAATAAAGACAAGATACACTGCTCACACGCCAAGCTTTCTGCGATGCAGTGAATATCCCTTCCCATCAACTTCTTCCCAAGCTGAGAGTTTAAAGGGGGTTTCTCCAGTACTGGGGACCCCCCCAAAATCATATGCCTCTCTCTTTTAATCTTTAACGTTACAGTTCTTATGCAACTGTCCCCACTCACTGCCAGGCAGTTGGAGCCTATTGGATACTAATCTTGGAGGCAGGCATTGGCCTAAAGATCGCACCCTCCTTTTCTCTTTCTTCTACAGAGGTCTAAAGCTTTTACATCTCACTCTTAGACCAATGGTGCAAATAAAGTGCAGCTGAGAATCTCTTTGCTTATGCTTAATTAAACTTTGTTGGCATAGCTCTTTTTTTAATCTGTGAACAACAATGTCATTCTAGGCTAAAGGCCCAGTGAAATGTTAAATAAAGCGTGAGACACATTTGATAGGAAGGCTGGATTGGTCTGGTTGGACTATGAAACAATGCACATGCTAAACTGAACAGACCTTGTTTCAGCATTTTTTAAAACATTTTCTGACTAATTACAGGAAGCCCGGTTATGATGCCTCTCTGACTTAATATTTGTCAATAATTGCATTATAGACACTAGAAGCATTTTAAATGCCATGAGACATCTACTACTTCAGAAGACACTTAACAAGGCTAAATATGGCACCATGCCTTCACAATTCTGATTACTGTAGATGTGAACGCATGCATCCTTTGCATCCATTTTTAATTTAATAATAAATATGAAAATGTTCCAAGGTATATTACAACAATCACTGAATAAGAACGTTTACTTAATTAAAATTATTTAAAGGTAGATAGATAAAGGTAAACCATTTAAAGAAAAAAACTTTGCATGTTGTGCCAGAAATCTGTACTAAAGAGACTGACTTGTTTGCATGGCTTAGGAGTGTCTCATTATGGGATCACTTGGCTGAACAGCAACTTTTATTGGAATGGAACTTCCCCAGTGGTCTGTTCTTGGTCAATGTTTTGTTCTCCTTATTAGCTACATTAAATCACTGAGATCATCAATACGTTCAACTGTATTAACACTGATATGTGACTCTTTACGATTTCTGTCACCACAAGTGACCTATCGCTTTAAACGATCTTGAAAAGGCAGAGCTTATTTACTTGCAAAGCATTTCTGGACAGCAGACCTATCCACTAACAGTAAACTCTGAACTCCCAATGCCCAGCCATTACAAATAACAACCTCTACCCCCAGATTCTGTCCTAATTTGTGACAGTAGAAAAATAAAACAACCTTTTCTATATGCAGAGGTCACTTATGTTTTTGTTCAAGCTTTCCACAGTATCCCACTCAAGTATTACAATCTTCTTTCTTGAACGCTTTCTCTTTCACCTAATTTCTAATCAATAATTATTCCAAGTGTTTCATTTGATCCACAATCTCCCAAAGAAATAAATCATTGCATTAATTAAATCAGTTAAATCTTCATGCCAAACATTCCCATTCACTGTATTCAGAAAGTTTTGTCTTGGGAAAAATGAAATAAGTCTTGCTTAGTGGTAAAATGGCCTCCTTCCCAAACGCTCAGTCTCTTTTTTGCCTTGTATTTTGTAATTATATTGTATTTTATTAAGTTTCCTCATTAAATTGCATCTATTTGCATGTGAGTTTAACTGCTCACAGAACTGAGCTGAGATGATTATTGGGAATAAAAACTAAGAAAGATCACACTTAATCCTTTTTTTCCCCATTTGAATAAAAACTCCCTGTTGTCTAAATGTTTTTTTTTTTCTCGCTATGGCCACCAGGACAAATATTCAAGAGCTCTCTAAATGCCCAAATACTTCTACAACCTTTCAGAACAAAAATGAGTTTTGTATTAATTTTGAATCCCTCAGAGCTTCTCTCTGTTGCATGAACCTCCTAACCACTGATCAGAAGGGGACAGGCCACTGTTAAGGGGTGGGGACAGCTGTCACCCTGTCTTGGCTGCTGTGATGTAGGTTCTTTCCTTTTAGAACCTAAACCTGCTATCAGAGAGTGCCAGTCTCCAATGGCTTGAGAGCATGCAGGCCCAGAGCAGCCAATAGGCATTAAGCTTCTGAGTATATAAGGCAAGGTCTGACATCTGACAAAGTTGGGCAACCCCTACATTGGCTTTGGTGAACAGGATCTGATCCCAAGGACTGTTACCTCTTTCTCTCGTGCAGGTAATCTACAGATCCAAACGGGTGGGACACGGGGAATTCTTGTGGTAAAACATGAAACATACTTGCAAATGAAGCACAGTGAAAGGAAGTTTTTTTTGGACATTTTTGAACTTCTTTGCTTTTAAAGGTAACCGACAGTTTTCATTAAAAATGACTATATCATAACCATTAGCATGAAGTTCCAGCGTGAACTGGTTTGGAGCCTTCAGCAGTTTTTTCTTGACAACCTTTTAAATATTCTCTGCTTGGTGCTGCTGAAGCCGATGCCAGGCCACTTGGCTCATGCAGAGAGAAGTATGTAAATGTTGCATGATTTAAGGGCTCATAAATGGTCAGATTCATCAGATTTAATGGAATTTTACAAAAAGATCTGAAGACAGCATGTAAAAGTCTTTCTGTCAGAGGCTAGAATTAACCGACAGTGTGTGTGTGTGTGTGTGTGTGTGTGTGTCTCACCTGTCGTGCAAGGTCAGCTGTTGTGGCAAAAGAGCATGACTGCGAGACTGATTTAGAGTTTGGTTTGCCTTAAAGACAGGATCCCTTTTCGAAACATAATATGGGTTATAGCACAAAGCAAAGACTGATAGCTAATTATAGATTAGTGATGACAGTGTGGCTTTAAAAGGTTTTGAATTCTGTTGAATTCTGGGCAGTGCACTAAACAGGGACATAGTACTTTTGACCGTAACTTTGTGAGTTCAGGTAAAAGAATCTTTCGTCTGGCTTTGGTGCAGACATGCACTAACACCACCCCCATGGAAATAAGAGAGGTACGTGTGCTATCTAGAGTGAGGGCTTGATGGGTCTGCTAAAAATATCTTGTGAAGTCGGATACATACAAGTATGCAAGCCCTGCACCCCACGCAGAAATATGAAGCAGTGGGTACAGTTAGCCAGTCAACTAGTTACTATGAGAGAAGAGTTTAGAGAAGACTCAAAATGTCACCTCCGACATCTAGGAATAGCTCAGAACTGGTGTTAGGCTTCTGCTCATGAAAGTAGCTTAGCATGTTCTTCATTAAAGAAAGAGCATAAGAGCTTTTATCTTATACCTTTCCCCAGCAGATCATCTAAAAAGTGCAATCATGACTAAGAACTGCCACAACGACTACAAAATGAAATTCTCCCTGGAAGAGGAGTTCCCTGACCTCTCCCTGCACAACAACCACATGGCCAAGGTATTGACCAAGGAGATCTACGAAAAGCTGAGGGGAAAGTCTACCCCAAGTGGTTTTACTGTTGATGATGTCATTCAGACTGGTGTGGACAACCCTGGTAAGAAAATATGATTCTGTATAGAAGACCCTTACATTACACTTGTCAATAAGAACGCTTTGATCACAGCAATGTTTGTCAATTCTGGACTAATGAGAATTTCTTAACAACACATTAACAATTCTGGGACAAAAGACAATGTGCTCAAATCATCATTTAGTCAATGGCATGCTTAATGTTTCACATATCTTTTCATGATTTTGCCAGGCCATCCCTATATCATGACTGTCGGCTGTGTTGCTGGTGACGAAGAGTCCTATGAGGTCTTCAAGGACCTCTTAGACCCAATCATCTCTGACCGTCACGGTGGCTACAAGTCTACTGATAAGCACAACACTGATCTGAACTGGGAGAACCTGAAGGTACAGAAAAGTTACATAATTTCTTTGCTAGAACGTAAGATGCCAAAATGGCTTATGCATCGCAGAGTTTGTCTTTTTCATAATGACTTTCTTCTCTCCTCACACAGGGTGGTGACGATCTTGACCCCAACTATGTTCTCAGCAGCCGTGTGCGTACTGGCCGCAGCATCAAGGGATTCACCCTGCCCCCCCACAACAGCCGTGGTGAGCGCAGAGCTGTGGAGAAGCTGTCCATTGAGGGTGAGTCTTGGTCATGAAACTAATAGGCTGTTATGTTTGTCTGCATGTTTCTCTCTCATTACTATGTAACTTGCATATACATTTCACAGAAATTATTGAAAGATTCATAGTACGGTAAGGACATTTCCAATTGAAATAAAGAGCTGATGTTTGCTTTCCTCCCCGTTGAAAGCTCTGAACAGCCTGGACGGAGAGTTCAAGGGCAAGTACTACCCCCTGAAGGACATGACCGATAAGGAGCAGGAGCAGCTGATCGCTGACCACTTCCTGTTTGACAAGCCTGTCTCTCCCCTGCTGCTGGCTGCTGGCATGGCCCGTGACTGGCCTGACGCAAGAGGCATCTGGCACAATGACAACAAGACCTTCCTGGTCTGGGTGAATGAGGAGGACCATCTGCGTGTCATCTCCATGCAATTGGGGGGCAACATGAAGGAGGTCTTCAAGAGGTTCTGCGTTGGCCTGCAGAAGGTAAAGGCTTATATGCAGATATAAAAACTTGCAAAGCCTCCATTAAAGCATCCCAGATTTGATGTCCTTTACTCTTAAACAGATTGAGGATGTCTTCAAGAAGCACAACCATGGGTTCATGTGGAATGAGCATCTTGGTTTCATCCTCACCTGCCCATCTAACCTGGGTACTGGCCTGCGTGGTGGTGTGCACGTCAAGCTGCCCAAGCTCAGCACACACGCCAAGTTTGAGGAGATCCTGCAAAGACTCCGTCTGCAGAAGCGTGGCACAGGTACGCTTAAAACGAGCTAAAAGGCTACTCAAATCTGCATGGTTATGGCATGAAAACCTCACTGGAATCACAGGACTATTTGCTTGACCCCCTGTTTTTACTTGTCCTGAACAGGTGGTGTGGACACTGCCTCCGTTGGTGGTGTTTTTGACATCTCCAATGCTGACCGTCTGGGTTCCTCCGAAGTGCAGCAGGTGCAGCTAGTGGTTGATGGTGTGAAACTCATGGTTGAGATGGAGAAGAAGCTGGAGAAGGGCGAGTCCATTGACAACATGATCCCTGCCCAGAAGTAAAGTGGAAGTAGCACTTCTTTTTTTGTATTCGTTCATATGAGAAATCGTGGCCTCAAGCAGGACAAATGCTGTCGTCTGACTTTTCCAAGAGACTCTCCTCCTTGTTCCCTCTCTTTCATCCCATTGATCTTTCTTTTCTTTGGCCTTCTTTTGCCCTCCTTTTTACTTTCACCCTTGTTATCTTTCCCGTTCTTTCTGTAACATCCTGGGATCAAATCGCCGCATAGCTGGGGAATCTCAGACTATGCTGTCTTCACCTACACTTCTTTGGTTGTACAAATTGAGTAAATAAAAAAGCCCCATGTAACAATCAAACCCATGTGTTATGGTTCTTGTTTTAGCTTTATATCTCAATGAATACATATAAATGTTTATTAAAAAATAAAAGGTTGAAACAAAATAATAAGCAATGAATAAATTAAATACCATGTTTTATAGTATGTACACTATATGCTAGTTATAAGGAATTGTTACACAATCTCAATTAACAACAAAGTATTCATAAAAATTCACAAAGCAAGGTATCACCGTTAGAGATCAACACAAACAGCACAAATAAGCTTTAAACTCAGTGAGTTTATTCTTCTATGTTGCTTCAGATGCTCCCATTTCCTTACATTTAATGGCCAAAAAATTACCTAAAACGTTCCAAAAAGAAGAAAATTAAAAGGAAAAAAGAAAATAATTTACTTATTTTCTACACAATTATACATATCAAAGTAGTCCATTAGCATTGCAGGAGCAGGGGAGATGATATATATGATGATTTATCTGAAGAGAACATCATTGCTAATCTAAACCTATGAAGTCACTAGTCAAGACATCTTCAAGGTTTTACTTTTCCATGAGCAATTGCATAAACTTTGAGCAAAGTAGTGTGCATTAAAAGCTGACTGCAGATGAAGAGTGAAGACTGCAAAATGTGAACCAGAAATGCCTTTTTTGGTTGTGATGTTTAAGGCAACTTGCTAATCTGACAGAACGTTATTTGACCGACAAAGTCAAATGAGAACATAGTGACATCTTTTCTTTGATTTTTGCAAATGACTACTTAACATTTTACACCATAAAAAAAACAAAGCCCATTGAGTCTTTTACTCAGTGACTGACTGACTCCACAAACACAGATACGCCCACACACATTCTGCTGGACCAGAGAATGTACATTTTTTGGGTCATTTGGATGCATAATTTTAATGGTTAATTTTCAGTTTTGGAATTTACCCTACATAACAGATCCTGCTCCTTAAATGTTAAAGCGTAAGCGATGTTCTCCAGATTTCTGAACATGGCATTCACAGCAGTTATTTAACTTAACGGAACCCAAGTGAAATGAATTATTACAGATTACCAGTAAACAGCAAGCAAAGCTCAATTTTCACTGCCATGTTTATATTAGGAAGAAAAAACTGTCTTCACATTATTTTCAGACAAAAACTAGGATGCAGAATCTGGCACAGTAACCACAAATTCTGATATAATTTAGAAGACTTTCATCTCTTCCAGGTGACAGGTTGTGACTTACAATAATACAGTAATGCAATACAATGTTTTGCAGATGGTTCAATCCCACCCTGGCACACGCTCCACTATAAACGGCCCTCGTAAATCCACAAGAACTCACAGTTCATAGGAACAGGACAGCTACAGTTATCCTTATTGAAGGAACAGTCTCATATCACTAAAATTACATATTTAAAGCATAATAATAATGGTGGTTTAAAGGGGGCTTTTGAGCTAAAAAGTACAAACATTTACAATGAACATTTCTGAGAATGACTCACATCAGAATTTGGCAGACACTTTTACATCCCTGACACTTCTGGTGACATTATCAAAAATAGTACGCCTACATCTTCTAGTTGACTCCAATGCTACAACTAGACTTGCACATTCCAGGGTTTCACACATATTCTGCTCTACTTATTTTCACAGCATGTAGAGAGCTGTGGTGAGATCATCATTTGCTTTATAAAACATGTGGTAAACAGAAGTCTTGTGTCCATTTAACGGGGGCGTAACACTTCCGGAGGGGGAGGGGGGGCAAAAAAAGGTTGTTTTTTTTTTTCAGGACAAGAACAGTGTTTTGCATTTTGAAGTGGCCCTACAGGTGACCGGTACCATTAGGGGGCTAAAGACAGCTCAATTGAGATGTTCGCTCATTCTTAAAGTGCTACTGAATGAAAATAACAGATGTATTAGAGAAAACAACTGCTGAAACGCAGGAAAGAAAAAAACAAAAGACTAGAATATTAGTGGCTCAGAAAAACACCAATTTCCTAACACAGCTCTTATAATTAGGCAGCTTTCCACCTGAAGGAATGCTAATACAAAAGACACAGAAGAAGCCGCAGACTACAGCTCTTCAAGTAATCTGTTTTAGAGCCGATGAAGACATGGTGATGCAAGTTTGATGAGTTCAAAAAAATGGATTTTTCCCTACTAGGTGACAAATGAACGAAATAGCAGCTGTTTAAAGGAAATAAAGTAAAAGGCCAAGACACTGCGGTGTTTCTGGAAAAACAGAAATAAAAAAAATAACTTGGCTGAAACACCCAGTAAAAACAGCAAAGAACAGTTCTCTCAGCAGGACGTGTGTGTGTGTGTGTTTGGCAGGCACAAAACTCTCTGCTTTTGGGTGTGTTTCAGAGTCCGTTACAGAGTCTGTTTGGACTTTGAGGAGGTTTGGGGCAGGCTATGAATTTGAGGGGCGGGAAGTTTCTCCTTAGGGTATAAAATGCATCTGAAGGAGATAATTTTCTAAAACCAGGATTAATTATCATCAACTCTGATTATAATAAGCATATTCCATACATTCCTATTTGAATTGTAATAATACATAACATGGGTATATAACTATAATAATATAATACTTATAAGAATATACAATAAAGTAGTATATTCTTATTATATATTAGTATTACCATTTAAAAATTTTTAAAAAGAAAACTTGGGCAAACAATTTTGTATTTTCTGGATTCTACTTTTATGCAAAGATCTCCTTCGGTTACATTTTTGCACTGAGTGCATTTCTGCAACAATTCTGAATTGCACCAGTAAAAATTAATCCCATCAAATAGATATTTCATAAGTCTAATTAATGAGATCACACATTTACACCCCTGCTTTCGCACGCCCCTGACTTTATTACAAGCTCTTGCCTGTCCCCTCTACCCCCTCTGCAGCCCTTAGAGTTCCAGCTCTTTGGACACTTTGGTGGCAATGTCCCGGAAGGCAAGTGGCGCTCCCCAGAGGCGTCTGAAGCGAACGCCGCTGTTCTCCGTGGGGCCAGCAGGCAGATGGCAGACCTCGGCCTCAAAGGCCACTCTGGAGCCGGCGGCACCATGCGTACAGGACAGCAAGAAGGGTCCAGCCTGGTGCACCTGACACCCACAACCCTGTGCTGCCTCTCGCAGTGCCAGTACCACCTCCGCAGGATCCCGCGGGCTCCGCACCCTCACATCCCAGCCGCATCGGGGGGTCCGGGGCTCTGCCGTTTTTTGATACCCAGATAGATGGCGACTACATGATGGTGGGCCAGGGGGTTGAGGGACAATGGAAGTGAAATGAGGGCAATAATAAAGGGGTGAGGTGATGCACGTAGATGAGTGAGTGGATGAGAGGGGGAGGGAAGAGAGAAACACATTAAAAAAAAAATTGTAACAAAATGGAACAAAGCAACACAAAACAGAACAGTCCATTGATGTACAAGGCAAACTCACTTATTGTCGCTGTTAAAACCTCAGAACACCAAAACATTCAGCTGTTGTTTAGTTTGTGTGCATATTTCATAATGTATGGACCAATAGAAATGGCTCAGTGTAACTGGGTTAACTGTAACTTGTTGCATTAACTTATGTTTAAGTTTTTTGGTTTCATTAACCTATAAATATATGGGGTGTGAAGATACGATATTTTGTTATAACAGCGACAATACATCATTTACTTCTACGTTTAATTAGAGCATGCTTATGGCCAATAAACATTTGCTATTAAAAAAGTATATGATAAAAGCTGGAAGGAGAAGTATACACACACACACACACACACACAGTACTGTGCCAAAGTTTTAGGCAGGTGCGAAAAAATGCTGTAAACAAAGAATGCTTTCAAAAATGGAAGTGTTAATCATTTATTTTCATCAATCAACAAAATGCAGTGAATGAACAAAAGAGAATTGATTTAGATTTGATCTAAATCAAATCAATATTTGGTATGACCACCCTTTGCCTTCAAAACAGTATCAATTCTTCTAGATACATTTGCACACAGTTTTTGAAGGAACTCGGCTGGTAGGTTGTTCCTAACATGACTGTGTTTCAACCTACGTGTGACATTCATCATCGGTTGAAAATCCCTGACTTTGTGTAAGTGTACCTAGAAGAACTGATGCTGGTTTGAAGGCAAAAGGTAGTAACACCAAATATTGATTTGATTTAGATTTTTCTTTTGTTCGCTCACTTTGCATTTTGTAAATTGATAAAATAAACATTCATTATTTATATTTCTAAAAGCATTCTTTGTTTACAGCATTTTTTCACACCTGCCTAAAACTTTTGCGCAGTACTGTAATTATATATTTTATATATATGTACATAAAAAGGTCTCTCAATTTGCAGCTTACAGTTAAAATGCGAAGATGCTACTGAACATTTGATTTCTGCAAAATGTATACTAATAACTTACAGAGCACAGCTAAAACATTTCAAAAGAATATACAGGTGTAATACATAAGTGACATAATTAATACATAAGTGTAAGATGTACACATTGGTGCTATAATAAGTTCTAGGAGCTTATTTTAAGTATAATCCATTTAGCATTTATATCCTAATATACAAACACAGGATTTCTCACAAGCACATCACATACCAGTGTTGTACCAGTGCCTTGGTATATTACTGCCCACCCAACTCAACCAATTTGAAAAAAAATGATCAGTTGTTTATTCATGTGACTGCAACAGGAATGCAACTTGGGTCTTATTTGATAGAATGATTGAGTTTCTTTCTTTCTTTTCCTCCATAACACTCATCGGATGAACGTGCCTTATAACTACCAACAACTAGGATTCTCTCAGGAGGAATGCCTCTTTTCAGGCTTTTTAGACTAACTTAATAGTTACAATAAAAAAAAAATGGCTACATATTAGGAGCAATGATTTTTTTTGTGTAAAACGACTGTGATTGGCTTGTGATCATATTAGCACACAAATAACAAAACCAGCCAGATTCACTTTTTTTCCAGTCTGTCATAAACCTTGTTTTTTTCATGGTAAGAAAGCATTTAAAATGACTGCTTCACACTTTCAAATGAGACCCTGATAGCCTTTATTGTGACCTACCAGAAGTGAAGGGTTCATAACAGATCATTGCATACATTTTTGCTACAAAATAGGTGATTTTGAATTAATAAAACACACCGTACACATCCTTACTTCACTAAAAACTCTGACAGTCAATTATATGTAGCAGCCCTCTACAAGTCAAGATAATGCTCCATTTTATTTGTGTATGGACACAATTACCTTTATCAGCATCATGGACTTGATGTGTTCTCAGTCACACAATAAACCACAATTGCGAAAGGCATGTAGCAACAGAACAGAGATGAACACTATTGATTTAATTCAAGTGCAATGCATGTCCTTCAAACCGTTCCAAGTTAATGGTAATGATTTTCTAAATGAATTTCCGATGAATGTGAACTTGGGGAAACTACACTGTTACAGGGTATAAAGAGGCAGAACAGATGAGGGAAGGGAGGGATGCTATTCTGAAATACTTAATAGTTAGTGCACACCGCAGAACGTGCACGCAAGTAATGCTATATTTAATATTTGAACTACATGGGGACAAAGCACGCATTAGAATTTACCTGTTGTTTTTAACCTGACTTTTTGCTTCTGGGGCTTTGGAAGGGGAGGGGAGAGAATTTGTTTAAATAGTTAGATCAAGTTAAATACAGGTTCCAGCTTGAGTTACACTTTTAGTATATTTTCCTGCATTTAAATGATTTCAGTTATGTCCAGAAACCATGTCTTTGTTTCTTTAGTTCTCTGTTTCTTTTATGTCTTTGTTCTCAGTTCTAGTATCTGTAAAAGCACAGGAGGATGTTAAACCTAAGCTCTTCTTTTTGGTGGAAAATCATTCATAAAATATTGACAAAATAAAAATTATTTTAATTAAAACTTTTTAAAAGTAAATAATATTAAAAAGTAAATAAAAACACTGTATACTAGGTTAAGAAGTTCTAGGTCCAAATATGGATTTAAAATTCTGCCAAATCAATATGTCAATGGTGAACGGTAAGGTCTATGCACACTTACCTTGTGACCGGAGATCTGCAGACTCTCTCAGGTTCGTCTGTGACCCTCAAGAGGAAGACAAAGGTACTTGTTAAAAATCAGATGACAGGAGGGAAAAGAAACTAGCATTTGCCACCCTGCCCTTTAAACTAATAAAACCTCACCAGGGTGATCTGGGACTATAATGATATTTTTATGAGAGCAATCCAGAAATATCACCACTGTACAGAACAAAAATACAACCTAGCACAGGGGATGCATTGTAGAAGTAATGAGCCTGTGCATCTGGGAAGATGCACAAGTGCTTCACAACACAACAGCATGAATGTAATGGCTAAATAATAGTAAGAACTGATAGCAAGACTCTTAAAAATATCTTCTGAAGCCAAAAAGCCCTCCCTCTTAAAGAAAAACTACACTAAATTCTGCTTTGAAATAATTGCACATGTATATTTTCGTTTGCTGCCATTGGAGGGCGGCAGTGTCCAACTGGGCACACTGGGCATTCACTGATCCTTCAGCAAACATGACAAAGCAGCAGTCTTGTTCAGATTGTTCATGCCGTTTAAAAGATGTTGTAATCTGCACACAGTAACCCAGGTGACATTGAGCTAAACCCCTAGAACACTATATAAAAGAAGCATCGGAGTCTAGCCTTGACAATTAGCCTCAAGCTGTGAACTGGGTCTTAAAGAAGATGGAAAGCTGGTTACACAACTAATCCAGATTTAGACGACACTGGATACTATGCACTCTTATTAAACTATAGCAAACTTATCACACTTGTGGTGATGTGACACCATACAGAAACACAAAGTCTATCCATGACCTTTCTAAATCTTGATTGAAAGGACATCAACAAGCAGATGACTTTAGAGTTTTATGGTTCAGTAGAGGAGCCACGTGATGAATCATGACCAGGGTAAGTCCAGGGTAAAGCCTGACAGTCTACATGTGAGGGAGTGGCGAGTTAGACAGTTTGAGAAGAATGATCACAAACAGCCAATGGATACAGTCCTTGGTGCTGTGATGTAGAGAGCCCCTTGGTGACCAAATACAACCTACCCATCTACATCAAGCTTAAAGCCATAGGATCACTGTGTCGTCTAAAATGGCTGATTGGAATCATGATTGGAAGCTCCTCTGGTAAGGGCCACAAGGGGGGCTCTACTCAGCTCCAGTAGCGCAAGAACAGAACAGGCAACAAGATGGAGTTCTGGCAGGGCGTGATGGTGACCAGGTAGACAGAATGGTGGGAAAAAAGGTATGTATAGGTGGGAAAGAAGACTTACTAACTGTTTTCGATCCATGTGGCAGAGGGCAGCCCGAGACGGACTTGTTTGAGCTCTGACGCTTAGAGGGGTCAAGATTGACCCTAGGAAATGGAGAGGGGAAAGAAAGGGGACAGCATGACAGAAAAAGAGAAAAAGAGAAAAGTGCAGGAAGATTGACAGAAATAAGACTGTAGCAGATTGCCAAGGGGGGGAAAAAAAAAAACAAAACAAAACAAAACAAAAAAAAAAACAAAACAAAAAGAAAAGATACAGAGCACTTAACTTCAACTAGGATTTAAGAAGAGAGGGGTATGTGAGGACTGGCAGAGGATTAGAAGCTGTTGGTTAGAGTTAATGCAGGAAAAGTTAATGCAATATAATGTAGATATATGCTAAGCTAAGATGGAGCACATCTGAACCACTTTACTCTGAAAAGAAATCTAAAAATAAATAAATAAATAAAAATCTGCTGAGCTCTGGCATTGTTTTTCCTTTGAAAAACAATGCCAGATTTATATATAGCAATATATAAATGTATAAATTCCTTCCAGAGGTGATTAATAAAATTATTTTATTAATAAAAGATTTGTTTATGCTTATTTGTATTTGTTCTAATGCTACATGTTTTTATAGTTTAAATACATTAAATTACATAGAACATAGTACCTTTTCCATCTGAGCATCCAGTTTTTCAAGTGAGCATGTTTAATTTTAGGGTGATTTAAAGAAAAATGCCTTCAAACTAACCAGGAACAACCTTTAAGACGCAACAAGACAACGATCCATTACGCACTGCCAAGATTTTAAAAAAAAAGGACAATCAAAAGGAAAAGTAAAATGTTCAAGACTGGCTATGTCACCGGATCTTAACCCAACTGAACAAAGAGGAGACGGAAAAAAGAAACCAAGAAACCTCCAGAACAAACCTCTGAAAGATGCTGGGGTAAAAAGTCTGGTAAACCATAACCAAAGATTCCAATACATTCATTCACTTGAAAAATATATGTTGTCAGATACAAAAGGTGCTGTGTTTGATTTAATTTAACATACCCAGATATAAATTACAGGAAATATAAGCTGAACTCTCTTCTCATTTATATTATATTATGAGTACTTACTATTACTTGTTTAAAGGTCATTTATTAGCTTTAGATGGTCATGTCTACAATAGCCAAGAAACATTAGGGTGCAATTTTGTTAACTTGGTCCAAACATAGTACCACATAACTGATAGTTTTAGACTTTTTGGGAACAAAAGATGTTAACTGCATTATTAAGGTATATTCCGTCATCTCCTATTAAAGCAATGATAAGTGTATATCTGAAATGGTTCCCATGGTACATTATGCTCAAGACAGAAGATAAATTAATGCACTAAGAATCCATCAGAGCATTACTCCTATTAGGTTCTGCAAACTTATAATAAATAAAGTGTTGCATCCCGTTCTCTCCTCTTACCTGCGAGTGAGTTTAGAGGTGAGTTTACTGAAGAGGTTGGAGGTGGCACGGCTGCGTACATGGGGTAGGGGGCTGGCATCATGGGACAAGGTGGGGGAGGTGGGAGGGGCATGGGTGGGTGTACGACGCTCTCTGAGCTGGCCCCCATGGAAGGTGCTGCGGACGGTGGAGCCTCGGGTCAAGCGGGAACGCTCGGCTGAGGAAGAAATGGCCACCCCCGCCCCAGCAATACTGTGAGTAGAGGGGGAGGCTGGAGGTAAACGGTGTGACAGCGAGCTGAGGAAAGATTGAGAAAACGACATTGCCTTTTGTTCAGTAATAAGTTATTTAAGACATAAATGTGAGAGAACAGCCGTGATCATGCAAAGGTTATTGCTGTACCAACGGCTTGAAAGTTCTTCAATGTTTCATTCCTTCATTATCTGTCAATATTCCTCAGTAATTCAATATTTTAAGACTTCATTTATAACTATCCAACACAACACAGTAAACAGAGTTAATTAATATCACACTCTTCTAAACAAAGCATAACTGAACAAATGACTTATCAAAAGATGAAGCTCATTTTCAAGCACAATTTTAGTCATAACTTTTGTTCACTTTTATTACATTAATTTTTTTTGTCTGCATATGACAGTCAGGAATTCCATAGAAAATGATGTTATATGTATGGTGATATTCATGCAGAGGCTGTCCTTGAGCATTAACAAGCTTATAAGCACACAATGCCTTTGTCCCCCAATCTAAACCACACTTGCCTCAACTGAATACCCAACTGAAAGAAAGGTTAAGTCAGTAATGATAACGTAGTGAACACGAATATATATATGGAGGACAGGAAGCGCAGTCCCTTGAAAAGACTGGGTTGCATTGCTCAAGCACAATCTCCATACTCCTGGCTGAAGATGGCAATGATTTAATCAATGTTACATGACATACTGAGTGCAACAACAAGCCTGAGGCAAAATGATCAGCTATCAGATCAGACAGATGGGGCCCTCAGTGAGCCAGCACTGGCTAAGTGAGGTTAAGCATGAACACAGCACCAAATGCTGAGTCACCCAGCTACAGAGTTTTTGCTTTCCCTCTCTCTCTAAGCAAAGAAACAGACAGTTGGTCTATATTAAAAATGAAGCTTTAGCTGAAAGCACACATGGCTGCACATCTGATCATCAGAGAGCAAGTGAGGAGAACGCTGACTGTATGAGAATGGGGGGTGGGGGACAGGAGAACTTTTATAAATTTAGATGGAGACCTGCAATACAAAAGAAGAATAAGTGAAGTAGAAATAAAAAGGAAGAGATGGAAGAGAGGATATGTATAAAGAGTAATGTGAAGAAGATCATATTTCACATTATTATTAGTGATTAAAATAAGGTGGACTATACAACTATTTTCTGAGCATACAGTGGAAGTTGCCAGCATATACTGACTGAGAATACTGACCAACCGCATGTTTCGTTAGAAGGAGAGCACACTTATATTCAATTTGATTTACTGAAATAAAACGTGTTAACTATTTACCTGTATAATTTTGAGTTAAAGTCCCTGTACCCATTCAGTATGACTGACTTTAGTTTAAAAAGTAGCAGTGCACAGAGAATCATTTTTTCCTAATCTGAACTAGACTGATCACTTACTGACAGACTAATAGACTAACCACTCAGTCCGTTACAGGGCCTCTAACAATGTTACTTAGCTGGGAAATAGTTAATCAACAGTTGCAGAGTTTTATCGAGAATGAATGTTACAAGAATGAAGAACAGATGTGGACTTTGAAGCACTATGTTGCTCTGGATAAGAGCGTCTGCTAAATGATGTCATTTTCAAAAAATTGTTGTCATAAAGTGTTGTATTACATGGGAAATCTCTAGCACTGCTACAATTCACTGATTAGATTTAATATCCATATATGTTTATTGTGTTTACATATGTAGTAGGAATGTAGCAGTAGATTTATTTTTTAAGTCCATCATCATTTCTTTAATGATATGTTTGATGTAGGTTTTCAGACTGTCATTGGGTGGTAGACAGGCAGTATCTGTCCTGTCCTTAATAAAGAGATGAATAAGCAATTGAGATGAGGACTGAGAAACAAGCCAGCAGAGAGAGAGAGAGAGAGAGAAAAAATGCAGTAGAAATGGAATGGTCTAGTTCAGTTTAGGTCTCAGTTGAGATCCTCTCAGTGTCTGGTCTGCTCTGCCCCATCAGTTGTGCTGGATTTTGCGCTGCACTAACAAATCTCACACGATGCTTCAGCCTTGTCACCAGCCTGGGGCCACTTCACTTAACGCTCTAAATAACCTTGCACTAATTGAGCTGCCCACACACAAAAACACACAAACACACACACACACACTCTAATGGAGTCTCAAATATTGACTCTTTCTGGACCCCCCACAGTGAGGTCATTCTCTTCAAACCTGGGGCAGTATTTCCAGGCACAGCTGAGAATGTTTGCACACAAATGTCCGAGTGTATTATATAATTTCACACAGAATATTCTTCAGCCTTTAGGAAAATGTCATTATCAACTATATGGTTCAAAGAAAAAATCTGAAAAATAAGTACAAACAATAAAAATAATGCTGTCGTTTCTCTTAGCGCCAATCTATTGATCAACCCATAACTGCCAAACTACAGAATGTGACAAAGTAAAACTTTACCTAGACAATTATAATCAGCACTTGCAGCTGTGTTAAAGCACCATTTTGTTATTGTTCTTTTTTAATCTGCTTACAGATGACTATTTCATACAGCATCAGAACCCAGTCTATTTAAGCTACTTTACAAATCCACATGAGTCATGAATCAGGACTGCAGATGCTAATCGGCCATATCAAACTTTTTTAAACGTATGTTAGGTTAGATACATTAACCCTGCAATTCAAAAAGAAAAAAAACAAAAAAAACAATAAGCACTAAAAGCATGACAGATAAATTCTAGTTTCTTTTTGCATGGCACTTATTTTATTTTTTGCATTGCATATATTTTGTGATTCATTTCCTAAAGCGGGACCAGGACTGTTACAATTTTAAATATCTAGAAATGTTTCATCCTGGTTTTTTCATTTAAGTTATAAAGTTGTAGAAGGTTTTTATTTTTTCCCAATGCTTTTTTTTTTCCCAAATAAAACAGATTAATGTAAGATATAATCACAATTAAGGCTTCTAAATATACTATTAGATCCATATGGTTTTATTTATGGTAATTCATGGTCCCGTCACTTTATGTATGAAAATCATGCTGCAAATAAATTTAATTTTTAATCATAAATGTTGTCAGGTCCCAGAACACGTGCAGCAGGGGGCAGCTATTGAAGGTGCCTTGGGAGCAGTGGTTGGGACGGTACCTTGCTCAAGGGTACCTCAGGGCAACATACTGATCTGGGATTCGAAACCCACAACCTTCTGATCCAACGGGCCATCTCCCTAACCACTAGGCCACTGCTGCTCCTTGCAGCCTCTGCATTTTACCCAGTGAAAGGGATGGTACCTTTCTCAAGGGTACCTCAGGGCAACCTACTGGTAAGAGATTCAAACCCATGATCTTTCGATCCGGGGGCCTAGTCCCTAACCTCTAGACCACCGCTGAGTGGATCCACTGAGTGGATTTATTTCAATCTCAAAGACACAGTCAGAACTACAACCTGAGAATATAAAGATGATGATGGTTTTGCTCTATAAACCCACAGAAATATCTTAGGAAAAAAAAAGGAGAATATAAGACTGGATATGGGCTCTTTGTGAAAAAAAGATGTGAAAGATGAAACGAGTGTTGATAATTAAGTAACACCGATGCGCAAGAGTGTGCTTTTAGAAGAGCTTGTATCAAAGTCACTTCTCTAAAAGTGCCTGGGTGAGCCATGTCCTAGACTAGTGCAGGGGAAGAAGTGCCTGGTCATGATGGAACTCTGCCAGCCGCACCAGCCTCACAAGTCACAGCTTAACACAAGTTCAAGGATAATCTATTGCTCAAGGTCACATGACTACTGCTTTCTGCTACACTTCAGACAAATAGAGAAAAGGAATGAGAGACAGAGGGAGATAACATTAACTGAAATAATCTCCATTTGCTACCCCTGAAATACTGAGCATCATAAGTCTAAACTCTGACAGTCATCCCCCCCCCAACTAAGCTGATCACAAATTACACAGCATAACATGTTCATATACAAAATACTTTGTTGTTCACTATGTTCCTAAAAAAAAAAAACTAAAACTAAAAAAGTTTAAGGAACTAAACCTTTCAGCTGAAAGACAGAAGCTGAAACTAGATAATGGGTAACTGTAAACATGCCCTTACCTGTTCTCCTTGCCATTCAGCAGTAATGAGTGTCGATCAGTGCTGGAACGGTCTGTACATACGTATGTGTTTCTGCGGGTCATGGCACTTGCTGAGATGTTGTTCTGTAAAATGGACACAAAGTGATTAGTGGAACATGGCATACATGCAGACTTTGATTATAAATTCAACTACTAATAAATCTGCAGGAATTCCAGTCATGACTAAAATAAAGTGAAAGACCTCTTACACTCCGTAATTCAGTGAGTGGGTCACAATTATTACAGAACATGAAATGTTCATGAAAGCTGGCCATTTGTTTGGGTCGAGTCACTTAATTTGAGGAAAAAATATTAAAATGTTAAGTTAAACTAAATTAAGGTTGAAAATGTATTGAAGAAAAACATTTCAAACTGCTTGTGTCTATATAAACAATAATGTTTGCTTATTACCTTTGCTAAACTGGCTTCATGTTTTTAAAGTTTAGGCTTGTATTCCTTAGTACTTTAGTACAAAAAGAAGAAAAGAGTATTACACTGTTAATTAAAATTTTGACAGGTTTATCATTGGGAACCTGTCAAGCATATTTTAACAGTTCTCTGGTTTTCTATTTTTGCTGTCTTTATTGGTTCATGGCAACTGATTGTCTTCTCCCATCATCAGAATGTATAAACATTTTGCTGAAGAGTTTTCCTCACCGTGGTTACATTGACATCCTTGCGGCGTTCAGGGATCTCTGCCTTGTTGGGGTTGTTGGCTGTGCTGACCATGGGACTGGAGGGGGGAATACTACGGCTGCCCACCACACTGCAGCTAACCTTCCGCGTGACCAGCCGCTCCTCTTTCAGATCAGAGTCGCCTGCAGTGGTGGGACTGCGTTTAGGGTGGGCTGTTGGCACTGCAGGACCACCTGAGAGACAGGTAAAAAGTGCATCACAGAGACAGGAATAAATATGAATTGTTTTAAACTAATATGGATGTGCTCAATATACAGAACCAGCACAGGGACAGGCTGTGAGCTGAAGCTTAATCTGTGTAAAATAAACTAATTCAAATTCAAAACACAGTTCTATACACAGTATTTAGACCTGCAGTTTAAAGATGGCTTCCTGCAGCACTGAATTTATTTTCAAATTTTCTGTGCAGTTTTCCTTCATCACCAGTTTTGTCCACAAGCTAGAACTCCCTCAATCACAAGAAACCATCCACACTCTTTTTGCAGTTGCATGAAGCCATAGAACCATTTTTTCTATATGCTGCTAATGCAACATCACTGACCAGCGTAACGCACTTTAAGGAAAATCTTGATGGTCAATTATCTTATGTCTTCTAGCACATGTTCATTCTGGCTGCCATTATGCTGAGAGTCATGGTGGAAGAGGAGGGGCCATCCTACCAGATCCAGAGAGAACAAAGTGAATTGCAGTGTTATTGCCATAGACTACGGTACTATTGGAAATCGAACTTGCAACCTCCTGACAATGATTGACAGATCTCAGCTTTTGCTTAAAGGCAGTGCAGTAGCATAGTGATTAGCACTGTTGCCTCACAGTGAGGTGGTTCTTGGTTCGAGTTTTTGCATGTTCTCCTAGTGTCCACATGAGTTTCCTCCAGGAGCTCTAGTGTTCTCCCACTGTCCAAAGACATGCACGGACTGGAGATACTAAATTGCCCATAGGTGTGTGTGTGTCTGCCCTGCGATGGACTGGCCACCTGTCCAGGGTTTTTCCCTGCCTTTCGCCTTGTGAGAGCTGGGATAGGCTCCAGCACCCTCCCGCAAACTAAATTAGGAAAAGTGGCTTTGAAATTGAGTGAATGAGCAAATGAGCTTTTGCATAAGACAATAAAAGTGAGGTAGAACTGAGCGAGGATGAGGAGGTGACCTCGAGGTGAGTAAATTATGGTAAAGTGTACAAGGAGCCAGTGATGTGTAAACTTACAGAAGTCACTATGTCTTCTCTGGCGGTGGTATGTGGATGCACTGCGCTGAGTCTTGCTGTGAGTAGAGGCTGAGGCAGAGCCGGACGAGGAGGTGGAAGAGTGTTTACTGGTACCATTGGTTATAGGACTGGGTCGCACTCGCGCCAGAGACAGACTACTGCTTGTCCTGGACTCACTGCCATCCTGTGTAGCCAATGAGTTAGGGGCAGATAGGAGAGGGTTGTGTCACATAAAATGCTAGTTATTTTAGATTGGTTCAGGCCTCAGAACTTTAAATACACTCACTTCACTTTTCCGGCCCAGCAGGAGGTAGGTGGAAGTTATCTCGTTGTACTTCTGAGTGGTCAGAGCTTCCCTGATCTCGTCACGAGAATAACCCATCCCTATCATTATGTCTGCATTAAAGCAGAAGAAAAAGAATGGAAATACTTTAAGGTAAAAAGACCAAAAAGCAAATATATGATAAAGGAGTACAGTCACAAGGACCAACCCAGCCCGGTTCAATGACACTTATGCTTAAAAACCAATATAACACTCCTGATCAAGTTTACAAAAACAAGGCAAGAACAGGTTTGGCCATGCCTTCACTAGGGAAGATAAGAGTGTACACCTCACCTATTCGCTCTGGATCGTTGTAGTTCTCCACAGGCTCTACATGCGGCTTCAGCTCATCGCCCTCGTATCCAACATTCATCCACTTGTCCTTCATTATTTGCTATTGGAGATTGAGGCAGACAAGTGGAAGGTACATTAGAAATACTGTGATGCTTACAGCAATCCAACAGACACTCAATAGAAAATAAAGTGTTTTGAAATGCATGCCAGCAATGTGCTGTATTGATTATGAAACGTTGTTTAACAAATTTTGTGAATAACTTTTTTAGGATAAAATTCTTTATCTATTGTACAAAAAAAGAAAGGCATATTTGTTTTTTTTGCTAGAATCCACATCTTAGTAAATAGCTCCTAGATGAATTTAGATTGATGAAATCATACTAAAATAATCTGATCAGGTTATGGTGAATTGCCATGCTGAGATTTCATGGCGCCCTAAATCATAAATGTTTGGAATGTGAAGTCAGAGAGTTGCACACTTTGGATTGTGCTAGTAACAATAAGTCCTCCTCACCTCTAGAGTGCAGCGCTTGGTAGGGTTGAGTACTAGGAACCTGCGTAGGATGCCCTCACAGTCAGTGGACATATAGAATGGCACTCGATACTTTCCTCTCAGCACTCGCTCACGCAACTCCTAAAGGGGGAGGAAAAAAAAGAAAAAAAGACTTGAGCTTGCTATTCAACACCTCCTCTGACCAGGCCTGCCTATACTTGTCCCTCAAGCACACAAAGAGAACACACTTGACCTACATTACATTAAACACAAGAGACAAAAGCAAAGCAGTTAATGCAAGCTATGCCTCAAGAAAAAAAAAATTGCATAAATAAAACATATCCTGGAGTGCAGACACAAATTTTAAATTAAAAAGCACTTTGCTCTACACAAACCATATGCTATGAGTTATAGCAGATATCCTACAAGTGCTGAAATAGAGAAAAAGGACCACAATTAGCTGACCATGGTCATAACAACAACAATAAAATGCACCTTGAGGTTCTGCCCATCAAATGGCAGTGATCCGCTGACCAGCGTGTACAGGATGACACCCAGACTCCAGATGTCCACCTCAGGGCCATCATACTTTTTGCCCTGGAAGAGTTCAGGAGCAGCATACGGAGGGCTACCACAGAATGTGTCCAATTTGTTACCCAGCGTGAATTCATTACTGAAGCCAAAGTCTGCTATCTTGATGTTGGAGTCAGCATCGAGCAATAGGTTCTCAGCCTGAGCAGGATGCGGTGACAAAGCGAGAGAGCGAGAGCGAGAGAGAGAGAGAGAGAGAGAGAGAGAAAAGTAATGCTTCCAAGTAAGGCACAGGGAGAATCTTGTGTGAAGCAGTGACTTGAAAACCTGTCTGTCCCAAACTAAAATATAAATCAATCCTTTATGGAGGATACTTCTTCTGGTTTTTAAGTGAGTGTATGTGATTGACAACGTAAAGTTACAGAAGCATTGAAGAATATTCCTATACATGTATTTGCTTACTCAAAGAGGTAATTTATAGCACAGCCAAAAAGTAAAAATCTGATAGTAGAGTCTAGTAAAAATCTACTGTTTTTCACATATGAAAACCGATTTTTTTTCAGTTTAATTTTTTTAAGAAAGAAGGAACAATCTAAACACCTACAGAAATAAACAAATATATACACAAATAAAGAAAAACTAAACACATACAGAACCTTAATCCACCAAGAGTGCTATGACTCTTGAGTCAACTAGCAGAGGGGAAAATCATATTTGAAAGAGGGGTTACAGATACAAGAAACAAACAGCACTAGTAACTATAATTACCTTCAGATCCCTGTGCACAATGTTCTTCTGATGACAGTAATGAACAGCTGACACAATCTGGAAAAAAGATGTAGAAACACATAAAAAAAAATCACTTAGTGATGCATTCATTTCATGACTGAAACCTTAAAATCTTCCTTCAAACATTACGCCATAGAATACATGCACAGACAACTAAAAGTGATCAGCAATTCAGAAATCCTGGGCAAGGCCTTGGGGATTACAGTGTCGCTCACCTGCCGAAATTTACCTCGCGCCTCCTTTTCCTTCATTCTCCCATGGGCCACGAGGTAGTCAAAGACTTCACCTGGTACAGAGGGAAAGAGAGGGAGAAAGAGAGCCATGCACAGAGGATTCCCATTAGAGTTTGTCCTTGTACAACACACTTGCTACATAGACATGAAATAACCGTTGAAAATAGGGAAAACTTAGTAAATTAGTGCCTCAATAAATAAAATCGCATATTCATACTGAATTAGGATTAATCAAATCAAAACCATATAATATGCACTTCATTTGCCAGTTTGAAGTTTCTAACTCGCACACCTGTAACTTTATCAGAAACATTTACCATGTACAGTGATCAGCCCTGACAACACACTGTTAGACAAAAGTGAATAACATTGTCCAGAGCGTCATGCTGCCAAATATAACACACCCCTTGACAGGTTCCGCTATGACAAGATAAGAAATGTTTTGCTGGGGAACCTTGGTTCCTGGTATTAATCTGTATGTTATTGTGACAAGTACAACCAATGTAAACACTGCTGTAGACTAAGTACACCCCTTCATGGCCATTTGTTTTTTTTTAATCATCTAATGGCAGTGGCCTCTTTCATGTGCACATCCGCACAACAAAATCTGCTCAGTTCAACCTGATTGAGCATCTGTGGAACATGCTGGACAAGTCCAATCTATGGAGGACCCACAATTTATAGGACTTAACAGAATCTGCTACTAACATTCTGGTGCCACATTCTACAACAAACCTTCAGAGGTCTTGTTAAGTCCTTTACAATATAAAGTCAGGCAATTTTAAACTTCAAACTATGTCCTAGAGATGAGCTAGAGAGACCTAACAGAGTTTAGCAGCAACGACAGCCTTGCACACCTGCAAAATTAGGCCTTTTAGATCATTTGCATATTAAAGCCAGGTGCAAAATGTATCAGCCACCATGTACCATGTCCTTTGGTGGAAAAGGGACCACTAAAGGTTCACAACCAAGGTTATTTAATTAGAACTTCCTCTAGGCCTGTCAAATATTACATAATTGCATGACTGCAATAATTTCAGCTGATTGGAGTTATGTAAGCTGGCTGTAATTATTTTCACTTTCATAATGCAAAATGTTTTCATACATTATATTAAGGTATTTGACATCTGTAATCTAGAGTAATGCTCAATCTTATTTATGTTGCAAATGGTAGGCAGGTGGAGCAACAGGAGTACACTTATTGCAACTGAACCCCAGTTAAGTTTCTTGAAGAGGAGCTACATAGCCAACTTAGCTTTAATATATACAGTATTGTGCAAAGGTTTTAGGCAGGTGTGAAAAAATGCTGTAAACAAAGAATGCTTTCAGAAATATAAATAATGATTGTTTATTTTTATCAATCTACAAAATGCAAAGTGAGCGAACAAAAGAAAAATCTAAATCAAATCAATATTTGGTGTTACTACCTTTTGCCTTCAAACCAGCATCAGTTCTTCTAGGTACACTTGCACAAAGTCAGGGATTTTGTAGGATTATAGTCTGTGTATGATCAACTAATTTTACCAAACACAGTCATATTTGGAACAACCTACCAGCTGAGTTCCTTCAAAAACTGTGTGCAAGTGTACCTAGAAGAATCGATGCTGTTTTGAAGGCAAAAGGTGGTCACACCAAATATTGATTTGATTTAGATTTCTCTTTTGTTCATTCACTGCATTTTGTTGATTGATGAAAATAAATGATTAACACTTCCATTTTTGAAAGCATTCTTTGTTTACAGCATTATTTCACCCCTGCCTAAAACTTTTGCACAGTACTTTATTTATTTATTTACCACACACACACATAGAGAGACAGACAAAAACACACACACACACACACACACACACACACACACACACACACCTTACATATATCCATAAAAATAACAAAGCCAGTGACAGGTATTAGTTACACCTTCTTTGTATAGGTACTAGATACCCAGTGATTGTAAACGGTTTAAGAATGGAGAAGGGAACAGATGGTAGGTGGTTACAGGTGGATAGAGGTGCTAACGCGCTCACACGTGTCTCAGCCAGGACAGATTGGGCTAATAGTGTGAGCCCGTGGGCTGCTAAGCTGGCAGCAGACTCGTAAGCTTGCAGTAAGAATGGAGTGGGTGAGACACAGTGAAGTTAAAATAAGGTTCATTTATCTAAGAATATCCTTAATGGTAGGAGTGGAGGCCGTACCAAGAGCTATGCTCAGGTTCAGGGAAGACAGTGCCTGCTTTGATGATGCAGGTGGAAGAGAGACAGGAGAGCAGGAAACAGGCTAAAGAGCTGCAATTAGGGCAGAAGAGCTGATTGATGTGACAGATGTGTGTATTTGTGCATGCTTGCAGTGAATGAAGGAAATACTTGGTCTGAATACATGTTTGCTCATGTATGCACAACAGCTGGAGGGGACATCTGCAGATAACAAATGAAGACTGCATGTTTTTTTTTTCCTTTTTTTTTCATGTATGAGTGCACGAAAGAGGGATTGCCAGTTTACATTTGTTTCATATATGCACCAAAATGTTTTGGTGGAAGGAATGCTGGAGGTACAACAATCTAATGAGAAGTTTTACTGAACTAAAAGTGAAATCTGAGGCAGGATACATAGAAGTGTATAAAGAGATTACTTTTAAGCAAACATTTGTGTTGGTCATGATTTTGCATGTATTTGCATTGTAAGCATGTGCAGATAGAACCTGTCCTTACCGCCACTGGCGTACTCCATAATAAGGTACAACGTCTTCTCTGTTTCAATCACCTCAAAAAGCTGAACTGTAGAAGTAAAAATACAGAGAAAGTAGAGAGTGATACAAAGAGAAAATGAAAGATCAATAGGTGCTTTTATGTATTCAGCACACTCTATTACTTTTTGTCAAGGGTACTGGTTGGTGAAAGGACACAAAAACTTAAGCATAAAATGATTTATAGCCATAGTTCTTGCAGAGCAGTAGTATCACTGTTGGTATTATGATACAGATTAATAAAAGATTAATGAATGAAATATATTTTCAAGTCTAAACTGAAAAATAACATAAACACAGAGCCTTTCAACACTAAATTTAAACACAAACTATGTCAAACGTAATTTGAGAATATCTGAAATGTAAGTACAGTGCTTTGATTCATTTCATTAATATGTCTACGCACATCTACACACTTTATTTATGATGCTGTAATGGCAATACGTTGATGTTGACCCCTAAACCCGAGCCAGTATTTTTCAGCTTCATGGCCGGAAAATAGAGGGAAGTTAAGATGTAAATATTTGCCTGAAGCAGAGCACTTACCTATGTTTGGGTGGTTGAGGCCCTTCATTATACGTACTTCTCGAAACAGCTACCAAAGGAAAAAAAAATTTTAAGTCAGAAACAATAAACAATTCCCATAAACATTTTTACTATTACCAACACTGACAGTTGCATGAAAATGATGAAAGGACCGCAAAGGCCTTTGGATGATGAATGTGATTGTACGGCGCATTAATAGACAGGATAATTCTGTTTCTTATTTTCAGTGTAAGTAGCAGTGGTGGTGACTTTAAATGAACATAAACTCATTCATAAGGAAAAAAGTTGTGACCAATAATTAGTGTAAACCCAATCAGCCCCCCCTTTCCAACCCCCTCTGCCCACCAAAGCCTAATTCAATAATCACTCAGCCCTGAGGCCCTGAAGGAACAGGAAATGACAGACGACGACACATTTCCAACTGGAAGGGATGAGAAACACTAAAGGAGAGAGAGAAAGGATCAGAGATCAGTGAGAGCACTGAGAGAAATAGCCTGCTGGCTGAAAGGACACAACATGGGCAACGCTGGCCTAGTGATTAGGGAGTCGGCTCCAGGGTCAGAAGGTTGTGGGTTCAAATCCCAGACCAGTAGGCTGCCCTGAGGTACCCTTGAGCAAGGTAAAGTCCCAATCACTGCTCCCCGCGCACTTTCAATAGCTCCCTACTGCACGTGCGCGTATGGGTTAAATGCAGAGGCTGCATTTTGTTGTGGTTCACTGTATGGTGTGCTGGGTATTCACAATGACAAGTTGTCACTTTCACTTTCATTTCATTAACAATGCAAATGCTCATTCTTCTATAAACACGCAAAATCACCCTGGGGGCCAAGCACACACAAACAGAAAGAGAGAATGTGTGTGTGTGTGTGTGTAAACCAGAAGGAGGGCAAGTAGTTGCCATTAAAGAGAAAGAAAAAAATAACTAAAAGAGCAAGCAAATGAGAAAGGAAAAAGCAGAAACAGAAAACAAAATCAAAAAGAGAGAAGGAGAAAGAGAGCGTGAGCAAACCTCATGGCCAAAAACTGCTAGCAACACAATAGACAAGTTTCAGTACCCAAAAGTTTAGGAGCTTCAAATTACAGAGCACACAACTGTCAGGGCCATTACACACCAATTAACAGGATGCCCTCCCCTTAAAAATAAACTCAAAAAGCTCCATACTCCACTACTGTTTTCAGACAAACAAGCGCACAATGAAACAGCGTACAACACAATGAGGAAGAACTGTTTAGCTCATGCTTCTGCCATTCTGTTTCGTTCCACACGGCTTTGTTGTGTTTAGATCTTCTAAAAGGACCAGGAGCAGAACTAGGGCTGGGAAAAGAGGATTGATTGGTATTGATTATCATTGTTAATTACATTACAATGTTCTTTTCTGTTATCAGGATACCATCAATAATTAAAGAATACTCACTAACTGCGTGTTTTAGTCTAGAGAGCATAACTACTCCTGTTTAACTGGATTTAGAGCAGTGCTGTGCAAAATTATGATGAAAAACACTTTATTCATATTTTTGGGGCATCAGTGTTTTTTCTTCTCAAACCAAACTTTTCAGATGTCAGAAAAATATATATCATGACGTATCATGTACCATGAATATGTATTTACATATTACCTTTTTCCTTTCAACCAAACCCTAGACAGAACATTCCTGCAGGGTTGTTTTTAAGATTAGTGTTGTTTTACCAGCTAACTGCTGGCCCATCTGCAATCTCCCTGAACACTAAAGAACTGGCTTTCTAGACACAAAGTCCAGTCCTGGATTACGTTACTCTGTTAATGGCAGTTCCCCATTGACCAGTCAATAATGAAGCTTTTTCTGGACCCCAAAATAGCAGCTCTTTGTCTGTGCACATGCTGAGTGACTAAAGACATATCCCCTCTCTCAGGACAAACTTCATCCTTTCTTTATGTCAGCACATTTCAACCTGACAAAACCGGTACCGCAGCATGTCTGTTCATTATTTATAACACAGACAGATAAAAGATCGTAATCATCTTCTACCCTCACTTTAAAAAGAGCCTGGAACACTGTTCAAGTGCAGGTAGTAAGTGTCTAGTAGATAATAGTAAGACTCCAGTGCACAGGGCTATACATTTTTTAAGTGCTAGTCTAAAAAGTGCAATAACAGGAAATAAAATGTGTGAGAGTGTAGAAACAACTAGTCTTTCTGCAAGTCTTTCATTTGTGGCTCAACAGTGCCAAGAGAACATCATAACATTGCCAATACACAAAAACACACATTACCAATAACCAGTGAAATAGTACACACTTAGGAGGATTAACTGGGCCTTTTATCCTGTGTGAATGATGAGCCAACATGACGGCCTGTTGAGGTAGTAAACTGGAAAAACACAAAACCTCACCTATCACAGCTGGAAACAATCATATTGCCTCAGGCAATCCCTCGACAACACATCCATGACTATGCATTCTTGATAACACACACCTGGTGCCTTTCAGAACACTGCATTGACACAAGTGGCTGGTTTGTGGAAGGAGATTCATGTGAGTGTCAAATTTATTCAAAAACCATTCAAAACAGTCAGCTAATGCTGCATTCTTTCATGAAATATAGCAAAAAAGACGAGTGAAACCTGTCCTGCTTATATCTTTAGATTTACCGCATATGTTTCTCCTGTTACGTCATGAATATACATACATAATTTTCACTGTAATCAATAAAATGATTTATGTTTGGTGGTACTAAAATATTATACAGGAGTTTTTCTTTTTTAAAAGCACAAGTGTTGTAACTTCTGCAAGCTTATTTGTTGCAATGGTTTCTGTAGTTGCAAATTTTTCCTTCTATTGCTCTCCAGTTACCCAAATTACCTACATCTAAAACAGGGGCAGGCAACTCCAGTTACTGGAGGGCCAGTGTCCTGCACAGTTTGGTAGTTGCCACCTCATACAGTACTGTGCAAAAGTTTTAGGCAGGTGTGGAAAAAATGCTGTAAACAAAGAATGCTTTCAAAAATGAAAGTGTTAATCATTTGTTTTCATCAATCAACAAAATGCAGTGAATGAACAAAAGAGAAATCTAAATCAAATCGATATTTGGTGTGACCACCCTTATATCTTCAAAACAGCATCAGTTCTTCTAGGTACACTTGCACACAGTTTTTGAAGGAACTCAGCTGGTAGGTTGTTCCAAACATCTTGGAGAACTAACCACAGATATTCTGTGGATGTAGGCTTCCTCACATCCTTCTGTCTCTTCATGTGATCCAGACACACTGGATGATGTTGAGATCAGGGCTCTGTGGGGGCCAGAAGAACTGATGCTGGTTTGAAGGCAAAAGGTAGAAACACTAAATATTGATTTGATTTAGATTTTTCTTTTGTTTGCTCAATTTGCATTTTGCAAATTGATAAAAATAAACATTTACATTTACGGCATTTAGCAGACGCTCTTATCCAGAGCGACTTCCATGTCCTAATTACAGGGACAGTCCCCCTGGAGCAACTCAGGATTAAGGGTCTTGCTCAGGGACCCAGTGATAATGCCAGAGGCCGAACCTGGGACCTCTTGAGCCATAGGTCCATAGGCAAGTACCCTACAACTAGACCACCACCACCCAATAAATAAACAATCATTATTTATATTTCTGAAAGCATTCTTTGTTTGACAGCATTTTTTCCACACTTGCCTAAAACCTTTGCACATTACTGTATGTACCAAGTACTGATATTTTCAGCTGAACTAAACCAGGAGTGTTTGAGCACGGAAACCACAGCACTGTGCAGCACGCTGGCCTTCCAGGACTGGAGTTGCACACCCCTAATGTGGAAGAATACTGGTTTGCAGCCAGCTTATATATGGCAGTTTGCAAGAATGTCATAAACGCCTTATTTGATTATATGACCAAATGATAACAGTAAAAAACCAACAGCCACACTCCAAAAAGTTGTATAGGCTAGAGAATACTCAACTTCCCATTAATTACCACACCACTGCTCAAATGCTTAGACTTCTGAATTTTAAAAGGTAAAATTTTCCTTAAACTGATGAGAGAAGTGTTAAAATATTTCTTATTATTAGAAATAATATTTCTATATTCTTGTTTGTACGCACTACAAAGCAGAACAGATTCTGGATTTCTAAACCAAAGCAGCTTCGAAACAAAATCACCAGCATTCTCCTAATCTGTGAAAGGTGCACCATTTGTAATTTTTTCCACAAGGAGAGCATTTCTGAGCTTCCACAGAGCCACCGATTGACCTTGAATTAACCTTTCAGAATCAAAGCTTTCACTGGACATACTGTGCATACTCATACAAAACATCTGCTTTAGTTCACAGTGTATGTCACACCCGCCCACATGGCTCACACACACACACACACACACACACACTCCGTGTAGGACAGGTATGTTATATAATGCTTCTTAATGCTGAAAGGATTACTGCCAGCAGGAGATATACATGTGTGAAGTATTCATGAAGGCTGTGGCTGAAGGAAACAAACACTCAACAGCATTTCTGATAGCATAAATGCATGGCTGGGCTTTACCAATATGCATGTGCCATGTGATGCTAATGCAAACTCAAAGCTTCACCATATACCAAATAAATGTCCTCCCCCAACAAACACAAATGCACACACACACAGTCTCTTGGGACTGGCACTAATTAAATTGCGGAGGAAAGCGCATCAGCTGTTCACCTGACCTCTAAAGATAATAATCACATAAGCCTGCCTGCTACAGCCACTGCCCACTCTCTCTCCCTCTTCTTCAATCTTGTTCTCATTCTCCATCTACTAGAGGAGAAAGTCTCAGATCTCACAACAAATTTAATTGATAATAATGACTTCATAAATTCAATGAATTATGAATCTCAAATTTGAACATTATTCCATTTGATGACCTTTTTTGCCCAGTATGATTTAGTGTAAACCCTACACTAAATACAAAAAGCATAATAAAAAACAGATTACATCGATATTGAAAACTGTAATAAACTATAAGCCCAAATTAATGTTGATATTCCACAGTGAAGTGGATCATATAACAACTGAACTAACATTTGTGTTGTCAACATTTGAAAATAATTATATTTTAGGTTGAAATCAAATTTGATGCAGAATGTACACCCACAGCAGCAGCCTTTCTACAGCCTTACACATCAGTTTCTTCTCTTTCTGCTTCTCTCTTACAGATAGATCATTTCCTGATTCACTTCCTAGGCACTGGCCCCCACGTCACAGTTGCTATGGCCACCTTGTATTAGGGCCAGCCCCTCTCTTGCTCTGTGCTCCCTTTCACTACCGTCCCTCAGGGGCTGCTGGAAAGCCTGCCACTGCCACCCACCCTCTCTCTAGACTACATTAGCTACATTAGCTGAAGGAGACTGGGAGAGTGGGAGAGCAGAGGGCAGAGGAGGACACCATTGCTCTGTCAGCATCTCTCTTTATTTTCAGGCTGACAGTGGTCCCCAAACTCAGGTCAAAGTCAGGCAAGTCAGGCAGTGCTAATCAAGACCTGAAATGGACTGAATATTTACCCTACTTCTCAAACTATTGTGAGGAATTTACATAAAACAGCTCATATAAAATTGTCCATCTCTCTCTCTCTCTACTGCTAACTCCTTAGTTGGGTGGGGGTGCTCAACCGAGGCCTTATTTTTGTCCTTGTGTCACCTCTTGTGCCTCCCACCACTTGATCTGGCCTGATCTGTGAATCTCTGACCTCAAGGTGCATTGATTTAAAAATAATTCTTTATGAAACAATAAAGTTGAACAATTTGTCATATTTCTCTTTCTGCATTTGTTTGGTCATTATTTGAAATGCCTTAGATGTGGGCCGCCCCTGAAGAATACAAATATTCCTCAATGCGGTTGGATAACTAACCCTAGCTCTGTCCCCCATTTAAACCAATGTGTATTGTGTGCATGGACAAACATGCCCAGGAGTCTCTAGCTGACCCAAACACTTGTTCTTCAAATAGATAGTGACAGAGTCTAGCTGATTAGGTGGGGCAGTACATATTCTAATCCCTACTCATAGCTCACTTGCCATTTTATGAATCCTGGAGTGAATCTCCTTTCAAGGGGACACTTCATGTACAGAGCATAGATTCTTCACCCCCATGTAGTCAGACAGATATGGCAGAAGTGTAGAGTCGCCACAGATCTCCTCACTTCACAAGAAGATGCCAATTGTAGTTGAGATCAACCCCCCCCCCACCTGAGTCATACCAAATCATGTATTTTAGTCTGTGAGCAGAGAAACAATGTATATTGTAAAAAATATTTCATATTTCATTCCATGTGTTTAAAATGCTTCCTTGTTTTTCTTGTTCCAGTTCGCTGTTTTAAAATCTTTAAAAACTTTGCAAATTTTGGTGATTTTAACTGTTTGACCTATTTATGGCAAATAAAATGGGTTTATGAACACAGTTTCACTATGATTAGAGAATGTTTCTGCAGTAACTCAACTGGCACAAGCATAATTCAGCATTATTTAGCAAATACGCATATATGATTAGAGAAACACTATTTACACTTTGAACACCCCAGCATGATTAAACTATATCTGATTCAGAAGGTGCTTCTCCATTAATGAGCACATTTATCTTTTGCAGTGCGACACTACAGCTAATTAATAATCCCCCAAGTTCATCAGTTAACCCTCCAGCCTATCAAAGACACAGAAGAGGATCACCTGACCTGACCTCCTAACTGTCTTCTTCATTCTCAGCTTCTCTATTGTCGAAAACTGTTTAATGGTTAGGCAAAAAACAAAGTGTGTTATCTAAAAACGATGTATGCATTTTTTTTTTTTATATTTCACACCACTTTACAAAATGTTCACACCATATGAGTGCAATGCCTATGTTTTAAAGAGTAGGCCAATTGAAATGGTCCAAGCCTCTCAGAAACAAAAAATTACATTACACTTTTTCCAGTACTCAAAATTTAGTTTATGCACAGTCTAAGCCTATTTAGTTAAGCATTTCTATCCATCTTGGCAATCTATTTTGACAACAGTCCTGAGGACTGATTTATTATAAACAAGAGAAGAAAAAAAAATAAAACTGGAAGCTTAACAGGATTCACTAAAGCAGGGTGTCTTCTGTGACTTCTGAGAGGCATCTGCAGTATTCAGTAGATACAGTAGGCAAATACAAACACTTTTGGTTGTTCGCTTTCTCAGGATTTGGTTCCTATGTCACAGCCTCTTGAAAGTCTCACCCCACCCCCTCTGGGTCCGGTTGCCCCCATTGTTCGTCTGTCTGGAACACTGCTCCTGGCTGCAGGAACTTAAATGAGGGATACCCATCCCCCTCTCCTGCTTTCCACCACAGCAGCCTCCCAAAGGCTCCTCTTTATTAAAGCAGGGCTCCTATGATGGGGCACATCAAAATCAGCATCACCCTGCCCACCCTGTGTGTAACAGTCTTGTCTCTAAGGCCTAGTTGAATGGCTGGGAAAGCTCATGGTCAGCTGATTGTGCCTCTCCATACCTAAATGGGATTATTGTAAGGGACTAAGGACTAATGGCACACAACCAGCCCTATGGTCACATCAGATTAAATATTACCTCTAAGACTACACTAAATACTAACACCATGCTAGTTACAGTGGAACTGTCCTGACTAACAGACAGTGAAGATCTTTGTCTAATGCAGTGACCACGTGAGCAAAGAATGATCCAATCATAAATCTTGAAAGCAGAGTGCCTACAAAGTTCCTTTACCTAATTTATTTTTTTAACATTAGTGCACAGATATGGCTTTAGATCACAGATTGGACAGATGCTTCCTTTCAAAAGAATACATTAGTTAATTAGCTATAAGTTGTTTGGTGGGAAGTCAGTTTGTAGGAGGATGCATTAAGTAACAGAGTCTCATTTACCAGTGCTGGAAAAAAAAAAATGGTATTATCCATAAAAGTTCTACATAAAAAAAAGGAACAACATGGATAATTTCTTCTTTTAAGTTTCCAAGTGCACCTGTGACCCTAATCATGATAAGCTGTTAAGATAATGAGTGAGAGTGAAAGATTTTGCAGTGTTTTTGAGTGTTTTTGAGTGTTCTGCTGCTCTGGTAACTGAAACGCCATTGCTGGCTTTGTTTTTGTGGCACAAACAGCAGTAGGATGCCCTGTAAATTAAACTTGGAAAATAGAAAGAAAACCATGAAAACCCCCAGAAACCATGAAAACCCCCAGAAACCATGATTTATTTGTTAATAATAATTAAGCACATGCCTATCATACTAAAAGATGAAAGTGAAAAAGTGAAAGTGACTACCCTTGTCATTGTGAATTGCAGCACAGCTCAACACAATGAAATTCAACCTCTGCGTTTCACCCATACACACACGTGTAGTAGGGGGCAGCTACTGAAAGTTTCGGGGAGCAGTGACAGGGACGATACCTTGCTCAAGGGTACCTCAGGGCAACCTACTGGTGAGGGAATCGAACCCACAATCTTCCAATCTGGGACAACTCCTTAACCACCGCTGCCTTATAATAATAAAAATGTAAAGATAATAATAAAAATGCACAGTACTGTACAAACGTTTTAGGCAGGTGTGGAAAAAAGGCAGTAAAAATCTAAATCAAATCAATATTTAGTGTTTCTACCTTTTGCCTTCAAACCAGCATCAGTTCTTCTGGCCCCCACAGAGCCCTGATCTCAACATCATCCAGTGTGTCTGGATTACATGAAGAGACAGAAGGATGTGAGGAAGCCTACATCCACAGAAGATCTGTGGTTCGTTCTCCAAGATGTTTGGAACAACGTACCAGCCGAGTTCCTTCAAAAACTGTGTGCAAGTGTACCTAGAAGAATTGATGCTGTTTTGAAGGCAAAGGGTGGTCACACCGAATATTGATTTGATTTAGATTTCTCTTTTGTTCATTCACTGCATTTTGTTGAATGATGAAAATAAATGATTAACACTTCCATTTCTGAAAGCATTCTTTGTTTACAGCATTTTTTTCACACCTGCCTAAAACTTTTGCACAGTACTGTAAATCACTCAATAAAATATTTTAAAAATTGATTTATACATAGCTGTCTGAAGATGGAACAGAGAGAGAGAGAGAGAGAGAGAGAAAGAAATGGGAGGGATGGCAAGAAAGGCAGAGACAGGAGTGTAAGACAGCTGACTGCAGAATAGGCATTAAAGCATTAAAATAGTCAATATGAGAAAAGAAAAGAAGTAAGTATCAAGTGTAGGTAGGATCACAGACCGCAAAGAGCAGGAGAAGTGATCATCTGAAAGGAGAGAAAGAGAATAGAGCAGCAAGCTAGATGATGTCACCCGGAGTGTTGTGCTCAGGGAAGATAGTGCTGAAGAGATGGCAGCCAGCATCACTGCAACAATGAACTACAGCTCTTCAGAGCTCAAACACCTCCCTGATCTCAGCCCCACCCTTCACCAGCCACAGCTGCACACAAGTATCCCATCACCTTTAAACACATTATATCATTGTGCAAAAATCTAAAGCCACTACTCACTTTTTAATATTTTGCTTCCCAAGAGCCAAACTTGTTACATTTTTTTATTTATTGGTGAGAAACTGTTCTAAAGACAAGGTTTTGACTCTCATTTTCTAATCATTCACCTGTTTAATAGGACTGTTTATATATCCAAAATCAATATTGAAAATTCCACTTCTAAACTCAATACCAGTGCGATAATTAGCTTCATCTGGGAATAGTAGACCAGTGCAGGTAAATGTTTTATCCAATATTAATATAATATTCTCTATAACTACTACAGACATGTTAAACATCACAATGTGACTTACACAACCATTCAGCCCTTTTTCCAGCTGTAGCTAACAATGGCCTTCTTTTCAAGAACATAGGAGACATCCTTTAATGCGATATGCACTCAGTCATGAGAACAGGATCAGCAAAGTCAAGGGTGGAAATGCTCCCTTGGCAACAGTGTATGGATGATCAGTGCCACTAACAGCAACTCTCACATCAGAAGTGTGAAAGTCATACATGCTTCCTTTTATAAGGTCTGCTTTCCTACGCACCTCACCTCAGCACACACAGTTAACACTGCTGTGTCAAACAAAAGACAAATGATAAACAAACCCTACTAGGACCAATGTCCTGGAAGAAATGGTTGCCAGTGCAACAGCTGGAAGAGCCGCAAAAATTAGCAGCTGACGATGAGAGCTGTCTGTTCTGTACAGCAGAAATTCTGACACTGAATAAATGCATATAGTCTGTAACAGTTGCTATTTAGCTGGCACAGAGATTCTAATGTCTGTTTAAATCTCTAAGCAACATCTGCACCTACCCTCCAAAGAAACCGCTCAGCACAAACTGCAGACCATTCCATCAATTCTGTCAATAATATGCTGGAGCAGAATGTACTCAGGTACTAGATTTTAGAGAAAGAAAATGAACACATTAAAAAGGTTCTCTTTTATTGAACAGCTCATTTTCTCTGTAACAACACTTGCACCTGGCTTAAAATTAACCACATATAGCTTCAGTTAAAACCGATACAACAATGGAAAGGACACATGCAGATTTCATGCAAAATGGAGAGATATAAGGGATGCAAACAATGCAGCCCTCTGACAGAACCAGATAAAACACCATGGCATCACTGAGCTTTCCTTAAAACAGCCATCAAAGCAACACTGTATCAGAATGAAAGGGCTTCCAGTAACAACACTAGGTCAAAAGTTTACACTTTTACTTGAACCTTCTGTTAAGAGTCAACCCTGTCTGAAAAAGCAAGCCCCTGATCCAGACCTTGTGACTCAATGTGAAAGTCTGTTGCAACATCCAAACCAATATATTTTACATTCTTTATGTTCTTAAGAGAGTCTTATAGTTTGCTGGTATATGGTAGTTTCCTTGTCAGCTGGAAGAAAAGCTTTAGGGGAGTTCCAGTAAGAATCTGAATCTTACCTTTTGTAGGCTGGTTGGATTGAGCTGAGTTTTGTCAATAATCTTTATTGCAACCTGAAAAGTAAGCAAGGGTCATAAGTGGTTTAGTGTGACTGACACTTCTACCATATAAAAAAGATCACATTTTAAATTGCTGTAATAGATTCAGTAAACACACCCCACTTTGCTGACAGCATAATTTTCCATGGTCAAAGTGTAAGAAATCTAGGTTAGAATATATATAGATTTCTATGACAAGCCTCTTTTGTCTCACTTCAAAAGACAGATAAATCCAGTCCTATAGATCAGTGCTGTCCTTATCACGCAGAGGGTCAGTCCAAAACACAGCTTCCTGCTCTACACACTGAATTCAGCAAATGAAGAGCTTATTCATTTGATATGTGAGTTGAAGTTATATGTATAAAAAGTAGCAAAAAAATAAATAAATAAATAAAAACATTATCTAAAAAGAATTTTATCAAATATAGACATTAAGATGTGAATTTGTCCATTTTTCAATGATGTCATACAGTTTACAAAAAAAAAAAAAAAACAAAACAAAAAAACTTTGAGCTTGGTTATCAACTGATATGATGAAATGACACACAGTTGTATGATGCTATTTAATGAGATATTTTAGTTGTAAACTTGAAAGCTTGTGGTCAAAACTAAAGGAGCAAACTTCAAACACTAAATGTGTCTAGTCTGACTTACTACTACATTCCGTTTAACAACCAGTAGAGTTTACAGACGAAGGAAGAGGCCCTATGACAGTTACAACAAAAATCTAAGAAAAGAAAAAGTTACAACAAGCAAGAATTACCTCCCTGCCAGTCAAGATGTGGCGTGCCAACTTGACTTTGGCGAAGTTGCCCTTGCCGATAGTTTTGAGCAAACGGTAGTTGCCAATGTGGGGATGCTCATCCGAACAGGAGGCAATGGAGTTCCGGCAGCGAGCTCCCAGAGAACGGTTTGACCAGGCAGAGCCTTTCTCTGAGCGACTGGCAGAGAGAGAGGCATGCTGGGGAGAAAGAAAAAGAAGTCTTGAGAATATAAGTAAATATTTATGTAAAACATTAATACTTGATCTAGGGATGCATAAGATGTACTGTAAATGTGTCCATTTCTGCATTCTACCTATAACAAACAAACAAACCTCTCACAATACGGTGACAGAACCATCCCTTGCTTTTGAGCAAATGGGGAAAAAAATAACTGCTTGGACAGCTGCTTGAGTCAGTGCTGTTCTGTCCGTTCACACTGTTGACTGGTTTATGTTTCCATGTCATATTATAAAATGAAAGCTGGGGTTTCTTCTCTTGCAAGTTTTTAGTTTACAAATTTGAATTGCGCTTTCAGCTGCCTGATGGACACAAGATTTGATATGTTATTTGTATCATGAAAACATGATGTCATGATTGAGATGTTTGTCCACCCTTAAGTTTATCCTCAATTCGTCTAAAAAGGCATTCATCGTCATGATCAGCATATGCACATCCGGTACACGGCACTATGCCAAGTGACCAGATGTCTCGGCTGCTAAAATTGTCAAGGACAACATGGGATTTGTCCAGTGAATTAATTGATTAGAACTGCACTGAACTGAGTAGGGTGCAAATTGTAGGAAAACACCCTTTTATTGGATTACATACACTCTGCTTGCTAAGATCTTGATGCACAGGTCTTAGCAGCTTTGAAAGCCTTGGAAAGACAAGTTGATCTCTTTTTGCTATGCACTATGGACATGCATGAGCTCCATTTGCTGCCTAGCTTTAAAAACCTAAAGAAGAAGGTAAGGCTGAAAACTTCACTAACTCTTGTGTGATCTAAGATCTAATCTGTTGGGGAATGTGTTATGCTAATATACAGTCTTTGCACTCTGTTCCAAACTAACGCAACAGCATTCCTTCCTTTTCTCTACATTTCCATGGCATGGTCCAGGGCGCAGAGTGAACATACAGAAAATGTGCACTAATCATAACTTGTTTCTCCATTTAGTATAGCTCATGCCTTTTCCTCAAGGAAGCAGGGTGGACTGAAATGAAGGTCACAGACTTCAAAATTGATATCTTGGCAAATTAAATAATAAATCTAGTCAATATAATACTTCGCTGTAAGAATATTAAAAGATAATCTGTGTTATTTCTGAACTCATTACTCATTACTCACTTACTCATTCCTTTATTCCATGTAGTGAAATTGTATTGTTCTACTGGTAGATCATTTGTACATCTAAAGATTTCCTGAAAGTTTATATTTATGTTTTGAAACAGTAAAATTACTATAAAAATTCACTTTCTGAAAGAAAAACTGCGCAAAATATTTAATTATACTATTGCAATAACCTTGAAATGCAAATGAATGTGCAAAATGCAATCGCATATGCTGACTTGATTCCTGCAGATTTACTTTTTTCAGATTATTTTTAGGTCTGACTCTGGAATCCACAACTTATAATGAAAGCAATACCAAGAGAGTTTCACTTAAACATCTTCATTAAGGCCTCTTTCTTTTTAAGCCTTTCTTTCTTAAGCTTTCTTGTTAAGTTAACATGGCATAGTCTTCACTTATTCTGACCCTTAGTACAGAGTTTAGTACCAATGTGAAAGCCAGTCAAATCATACTGAAAGTAAAGCACTGCAAATGAGGCATTAAAGCAATGGTTCTACCACACAGTCTTGCTTCGGGACAACCTGCTGTTCTGGGACTTAAACCCACAGCCTTCTGATTACGGGGCCTAGATGTACTGTTACCCTAAAAACATTGGACTAAACAGAGGCTTCAAAAAGATGATGGCTGATGTTTTTAGCTATATTACAAACAACAGTACAGTCACTGTCAGTGTCAAAAACACTTCTTCTGTGTCTTTGTTACTAAGCAGCTGTGTCCAGTCTGAAGTGAGTTTGTGATGCTAACTGGTGCATATGAGTTTCCATTACTTGTAGCTCCAGTGCAAAATGAAAGAAACAAACATGAACAATAGGTCTTGGCATTTGGAGTAAATGGAAATCTGATTTGCCAACTAATCCGTAACTCTCCCAATGCCCTGTCTGCTGAGTCACTCACTCTCCAATGCTGAGAGCTGGCGACCATCTTCTGTAAAGCTCTGACCTTCATGTGACAGGAAAAAGAAAAAAAAAAAAAAAAAAAAAAAAAAAAAAAAGCTACTACCCATGCAATCTGTTACGAACACAAATGCAACACACACATACAAACTCTAACAGCCACCATATTTTTGTTATATTGTTATCTTTTTCATAATTCTAGCCAACACTACAGTCTATGCCCCCCACCCCTCATTTTCTCTTACAAGGAGAGCACATCGATTCTCACACAGCCACCCTCTTTGATTGCTACACCAATTTATTCAGGAGCGTGGGGGTGGGGAACTGGATGTGGGGGGTAGACATTCACTGCAGGCTGGACATGGTTGTGAAAAGACATTCAAGATGGTGGTGGTGGGGGGTAACCACACCCAAAGTCATACCTTGGTAAAAGTAAGAGGATGGCAAGATGATCGTGCCTTTCAGTTGACCAATTCAGGCTTGGCCAAGAAATCTTTTGTAGCAACTTTTGCAAAGTTGGCAAGGCAAAATTTTACACATTTGTGTTTTTGCGAGTTCATGTCTGGCCCCATGAGATCACTTTACAACTAGCTACAACATAGTACAACACAGTACTGCAGCATTTTTAACTGATAATTGTGTGTTGTCAGGGCTCTTTACAAACACACTGTAGTGCTCCATGGAGCAAAATGTACACAACTATTCGCTACTGTTTCTCATTAGGAAGAATGGGATTTTTGCTCTTTGAATGTTCTTCAGACTCAGCTTTGCTCTATGGGTTGGATACGGTGGCACTGATGAAAAGACAGGAGGCAGAGCTGAAGGTGTCAGAGTTAAAGATTTTCATTGGGTGTGACAAGGATGGATAGGATTAGAAATTAGTATATTAGAGGGACAGCTGAGGGTGGATGTTTTGGAGACAAAGTTAGTGAAGCAATGGTGCGGCGCTGGTTTGGACATGTCCAGAGGAGAGATGAGGATTATATTGGGAGGAGGCTGTTGAAGATGGAGCTGCCAGGAATGAGGAAGAGAGGAAGACCAAAGAGGAGGATTATGGATGTGGTGAGAGAGGACATGCAGGCAGTTAGTTTGAAGGAGGAAGATGCAGAGGACAAGAAGAATTAGAAGGCTGTAGATGGTTGATCCGCTGTGGTGCCCCCTAACGGGAGCAGCCGAATGAAGCAGAAGAAGAAGAAGAAGAATGTTCCTCATACTTGCAACAATCGCTCTGAAACAAAGCATGTGGGTAGATTATGGCTATGTCAAATGTCCGACACCAGTTCAATCACATTCAGAGAGACTGAGCTGGGGATTATGCTATCTTTAAAGAAGGCAGGAACAACCAGAAAAGCAACTGACAACCACTTTAGTTGTTCTGTTTCTACCAAAGCTCACGCTGGCATACAATGAATGAAAAGACACAGTTTTAAATGGAAAAGATGCAAGCTGATTGTGTGGGAACAATAGGCACGCTAGGTGGAGCAGAAACAGATGACGTTCACTCCCTTATAAAGTCACTGCATGTAATGTGCACACGTCAGTGGATCTCTCTTCCATTTTTATCTGCAGAATTTACTCTTTGTCTAAAGATTCATGGAAAGATTTGCCATGAGAATTTGTTGACTGTTCCACAACTAAATAAAATGTGTATTTATGTATAAATGCTCAACAACTGCCATTCAAAACTATTCACATTTTCCAGCCTTTTGGGCTGTTGCTTTTTATCTTTCTGACAAAAACTGAATAATGTTTTCATGCTTCAAAAAAGGAACCACTTAAAAATGGTTTGAAACACCACAATGTCTTTAGTGCAGGCTTGTGATGTTTAACTTTATTTCCCCCCCCAGCCCCCCCCCCCAGCCCTGGACAATAGACCTTCCTTTTGGGAAGCATCCTGCCTGGGGTATGACAGGAGTAAAAGAGAGGGGATGGGTCAGGGTCTTTTCATCCAGTTATGCACACATCCGGTTGCTCTACATCAGTCATCTGCTCTCCCTCCACTCTCTCAGTTCTACATCCTGTTTTCCACAACAGTATGGCAACCAAAATGTAAGAGGCACTTCTCTATTGTAACCATCTCCCTAAATCTGATGACTCAACAACAACCAAAGCCAGACATGATACAGTACATCATAATTACAGTCACATCTTTATAGGTAGGTGGCATAAATTAAACATTTTTTTTGATTCCACTGCTATTGTTGGTTCATTAACTTTCCTTATCTTAAACATAGAATTTAGAACATGATAAATTGTTGTTACAGTTTCATACCCGTTTCCTGAGATCATCTGAAAGGGGAAAATGAGTTTTTGCAGTAAATGTTTACTGCTTAGCCTGACTGCGTGGTCCTAATGTTAGTATAATGCTTGATATTTACTAGGGATGGGTGATACCACAAATGTTCTTTTCAACCCAGTAACAAGGCAAGAATCCCAATACCAATAAGAATGCCTGAATCATCAAAAAATATCTTTCAGGTTTGGAAATACTCCAATTTTAGCACAGGTTATCACAAAAGATGATTATATTTTCAATATTTTTTAATATTTCCATGATGTTTTTAGAGATGCTGCTAATTTTACAGATGATGTCATCTTTCTTTGTGAAATGCAGCCATGCATTGGAAAGCTTTTTACTCTCCTTCTTGCTGCAAGTTTCCAGCAGGGTAGATACAAACATGTGACGCGTTTGCAATGTGTAACTGTCAGAAAACAAGTCGGCATTTAAAAAAGGAAGCGATGACCTCAGAGGCATATGATTCAGATAAGGTTGACAATTGGCACCAGGCTCTCAACTGGAATTGGTTCTTAATTAAATGCCCTGTTTTAATGGAGTATCTTAAATGTAATTACATTATTTTGACAACAACTAGACAATTTCTACTGGTTCGTGAAATGTCTGTAAGAAACTCATGAAACCAGGCACCCTCTTAGAAACGTAAAGTCTCATGTGAAGAAACCATGGAAAGCGTTAATTATCTGCCGGACTTTAGTTTATACATTAGTTTATACATTGTCATTGTGAAACACAGCACAGCGAATCACAACAAAATACATTCTCTGCATTTTACCCACACACACTGTGCAGCAGGGGGCAGCTACGTCCAATGGCCGGGGAGCAGTGAGGGGAATGGTACCTTGCTCAAGGGTACTTTAGGGCAAGCTTCCGATCCTGGGGCCTAGTCCCTAACCACTAGGCCACCACTGCTCTTTGACTTTTAGACAAGGTGGAGCAAGTCAACAGCAAGCTCGCTGTTTCATTTTGGTGTGAATAATTTAAAGTCCTTTTCCATGTGGGAGCATTTCGCCATTTGTGCAAAGCTGCAATCTCCCTCTGTTTAACAGATGACCCATAAAGCCTGCTTAGTCTTTACTTCTGTACTGACTCATGCTTTATGACTATAATGCCACAGTCTAAACAGTACACATGGCTTTTTTGTGTTTTTGTAATGTATCCCAGCAGCCATGGTAAGCAATACTGGCCTCTGAGAGCTCAACAGCCAGTGACCGAGAGTGTTCAGGCAGCTTGAAAAGTCTCACCTTGGCAGCAGATGAGAGGGCCAAACAAAAAGCCCCAGCTGAGACCCATCTGGTAAATGCACAGTGCACCGAAAGCCCATCCCCCACTCTTCCCCCAATACACAGAGGGAGGCCACCAGAATCAGCTGTCAATCGTCGCAATCAGAATGGCAAACAAAATCCTAATTCAATCGCAGAGCAGTCACTAGGCACTATGAGATGTCCTGTAGCATTTCCCCCCAAAAGCATTTAGAAATGAAGCAGGTCAGCAGCTAGATAAAGTACAAAAATGTTCCTGTGCTGGAACAAGGAGTTCTAATGCTTGCAGTATTGACAAAGCCCATTCATTAGATTATCTGTATTACAACGTGTAGCACATATCCAAAACAGAATTAATCAATTAGAGTGCAACAATAGCATTATTAGCCCTTGCAAATATTAAGCAGATAGTGTGGTACCAGAATAAAGAAAACTAAAGCAACTAAAGAAAAATGATCAAGAGCTTCCATCCTTAAAATCTTAGCTCGGCCTCTGAATGTGGTCATGATTATTACATGGTTCAATACTAGAGATGCACAGACCTGGAAGAGCCTGGAACAATTTTTGAATCATCTCCATTGATCATGAAAAGGTTCACACATTGTAAAAAGCACCTAATGTTTTCAAAAGATCCCCCCCCATATATAAATGGTGAAAATATATATATATATTTTTTAACTTGACAGCAATATATGTCTCTCTTTGTCCTCTCTATAGTTCAGCAGCTCCTTACTTTCTTATTTACAGAAAAGAAATAGCTCATGCAGTTTCTGTGGTTTCTAAGAAAAAAAACCAATAGGCCTGTGCTTTCCCAGCCTGTCTGACCTCTGCGTTAGATTAGCTGAGGTATGCAGCTAATGGCTGGTTGTCTGACTTTTCCTAAGGAACCCTGAAGAAAAATGGTGTGTCTGTAATTTTCTGTCAGCTGGGTAGTGGACATAAAATGTCCAGTTTTTAAAATATTTTATCAGGCAGTTTGCTTTTTCCTGGGTCAGTGGGGAAAAAAAATAAGTAAAGATAAACGCCACCACCCACAGAAAAGACACATGACACATTCATACTCTCCACAGAAGATTATGACTCATAGTTTTTGTACAGGCATCACTGATTATTTAGGTTGCTTTAACTCTATTATGCATGTTATTTCATTCTAATGCCTGCAGTTAGGTTGCCTATACATTATAAGAATAGAGTGTATAAGAAAAATGATCTGAGAAAATACCTCACTGCCATCTATAAAGCTACAACCAGCGTTTTTAAATGTGGGTAGAACAGGGTAGGATAACAAAATGGCCACCAGTATGTCCCAGAGCTCATGCAAAAACAATGTAAATTTTCAGCTTTTTCCAGCTTATTACACTGCCCTCACACAACGCAGTGAGATTTAATGTGGGACCTGTGAGTTTCAACTATAATATGAAACGTTTCTACAAAAAAAGGTCAAAACATTCAGGTTAGCACTTGCTTATGCAAGAATGCCACAGTATGAAGTAATGAGATGCTGTCTTACACACCCTCTAGCTTTTCTAGCTTATTTTTGGCTGGTTTATGTTTTTTGGCTGGAATATGTATATTAACAGAATGTAATGCTAAGCAAAAAGAGAGACATTGTTATAAAATGAGCTAGTGGAGCATGTCACAACGTGGTTGCCAACTTGAATTTCTTTACAAAGGGTAAGTCAATTTCCACCAAGACCAATTATTCATCAGGCTAATGGTCTGAGCTTCTTTGGGTTGTTTGCTATCGACTACTCTTGAAGTTCTTTCTAAAAGAGATATCCATTATCATCTGTCTTAAACGGCCTGGGCAGATTCATGCTGGCTTCTCTGTTTTGACACTTGGCTCTTGCTTAGTGGACAGACAAGGGGGTTTGCATAATCTGCCAGATTGGTTTCTCTCCCTTGACGCACTTCCTATTATGTTTGTGCTGTGCTATCAGTTCCTCTGTCTCAGCCTCTGGTCACTTCTGTTGTGTTCTGCTGGCTATGTTTTGACCATTGAAGACTATTGTAATACAGCTCCATTAACAGAATATTTCAAGCGTTTCCCCTAAATAACCCATTACACTTGGGCTCTCAGGTGAGCCTAGAACCTAGTCCAGCCATTAATACTGTATTGAATATTAAAGTGAAAGTGACTGTTTGCATCATTGCGAGGTCACAGTGAACCCCAACGAAATTGGACCTCTGCATTTAACCCATGCACACAGACGCCGTACAACAGGGGGCAGCTATGAAAGAGCCCAGGGAGCAGTGATGGGGACGGTACCTCAGGGCAACCTACTGGTAAGGGGTTTGAACCCACAATCTTCCGATCCTGTGGCCGACTCCCTAACCACTAGTCTGAGGGATCAGAGGTCATGGGTGTTCAGCTTAGGCTTTCACCATTGCCCTTTAAACACTGAAAAGCATCTAGATTTTTAAAACCAGGGGGAAAAAAGATACTATGCACTGTAAAGAAGGTTTGAAGATTTAAAAAGAATTATTTAAATATTTTTTCTCTTGCATTGCATTTGTTGACAAACTGGAGCTGCTCTCTCCATCTTTGCTCCTCAAAAAAAAAAATAAAATAAATTCACAGATGCTGTCCCAATAAATTACTTCATTTTTGCATCATCCATCCATCCATTATCTGCCGGTTGTCCCAAACGGGGTCACGGGGGAGTGCTGGTGTCCAACCCAGCACACACAGGGCGAGGACGGGTGACGCACCCTGGACAGGTCGCCAGCCCATCGCAGGGAGGAGCAGGACGGGGACGGCACCTTGCTAAAGGGTACCTCAGGGCAACCCATTGGGAAGGGGTTCGAACCCCCGATCCGCCGATCATGTGGCCAACACCCTACCCACTAGGCCACTGCTGCCCCTCATTTTTGCATCATATGTAAGAAATATAGAATAAACATACTTTCAGTATGCTCAGAATAGAAGGCTTTTAAAATGAGAAATAAGATCCTGCCAATTGTATAAATGAATTTGTAGTATTACAAGGAATAAGTAACATCCTAAATGGCTCTATTAAGCTACAGTGGGATGTATTTATACATGCAATTTTACAACGTGCACTTCAGAAATCTATATATGGAACTTTCAATTGTACATGCATGTTGTCAGTTTTGCTGATGATACTGTGATCTCTAGTGAGAATAGGCAGCAGCTTGAGCAGAACCTGAAGAGATGGAGATATGCTCTAGAGAAGAGAGGACAAAGACACAATACATGAATGAAAGGGAGGAAAGGGGAGAGGTTAGGATGGAGGGAGTAGACGTGACAATGGTGGAGGAATTTAAATACTCTGGATCAACAGTTCAGAGTAACGGCCAGTGTGAAAAAGAGGCAAAGAAGAGAGTGCCGGCAGGTTGGAATGGGTGGAGAAGAGTGGCAGCAGTGATTTGTGACAGGCGGGTACCAGCAAGAGTGAAAGGAAAGTTTTAAAAGACGGTAGTGAGACCAGCTATGACAGTGGCACTGACGAAGAGACAGGAGGCAGAGCTGGGTGTGACAGAGTCAAAAGGTGCTGAGATTTTCGTTGGGTGTGATGAAGATGGACAGGATCAGAAATGTGTATATTAGAGAGACAACTCAGGTTGGACATTTTAGAGACAAAGTTAGAAAAGCAAGGTTCCGTTCAAGGTTCTTTGAATGTTCCTCAAACTCAACTATGCTCTATAGGTTGGAGACGGTGTTTTGGAGTCCAAGTTAGAGAAGCAATGGTGTGCTGGTTTGGACATGTCCAGAGGAGAGATGAGGATTATATTATATTATATTATATTATATATATAGGAGGATGTTGAAGATGGAGCTGTCTGGCAAGAGGAGAAGAGCAAGACCAAAGAGGAAGTTTATGGATGTTGTGAAAGAGGACATGCAGGCAGTTGGTGTGAAGGAGGAAAATGCAGAGAACAGGAAGAAATAAAGACAGTTGATCCGCTGTGGCGAACCCTAAAAGGAGCAGCCGTAAGAAGAGGAGGACTGACATGCATGTTATCACATGTCCAAAGAGTGAAGTCATCAGTATTTGCCTATACAGGTACATTAGAATAAAAACCTAATGTGGCTCTTGTTCATTCTTGTCCCCAAAAAGGGTCGGGGGAAAGCACTTTCCAATATTTGGTATATGCATCATCTGGTCAAAAGTGCATGGACACCTGAATATTACATCTATATGAGATTATAGGACATCCTATTTTAAAGCCATGGGTATTCATTAATAAGGTATACATTTATGGATAGCAGATTATCACTTATATGTTATTTTTGTATCTTTAGTGAGTTATTCTTGCTGTTACACAAAGGGAAACTTTCACTTTCTAAACTCTCACATCAATTATAAACCCATGGCTGCAGGAATGTGTGTGATGTCAGTGCCTGTTAATTAGTTTCCTCATTCTTTCATAAAATCCATAGCATATGACTAAACCATGAATGGATGATGTTTCCACCCAACCTTTTTCTGCAGCGCAAATCCCAATGCAATAAGAAAGATTTTTATTTAGATCTAGTCTCTTTCCTCGTTCTAATTACACATGCCGTTATGACCACTGGGAGCTGCAGCAGTGTGTCATTAGGGTGGAGGCACAGGGAGGAGAAATTGTATGTCTACGAAGCATTAAGCGATCATAATATATTAATGATAATATGCTAACTGCAACAGACTCCTATTTAATGCTGTAGCTCGAGGTGTTTAGTTTAGTATATTGCCTGCTTAAATGCATCTTTTAGACTCTTTTAGCTGTGATAAGGCTGGTCCTGTCTCAAAGATCAGAAAAGGCTTTAACTCAAAAATGTTGATGATATTCGACTTATTGGGATGTTTACATAATTCCAGCATTAAAGAGTATGCTAACTGCTAATTCATGAGCTTAATGTAGTTCATTTGTTCATTCATTTTTCAGAAGATAAATCTTTTATTTCCTAGATATATTAAATCACATAGAACATAGCATCTTGTGTATCTGTACATTTAGTTTTCCAAATGAGCCAAGGTTTTTGAAAAAAACCTTCAGAGTAAATTAAACTACCACCATGAGTTACATCAATAAAGATTATTGAGCCTGTTCCAGAGGGAGCCATGCAAGCCTGAACCATGGCATTTCCTCTACCGTGCTTCGTAGATATGCTTGTATGTTTTTGATCATGAGCAAATCCTTCTTCTCATCTCATCAGCAAACAAAACTGTACCAGAATATATGACTCATATCTGCTTTTTATTTTAATTCTTACTGGTATGGCCTCTATATTTCTAGTCCATTTAAACAATGGATTGTGATCCTCCAGCCCTGCCCTGTGGAGATGTTCCTGATGTCACTGACTGTTTTTTGGGATTTTTCTTTAGCGCTCACACAACATGTCTGTCATCAGCTGTTGATGTTTTCCTTGATGGACCGGTTTGATCTCCATTTTAATTTTAAAACAAACCTTCATGACCTTCATGTACATTTTCCAAAAAGAAAATTCCATGAAACGCATTTGTCTGTGAAAAGCAGGAGCAGTAATGGAGACAATATTAGGCATTATCTGGCTGCTGAATCATGCCAGTTATTTGACAGAAAGCACTAGAAAAGGCCCTTTTCCCACCTAAGCTTTTTTCCATTATTCCAATTGAAATACATGTAGTAATTTCAACAGTGTCAAAAAATAGTTTTTACTATAGCAAGTTTCTTAATGTTTGGTTTGTGTGGACAAAAAGGTTTTAAAATGAGTTATTTTCAATTGTCGCTGGCCTTTACAAGTTTTCACAGCATGTAATAATCGTTGCTTTGAGATAAAACTTGTAGGTTTATTATTTTCCAAGGTGTGTAAACCCTGCAGGGCTAAGAAACATTATAAAGGGGACTTTTCATGGCATTTTTCCTTGCATTTGTAGAAAAAACGTTAATGGAATATGCAAAACTACAACTACTAATAAAGCTTCAGAGCTTCATTTCCCCACCATACCATAACATGCACGAAAGCCAATCTGCAAAAACAGTCAAATATACACATATCCCCCTATTCAGCCTACAGCGGCTTATTCATGCGATAGTAATACGGAGTGTTTCAGGTCAGACCAGACTGCTTTTTCATTTAGGTGGAACAGGGGGTCCTGTCAGAGGTTATTTACACATCAGGCTCTTTTAAGCAGCGCATTTCATTCTACAGCACACACACACACACACACACACACACACACACACACACACACACACACACACACACACACAGGCTGGAAACGGGTTGTGTAAAAATGAAAATCAGAGCTTTAGATACATAAAATCACAAAACCACCATCAGTGGACAGCAGTGAAAAAATAAACACACAAAATATACATTAAAAAACATTGAACATTAAACTGAATATGAATCTTGTTAGGCATTAAGTGTGTTAGTGTACTTTGTGCCTTTGCCCTGTAACACACAGCCTGCTGGGTCTGGAGCTGTCAGCAGAGCGGCCTGGTGCTGCTGGTCGACACTCCACTGCTGGAAGGTGATGGACTGCTTTCAGGGAGTGGAAAGTATTCTAGCTGTGATGTTGGCGGCCTTTACTTACATGGTCTGAATTTCTGTCGTTCCCAGACTGCTGGGCTGCACGAGAAGACATCCTGCTCCCGGAGCTCTTCCCCTCTAACGACGACTCTGTGGGCTCCTGGGTCTCTCTGTACTGATGGACAAAACGGACCGGAAAGGCCAACCAGCCGTCATTTGTCCCTCTGCATGTCCCACCCACTGTCCTCGCGCCGCGGTCGGTCGGTCTGTTAGGACAGGGGGCCGAGCTGGGGCTTGTTCTCCCGCTGGAAGCAGTAAAGGAGCAGCGCGTTCAAATAATCCGCATTTCCAGGAGCACACCTCGCTGAGAGTCACCGCCCTGCGCTGAGAGAGAGAGAGAGAGAGAGAGAGAGAGAGAGAGAGAGAGAGAGAGAGAGAGAGCGAGAGCGAGAGCGAGAGCGAGCTACACGGTGCTCATGTCTGGGCTCTTTGGCTCATTTCTCTGCTGACAAGCGGTAAAAAGTCCCATCCAGTGTTTCCATGATTCTGTCCGCTCCTTCACCCGGCCCAGGCTCCCCTCCTCTGTAACCGCCGCCGGCTTTTGAGTCGGAAAAAAACAACAAACAACAACAAAGAGCACTCCCAAGAGCTACTGTCTCCCTTTTAAAAAGCCAGGCCTCTGTTTTCCTGAGGACCGGTGCCTTTTGGGTTGGAAAAATAAAGCGTCTTCTGCGCTCATTTCCAGGACAAATAAATAAATAGATAAATAAATAAATAAAGGACAGCAGCCGGCCCCGTGTGGGAACGCGCAGGGGGATGTCCCCCCACCCTCAGCTCTGGCGCGCGACCTGCCCAGGCTCAGGGCGTCAAACTAGAGGAAAATACGATGGAAAAAATGTCGAGGAAGTGTCCGTCGGAACATGCCCGCTCACACTTCAGTGTTCAGGCGGTTCCCCCAACCTTCAGCTTCAACAGCGGCTGACACGAGCATCAAGGAAGGCCGTCAGAGGCAGAGAGGAGGGGCTGGGCTGGGCGGGGCTCCGCTGGACCCGCCCCTCTTAAAGAGACACTCCTCCCATTCATTGGGTCCGCTCCGCACACAGGCAGGCGCCACCTATGTGGCCTCTAGCGAGCCTGAAGGTTTAGTATTGTGTGAGCGCACTTTTACCTCCGCCTTGCAGCAACACAGGTATTAAAGCTGTCTGAAAGCAGGACGGATTGAATGGCATCCATTCTGGTGGATATTGCGTGGTGGGAATCTAAGGATCAGAGACTCAGCTTTGGAACAAATATTTAGAATATTTTAAAATATGTCTACTGTTTTAATCTCTATAGCTGCACTGGATCCAAGCCCCATGCTGCAGCATCATTAATTACTCTGGGGCAAGAGGTGACAGGGGGGGTCCCTGTCTTTTCTGCGCAGTAATACACCAGAACTGCACAGTGGGACGCGCCGTGGCCTAAAAAAGTCCTTGGTTTGATTCCCAGGTCGGGGCCCTTTCTATGTGTAGTTTTCTATGTTTCTATGTTTTCATGCTCTACAAGTGCCTTCATGAGTTTCATCCAGGATCTCTGACCCTACGCAGGATAAGTGGTTATGATAGTGATGATAGTATACCAATACCACACCCCGATGCCTTTCCATCTCGCTCTTCTTCAAAATGCAATAATATGTTTATTGCTGTTATTGTAATTCAAATTGGGAACAGTTAATTTTGTCTCAATGGGAAATATATGCAAAATATTAATCAGCAACATTCATTTATTTATCCATTCATGAGCTGCTTATCCAAGCATTCATAGGTTAAAAAGTAGAGAAAGACCACGGACAGGACACCATGTCCCATCCAAGTGCAATCACACCCGCAGAAACACACTCACACACTCAGTCATTCCATCTTGGGGCAATTTAGCATTTTCAGGACTGTGGGAGGATTATTAGTAACATAATCAATAAAAATGAGTGAGTCAGTTCTTCAGGCCTCAAAGATGACACTGACCTCTGGTTAAACAAGTAAATAAAAAATTCAATAATGACATTTTACCCTTTGGTAAGATTATTCTTTCCATCCATAAAACCTTGATGATGACAGATTTGTTGAGTATAGACGTTTCTATTTGTAACACGTTATTAACAGTGTTAATAACCATGCTGTTTCCCAAATATGTATAGCATATAACTTATGTTTCCCCATTTCTTTGCTTTTGTTCATATTCAAGTGTTCATATAGGTTTTTGTGAACTGACTGCAAATAGTGGGCAGATGCTTGGTGATAATTTTGGTCTGAAGTAGTTATTGTGTGCTGGAGATAATGAGTTAACAAGCACACACTAAAACCCTCTAAATGTAAAGAGGACACAAAACTCCCTTAGGGAGGCTCCCTGGAGCTGCAGTGAATCTTCCATATCATTAATGGGTATTGTATAAGTAGCAGGAGTCCTTTGAATTCCTTTGAATCACAGCGACTCAAATGTGAGTGCTAGTCATGCACATACTGAGAAGATCAGGCATCGGTTAATATGTTCCTGCTGGTTAGTGTTTAAACCAAAGCACATAGAAGAGAATTTGCAAAAAAAAATTCTCTGTTTTTTCTGTTAATGTGACAAGAACATACAGTGGAGTAATGTTTAAACTTTGCCAGCTCATCAGGCCTAGGCAGAAGGTTGTGGATTTGAGTCCAAGACCAGCCTTTTGCCCTATTGAACTTAGCAAGGTATTGTCCTCATCACTGCTCCCCGGATGTAATTTTGGCTGCTAACTGCTTGGGTCAAATGCAGAGGAAGCATTTTTGTTGTTGTTTACTGTGTGGTGTCTTCACAATGACAAATATTCACTTTAACTTCACTGCTGTGAGGAATGAATTCCTTTTAGCCACAAGACCATTAGTGAGGTCAGATACTGATGTTGGATGATGAGGACCACATACACTTCTCCCACTAACCACAAAGATATCTGGACCTCAGGGCTGGGGAGCTTTATAACACTCCAGCTTTATCAGCTGATACACAAGCAACATTGGATGGGGCAAAATCTAAAAATGTGGACCATGAATTTGTTTTATAGTAGTTTATTTGACTCTTTCATTTGTTTGTGTGTCACTTTGGCTAGAGGGCTCAGGCAAGACCAGAGGCATTCTGCTCTTATATAGCTATTAGTATTATTCCAACCTAAAAAACCGTTCAGAAAACATTGCTAAAGGACTATGCACACCACACCAGAAGGCATTTTTGAGTATGAATTAGGGGTTACTGGCTCAGACTACACTGGCAGGACATTAATTCCTCGTCTGACGGAGATTATGATGTCTATGGACACTTCAGCACTAATTAACCTATTTCTGACTGCGGCACTCTGTGGCTGAATGTCCCTCTGTCTTTGGCTTTAGCTCACAGATCATATTCACCATAAAATCATAAGCCAGTTTTCTCCCACAATCTCCCAACCTGTAGACTCGCTGTGCCTTTTGTGCCACATAACAGTCTGGAACACTGAGCAAAGGCATCCAGATTAAAACTGACAGCAAGGCCCCACTGGCCAGGGCGCTCCTATAGCGCCATCTTGTGGCCAATTATATACTAAACATGAAAACAGGCTCTACAGATTAAATATACTGTTTCACACCTCAGTGAGAGAACAGTGATTTTAAAAGTTGAAAAGAAATCATTGTAATTCTATGCTTTAACATGTACAGTGCTGTGAAAAAGTCTGTGCCCCTTTCATATATCCTCTTTATTAATTCATAATGGTAAATTATTTTTAAATTGTATGTGGTCTAGTGGAAGGATATTCAGCTATGGATCAACAGGTTGCAGGTTCAGATCCTAAATCCATGAAGCTCCAGGGACACTGTTCCTGTTATTAGGTAATATAAGGAAGTCAAGATAAGAGACACCAAGAGCATCTGCTAAATGCCAAAACGGGCAGCGGTGGCCTAGTGGTGAAGGAGTTGGCCGTAAGATTGTGGGTTCAAACCCCTTACCAGTAGGTTGCCCTGAGGCACCCTTGAGCAAGATACTGTCCCTATCACTTTTCCTTGGGCGCTTTTATAGCTGCATGGTGTGTGTTTGTGCATGGGTTAAATACAGAAGTCCAGTTTCATTGTGGTTCACTGTGTGTTCTCACAATGACAAGAATAGTCTCTTTCACTTTCAAAATGTAAATGTCTTCTTCAGGTTATTCCTGTTTAGGGGTCACCACAGCGGATTTTCCATTTCAAAAGGTTCTCTACATCTTCCTCCTTCAAACCAACCACTTGCATGTCCTCTCTCACCACATCCATAAACCTCTTTGGCCTTCCTCTTCTCCTCTTGCCCGGCAGTCTGCCAGACTGATTGCTGAATGAATTGAAAATGTCTCAACAAACAGCACATTGTGCATCCATTAAAATAAATTCCAGAAGACCTGAGAAAATTTTCAAATCAATTGCTCAGAAACTGGGAATCAATCTAACATGGTAACACAGAACAATGGTAACTCTACCAAGAAGGCCTCCCTACCAAGGTCAAAAAAAAAAAAAAAAAAAAATATATATATATATATATATATATATATATATCCCAGAAGGACATTTAAGGAGCTGCGGGTCTTTCTGTCTTCAGTTAATGTGATTTTGGGCAAATATAATTTTGGGAAAAAATGGTTTCAATGGGACAGTTGGCAAGGCAAAAATCAATGGTAAGCACTCACAAAGGCTCACATTTGGTACAATTTTCTATCTGGACTGCCCGAGTCAAAAATGGAACTTTTTTGGAAGACTCTACAAAATTGTTTTGATTAAGAAATGAAAGGAAACCAGAAAAGGGGGCATGTACATTTTCACAGCCCTGAGATAGACTTGAGTCTGTACATGCTTAAACGTGCACCAAGAATAGGTGCTTTCCATCTTGCAGTTATTGCTGTTTTCAATTCGTTATCTATACCACTTAAAAATTAGGCTACATGCAAGCAACATCCTCATAGTGCAGTGTAAGCACATTTGCACTCCTTAGCTTTGCTATGCTAGAATGCTATGCATTCTATTGCTGGCCTTGAAAGTGGTTTCTTTTTTGTGGTACAAGCTTCATGTCAAGCATGCCTCTGGTGGTTTTTCTTGAAGAAAAGAAGCTGACTTAAAGATCGAATGAGCAGTTCCGCTTTTCTTCAGTCATTTACCTTTTCCCTCTAATACACAAAGCTGTTCAGTTCTGCTGGAGGTGTAAAACAGGTAAGTTTTTACCACTTTATACAGAAGCTTGCTATAACAATAGCAAACAATTACATATGGATCTGCTTAGTAGTATGAGTAGTAAATGATAGAAAATAAAATACTGAGAACAGAAACATGCTTGACTTTAATTTAGTGCCACACCTAAGCTTTGCAGGAATTATATAAAAGGCACAATCAGGAACGTGTAAAGTTAATGAAAGAATCTGTCTCATATTCACATATGCTCATAAATTATACTGTTGTCTGTTTTCCTAATTGCAATGTGGAGAAAATGGACCTATTTAATTTTTTATAATTACATACATAAGTACTATTTTTTAAATTTACGAATGAAAATTAATGTGACTGGGAGCCCTGAGGTTTTCACTTCTTGAGTGTATTTATCATTTTGATGTTTATTCACTCACAGGTCAAGGTGTTGAACCATGCTTAAGCTTCTGAGTGTGGTAGTGACCCTGATTGCAGCAGTTGGAGCTTGTATAATGCCATGCGAGTGTGTAGACAATGATACTACTGTCACCTGTTCACGCAAAGATCTTTTGGAGTTGCCCCAACCTCTGCACGGTATCAAGAACCTCTATGTGACTCACAACTATATTCGCGCTCTGCCTACTGAGGGTCTGGAAGAACTTTTGGTCCTTGATCTCACCAATAACCACCTTAATGAGTGGCTCAGCAGCACTACTACCTTATCGAATATGAGAAGCCTTACTCAGCTGTTTTTAAGAGGAAATGAAATTAGGACCTTGGTAACTGGACAATTTCAAGAGCTGAAGAATCTCACATGGTTGGATCTCAGTGAAAACAACATCAAGATTCTCCCTCAGAAGTTCCTTAATGGTTTGACCAACCTTCAGACCCTTTTTTTGAGCTTAAACCAGATACATAACTTGTCTTATTCAGCTTTCAATGGAGCACCAGCACTTATGGAGCTCTACCTGAGTAATAATTATATAACGATTATAGAAAGGGGTGTGTTTGAAAACTGCACCAATTTAAAAAGACTCGTCCTCTCCAAAAATCATTTGAAGAGTGTAGCTGACGGGACATTCAAAGGTCCACTGGGCCTTTCTCACCTTGATCTCAGCAGGAACAGGCTCAACATTGTGCCTACTGGTGCCCTTAAGGATACCCCCAATCTCAACAGCCTCTATCTGCATCAAAATGCTATCACCATTCTTCCTGAAAATGCTTTCTCTGGACTGTCTTCATTAAAAAAACTAGATCTGAACAACAATCCTCTTGATACTTTAGTAGAAACCTCCTTCCGAGGGCTTTTTCAGCTTGGTATGCTAGATTTGAGTTCCAGTCATTTACGAAATCTTCCCCCATCAGTGTTTCAAGATTTAGGCAAACTGGAGAGTCTGAATCTTTATGACAATGGATTGGAATTACTCCCCCAAGGCCTATTTAATAATTTAACCATGTTAAGAGAACTGCAGCTCGACAGAAATAAGATTAATAACATCCCAGCAGATCTATTTAACTCACTTTCAAACCTCAGACAGCTACAGATGGACAATAATCTTATCTCAGAGCTCAACTGGTTGTCATTTAGAATGCTGGGAAAGTTGGTACACCTTGATCTCAACAAAAACAGCCTAACTAAAATTTCCAGAGGAAATTTTCATATGGAACTGTCCCCTGATGCTCAACAACTGCCCTCACTTAGACTTAGAGAGCTCCACTTAAGCAATAATGAAATTGAGACAATAGATAAGGGTGCATTTGAAACATGCACCAATATGACAAGACTCTTCCTCTTTAACAACCACCTGAAAAGTATAGAAGAAGGCACATTTAAGGGTGCTTTGAATCTGGCTCACCTTGATCTCAGCAGAAACGAGCTCACTGCTATACCCAGTAGTGCCTTTAATGATACTCCCACACTAACTAGCCTTAACCTACAGAAGAATTTCATCACTGTTGTACCTGAAGATGCTTTCTTTAGGCTAACTGAATTGAGAAAATTAGATCTGAGCAATAATCCTTTCTTAGTTTTGCATGAAAACTCTCTGCGTGGTCTGTTTGATCTAGGAGAACTAGATTTGAGTTTCAACAAATTGCAGGACCTGCCCTCACATGTGTTCCAAGACCTGGGCAAACTGAGGAACCTTAATTTGTACCACAATGCCTTGGCATTACTTCCCAATGGTTTGTTCAACAATCTGACCCAGTTAAGAGTGTTGCTGCTTGATAGCAATAATATTTCTGCAATTTTCCCAGATACATTTCACCCACTTACTGAACTCAGAGATTTACAGCTGGACAACAATCACATCTCTGAGCTCAACAGATCTTTATTCATAGCACTGACAAAGCTGAAGAACCTTTGTTTAAATAACAATGCTCTTTTGAGAATCCCAAAGCACCTTTTTCAGAAAACACAATATCTGAAAGAGCTGCAGCTGATGAATAATCACATCCACTCTGTCTCAAAGTTTTCTTTCAAAGCCCTTAAGAGACTTCGATCTCTCAGTCTCAGCGACAACCACCTTTCTGTTCTCCCTAGTGAGCTTCTAGCGGGTCTTGGTGACCTTCAAGAACTATTGCTAAATCAGAACAGAATAGCGAGCCTCCCAGACAGATTTTTGACAGGGCTAAAAAATTTGAAAATACTTGATTTGGCCAACAATGATCTGAGCTCCTTGTCCGACAATGATTTTAAAGACCTGTCTGCCCTGAGAGAGCTGCACTTGAGTTTCAATAGGCTCGAAAAACTAGGAAATAACACTTTCATTTCTCAGGAAAAGCTTCAGAAACTTTTTCTTCAAAACAACCACCTGTCCCAGTTGCCTGCAAAGGTGTTTTCTCCTTTGACGTCTTTGCAAGAGCTTGATATGGAGAACAACAAACTCCAATATCTATCACCCATGCAATTCCACAGTCTCAAAAACTTGAAGCATCTACATCTGAAATCAAATCAACTGCAATCACTAGGAAATGGGACCTTAGAGTCTCTGACAGGTCTGAGTTCCATATATCTCAGTGGGAATCCATGGCATTGCTCTTGTCAATCTAGGATGTATGTCAGGGAATGGGTCAGCAGGAAGAGCCATATTATGAAGGATAACCCCAAATGCTCTGCCAGTTCTGGTAAACTTGCAAATAAAGATCTTTGGTTTCCACTGCACTGTGCTAATGCTGCCCATCTCTCTCTCTGTATGCCACACATGCAAATACTAATGATTACTGTACTTTTTGTCTTGAAAACATGCATCCAATAGTGGAATCGAAGTAAAAAAAAAAGTCCAAATGTGTTTAAACAAAAAACTGTGCGTTTTAATGTTTTTTTTTCTTCCAGCAAAGTGTGCTATTAACAAGTCTGTATGTTTTTAAACACATGATAAATAAAAATAAACTATTTCCTACGCTTTCAATGTGTAAAATGTTAATATATTGACCCAAGCAAATCCGTATTACTGTTGCTTTACAAAGGGTAAATTAATTTTAACAAAAGAAAATGTTATGCAAAAAATAAAATAAAAATAAAATACTAATAAAAATGTTTAAAAGCACATTTCAAACTAAAATTAGCTCTGTGACCTAAAAAGTTCTAATTTTCAAGAAAAAAATACTCACTCTGATTTTTATGTTAATGTATAGAAAATTATAACATATGACCAGTGCATATATGACACAACAAATTTCAGACAATTGGCCGGGTATTCCTCATAACCTTATTTTATTTGACTTTGCATAGATCACAGTGTCAGAAACCATAAAGGGAACTCCAACTAATACCATTTAAATCATGATTGTGTTGGTAATTAAGCATGCAGTTTGCTTCAATCTGCTAATGGGTGGCTACAAATTTCCCTGGGGCTTGTAACCCTGATGCAAAACTAAAAATAAAAAGACATCGAACATGTTTGGGCTGATTGACTCAGTATTAGATAAGAGTCAAATTTGGGGTTGAATATAAAAACTATGTTTTTTGCCCTATCTGGTCAATAATTTACTGGTTATATGCACATTTATGGCTTTTCAAGTTTCTTTGATAACCAAAACTCCTCCCACACTTGTCACATGTGTACTGTTTCTCACCTGTGTGCACATACATGTGAGCTTTGAGGGTGTTAAGCTGGGTAAAACTGCGCTCACAGACATTACAGGTGTAGGGCTTTTGTCCAGTGTGTACACGCTGATGTCTGCTGAGATTTCCTGCAGAAGAAAAACCTTTACCACACACATCACAGCTAAAAGGCCTCTCCCCAGTGTGGGACAGCTGGTGAGATTTCAGGCTGTTCTGCTGGGTGAACGTCCTGCCGCACACTGAGCAGCAGTAGGGCCTTTCGCCGGTATGAGTTCGCTCATGAATTTTCAAGCTGCCAGCACTTCGAAAGGATTTTTCACAGATGCCACAGCTGTGAGATTTGCTACCACCATGCAGATTCTGGTGATTCTGTAAACTGCTGAGAGAACTGATGCTTTCTCCACAAACACTACATGAGACAGATGCCTCCTCCATGTGAGTCCTATGGTGCAATTTAAGTGCGGTCACACAAGCTGACTCAATTCTGCACACGACGCAGCTGAAGCCATTCTGCCCCGTGTGCCGGCCATCGTGCAGCCTTAGCCCACTGGCCTGGCCGAACCTTTTGTCGCACGATTTGCACACATAAGGTTTTTCGCCTGTGTGAATTCGCTCGTGAGACTTTAGGGTGTTTAACTGGTTGAAACTCTTCCCGCATGTCCCACAGGTAAATGGTTTCTCTCCAGTGTGAATTCTCTGATGACGATACAAATTGGAAGGACAGGCAAAGCTTTTCCCACATGTGTCACAGCTTTGCTGCTTCTTCACCGAGCATGCCAACGAGCGTTTTTGGAGAGAATAAATTTCTAAAGCTTTACGTTTTAAGCGTTTCTTCATGCTGTGATGCCCAACAGCACTCCTTAGACCCCTTAGATGATTATAGTTCTTTCTACAGTGATAGCATATATAGGGTCCAGTGTGAAATTTTATTTTCTTGAAGCTCTTGCCACACTGCGAACAACTAAGTTTCTCTACAGCTGAATGGAGAGCCTGGTGTGCGCGAAGATGCATCAGTTTGATGAAGGTTCTTTTGCAGCTCTTACAACTGAGCTTACCCTCTGATTTCCAATTGCGAGGTTGTGTGTTTATGCACCATGTCTCTCTCACGTTACTTAAACCTGTAACCACACTCACATCCATTTCAGAGGAAGCATCGATTTGTTCTGCCCAACACATGTTATCTTCATCATTTGCCCTTAACTCTCCATTGCTGACAGTGTTCTCCGAGCTCTGCTCAAGGCTTTCTTCTTTAATGCCCATAAATCCAGCCTTTCTGGTCAGCTGCAAAAGCAAATAATAAATCTCCTTTAAATTTAGTTTCAAGTTAGCATTTAACATCATAGGACCAATATGTTTAGCTGAGTGCAATGAACAGAGTAAAGTGTAACAAACCTGGTATACTGTAGGAGTTAGGACCTCAGGTTTATTTACACTTTTACCTTCCTCTTCTCTCCAGGATGGACAGAGAGCAGAGTTTGTCTGAATCTTGCTTTTGCCTGCTTGGATTTTGCTGGGTATTTTGTTAACCTCCTGCTTTTCTCTTGATACCTTTTTGTGCATTTTCACCACCTGCTTCAGTTTCCTCTTGAGGTTGTTGCGTGCGATACTTTGAGTTAATCGCAGGGCTAAACCTGCTGAGGTGTCACAGAAGAGCCTGCAGATCTTCTCTGCTGCTTCCTTTACTTGCATTTCCAGGAAAGTGTTCATCAGAACCTGAAATGTAAGTTTATTGAGAAAACAGAGACATACATGAAAAATGCAAATGCCAGTGCTTTTTCAAATACAAAGGAAACAAAACGGTAGGTACCGAAGGTACAAAGGCACACCTAGTAATAGGAAATAGAAGAAGCAACGATAGAAGAAGGAACAAGCTAATGTTAACTAATAGAACACAAACAGGGTTTTTTTTAATTGCTTGTCATACTAGTCACAACAGTGAGGACTCTAACAATATTCATACTTTTCTTTCATGTGGCTCGCACAAAAACAGCACATGTATGTACATTTGCTGTTTTCCAAAAAAAAAATATTTTCATCATCTATCACCAGACGAAAAACAAAGATATAAGGACAAGCTGTACTGTATTTTGGGGACGTATACAACCAGTGTTGCAGCATTTAAATCAGCAAAGTCCCTGCCACAGCCTGCATCTATCTAGTGGAGAATCCTTCCCCTAACTCTGCCGTACAGATAAAAGTGAACTGAAATATAGACAGCTGTTTTTCTGGAGTTTTAGTGTGGATGGGTCAATAAAAATTGGTAAATATAATAGCAAAAAAAATGAATAATAGCAAACGTTAGCTAGCTACCATCCTCTTCCCAAAAAATCAGCTGTAAAGTTTTCGGAAAAAGAATGAACCTTCCTTTAAATAGATAACTCATCGTGGAGCTCATCATGGAGCATAGTGTGTCAGTGAGTGGTGGTCTAGTGGTAGTGATGGAGCAATGGCTCAAGAGGTCCCAGGTTCGAATCCCACCTTTAGCACTACTGGGTCCCTGAGCAAGTTGCTCCAGGGGGGACTGTCCCTGTAATTAGGACATGGAAGTCGCTCTGGATAAGAGCGTCTGCTAAATGCCGTAAATGTAAAATGTAAAAACAGTTCACAACTACTGGACATGAACTCACAGATGTACTATGTAAAGTGCAGAAGTGTTTGGTTTGGGACGCAGCTTCCGTCTGTTCCACTAACATAACTCACGAAGACCACTCTATAAAAACGAACCGGGCCAGGGCGATGCAGGAAAGATACAATTAACAAATCAGCCATTAAAACAATTACGTTGATCTTTTATTAAATGTAGCCTGTGAACCACTGGTTGCTATATTTTCATTCCCTCCAGAGAGCCACGTTTAACAGAATAAAACCACTCCTCCGCCTCTGGGCTTCCTTTTCTGTTGTGACTCTGTAGCAGCACAGCCTTTAAAGGGTTAATGCATCCAATTAGACAACAACTATCCAGAGTTTTGTTTAAACAGCCCTGCTAAAAAGGCCTGGAGGGCAGTGGGAGAAGGCCGTGTTTTGCCCGCCGGGTGGGCAGTCCTTTAAGAGCGTGACGTCATATGAAGCCTATGAATTGTCGCCATGAAAGGCTGAAATGACCTATAAACAGCAAACAAAGACATCACGCCCTCAGGTTTGAGAGGAAACTCGAGTTACTAACCTCGCACTCGGCCGACGCGATGAGAGTGTGTTTCTCGGAGGGCAGTGATTCATCCAGGACTCGGAGCGCTTCCTGCGCGGTGGTTCTAACAAGCGCCTGCAGCACGGAGAGCACCTCAGCTTCCCCAGGCCACATCCTCTGTCGAGCTCCAGTAACCGCTTCCAGTGACTTTCTGAACACATCACTGCATTTTGCATAAATAGTCAGCTGCTTAGCTGGCCCTACCCAGTGTAACTCCACACTGACACACACCGGAGCGGAGCGGAGCGGGACGCGTCCCAATCCACACGAGGCAGCAGAGCCTCACTTACTGAGTTCACTTTAGACTCCAAACAGTGAGCTGCTTTTCAAGCTACTGCCTTTGAGAAAGAAAATGAAGCAAATATGAAGATAGTCTTTTAAAGTTAGATTTATACTTCTCCTGTTTGAATGAAAAAAAATACGAAGTGAAAGTGACTGTTTGTCATTGTGAAATACAGCACAACACTCCGAGAACCACAAGGAAATGCACCCTCTGCATTTAACCCACACACACAGCGCAGCAGTGTGCAGCCATATCCAGCACCCAGGCAGCAGTGCTGGGGACGGTAGCTCCCTAACCACTAAGCACTGGGCAGCAGTGGTTAGGGACTAGGCCCCAGGATCAGAAGATTGTGGGTTTGAATCCCAGCCCTGAGGTACCCTTAAGCAAGGTACCGTACCCGTCACTGCTCCCCGGGCACGTTAATAGCTGCCCCCTGCTGCACGTGTTTGTGTGTATGGGTTAAATGCAGAGGTGTAATTTCATTGTGGTTCACTGTGTGCTGTGCCGTCTTTCATAATGACAAGAATAGTCACTTTCACCTTTGCTGAAGGGTACCTCAGGGCAATGGAATTTGAACCCACAACCTTCCAATTATGGGGCCTAGTCCCTAACCACACGGCCCCTGCTGCCCCGTATGGGACTTTTTTGTGAAAATCACCCAAGAAAGGACATGAATGGTTTGATTCTCTCTATTTAGACTAAAGTGTGTCCATCATATTTCACCTTTTAGATTTAATCAACAAATACAAAATAAACTGCAATATTTTAAAGGGCTAGAATGTAAATTTGGAAGAAGATTTATAATAAGCATATTCAGTGTCTTAAATGACTGGTGCTAAGGTAGAAAAGACAGACACAGGACTCTTATTTTGTCATACATTAGCTGCTAAAGTGGCAGCACTTTCAAAAGAGACGCTTTGAGACATCGTTACCTTTCCAGCATTGACACTCACAAATAATCAGAAAATGAAACTACTGGCTTACAGACCAACCCATTTGATCATTCCGTCTGAAGAGGAAAAGGGACTAAAGTGTCTCATCTGACATTAATTTCACTTCGGTGAGTCATAATTTTACAAGCACATCATTATCTATCACATACCAACATTTGAGCAGCAGAGAACACACAAATAGTTTTTTTTTTTACACGAATGCTGAATCGACCCAAGCTTTGAATAAAACATCCAGTAGACAGCTTTAAACAGACTATATTTAATTTCGAGGGCTGTCATTAGCATGTTTACACATGAAGTGTTTACAAAAATAAGAAATTTTACATTTTTGGTAATGTACTGTTTTTGTCCTCTTTGTGTTTTTGTAAAGAAACAATGGATACATCTAAATATATCTGGAAAGAGATCACAGCTTTCATTAAACTGTAAATCAGTGCAGGAAATGACAGAGAATGTCATCTGAAGAATCTGTATTTAGGGTTATAGCATTTGAGCCTAAATCAACTGCAATCAGACACTTTTCACAAAAGGGAAAAAAAAAAATAAATCAACATGCAAATCTCTTCATAAGAAGAAGGGGTCTCCAGTTTTAATGCAAGTCTTTTTGGTTGCTTATTTGTTAGAAAAATAATAATATAACTGTAATAATTAAAGAAAAAAGGAATTAGTCAGCTTTTAAATATCCATTCATTAAGTGAGCTGCCTAAAATGCGACACAGGTCTATCCCAGCACTCCGTGAAAAAGGCAGATGAACACCCGATACAGGTTGCTGGTCCATCGCAGGGCCGTCACACAGTCAGACGCACACCCAGTCGAACTTAAGGGATGATTTAGCATCTTCAGTCTGCCTAATGTGCAACCTGCCTACTCCAGACAGAAAGCCATTATAATTGGCACTCGAACCCAGGACCTGGTCACTGTGAGGCAACAGAGCTCTCCACTATGCCCACCAACTTTCAACCTGTTCCTTCTGAAACAGTTCCTCCAGCAGCACTGTCAAATCAAGCTGCTGCTTAAGGCACTCAGTAAATGCACTCACACGCATTTGTGATCGTTGTAATTCCTAAGATAAGCGTACTTTTTCCCACATTTCTCGCAGGTGTATGGTTTTATTCCAGTGTGAATCTGCATGTGGGCCTTCACATTGTTAGGCTGGCTAAAGCTTTTCCCGCAAACTTCACAGCTAAACGGTTTCTCCCCGGTGTGAACACGCTTGTGCCTGCGGAAATTCCCCGCAGTGCGAAAAGACATTCCACATATTTCACACTTGTGTGGTTTCTCTCCGGTGTGAATAAGCATATGCATCTTAAGCCCACTGGCCAGGCTGAAAGCCTTTCCACAAAGAGAGCATTTGTGGACTTTCTCTTTGGTGTGCAAGAACTCGTGCACTTTTAGATAGGCTTTGTTGACAAAGCTCTTTTTGCACACATCGCACTTGAAGACTTTTATTCCTGAATGTTGCTGCTTGTGGGCGTAAAGACCAGATGTGCTGTTGAAAGTTTTCCCACATAATTCACAGGTGAAAGGATCACTTTCTGAATGAAGTCTCTGGTGAGTTTTCAAAGCGTAAGTGGAGCTGTAGCATTTGCCACAGACATCACAACGCTGAGGGTTTTTCTCAGCTCCTCCAGGCTCTTTTCTAGCGTCCACGTGTGTCAACACGTGGTTTCGTAGGGCATAGTTGTACACAAAAGTCTTTCCACATTTCTCGCACATGAAAGGCTTAACTGTTCCATGCACTGGCATGTGCTCCTTCAGAGAGCCCATCTGACTGTATTGCTTACCACATATCTCGCATGTGTATGGCTTCACACCCAAGTGATTAAGCATGTGTCTTCTGAGATTGGCCCTGTGCCCAAACTTCTGCCCACAGGTTTCGCACATATAGGGCTTCTCTCCTGTATGAACGATCTGGTGCTTTTTCAAACTAGGACGACGCTTGAAACTCTTGTCACAAAGTTTGCACTTCCATGGCTTCTCGTCAGAATGAACCCTCCTGTGAATATGAAGCGTGCTCGACTGCGCAAAGCGTTTGCCACACGTCTCGCATTGGTACGGCTTTTCACCGGTATGGAGTCGTTGATGCACCAGCAGAATGTACTCCACCGTAAAGCCTTTTCCACAAATGCCACAGAGATATGGTTTCACCTGCAAGTGGAGACGTTCATGGGTCTCCAGGTCGATGAAGCTTTTTCCGCATGTTCTGCAGGGACGCGGCTCCTTCTTGCTTTCACAGTGGGACAAGAGGTGTCTCTTGAAGGCTTTGAGTAATCGGTACTTCTTCCCGCATTTCTCGCACGTGTGAAGGGACGCACTTGAGTGCCTCTGCTTGTGCCGTATAAGGTATCTCATCGTTTTAAATGTCCTGCTACATTCTTCACATTTATGTACCATCTTTTTCTTTGCCACTTCAGCACTAGTTTGGTGAGTGTGCTTCTCTTCAAGTACAGAAGTGTCTGTGTCTGCAAAAAACAAAAAACAGTGCAATTTAAGTACATGCTCATATTTGTCCCTGATTTCCTCTATTTTTATTTAATCATAGAACTAAATAGTTTCTTCAAGAAAAAGTACTGTAAGTAGTGTTTTCATTATAGTAATGTCGTCATTCAATCAACCAGTGTGCAAATTTTAAATGCTAACTGGTTAAATTAGACTGGCCATGCCCAAGACTGATTGCTGCTGGCCCTACTGAAAATAGGCATCACTTAAGTACAAAATAAAAAGCAATAAATGCAATATAAAATTCCCTAAAAGGTCTCCACAGCACACTATTATTAAAATTATCAGTAAGTAAAGGGTTAAAAAAATCAATCCCAAACTTTAAGCCACAGTGAAGAAGTGAAGAAAACAAGAGACAGAGGTAACACTCCCAGCCTGGCAAATTTCTCCAAGAGCACACAGAAAACAGAAAAGAAGCTGAAGGCCTCTTTCTTCTAGTTAATATACATTTTTCATGATTTCATCATTACAAAGACTCAAAAGTGTGAAAATGTTATCCCTAAAAGAAAGGCAAGGGAAAAACCATTTGCAATGTAACAACAATTTAGATGCTCAAAAAACCTTGACCATCAATATGTAAAACTCAACAGTGGAACTCTCTAGAAACCATGGCAAAACCCTCTAAAGTTAAAACAATTTAACCTTTTTTTTGTTGGGATTTCTTGTAACTGGAAGCATTTAATGGAAGCTGTTGCTGCTATAGGTATCAAAGGATTAAGCGGGAATCTCTATTGAACATGGCTGATACAGGCATTGGTGACTCCCTCAATCAAAAATAAAAGATTATTTGAAAATGTCATCTGTTGGCCAAGTTTGTCTTTTTGATACAATATATATATTTTTTGCAGATCAGAATGATCTGTAAATATACAGGAAAAGCAGAAAGGGATAAATACATTTTCACAGCTTTGTATCCATGCCAGCTAATACATGCAATGATAGTATAATCAGCATAAGTATACAAAGATACACCATCCAAAAGTTTAAATTCACCCACAACAGGTCAAAAAGTGTGCAAAGGTCAGAAAATAAAATCTTGGTACATTTTTCTTCGGTCTGCTGATGCCATCTATTGGTCATCTCTGATATAGATTCAACTTGGGGTCATACATATGTTTATCTAATATGATATAAATGCTGCTCCAATGTAATGATAAGTAAAGCAGGCAATTGAAAAATCTGATCAAATCTGTCTTGCACAAAGGCAGTTCAGGGTGGACTTTGTTCTGGATAATTGTGTATTTTCAACAAATATATTTTTGATAACTGTAGCCAAAGAGCTTTTAGTTTGATCTTATTTCAGCCACAGACACTTAATCAAGTGTTATGTTGCAGACTTTGCCCAAACTTTTCAATACGGCTTTAGATTAAACTAAGAGAATTCCAGACCAGAGGGAGTTGGGACAATCACCAGCAGAGAATCATCCTCAAAAAAATGAATCAAAGCCTGGAAATTGAGAGTCTTGCACTAGTAATGCTCCCGAAATTTAATCTGATGGAGAACACATAATTTGCAAAGGAATAAACAATCAATTATTTCTTTTCTCACTGTTTGATTTCCTTTCAGTTGTTACACTCAAATAAAATGGATGAAAGCATTTCAAGTCCCATGGTCAAAAATAGACAGAAATAAAACAGTTCCTACCTCTCATCAACATTATGTCTTCATCCACATCCTTGTTCAAGGCGGAGCTTGGAGTTTTGATAGGATCAGCCTCCTGATTGGCAAAACACAAAGCTTTTGGAAATTTGAGAAACAAGCAATGAAATTAAAATACACACCGGTTTTAGCATACCTGATCTTCTTCAATGGCCTCCTGCTCTGGTGTTAATACAGAAACTACCTCCTCCTTCTGTACACTTCCAGAGAGAGACACAGTCACTTCTATTAAAAAAAAAAACAAAAAAACAAAAAGAAATGGGTTTATACTTAAGGTTTGTGTGTGATGTGTAATATATACCTGCTTTATACTAATGTAAATGAAACTATAATGTTATAAAACATTATAGAAACTATATCTAAATCAAAAAGATCAAAGCACATAATATAATTTAAAATGGTGCATAATGCAATGTACAGTAAAACTACAGCATACATCTTTCCACCTTAGTATTCTACATTGTGGAAAACAGTCTAACCAGACACCCCTGTTTGAGCATCTTCAGAGGAACCAGCTGCAGGTTTTGATTCTGTTATCATCGGAGATCGTGTGCTTGGATCTCTGTCTAATGCACTGCTCAGGTCCACCGCTTCAGACAATTCCCCAGCGCTGCAAAACCTGTAAAGGTGGCATATTTTCTGCACTGCCTCCTTTGCTAAAAGCTCCAGGATATTGTTGAGTTGTGTCTGTAAAGGAGAAGACAGTTTACAAACAAAATATGTAATGATTATTTTCAGTGTAAGGCTAGTTTTGCAAGAAGTAACACTCCAAGTACTTTAATATATTACAAATATATTCAAAATATACTACAGTATGGTGTAATGATGTATGAGTATGATACTTCCCTACTATGTCCAGTGGCAATATTTAAAACATGCTTTAAAAAATAAATAAATAAAAAATCCAGACCTGTAACTTTGCAAAATAAGTTTTTTATTCTAGTGTTATTCAAGTTAATGTAAAAAAAAATTCTCTTTGACCTTTTCTCTTCAAAGTGTGAGGAAACGAAAAAGGCAGCTGCTGTTCAACTGATGCAGCAAACTATACTAAAAAATATTGAGATACATGTTTTGAACAGCAGGGAAATGCATTATTCGAACCCCAGCGGCAGGAAAGCAAGTGATATTAATGACAGTAAAAACAAAGCTACATGGTTTTAAAGACCCATTCCTGACTTTCTAAAGCCTCTTTCAGGTTCAATTAATGATATAGTTCCCCCCAAAAAAGAAATGATTTAATTAAAAACATATTTTAATCAAAGTGATTGTTTGCCAAAGTAACTTTCTAAATGTGTTTATGATTTGTTCGTATAAAACAGGCAAATTGATACTGAAATGTCGACACTTCCAGCACTGATCTACATAAAATATGATCTTTTTTTTGCACTCTTTGGTGAAAAAGGATCGTTGACAGTAAAAGGAAGTAAAAAAAAGGGCGGCAACGGAATGTGCCCTCTTCCTCTGCTTCACACAAATACACATAAACAAGCTAAATGCGGTCATTGTAATCCTATGTCCACCTTTTCCTTCCACTTTAACTTAAAGCTACACTACCATGTAATGAAGTGGACAGAAAAGAAGACATTAGATTTAGAGGCAGAGGCGGCCTACTGTTAGGGACTACGCCCCAAGATCGGAAGGTCTAAGAGTCAAAGAGAGTCAAGAGTCAAAGATCAGTAGGTTGCCCTGAGGTACCCTTGAACAAGGTACTGTCCCCATCACTGCTCCTCAGGTGCTGAATGTGGCTTCATGGTATGAAGCACATGCTGCACGGAGTGTGTGATGAGTTGCAAGCAGAAGAATCACTTCATTGTGGTCCATTGTGGGCTGGGCTGTTTATTCACAATGACAAATAGTCACATTCGTGAATCAGGACTGAATCAGGACTATCCCCAAGTTAAAATGATCACTGGGGGGAAAGCCTGCCCATTCTTTACAAAGCTGCCAATGTTAAAAACACGCATTCATTCATTTTCTTGTTCGCTTGTCCTGATTAGGCTCGTGGGCAGTGCTGGAGCCAATCCCAGCTCTCACAGGCCGAATGGTGAGGAAACAACCGGGACGGGTCATCAGTCCATCGCAGGGCGCGTGCACACACACACCCACCCACCCCCCTAGGGGGTGTTAGCATCTTTAGTTCACCTGACTTGCATGTCTCCACACAGAAAGCATCCGGACCGTCCCGTCTGGGAATCAAACCCAGGACCTTCCCGCTGCGTGGCAATAGTGTTACCCACCGCTCCACTGTGCCGTTTTATTTCTATATTTAATTGGATTGAGGTTTTCTGTATCCAGTAACAGGGTTATGAGTTTACTACTTTAAGCGTCCACAAACAGAAAAAAAACCCCTAGTAAACACAAAGATACCTTTCTGAGGAACTCACATGAGGTAATGTGACTGTTTTTGGTGAAAGTATGAGAAAGTGGAAAGGGCAGCAAAAATGAACTCTGATGATGGATGGAAGGAAGGGAGGATGGAAGGATGGATGGAAGGATGGAAGGATGGAAGGAAGGATGGAAGGGAGGAAGGATGGAAGGAAGGATGGAAGGGAGGAAGGATGGAAGGGAGGAAGGATGGAAGGAAGGAAGGATGGAAGGAAGGAAGGGAGGATGGATTGAAGGGAGGATGGAAGGGAGGAAGGATGGATGGATGGAAGGAAGGAAGGAAGGATGGAAGGGAGGATGGAAGGGAGGAAGGATGGATGGATGGGAGGAAGGATGGAAGGATGGATGGAAGGATGGATGGAAGGGAGGATGGATGGATGGATGGAAGGAAGGAAGGATGGAAGGGAGGATGGATGGAAGGGAGGATGGAAGGATGGAAGGGAGGATGGATGGAAGGAAGGGAGGATGGAAGGGAGGATGGATGGAAGGAAGGGAGGATGAAAGGAAGGGAGGATGGGAGGATGGGAGGATGGAAGGATGGAAGGGAGGATGGATGGAAGGAAGGAAGGGAGGATGGATGGATGGGAGGAAGGATGGATGGAAGGGAGGAAGGATGGATGGATGGAAGGAAGGATGGAAGGGAGGATGGATGGAAGGGAGGATGGAAGGATGGAAGGGAGGATGGAAGGAAGGGAGGATGGGAGGATGGAAGGATGGAAGGGAGGATGGATGGAAGGAAGGAAGGAAGGAAGAAAGGATGGATGGAAGGAAGGATGGATGGAAGGAAGGATGGAAGGAAGGGAGGATGGATGGAAGGATGGAAGGAAGGATGGAAGGAAGGGAGGAAGGATGGGAGGATGGAAGGAAGGATGGAAGGAAGGGAGGAAGGATGGAAGGATGGATGGAAGGATGGATGGAAGGGAGGAAGGAAGGATGGGAGGATGGAAGGAAGGATGGGAGGATGGAAGGAAGGATGGATGGGAGGAAGGATGGGAGGATGGAAGGATGGAAGGAAGGATGGAAGGAAGGATGGATGGAAGGAAGGAAGGATGGAAGGATGGAAGGAAGGGAGGAAGGATGGAAGGATGGATGGAAGGATGGATGGAAGGGAGGAAGGAAGGATGGGAGGATGGAAGGAAGGATGGGAGGATGGAAGGAAGGATGGATGGGAGGAAGGATGGGAGGATGGAAGGATGGAAGGAAGGATGGAAGGAAGGATGGATGGAAGGAAGGAAGGATGGAAGGATGGAAGGAAGGGAGGAAGGATGGAAGGATGGATGGAAGGATGGATGGAAGGGAGGAAGGAAGGATGGGAGGATGGAAGGAAGGATGGGAGGATGGAAGGAAGGATGGATGGGAGGAAGGATGGGAGGATGGAAGGATGGAAGGATGGATGGAAGGATGGGAGGATGGGAGGATGGAAGGAAGGATGGATGGAAGGATGGGAGGATGGAAGGGAGGATGGAAGGAAGGATGGAAGGGAGGATGGAAGGAAGGATGGATGGAAGGAAGGACGGGAGGAAGGATGGAAGGAAGGATGGAAGGATGGGAGGATGGAAGGATGGAAGGAAGGATGGAAGGATGGGAGGATGGAAGGAAGGATGGATGGAAGGATGGGAGGATGGAAGGGAGGATGGAAGGGAGGATGGAAGGAAGGATGGATGGAAGGAAGGATGGAAGGGAGGAAGGATGGAAGGATGGATGGAAGGATGGAAGGAAGGATGGAAGGATGGAAGGATGGAAGGAAGGATGGAAGGATGGGAGGATGGAAGGAAGGATGGAAGGATGGATGGAAGGATGGGAGGATGGGAGGAAGGATGGGAGGATGGGAGGAAGGATGGATGGATGGATGGAAGGATGGAAGGATGGAAGGAAGGATGGAAGGGAGGATGGAAGGAAGGATGGAAGGAAGGATGGAAGGAAGGATGGATGGAAGGAAGGACGGGAGGAAGGATGGAAGGAAGGATGGAAGGATGGGAGGATGGAAGGATGGAAGGAAGGATGGAAGGATGGGAGGATGGAAGGAAGGATGGATGGAAGGATGGGAGGATGGAAGGGAGGATGGAAGGGAGGATGGAAGGAAGGATGGATGGAAGGAAGGATGGAAGGGAGGATGGAAGGATGGATGGAAGGAAGGATGGAAGGAAGGAAGGATGGAAGGATGGAAGGAAGGATGGAAGGATGGATGGAAGGGAGGAAGGAAGGATGGGAGGATGGAAGGAAGGATGGGAGGATGGAAGGAAGGATGGATGGGAGGAAGGATGGGAGGATGGAAGGATGGAAGGAAGGATGGAAGGATGGGAGGATGGAAGGAAGGAAGGAAGGATGGAAGGATGGGAGGATGGAAGGAAGGATGGATGGAAGGATGGGAGGATGGAAGGGAGGATGGAAGGGAGGATGGAAGGAAGGATGGATGGAAGGAAGGATGGAAGGGAGGAAGGATGGAAGGAAGGATGGAAGGAAGGATGGAAGGGAGGAAGGATGGAAGGAGGGGAGGATGGAAGGATGGAAGGAGGGGAGGATGGAAGGAGGGGAGGATGGATGGGAGGATGGATGGAAGGAGGGGAGGGAGGAAGGATGGAAGGAAGGATGGAAGGATGGAAGGAAGGATGGAAGGAGGGGAGGATGGAAGGAAGGAAGGATGGAAGGAAGGAAGGATGGAAGGAGGGGAGGATGGAAGGGAGGAAGGATGGATGGATGGATGGAAGGATGGAAGGATGGATGGAAGGAGGGGAGGATGGAAGGAAGGAAGGATGGAAGGAGGGGAGGATGGAAGGAAGGAAGGAAGGAAGAATGGAAGGATGGATGGAAGGAAGGATGGAAGGAAGGAAGGAAGAATGGAAGGATGGATGGAAGGAAGGATGGAAGGAAGGAAGGAAGAATGGAAGGATGGATGGATGGAAGGATGGAAGGGAGGATGGAAGGAAGGATGGATGGATGGAAGGAAGGAGGGGAGGATGGAAGGAGGGGAGGATGGATGGATGGAAGGATGGAAGGATGGATGGATGGAAGGAGGGCATCGCGCGCTCATGTTTTGACCTGGGGCAGGTTTAAAGCTGCACTGTGGCTTTAAGGAGGCGTCGCTTGTGAACTCGCCTCACGAGCAGTAAAGCAGTAACCCCAAGGTTTTAATGAAGTTTTTAATCCAGTAGTGAAGAGTTAACGTTACTCGACTTTGCTAGCAAGCTAACGTTAGCTGCCTGCATTCTGAGTTTTGTAAAACAACAACAACGACAGAAATACTGAAACTCACAACCTTGAGCTCATTCTGGTTGCTTTCACACGCCGGATCTGTGTTCCCACAACAGTGAGAGTCGAGGAGCCTGCTTATTTCAGCCTGGGCTGTTTCAGTCACTCCTGCCATTATCAGCGCTGCCTGACTGTCAAACACTTCGGAGGTCGACATCGCGCTGAACAGCGGGCAAAACACACCACTATCCCCTCGTGCTAAAGATGCTTTAACACCGAGAGGCTTTACAGTTGACCTACTATTTTTACTAAACCGAGTTGAGCCTCTGGAAGCACCAAAGATTTTCAACCAAAGACGTCACAGTTACCGAGGGCAAACATTTCAAAATAAGAGTTGTTCACTTGAGGATTGGGATATCTTACATGCTCAAGGGTCAGCCTATGAAACTGATGCAAATGTCGGACCATTTAAATATTCATACACAATTTTATTTTATTCATACACAAATTGTATGTGGTTATGCATTTTTGAGTATTATTTTTTTAATAGTGAAAGCTTGACAATACATCATTAAAAAACTTTTACTTTCACATTGATGTTAAAAGAGGGAAAAAATCGATGGTGGACGCTGATGGTGGTGATCTTAATGGTGCACTAAAGGTGGAGGCTGATGGTGGTGATCTTAGTGGTGCACTAAAGGTGGAGGCTGATGGTGATGGTATTAGTGGTGCACTAAAGTTGGAGGCTGATGGTGATGGTATTAGTGGTGCACTAAAGGTGGAGGCTGATGGTGATGGTATTAGTGGTGCACTAAAGTTGGAGGCTGATGGTGATGGTATTAGTGGTGCACTAAAGGTTAAGGCAGATGGTGGTGATCCTAATGGTGCACTAAAAGTGGAGGCTGATGGTGATGGGCTTAGTGGTGCACTAAAGGTGGAGGGTGGAGGCTGATGGTGATGGTCTTAGTGGTGCACTAAAGGTGGAGGGTGGAGGCTGATGGTGATGGTCTTAGTGGTGCACTAAAGGTATAAAACAGCATAAAAAACAGCCGACGCTACCACAGAGTCGTAAAATGACCTCATGAGATGGAATGTTGTTTTCTTGGTGGCATGGCCGATTATCTTGCACTTATGACAAAGATCAGAGATTTTTATATGTTACATTTTAAAACAGAAAGGTCTATCAAGCCATTGGAAATCATATGAAGAAGAAATGCTGGTGCAATTTCTATGTAAACTTAAAACATACTTTCTGCATTTGTAGCCACTTGTCACACCTAGTTGCTCAGATTTTAGATGACATCTAATAGCCTGAGGGACAGTGCGGGCATCCTGCGAGGAGGAAGAATGTATACTCTTTAAATTACTGCACCAAAGAACACATTTTTGAGAATATGACTGTTTTAGACTAAACAAATATAAACCGAAGGAGGATTGGCTTATTACCTCAATGGCCACAGCGATGTCCTTATGCAACTCAAAGGCATGAAAAACTGCATTACAGCATCCACACATGACTGTTAAATAATTTAATAGAGCAAGATTAAAAAATGAAAGGGAAAAGAAATCACAAACATCTACATGAACATGATGAAACCAGTGGAAAGAACAGAGTTTATACTAAAGGTCTTCCAGGATGTTTTTTGTTTTCACATAGAATCTGAATTTAAAAATGAAATGTAAAAAACAAAGAATTAAAATGTGTCAGACATACTTGTTGTCCACAAGCGGCCTTCAAATATCTGTCGGACCAGAGAAGCCCCTACTCTCTGTCCATTCAGCCTGAAAAGAATCATTAATTAAAAATTAATATATATACACAGATAAAATAACATTTCACCAGTGTACAGTTACAGTGTGCTGAGTTTCCTGAGAACTTACATGCATCCAGACAGGTGGCTCTGATGCATTGCTTGCAATGTACAAACCAAGAACTCATGTGCAACCTGCTGAGCGCCATGTTCAAACTGTTGTCCAGTCCCTGTAATCATGATACAAAAAACCTTTCCAATTGCCAAACTCACTGTACATTTCTTATTCAATCCTTCATATCTTGTGCACTTACAATGTAGTTGAGTGAGCACAGCCATAGGCTTGATGACACTCCCAGAATGTTTAAAGACTTGAATGATGTGCTTCTTTATTGTGCACACCACACAGAATCCAGAATCATGACCTGAGAATGATTTCAAGACAAATCGTTGTGGTTAAAGACAAGTCTGAATATGTGTGACTATGTGAAGCAGAAAGCTTGACCTACATGTTGTAGATTGTTCTCCAGACAGCATGTAGCTGGCCAGAGGAGGCGTATATGTCAGGCACTAGAGAACTGCATTTATAAAGCAGGTATTATCCATGTTCTTCAAGCCTGCTCCAATAGGAATGACTTGGCGCCATTCCAGGGCAACACATTGCTCTGCAATGCAAAAGGCTTGCAGTTTTCTAAATGAACTATTTCTGTTTTGGAACCCTTACCGGGTGTATTGCTGCTGTGACTCTCCATGAGTGGAGGTGGCCACTTAACAGAGATCCCAATTCTCTGAAGAGTTTAATGCAAAATTCTGTAAAGCAAAAGCTAAGTGAGTCTAGCTGTAATACTCCCATGGAAACAGTAAAAAGTAAATGATGTAGCTAAAAACAAACTTCTGTTCAATACACATCATTATATTTGCTTTTACTTTAAAATGGGAGTTATAGGCCTCTCACTGGAATGAGCTGAATTACTCAGATTGCTTGGATGAGTTACTGAGGCTTCATCGGATACGTTCTTTATTTAAATTCAGTATAACTGAGGTAATGTATCCTATTAGAGGTATTAATCCTGCAGTTAGAGGAAAGGCTCAGCACAGTGTTTAAGGGATGAAAATAATGGTAGAAGCATAAGACAGGCGGGAAAAAAGACTGAAATTGACACCCTTTTAGGTTTCTTTTTAATATAAAATCAGCTACAGAATGTACCATTTTAACCTGTTTGTTGTCTTGATTTGAAGCCTTCATGATCATTTACTGTGGTTCATATTCGGCTTGGTAAACATTAGATGACGTACATCATTTCTCTAATAAAACCTACTGTTCCTTTTCACAGAAAAAGAAAGTAAATGTGTTTCCTCTGTAGCTCTGGAACAGACAGAGGGAAAAATAAAAGCGCAGCTCAGATGGAACATGACATCACAATACAGTCAATAGGGATGCAGTTTTTACTCCATCACTGTTGACTGTGTCATAATGGATGTTTACATTGAATTCCACTCGACCAGACCGGGCCTTTATTATTAACTGACTGGATGGTGCCACTAGAAACCTAGACCAGCCTAAACTTTAACTTTATATATTTGATGTATTTGAAATCCTGTCTAATATGGTTCCAAAGTTTGTCAGATGGTCTTAATGCCCCTCTGGCTCTAAATACCCCTGTGAAATGTGGTCCCAGGAAGGACTCTACTACATACCCTGCTATTACTTTTCACCACTAGGTGTCAAAATTGAGCTCTATATACATAAGTTTATATTAATTTAAATTGCTGAATATTTAAATGAAATGTAACTAGATCAACCAGACAGTGCTTAAATGACAACATTAATGTTGGCCATATATATATATATATATATACAGTACTGTGCAAAGGTTTTAGGCAGGTGGGGAAAAAATGCTGTAAACAAAGAATGCTTTCAGAAATGGAAGTGTTAATCATTTATTTTCATCAATCAACAAAATGCAGTGAATGAACAAAAGAGAATCTAAATCAAATCAATATTTGGTGTGACCACCCTTGGCCTTCAAAACAGCATCAGTTCTTCTAGGTACACTTGCACACAGTTTTTGAAGGAACTCGGCTGGTAGGTTGTTCCAAACATGACTGTGTTTCAACCTCCGTGTGACATTGATGATCATCAGCACCTGTTTGGTAACACTGGTTGATCATACACCGACTATAATCCTACAGAATCCCTGACTTTGTGCAAGTGTACCTAGAAGAACTGATGCTGGTCTGAAGGTAAAAGGTAGTAACACCAAATATGAATTTGATTTAGATTTTTCTTTTGTTCGCTCACTTTGCATTTTGTAAATTGATAAAAATAAACAATCATTATTTATATTTCTGAAAGCCTTCTTTGTTTACAGCATTTTTTCACACAAAATCTTTGGCACAGTACTGTATATATTTTATATATATATTATATATACAGTACTGTGCCAAAGATTTAGTGTAACAGAGAAGTGCTCCAGATTTCTAAAAGGAGATTTCAATATGCCCTCCAGTTTGATACCATCATTTATTTTGACTAGATGAATTTCTTTTCTGAGATTCTGAGAGTTGCTGAGATTAAAACATGTTTCTGAATATCTGACATTTTTGCTGAATTGATATTCTTCAATAAGTTTATTTTATGTTTAATATTTAGCTCAAATTGTACAATGAGTAAACTGTACAATAATGACACACAATAAAAAATAAAAAATTATCATTACGTAGTTTTCTTGATGGTCAACTAGTGGTGCCGACCCAACCTTTCAGGTGCTCACTCACTCATTTATGTTGTTTGAAAAACTGGTGCATTTTGATTTTAAATTGTTTTTTTAAATAAAGGTTAATACTAAAAAAAAAAGTTATTTCAACATGATCAAAAGTATATATTTGAAAATGTGTGAATATTGTCATGCACTGGCTGAATAAGCCCATGTTATGTACTTCGATATTAAGAACACTGTTGTGGGATAAAAGTTGTGTTTGGACCTGTAAAATATTTTTTTCTAAAATCATATTTTTCATGGTATTTATTACTAATACATCACATGAATATTCTAATAATATAATATTATTTTATTTTTACTCCATTTGCATTCATCTTCATGGGGTCCCTGAGTGACTGAGGCCCTTTGGGGTTAAAACAGGACAGAATCCTGCTCTGGGCAATTGGATCCTGGTTCTCCTGATGGGAAATATAACATCCTCATTGCTGCTTCTCAGTAACAAGGTCCCCAAGGGCTACATGCTCACACCCCTGCTATTCTACAGAAAATTCATTTAAAATATCCTGACTGGCTTCCTCCGGGTGTGCCTGATGTGGCAGCAGCAGCTACAAAATGTTCTCTCTGCTCCCAGGGAGAAAATGCTTCAGAAACATTCAGATTTTAGACGTAACAACTTCCCATAAAACATAAAACAAATGAATCACTTACACAATATGTTTGCACTTCTTCTTGCATAAATAGTTTACAGCAACCTGCTGTTATGCTGATGTTACTGTAACAGAAATCAGCTGTTCCCCTATAATGTTTTAACGAGCAAGCATTTGTTCAGAAGGCTGTTATTATTGTGGTTTAAGTCTTCCAGTGACATTTGCAGCCCTGTTATTTTGGATTTAAAAAAAGAAGACAAATTTACTTCAACATCTTTATCATTTATTTTTTATATGATTTAACAAATGTATAAAGAGGTTCAATGTCGAGTTAATGTCTATTTTGAGAAAGAAGGCTTCTCTTAAATCTTTTAAATATACAAAGTACCCTAAACACAGTGAGAAAATGAATCTTTGATGCCTTTTTAAGTCTCACTCTCACATCAACATATACAGACCAATCAGAAGTTATACAGATGAAGTAGCGCACTATTAACGGTGTTACACACAACTTCCTCAGGGTTCATGAAATGAAAGACATTTTCAGAATAAAGGCAATTTTGGCAGAAAAGTGCTATCTAAAAATTATTTTACCTAAAATTTTGGTTCATTAACGTAAGCATAAAAGGCATTAGATTTAATATTACCAGATATTTCAGTAAAATGAAGTATGTGGATAGTATTTTGCTCTTGCTCTGCTGAGTATGACTGGAATGTGACAATTTTCCAGCAATAAATAACATATTTTTGGCATCTAGTACATAAATAGTTGCACTTCTTTCACAGGCAGATATGAATTATAGCAATACTACCAAACATTTTCCTTTTCTAATAATATGAGATGAATGCAACTTGAAATTATTCATTTAAATATGAGAAGAAAAAAAAAACAAAGAGATCGTAGATCATTGCATAGTACCTTAGATCAAGTATTAAATCATCACGTACAATTAAAAACAAAAGTATAACATTCAGTCCTTTCAGTACTTGCAGGAAGGTCAAGACAAGTGATGATCCTGTTCATTCAGATCCAGTTTTTTTCTAAACCAAGTGATGGTTTGTATCAGTAGTTCTGTTTTTGTAGGTCTAAGAACTTGTTTGATACCAAATAATATGTCAGAAGAAATAATACACTTTACATAGGGTTTATTCTCCATTCAGAACCAGTTTAACAGCGCTTAATTTTCAGTTAAAACTTCCATTTTAAACTCTGGACATGAGACAGAGGTCCTTTTGTGTGGCTTGACAAATGGTAGTCATTAATTCAAAGTTTTTCATACAACACACTGCCTGCTTACTGTCCTCATAGTTTGTTGTGAAGTCAGAATCAGTTATGGGTTACAGCATGTCGTCCTGGTTCTCTCTGGCTGGCGTGCTCCTGCGGTTTCTTCTCAGGCTGGAGAAACAGGATGATGCAGTGAGGGCAATGCGGCTCAGCCCTACGTTCAGGCAATGGACTTCAGACGTCACTGGTACTTCAGCGAATAGAGCACGATCCCGGGACAGCCGTGAGAGATTCTCACTGTTCTCAATGTCCTTCACAATGTTGAGAATCTCCTGCCTTTCTGTCTGCCTAGTCATCCCGCGGATGTTTAGGATGGCAGATACATGCTTTTTCCTAAAGAGCAAAAAAGTCATTATGTTTGTCGCATTGACATGTGTAGTGTCTTTTCCATCAATCACTTTGCTACCTATCAATAAGCTATTAATAATTTCAGTACATTAAAATGTTTACAGCAGTGCATTCATTTTTGGATCCCTAAACCACACAATGATATCAAGCTGTGAGGTTAAATACTCGCATGTTTTCTCCAAGACAAATATTGAGGCATTTTTGTTGAATTGGCTATCATTTCACAGAGGGATGGGGGAGATAGTGTTATTCTTTACTAAAAGGCTTAAAACATAAAGAGAGCAACTAGGTGACAGAGAAAATTATAGCTCCGATGTCTAATGTGTGATGATACGAAGTGGCACAATTTATGTACTTGAAAGCAATGTCTTGTGCTTTCTTGAAAAGCAGAGCAGCACATTTCCAAGAAATGTGACAGGAACTAAACATGGGCCTGCAGTTCAACTGCAAAGAGTGAGTTCTCAAGAACTGCTTTAAAGGAAAAGTTAAAATTTCCACTGTTTTTACATACTTTGATATGAACTAGTCAGGGACTAGAACACTTATCTACCCAGTGCTTTGCCATTAATATTAATATGGACATTTCGTGTCAAGCAGATGCCTCTCTTCAATTAAACTGTGTTTAGATTGTTGCCTTATTCCAAAGGAATGCTTTTGCATCTTTCCCATAGTTTTCCATAAGGAATTGGGCCCTGGGTCTAACTTATTATTATACTACAATCAGTCAGGAAATCATTGACGAGTGCTTAAATTAATTACTTTCAGTAATTATGGGAATGGGTATTCTAGTCATTTTGAATAATCTTTTGCAAAAGTGGCAATATTTTTGTCCTGAGGGACTTTTAAGCAACAACTGTCCTCTGTAGGTTAAACCATAGCCAATGAGTTAAGCCTAAGCAGGATGCTTTTTTGCTTTTTGCTTTGTCTTTGTCACAGCTCAAAGATGAACAGGTCCTCTGCTTTCATGTGAATCTAGGATAACCAAACAGAGTCTTGTAAAAATCAGGAAGCCTCTTAGGCCTTGTTTGCTTTCACAAGCCTCTCTTGGTTGTCAGCCTGAATAGATGGTGGTAGTTATTTTTTTGCTAAATGACCTGAGATCTCTGCTTACTGACCTCTGTCATATCAGGAGGTCACAAAGAATAACTGCTGTGAAAAATGCTCTGAAGGCTCTGAAAACTCACCGTACATCAGGGAATTCCCGAACTAAGACGCCAACTTCTATTTGGATTGAGGGTGTGTCTTCTAATAGGATAATCTCTGAAATGTGGGGAATGGCACTGTCAAGCCATGATGCAGAGGACTCCTGATATTGAAAAGAATAATAACATAATTCATGTGTAAAGTAAATTCAATTGATCACTTTTAACAATGTAGATAATCATCAGAAAAGGATCATTAATAAACTATAAATGATTCTTGATGCAGAATGGGAAGCAGAGTGAAAGTGGAAAAATGTTTTCAGCTTGGCATTGAAAGAAGAGATTTGAAAGACATTATTAGAAGAGCATTCCGTTTTGAAGATTCATAAAATTTTAAAACTCCATTATATTCTAAATTTGTTCTTTTAAGCAATAAAAATGAAATCTTTTTTGAGGTTAGCAACTCAAGTGAAACATCAGCACTGTTTATTGGTCGTTATGACTGTTCTGCTGTGCTGCAGATTTCAGCGCTAGATATTTACATTAAATACACAAGGAGCGTGTGATCTGGGCAAAACACACAGGCAGCCCCAAATTCATAGCCTGGAAAAACATATTATCCCAATAGTTTAGAAGTGGAATAAGTGTTATTAAATGTCTATGCCCACTACATGAAGAGTGTTCTTCTTCCTGGCTCTGTGTTTGACCTTAGGCTCAGCTTTGGCTTCAAAGTCCCAGGGCAGGACGCTCCTCCATAAACAAAGCCATCCTGTTGTCCACAGAGGTGACAAACGGATGTTTTAACTGGAGCAAGAAGCAGCACAGGAGAAGAGGGGAGGACAACAGGAGGGAGCTGACTTCTAAAATGGAGGGCCCTTCTAGTTATGGATTGGTGCCAGTGTTTATTCTTCGTTTCTTAATGCTCACAGAGGTGCAAAAGCACAGTTTTCAATGTCAATATACACTATAAAAATAGTTCTCAACTTGATTTCGAATCATTCATAGTACGCAGCATTGGACAGAACTGTACGTTTTTCTAAAAAGATCCTGAAGACCTGGCACATGTCAGAGAGAATGATATTTTAAAATAATATAATTTTCTTAATTCAAACTTCTGGTCAAGTGTCAAGGCAGTATAAAATGCTAATAATAAAAGACTATTGTACATTATCATTAAATATCCTGTAATCATGAAAAAAACATCTAAAAGTACTGTTAATTATAATATTTCAGTTCATTTATAATTTCATTTTATATAAATTACTGTTGGATAAAATGAACAAAATATTCATTTAATAAGTGATTTCAACCTTTTTAATTGTAGGATATACAGTGACCATAGAGGTGTTCTGTTATATACAGTGATCACATCATTTCTATAAATGCTGTTCATCTTCAAACCTGTGCTTTTCATGGAAATCTCAGTTACTGTTTTACTGATACCATGGAAGGGCCTTCTGTTTCATAAGTATTGCCTCCACATCCTTTAGAGGTCATTTCCCACATGGAAAAAAATAGGCGTGTCGCATAACTCACCAAGTCTTTGAAGAGGGTTTTCAGGTGTTTGCCCTCTTCACGGAGGCGACCTGCCATCCTTTTCCTCATCTTGAGTGATGTACAGATGATTCTGCCTCTCATAATAGCTCGAATGTATTCAGTCATCACCCGCCGGTGAACTTCTCCCACCAGGACCTGCAATATCCCCATCAATGACATAGTAAAACAAAGAGGTTGGTGTGGTGGTATAGTGTTATTGCCTTCACAGTCAGATGTCAGCACAACTGAACAGCTATGAGAGATTTTCATTTGGTTAAATGCTGTTCTCTGCCACCCAAATCCACACACCAATAGAGTGAATGCATTTTGGAAGATCTGTGGTCCATCTCTTTAGTACAGTTCCAGAGACTTAAAGAATCTAGGTCCAACACCTTTTCTAGGACAATTTGTTTAGTTCATTTATCACCAGTATGCAGAAACCATATGAAATCAATGTGCTTAACAACTTTTTATGGTTTTAGACTTGATATGGTTTCAAGTATGATGGTTCGGTCAAGCAGTTTGTACAATGCTAATTGGTGGTCATAGGTTTTCATTTCTTGTCAGGTTTGGTAGCCTTGTAGCTCCAGGGTAAAATTAAATTAGCAAGTTTCAGACACATCTTACCACAGCTACGTCTACGGTATGGGGCAAACTGTGTAAACCTCCTATTGGCCTATGCATTAAGCAAATGAATGATGATTCAAGAGACTAGGGTTGCAAAAATATGTTGACATTTCTAATGTAAGGTGAATATGCGGTTTGAATGGTACTAATAAAGTTTAGAATAGGATGCTGTGCATAAAGATGAAGTGTTGAAGGTTTTAAGACCTGGTAGGGTGGACTGTCCATCCTCTGGAACTTTTTAAAGTGCTCCTTAATGTGGGACAGGATCTGCTCAAAAGCTTCTGTGTTGGTTAACCATTTTCTTTTCACCAGTTTGTCAAAGAAAGGCTGCAAAAGTTGAGGAGAAAACATGTATCAACACAGAGTGAACCTTTCTGCTCACATTCAGGTTGAGTGACTTTTCATATGTAGAATTCCTGAGATGGAAATGGATTTCCTGTTTAAAAAAAAACAAAAAAACAGCTCCTAGGAAGGGCCATTCTTAGGCAATGAGGATATTTAAAAAGATGTTAGCCCATGTGGCCTGGCGATGCCCGGTTCTACTGCGGGCACTGAACTTAATGAGTGGCATGCAGCCAAAAACATCTTGTTCAAATGTGTTTGTCACAACAAGCTATTTTTGTGCTTCACCCTGAACTGAGCGTGAGCCAACATCCCTGAGAACAAACCATAACGGAAATACTGATAAGAAATTCTTCATGTTCTTGAACAGAGACACTTGACCAACAGCAGTGTCTGTTTATGCAAAGGGTATAAAGGCTACTTATTTAACACAACAACTTTTCTTCAGGAAATTACTTACTGTTGAGGAACAAAACTTTTTCTCTTCTTAAAATAGTCAATAAAACAACTTTTAGTATTTGTTGTCAATGCATACAAGGATACAGGCAATCAGTAGATTTAGTAGAGTGGAAATATGAAGGCAAAATATATCTGTGTGTGTGTATGTGTGTGTCCTAAACTTACTCTGATGTGCTCAAACAGTCTGTCACTCAGCACTCTTACACTCAAATTTATAATCCTGTCTAGGGCAGTGTTTGCTCGGCGACTGGAATCTTCACTGACAGCAGGGTCATACCGTACACACCTCTCCACAAAGCCCCTGTTTACAGTACACACATATATTTTGCATTAAGCTGACGTGACCCTAAATAAATAAACAATGGTCCAGAGCTGTGAATCCTTGAAGAAACATACCTGAAAGGTGGACAACAGTTGGCCAAAGCAATGGTCTTGGCTTCATAACCATCTTCATTTTCTCCAAGTTCATTCACAAGCCCTTCATGGAACATTTCCACCTTTCTTTGAAAGCTTTGAAATAAAGATAAAGAGGTAAGGCTATCATAGTAGTTACACTATAACATATTTAATATTTACCGTTTTGCTGATAATGACATTCGGTTTAAAAAGCCTGGCCAACGGAAACTGACCAATTATGATTATGTTAGAGGGTGACTCACAACCTGAACATGACCTATTACCTATGAGATATAATGTCAGAAAGTTGTAGATGGATTATATCCTTTGCAGGAGGGTCAGTCTGAAGGAGAATGGAGACTGCAAAGTAGTGACAGGGGAGAGTGAAACTAAATAGCATAAGATGGTGGTCTGTAGGATGACCATGGAGGTCAGGAAAAGGAGGAAAGTGAGGACAGAGTCGAGGATCAAATGGTGGAAATTGAAGAAGGAAGAATGCAAGGTGGAATTCAGGCAGGAGTTCAAGACGGGAGGTAGTGAAAAGTCGCCAGATTGCTAGGATACTAGCAGAAGTGGTAAGGCAGACAGCTAGAAATGTACTTGGTGTGATAGCTGGACAGAAGAAGGAGGATAAGGAAACCTGATGGTGGAACCCAGATGTTCAGGAGTGTATTCAGAAGAAGAAGCTAGTGAAGAAGAAGTGGGATAGTCAGATAAGTGTAGTAAAATAAGGTTTTTTCAAAAATAAGGGTGATGCACAGAGCTGTAGTAACTCTAGAGGGTAAAGTTTCTCAGCCACAGCTTAGAGTTATGGGAAATAGTGGAAGCTAGGTTTAGAAAAGAGGTGAGGATTAGTGAACAGCGGTATGGTTTCATGCTGAGAAAGAGCACTACAGATGCAATGTTTGAGGGAGAAGTATAGAGAAAGTCAGAGGTTTCATTGTGCCTTTAGAGGTGATAGAATGTGGAGGAATTTAAATACTTGACATAAGTCAGCAGTTCAGGCTAATGACGAGTGTGGAAGAGAGGTGAAGAAGAGAGTGCAGGCTGGCTGGAATGGGTGGTGACAAATGGCAGGAGTGATCTGTGACAGATAGGCACCAGCAAGAGTGAAAGGAAACGTTTACACAACGGTACAGGATGTACAACTTTGCTATACGGGTTGGAAACGGTGGCACTGACGAAAAGACAGGCAGCATAGATGGGGGTGTCAGAGTTAATGATGTTAAGATTTTTTTGGGTGTCACAAGGATGTACAGGGTTAGAAATGAATATTAGATTAATATTAATATTAGAGGGACAGCTCAGGTTGGACATCCTGGAGATAGAGAAGCAAGGTTGCTTGGACTGAACATGTACAGAAAAAAGAAAAGCATTATATTGAGAAAAAGATTTTGAAGATGCAGCTGCCAGGAAAGAGGAAAAGAGGAAGGTCAAACAGAGAGTTTATGGATCTGGTTTATGGAGACAGATGGTTTGAAGGAGGAAGAAGCAGCAAAAAGATGCATTAAGATATTTGAGTTCTGATTCTGTAGTCATCCTTACTAAAAGCATAATTAAGCATCATGTTACCATGACATCTCTCAACGATTTTTTCACACATTTATTTATTTATTTTACAGTGAAGTTTTTTTTTATTTTATTTTTTTTATCAAGTGGTTGGTAACTGTACATCTGTAAAACCTTTCACCTGTACAGGAAATCTGCAAGTCCATTTAGGCTGCACTGAGCTACTCGCAAGCCCAGATCCCGGTTTACGGCTGCTGATCTTTCAAGATCCTCCTGCAGCTTCTGTGACAAAATAAGCAATTAAAGTAATTGTTCTGAATATACACGTCAACACAATATTATTAGCAGAATACATTTTCCCTTCAATATTTCAGTCAAATCCCCATAAATTTAGTAAAGAAGACATTTGCAAAACATCTTCACTAAATTAGGTCATGACTAGTTCACTATTGTTCTGTCCATCTTAAGATCTGACCTGCCTTGGTGAAGATTTACATATTAAATGAAATTAAATTTAGCTTCACCAACATAGAGCACAAGTGTGTACCCTGCATAACCACTAGAGGCAAGCGGTTGTGAAAACAATGTGATGTAATGGAAACTGCTGCACAACGGGAAGCTTTCATTTATTTTGGCTCCATAAAGATTCTCTCACTGTCGACAGAGGGCTGTCAAAATTTCCCAGCTATGCCTTTCTAGTGAATTTAGGTTCTTTAAAAGTCAATGCACATCTTAAATGCACATCATAAAAATGGTTAAATTAATTTCTAGGGTTCTAAGGTTTTCACTGCATTTACAGTGCCTACCTGTATAACTGTGCGAGCCAGTGGTATCTGATAATCCTCAGTTTGCAGCGTCTCCATCCATCTCTTCTCTTCCTCATCCAGCACTTGAGATAGCTCATTTGTTACTTTACCCTGGAAAAAAATATACATTAAATCAATAATAATCTAATGAAATAACAGTACACTTCAAATGGATTCTTTAATTTAAAAAAATGCTGTGATAATCTAAAAGAGTGCTGAAAAATGTCCAGTCACAACACAAGCTTTTATGAGGGTGTATTGTAATTTTATTTTACTAGACATTGCCTAATCAGAGTATTTACTAGTGGTATGATCTGTAGGCTTATCCCAAAGCAATGCAAAGCATCTTATTAATGCACTAGAACTGTAAAATTAATCTCTGCCTGTGTTTTACATAACCCATGAAAACCCTGAACCACTTGTGACAAACATAAATCTTAGCCTCACCAAGAAAATCAATGACTTAAAAATAACAGATATACACTTATTTCTCTTTTTCTAGGACATGTCTGTTGACTGATGTGTTCGTGGACACACACAGTCTCATACCTGCATGAACTTACATTCAAGATGCATAATTAGCTAAGGGGAAAAAGGCCTTGTTGTCAGACTGTCTCCTATTGTGTGGTGGTCATTGTGGACAGGAAAACCGTGAGTTGACCCTGAAATGCCGCACTGTAATTGGCTGTGAAGGTCGCAACGACCAGTCATCATTTGGACTGAAGAGGAAGTGCTGTAGGTGCACCCTTTTCCGCCCACTCCAGTGAGGATCGCAACACCAGGGAGCTGAGGATAAGAAAAGAGTAGGGGGCAATCTGAAAATTTGGACCCTTACCCTGACTGAGTTGAGGCAGTCCAGCTCCAGCTTGTCCACTGTTTCTGTGGGCAGCAATGGGCCGATCTGAGACCGGTTGATGGGTGAAGTTATGCTCACTGTTCCAAGGACGTCTCTGCGGCAACAACAGGAAGAATCACTCAAACAACGTGTCTGGACCTCAGTCATAAGGAAACATTGAAATATGATGGGATAGGCGTGGGAGTGTGCTTTTAGACTCTTATCAACAAAAGGTTATCAATAATCATATTTACTAAAATGACAACTGTGTGATTGGCCTCATAAACAGACAGCAAGTGGACTTGAAACTATAACTCAATGTCATGACAACCAACAAAGGGGTACTTTGGGGGAAAGTCAATTCAACTATTTATCACAATTTTTCATCCATGTTTGCTGTCTAAATCTTGCTCCAATTAGCCACAAGGCCACCATAGCATGTGGAAGCACATATGAGCGAATAAGTTCTGTGCAAAATGCGCTACTGTAATCTCATGTATTTCCAAAAAGCTACTTGTGGTGTCAAAAATATTTGCCTATGTGGTTTTGACACTATATGATGTACCATTTTCTATAACACTGGGTAAATCTAAAAACAATATTCACATGTCAAGATTTTTGGTTTAAGCTCTATCTTTGGTCCTTTTTTAGTGTCAGGAGTCATGAACAGTTTGCACATTAACAACTGCAAGTGCTACTGAAAATTTTAGAAAACCTTGTAACTCCTGCATACAACCAAAGAATTAACATTTATGAAACAGGGATGTAAATGTAAATGTACATTTTCATTTATTGTAATATATGTAATTGAGTATGCTCATCCTCTAAAGAAATTAGGTGAAAAAAACTGCTTCACCTGTTATAGATATTATACAGCCAATCTAGAAGAGAGTAGATGTCAGTAATCTGCAGTTCTCCAGCAGTGATGGCCCGCAGGCGGCGAGCTACGGCCTGGTGATAACTTTGGGCATACACCTGGAAAGCGTCATACTCCTCAGGGTACACAGACACCACATTTCGACGGGCAGCCCCTAGGTCCTCCACCATATTGCTCCTCAGCTTGTCCAGATAAGCAGCCAGCTGGCCTTCTTGTACATCCACATGCTGGGGCAGATTTGCATCAGCAGCCTCAGCCACCGCCTCCTTCCAGCGCTTTTTTAGCTCTCTTGGCCGCGGCCCTCCGTGGTTGGCCCCCTCACTCATGGTCCAGTCCCAGTCAGCTTGCTCCTCCTGCTGCAGGACCTGTACGACCAGGCCTAGGTTTGGCCCAGCAGTGGGTGAGCGCAGGGACTCCCTGACTACATCCCACAATTCCTTCTGCAGTGCCTCATACAGCAGCTCCACGTCCTTGGCCTTGCGGCGGCTGCTATCTTTACTGGGGCTGGTCAGATCCTCGAGAACATTGCCTACCAGAGGGGACACTTCCATGCACTCCTGTTCCAGCTCCAGGATGTGTGTGTCTGCCAGGAACAAGTCTCGTTTGGTCACCAGCTGCAGGATTTCCAATACTAAAATTGCACAGAGACAGAGCAAAGAAAAATGATGAAAAGAAACAAGGTAGAGTGTGTTTTCAGAAATTAGCCATTAGGAAGAAAACCATGGCCTGTTTATCTGCTTTGAACCTTTACTGTAACACATCCTTTCAAAGTTTAGGTATTAAAACCCAAAGAGGCATCAATTTCCCTGTTGTCCAAAGATGTGTTTGTTTGCCTTTGTCACTTTGGAACCAGTACTAATACATCATTCCCCCTCCCTGGTCATATCACTTTTCCTTTCCATGTCTTGAACGCATTGTTGGGGTTTAGAGGATCTCTTGAGAGCGGTTGCTTTTATGCCCTTCCTAGTACAACATTTCATCAGGGCTCATCACTGTTCTTTATGACTTTTCCAAAGAATAATGCTAGGTCATACAACATTGCTTACATGATAACATGAGAGTTTTTTTATGATCTACAGGAAATATCAATAAATGGATGAAGCTTAGAGCACAACTTTCAACAAAATCTTAAGTATATTTTCTTAAAGAAGTTCTGAAGCTAAAGCCCTGGAAAACTAAGTGATTTGAAATCACCCAGAGGATGTTTTTTTTTCTTTCTGAGCATGCACTTTTTACAATACACATTCTTTAGTGCAGTACAGCACTTCTTTTTTTTTATTAAAGCAGAATCCTTGTGCACTTACAAGGTCATAAATTACAGTACATGTAATGTGGTTAAACATCACCACAAATTAATTTTTATATATATAATAAACCTATCCTGAAGTAAACCAGTTCCTATTGAGATCAGTGCCTCCGCCCATTACATCATGAATGACCTTCTCATTTGGAACGAGCACCTTTTCTGAAACAGGCAATTTGTTTTTATTGGTTTTGACAGGACTTGACCCAGTGAGATATTTCAGTGTGTCAGACTTGATTCACAAGGAAATCCAAGAAGTAGCTGGCTCTCCATTTCTGTTGTTTTGGCTCATTCAATTGTCTCTCTCAGAATAAAAGCTCACAGGACAATCAATTAATTTATAGACCATATGTCACAAAATGTTTACATATTGTTAAATAAAGCTGTACAAAAATAAAAACGATAGATGGAACGATCCTAAATCTGTAAGAATTAAAAAATCCTTTAGGAGCAGGGAAGAATCAAATAATAATGCAAATAATACTGTTATTTTTATTTATATAATAATATTATAATAACTGTTAAATGGATAACACCAGAGACTGATAAGCATATACTTTAAACAGCTGCCCCCTGCTGCACGGTGAGTATGGATTAAATGTAGAGGTTGAATTTCACTGTGTGCTGTGTTACACATTGACAAAATAGTCACTTTCACTTTCTAATACACACGACCTACACACAACTATTAAACTGTAAATTTTTTATTTTAAGCACTCTTCACATTAGTAGCAGCTCAGTGTGTTTAATAGACAGAGAAAGTTACAGTAACAGTAACAGTAATTTACTAGTATTTACTAGAAATTTAGAATAATTAGAAATTTGCTAATTAAAGACTATGTAGATATACTGCCATATACCTGCTGAAAAGTAAACTTGATTTTCACAGTTTAAAAGCATAAAGGCAGGAAGAGGTTTCTTTATGTCTGCAGAAAATCAGTACCTGAAGACTCAAGATCACATGGTGCAATATAAATAAATACTCTTGGGAAGGAAACTACTTTAGTAAGAGGCATACATGTATCTGCTAAATAATGTAATATATTTGCATAAAATCAAGTTCATGTGTCATGTCTGATTTAACTGATGCACTACAAACCAGTTATCTTTTACAGTTCCTGAACCAGATATTTGATGTTTGGGCATTCCTAGTCTTCTCTCAGGTCATAACAGGGCATAACAATTCATGCATTTGTAAAGGTAAGTCACAGAGCAGCTGTGAAAACGAATGATTCTGTGCACATCCAGAGCTACTAATATGAGTGCCTGAGGCACAACTAATCAGCGATCTGTTATAGTTACTGAAGCAGGTATTTTATGTTTGGGCATTCCAAGTTTTCCCGTTTTTTATTTTTTAATTAATAGGTGTGAGAAGCCGTGCATTTGTAAAGGTGAGCCACAGGTCAGCTATGGAAACGAATGGTTTCTCAGTACATACAGGGCTACTAATATGAGCGACTTGCCCAACTATTTCCTTTTAAGCAGAAAGGATGCGTGGGAGCTTGACTGTCGCCCAGCTATCCGTCCTTGTGCTGTTTGAGGAAAAAGCGTGTGCAGCCATGCCACTGCACACTGTCCGTATCCACCACCTCCTAACATAACGACCGGAGCTGCTTTGCCAACCCATCGGAAGGAGGTCTAAATATATAATACAATACACGCCTGCCGCTATCACAGAGTAGGACTTAGGTTTTGTCACAAGAAAAAGGCCCACACAAATTTTTCCAGGAGCCACTTCCTCTGGTGGGCCCCTCCAGCTCAAGACCTCTCCACCCAAGGACAAAACGTCACTGAGGGGGTGGAGCAGATTTTGAGTGGCATCAATTTGAACATATACATGCCTCTCTCCCCTATAGCCCGACACTAGCCAGAAACCTGTACAGTATGTCCTTGAAACCACATTGGGCCTTAATTGCCAGATGTTGAGAGCTGCGCAAAGTTCTTATGGCTTATCCCAGAATCATTAAAACAGGGACGGCTGCCAAGAATGGGGAGGGAAGTTGGTTATACATAAGAGACGAACACTGGGTCTTTGTGTATAAAATGCCTTCTGCACTTGCTGTGGTTTGTGCTTTATGTACAAACAGGTCAATCTCCTTAACAGACAGATAAAAAAAAATTACTGCCTGCATCTCAGAGGCAATACACTGAAGCTATGCGATTCAAATATGCGATGAACGTTTACATAATTTTGGAAATGATGTACACATTTAAACCAAGAAAGTAAAATGTTAATTTTTTAAACAGCGGTCTGTGGGAAAACTACGTTTTTGGCTTTAAAATATATGGGTGGGGTACAACAACCAAACCCACTGCAAAATAATGACTAAGCAAGATATCCTCTAACATAGCTCAAGCACCTGCACAATCAACATCGCTGTCAGCTGCCATTCTGTCACTATAGAGATTATCCAGAGTTTTAGGCAGCAGCCAGTAAAGGATCCACTTACATTCTGGCCCAAGACATGGGATTTCTCCCTGTTAACCCCATGTGCTACATAATATTCAACTTCACTTCAATACTCTCCTGTATCTGTTTTACTACCTGTTCAGCTGGCATACAGAAAGACTCAAAGGGGATTTAGAAAAACAGACTTTCAACACTCCCACTGTTTTTTTTAGACTTCCCTTTATGTTCCCTTTTCTATCAAAAGTATTTGTGGGTGGATAAATATTTTTCTTCAAATCTGAGCAGAAGAGTGCTGGGTTTCTTCTCCCCACTGCCACAGCTGGGGCAGATTTGCTGTGGTGTCCAGTGTCCCTGGACAAGAATGAGCCTGTCCCAGTACCCTTGGAGCTGGCCTAAATGTGTACTGTGTCGTTTTTGTGTGTGTGTGTGTGTGTGTGCGTGTGTGTGTGTGTGTGAGAGAGAGTTAGTGTGTGTGTGTGTGTGTGTATTTTTTGGATATTTTTTCCAATATTTTACCTTTTTTAAATTAATATAGAATGTTAATTTCTTCAGGTAAGTTTTTCTAGGTCCCTTATACTCAAGCGCACATCCAAGCACACACAATGACACTGTGAAATGAATCTTAATTTCTGTCAAATAAAAGAACATATTAACGCAGATTAGAATCATTTTTAATGTTGCCACAAAACTGTTATAAATCTATAAAGAAAGAATGCAACTGTTCATGGTGGCACTGTATTAAAAATATGGGTGCTGTTATTGTCTGCCTTAAATTATTGAGTTCATTGAGTTCCTTGAGTTCATTTTGAGTTCTTAGTGAATGTAAAACAATTTTTTTTGTTCTTAAGTATTACTTGTTGAATGGGAACATAGTAAAAATATGAAGAGAGCCCAGAAGCCAGCTTTTTCACAATTAAAATATTGGCTTAGTGCCTGCTAGTGTGTATTGTAATCTAATGTCTACCTGTCACATCTATACACTGATTATCTTAGACAACAATTTGACCCATCATTTATTATAGTAGCAAATGGCCAGGTACTTTGGTAAATGCCTAATGACTACTTATAAGAGTGTATTTAACAAGAATTGAGAAAATGCTTCAAAATTATTTATTAGTTATCAACCATACAAAACATGTGAAGCAGATATCAGAAATTAGGTTAAAATGCTGGAGGATAACTTTAAGGTTTGAAGGTGATTTAAGCATTTGGACCTAGAGTAGCTTTAACAACGAATGCTGGCCAATCTCAGCCATTTCTTCCACTGGGGACTGTTGGGCTGGGTGCTGACCAATGACATGAACCTAGTGTCTAAGGACATACTGATCCCCCTCCCAGCTTTAATTGATGTGAACATGTTGAAAGAACAGAGACTAAATTAGATCATTTGGAAAGTCTGCCCCACCTTATACTGTGGAGCTCCTCAACCCCTATTACATTCATCAGTGATTTACTTTCTGCGGAAAAAATTTACTGGTTTTAACATGTGTGAAAGCTTAGCTGAGGTAGGTGACACTGGCAGTTGGTGAAACTGGTCTTACTATTGTGCATGTAAGAATGAATTAGTGACCAAGGTCATGCGTTCCCGTGGTGGCCAATGCTTTGTGGCTATAAGCACATTTATGGTTTTATGGTTGAGGGATGTGGGTTGCAATTCGCTGAAGTCTGGAAATCATTTACTTCTCTGCAGTGTTACCACATCCATAAATGGCCTCTTATCAATGTGGCTTCACCAAATCTCACCAGAGCCCATCCCAATAATCAAAGACACCTGGACACATCTCGTCTCAATGCTTACCGGACACTGGAACCCACTATTGACTTTCCTGTCCATTTTAATCACTGTGAAAAAAGCACGCTTGATCATGAGTTTGATCTGGAGTTCAAGTGCATGGCTAATTTTGCATAAAAGAACATTCCTTCCTGACTCTTATAACTTCATAGCTGACACATTAGTTTCATTCAAGGACTCATAATATTGTACAATAAGTTTTAGGAATTGTGTTTGAGCTAGTAAATCACCAAACCCTCTGACTCAGATTTTTAGCCATGTGTTTTTATTCTTGTGCTGATCGTTAAGACTCATTTGCAAAGACACTTGTTTAGTAAAAACATGTTAAGTCCCCATTTCACGCAACTATAACATCTGCAGTGCGAAGGAATGTGCAGCCACTTAAGAACAATGCCAGAACAATCAACTAGTTTAACCAACTCATGTCTGCAAAATAAGTGTTGCTTTCCTGAATTAGTGTCACGGGTTGCATTGCTCTACTCTGACTGGGTGCACCTGGCGCATTGTTAGGACGTCAGATGTGCCTCATGGGCTAAAGGGTTTAAAGATCCCAATTAATCAGAGCAGAGCATCGGTCATTCTCTTACTCACCCTATTTCTTTGAAATTAACGTTGGGTGATTGCTTGTAGCACTTTTGAATTCAGTGTTTGTGTGATTACACGTTATCGTTATGTTTAATAAAGTTAGGTTGCAGACTCCTGGCTCTGCACTTATGTCACGTCAACCCCACCTTACCCTGACAATTAGCCACCCTTTCAAGAACCGTTTTAAAGGTAAAAATGATAAGTCATTGTTTCTAGGCTAAGATTCAACCACACAGTAAAGACTTTTAGAATTAGTTTTTAGAATTAGCTGATTCGCAGTGTGAATGGAAATGTATTTACTATCCTATGAATTTTAAAAAAAGTTCATTACTACTAACAACTAGAACTTGCTGACTAGTATATCATTAACAGAAAAAAACTGACCTAATAAATTATGTAATAGGCAGAGTCACCTACACAGAAAATGTAAATGTTCAAAAATAACATAGCGACAGTGTCAAGGTGTTCTTTCGAGTGGAGATTTTCAAAGAAGCAAACATAAAAGCTCCAAAGCCAGCATGACCGTAATTGGGAATTGACTAGAAAGTTTCCCGTCAACATAATGTGGTTAAGCATACAAATAAAAGGCCGTTTTGTGCTGTGTCAGCTGGGGCATGTAGAGCAGCAGCTTGTCACCCTCACTACCCCCACTGAAAGCAGAGACATGGCCAAACGTGACACAGCAGGGTACATACGCAGTTCCCCCATTTTCCTTGCTTTTGTCATGCAATGCTTCTGAGAAAAAAAATATGTTTTAAGGCTTTACGTTTTGGCAGCCTGTATTGTGCTTTGAAGATATGTCCAGGTGATGTTAAGGCGATAAAGCGTGTTCCCTCAGTTCACTAGCATAACGCAATGATTAGATTTTACAGGAGGGCAGCTTGGAAAATGCTTGGATTAAGAGCTGGAATGCATGTCACCATTATGTGTTCACCACTGTGTCACCTGCTTTTCCTTTAATGCACGTTTCAACAATATATGAGCAGATAACATCAAGGTACACGTCATATTTGAATGACATTTTAAGTGAGATTTTGGTTTTCAAGGTTGCATTAAAAACTCACTTGGCTAATAGTACCTGTCTTTGGTCTGTGTTCCATTACTTATTTACCCACAAGGGTTTTCAACAATTTGGTCCATTACTATTCTGAATCTTGCCTAGACAAGTCCTATGAAAAGTGACTGTTAGTAACCTGATCTGCACATGCTTGCACAATTACCTGCCAACTATGCATGATGGGCATGCAGGTCCAGCCTAACAATTAAGCTCTGTAGTAGTTGTTGTCATTATGTGCAAGTACACTCTGTACATCCGTCATGTACAAAACTGCCTAAATGACCACACGAATATTCACCCATTTTTGGTCATGTGCTTTTGAAATTGCCTGACAAAGTAGGATGAAAGCCAGTGAACCCCTTAATATGCTTACCTGAAAGTGGCTCCCTTGGCTTAACCTCCGGTACCTCCTCTACCCGTTCCTCCTCAGGCCCTGGTGAAGCTGAGCGGTCCACCATGGACTCCCTCTTCTGCTTGCCCCTGCCGACAATCTTCATAAAGGAAAGTCTGCGACTAGTCGAGTCACCATCACTCTCTGAGCACAGGTCTCCATTGGGCAAGCTCTCTTTACGGTTGTTCTCTCTACACCTGCCTGCCATTCTGCACAGGCCAGAAAACAGATCAGAGAGCAACAAAGCAGTCTGCTTCTGATAAGAAAGTCAACACTTCATTATCTCATATAAAGTGCTCGAGCACTTTCATGTATTATACTAATAAACGGAGATTTAGACCACAGAGCTTCTCATAGTAGAAGTGGTGATCTTGGATCCGATTCTTTCAGACTCTTTCTAATCATGACTCAACATAGTCTAGAAAATAACTACTAGCTTCATTTGATTTATCCCTAGTTAGTTCATGTCATGGGTCATTTTAAATACTATATATTTTCAAAACAGAATATTATTGCACCAGTGGGCAGGAAAAAATATTAACCAATTAAATCAGGTGTCACCTTCTTTTTCTTCTACATATCACTGCATACAAATGCACAGCTAGCTTAGAGATCCTGATTGAGATCATGTTCCACAAAAAACACATAACATTACACAACCAAGCATTTTATTTCTAATTTAGTTTGGCCATCAAAATTTTAACTGAACCAAATTTACTGACTATGATTTTTCTTGTGTACTGACATCACCAAAGTTAATGATGTGCAAAATGATCTTATTAACTAATCACTTTTTTTTTCACTGTATACTGTCAGTATATTGACTCGGAGGAATCAAGAAAATACTTGTTTTCTTAGAATAAAGCACAGGTTAATCATTATCTGTGCAATATTAATTGGAACACTGAACAATAAAATATTATATAATGCAGATCATGCACCCCTAAATAAAACATTTGTACCTTAGAAGGCTCCCCTCTGAACTTCGCCGGCTCTTCTTCTTTCTCTCCATTGGTGAGGGCATGCCGATGGAGCCCTGTGGAGAAGGGGTGGCACTTCCTTTACTTCTCCCTGACATACGCAGACCTTTGCCCAATTTGCCCAGGGTCTTGAGTGGTGACACTCCTCGGATGCGGTCCAGCGTCCCTTTGATAGAACCTCCCTTTCCAGAGCCTCCATGTCTCTCCTCATTGGCCTCGTTCTCATCCTCTTCGTCCTCAAATGGGTTGCGGTCCCGGGGTGCCCCTCCATCCAGCAGCGAGCCTCCACTGTCCCTCGCCCATTCCTCATCTAAGCCATTCTCCTCAAAAGGATTGTGATTGAGGCTCATCTTGCGCAGGATCAGCTCACCGTGAGTTTTCTCTAAATCCACATTCACCTTGCCTCCCTTCAGCCGAGCCGGCAGGTTTTTAAGGATGGGCATATTGCTGCCTGGAAGATAAACACTAAAGAACAAAACAAACAAACGTTAGAGATACACTCAACGCAATGACATGCTTCAGTGTTGTACTGCTTTATATATAACCTTCATCAGTCAGTTTTGTTGCAAATTTATTTTTATTTATTTATTATTATTTTATTATTATTATTTTACTATTTTAATTGACACTGTGCTAGTGAACAACATTTTGTAAGGGCTTACTTGCTCACCTTACAAAAACACTTAAAGTCTTACTTCTGTCCTTTGTCCACATTCTCTTTGTAAAAAAGTTTAACACATACTAATATTTTAACATTATAGGAGGAAAAAAAATATCATATAAAACATGAATGGATATCAGGAGATGTCCAAAACAGGTGGAAATCGCACATTTGTCTAGTGGGAAAATGATTAGTTTAAACAGACCTTTCCTCAATTTCAATTTCTCATTTAGCTACATGTCACTGCTGCATTTAAAGCAAGTAAACTGCACCCAGAATCTGTCTATTATATGTCCACACATATAATGTTAGAGATAAGATGGCTCTGATGTCTCAGTATATTTATTGCATGATACCATGTATTTGGGTCGCACCCAATCGTTGGATTTATAACTCTGACACATTAACCAGTGTTCCGTCTTCACAGGGGTTGGTCATTAGCTTGTGTTATCTGAACAGTTTTCTCACATAGTTGTGAGATATCACATTGGAGCCTGATACCCTCTCTGCAGACTTCCTGTCTAATGGGGTGCAGTTAGACAATAATTGCTGGCAAAAAATGTGAAAGGAAGAGTGCTGAATCACTTCCTGTTAATTTGTGGGTTTGCATATGGACATGTGAGATATGGGGCTTTTCCGCAAGCAAATTATTATACCCTTTTAATAAAACTTTGACCAGCAGCTGGTCATAAGCTAGCACAATACACCAGCAAACTGAAAAGTCACACTTCTTGATTTTGGGATGAAAGTAATTTGTGAAAAGAACTGCAATGCTTGTGAATTTTTTTTTTTGTTGCATGAATATCAAATCAGGGTAAAAGACTTTTTGGTTGTACACTATTACCGCCACAATTGCTGCTATTACTGTAGTTCACAACAACAAGCCATATTGTGTGTGTAACAGTAAGAAAGCTTTAAATTCCTGAAGAATCCTGGGCCTATTGTTCACAACTTCCGAAATGTTTGGAAGTAATAATGCTTCTGAATGTTTTTTCCATATGGATCACTGAACCCAAGGACTTCCAGGATAAAATCCGACCACAGAAAGCGATGAGAAGGGTTAATGAATGTCAATGGCTGTTCTGCCATGCAATTATCAAACAGGGTAGAAATGAATAGGTAACCAAAAGGTTTCTTAGAAGAGGAACTCCAGGTTAATGCAAGGACAACAATACTTACCATGTGATATTTTGCTCAGTAAGGTAAACCCTTGTAATTACTTCAGTGTCATAGACCAGAGTAACTCATATTCTTTTGCAACTTGCTGAGAGGGAAGTCAGAGCAGCTGCTATTGCGAAAATAGGGAAATATTTATTCTACACCACCAAAAACCCAAGAGAATGAAGAGATGGTTACAAAAAAAAAACAGCTGACTCAAAGAAATTCAGAAATGATGCTGCACGCTGTCACTGAAGCATTTTGCATGGCCTGTCTCCAAAATCTGATTGGAGCCTTGTGGAAATAAATATGTGGGCGGTCAGTCCACACGTCACACCTACGCCACTCTGGCTGTTAATGTAATTACACAAATCATCTTCCAGAGCCAGTACTAATAATCATTACAGTGGAGCTGTAAGAGGACAGCTGTGGATGAGATATAAAAAGCCTTGCTGCCAAAGTTAATTCCACTTCTTGCCTCACATAGGTAGTGAACAAAAGAGACAAATCCCTCTCTGAAGGAATTCTCCATTTAGTTTTTTGGATGAAAGCAAGAAGCCTCCCATGGCTACGAGAATTGCTAAATATAAAACTCTAAAATGAGAACTGTATAATGAACAATGTTCCTTGGCTCATGCTAGTAAGGTGTTGATGATTGCCATTTGAAACAGCATTTTAAAGTGAAGTGGGCTGAAACGTGTGCCAACTCACCTTCCATCAGGTCAATGTTCTCAGATCAATAGCCTTCACACTATGGTTTAATACTTAACCAGTGTCGTGGATCATTAAAACGTCCAAAGAACCTGACACTTCTTGATTGAACTTGATCCAGCATTTGCTTTACACATGATTTAGCTGCATACTTTCTATCCCCCAGTAAAAGATAACAATGTGTATGCTTTGAGAGTTAGGATAAAGCAAATGTGCGGACCATCTGTTGCATGGTATTGCTGCATAAATCCTTTTTGGCACCTAAAGTGTGGACTGATATGCTTTACGAAAAAGTAAACTATTGGGAGCATTGGGAGCGGGGCAACAGTGATCTAGTGGTCAGGGAGGCCCCCGGATTGGAAGATTGTGGGTTCGAATCCCTTACCAGTAGGTTGCCCTGAAGTACCCTTGAGTAAGGTACTCCATCACTGCTCCCCGGGTGCTTTCAATAGCAGTCCCCTGCTGCACGTGATTGTGTGTATGGGTTACATGCAGAGGTGTAATTTTGTTGTTTCACAATGACAAGAATGTTCACTTTAAAGAGTGTCTCTCTGTAAAAAACCAGGAAAACGTGTAAAGTGAGAGGAATCCAGTGATGCTGATTTATCTTAAATCCTATGATTCCTAAACAATGACCTATGGTTGTTCTCCATCCTAATAAATAATACTAACTAATGTTATAAAGGTGAGGTCAAAGTGAGGCCAGGAAGGGAGGGAATAAGTGGAGGTGAAGAAGGAAGACGGCAACGTTACCCTGTAAAGAGAGAAGGCCTGGTCTCAAGATGTGCCAGAGAAATTGGTGCATTGGCCAGGGCTCTGGCATCAGACTACAGGCACTGGCCGGAGGAAAAGCCCTGGAATTCTGAGGTGATCCTAATAAAGCCCTTGGTTGGCTTTCCTTGGTTTCCTTGGTTTAAATGAACTCAAGCCGTAGGGGCACATGGCCAGGCACATGTCCAGCACAATGTATTATTCGCAAGCACTGAAAAGCCTTTTGACTGCACTTCAGAATTCCAACAGATCTGAACTGCTCTGTAAGCACAATGTGATGCCTTCTTGCTAAATATCTGAGAAATTAAACCATGACTAGAGACTCGATATACCAGGGCATACACTTTCCTAGCTGTAATTGATCCAGACAAAACCCTGATACATTAGAGCAAGAGTTGTTTTCAAAGTCTTCTTATCTTCTTGGCGAGGTTCTGACTCCTATTGTGTTATACAAAGCAGAAAGAAAATCCTTCAAAACTCAGTTCACTCCTGTTAACTTTGCAAATGGTCTGAATAGTGGAATATGCCCTGCCATAAAGCTGTGTTTTTCCATGACACATTACATTTCGCAAGGTTATTATGGGGTAAATCTTTAACTGTTTGTAAGGAGACCAAGGTTTAGATTTCATTAGAAAGTCAAGGAAGGGTGAAGGTTTCTTTTCCCTGACACAGAAACAAAAATGTCTGGTTCAGCTCATTTAGATTTCAATTCCCGAAAATATCATCCAAGACGGTGGCCTGTTCTCAGAGTGGCACAGCTGATCCAGGGTCAGACTTCTGGCAGTTTCTACTGCACTCTCACCACAATACGTCATAGTGAATGACCAACACAGCTCAAAAGGGTTTTTTTGTTTGTGTTTTCCCAAATGAGCTGCTGAAAGAAAATTTGGAAGAAATTGTCTCTCCGTCTTAATTCAGTTTGTCTGGAATCTAAATACCTGCTGTGACTGGACGCAGGGAGGGCTGGAGCACTGACCTTGGCTGTACTTGAGAATAGCTGACAACCCAGGGTTACGCTTGTAGATTAATTTTCTTTAATACTATGTCATTGTTTGAACTATTTATTTACTGAATTGCTTATCGGTGGAGGTAAATCAAATGCAGCATGGGTTTAATCATATCAGTGCAAATTTCCCACTGAAAACTACAATCTTACTGCATGACCAGAACACAGGCACTGCAGTTTTATAACACATATTTCTAGAGCCGGACACGGATTCTCATGACTGATCCTGACATTGTTCTGCTGTGATCTCACCACGCAGTGGTTGAAGAAGTCTTCATTTATCCTCCTCACTCTCTCATTCACCACTCTCACACTTCTGAGACTGAGAAGAACAGCAGTGTGTCACTGCACTCAGATGATACTAGCAGTAAAAGAGCAGTGAACTTACACAGCCCATCCTCTTCATGTTGCACACCGAGACTGAGAGCAGGAGAAAAACAGCTCTACAAGAATACGAGGCGTCTGGAGCTCTCCGGTGAAATTCTTCTCTCCTGCTCTCAGTGAAAGTCCTCTCGACCTCTCGCTGCAGCCGCTGCGCAAACGAGCCGCTCAGCGCGCTGGAGCGCCTTTATTTGGTGGGTTGGGCCAAAAATTCAGGAGTTTCGGCTGCAAAGCTGAGCTACAGCGGGGTTTTAGGGACTGTTAATCAAGCTGTACAATCAGGGGACATTTAGGATTTGTACAGGACCTTTTGAGATGTAAAGAGACGAGATTTGGGCTGCTGCCACCACTTTTAACTAGTTTTACTTTCAGCTGATGTCTGTCTGTCTGTCTGTCTCTCTATCTATCTATCTATCTATCTGTCTGTCTGTCTGTCTGTCTGTCTGTCTATATCTATCTATCTTTCTATCTATCCATCTATCTATCTATCTATCTATCTATATCTATATATATATATCTGTCTGTCTTTCTGTCTGCCTGTCTGTCTATCTATCTATCTATCTATCTATCTATCTATCTATCTATCTATCTATCTATCTATCTGTCTGTCTATCTATATATATCTATATATCTATCTGTCTGTCTGTCTGTCTGTCTGTCTATATCTATCTATCTTTCTATCTATCTATCTATCTATCGATCTATCTATCTATCGATCTATCTATCTATCTATCTGTCTGTCTGTCTGTCTATCTATCTATATCTATATATCTGTCTGTCTGTCTGTCTATCTGTCTGTCTATATCTATCTATCTTTCTATCTATCTATCTATCTATCTATCTATCTATCGATCTGTCTGTCTGTCTGTCTGTCTATCTATCTGTCTTTCTGTCTGTCTGTCTATCTATCTGTCTATCTATCCATCTGTCTATCTGTCTGTTTATATATCTGTCTGTCTGTATGTCGGTCTGTCCCGCCGTCCGTCCATCCGTTTGGCTTGTCTTTCTGTCTGTCTGATTATGATCACAGATGGGCTCAGAATTTAGTTCAAACCAAAAGACAGCAAAGACTGATCTCTTCCAACACAGTGTCTGAGCTGTACATATTACAGAAAACTCTTGAAAAAGTTTTCTGAAGTCAAAACTGAAGTCAAACCTTACTTAGCTTTTAACTCACCATGAGCCGTCATGAAAAACCTGGAAAATGAAAGATGCCCTGAACATGAGAAATTGTTTCGTGCACGACGAGAGGAACTGTCTGTCGGCCTAAGAGGTAATGGATTATTGAGTCACCCCAGACGTGAACTGTTTTTGCCATTAGCAAGATAAGATATGATAAGAGAATTGGAAAGTCCAAAATTTATTTCTTTATGTAGAAGATATTAAAAATCACCTAAATTTCTCACTAACAACATCCAGCTCTTCATTAAGGTGGCACAGACTGGTCAGCATGGTTTAGGGCACAGTATGACTTACTGTGAGTTATGAAATTGAACAAAACCTATTTTACTTCTTATAGACAACACCAGGGATGGTATTCAGTCTTGACAGATCTTGCATTGAAGGTCAGGCATTGATATTTTACTAATTTGTGTAATTCACAATATAGCATACTTAGTCCTAATCCCCACTGACAAGTCTGTGAATACGGTACATGTGCTCATGTGTTCTAAACGAAAGGGCTTTTTATTCTTCAGTTTGTCTGAATGGATTGTAAGCCTCACACCTTCTACTGTCTTTGCACATTCATGCCATTTATTTTTCACAGTCCAGTCAGGCCGGACACGTGGCCAGAGGAAACCAGCCAAACACCTATCGGCTTGTCTCGAAACACAATAGAAATGGCAGTGGAGTGCGTCACGACAGCTACATTTCAATCACATCAGCCTAAAAAAAAGAGCGACATTGTTTAGTGGCTGCATTGGAGGAGTGTGTGTCTCTCCAAACACTTGCTTCCCTTCAAATCCTGGCAGCCTGAACAAGCACAAAAAACGACTTTTCCTTTTGTGATTGGGTAAACACTCGAGGAAGGCTTAGTGGCTGATTTAGGCTGTAAACAATGGATGGACTAGAAAGTGTACCTTCTCTTTGGCCTGACAGCGAGCAGTGAAAGGTCACCCAGCAATCTTAAAAGTTCCACTTTGTTTAAAATTAAAATGATTAGAACTTCTCTATAAAAAGGAAGCATTTTCTGCTTATTCATTCCTTAACTTTGGTTAGGAAAATAGAAGAGCACTAGCACCTTTCCATGGAAGGATTATTTGTGCGAGACCCACACAGAACCCGTTGAAAAATCTTTTGCATCTTCACATGAGAAGAATTGCAATTCGTGTTGCATTCCTGTTTTGCATTTGAGGGTTTGGGTCTAGGATAAGCAGGCGCTGCCCTTCCCTATGTATCTTCCATGATAATGAATTATGGTCCTCGGACAGCCTCTATCTGAGTGGAAACAGCGAGAACATCGCACTCCTGTTCCTGTTGATTGTCATGGGGCAAGCAGAGCGTCAGGGAACTGGAACTGGCGCCACTTCTAAGACCAGCGGCGAATAAATAGAGGATAGATTGTGAGGCATGCTACGAACTAGAGTATATTCCTGGCTTTGGGAGCAGGAAATAACACTGCATAACATTAAGGTTTTCATTGTTATGTGCGCTCTGAGTCCATCCCGCTGCCAGCAAAGGTCACCTTGGCACCACCTCAGAATATTTCCTTAAAACTCGGCCAAATGAGAAAGCATGCTGGTCCCTGTTTGGTTTATACAGCTTGTTTGTTTATTGGTTTTGTTACTGAGCTTTGGCCACACCCTTATTATATATGTGTATATATATATATATATATATATATATATATATAGCTGATGAACTGGAGTTGAAGGAGTATTCCACCTATTTGTTCTCACTTTCTTCATTAGGAAACAAAATGGACAAAGTCTTTCAGTGGTTCCATGTGAAATGTATTGTTCTTGAGAAACTTTCTTAGAATTGTGAAGCGACCGAACGTCAGAAGAATCTCTGAAAGCTATGTAATAGAATGTATATATTAGAAATATAGGTTGCAGATATGCTTGCTGATTTCTGAGGCAAAGGGTTTGACACAAAACTTTGGAGATGTACATTCATTGTGTTTGTCGGTCAACAAATTTGCAAAGAAAACCGATCATTTAGAAATTCCCTTCAAAGCTATGTATCTAATACACATGCCTCATGGTTCATCACTTTGGCCAGTGCAAGCTTGCTGTGCATATGAATATTCCAGGCAAAGGCATAAGAGAAAAGGATCACTGTATGCAGTGACTTTAAAGTCATTAATTCCTTTTATTTTATGGACAGATATAAGTACCTCTGGTCTTGATTTTTAATTAATTTAATTTTAATTGTAACTTTTCTTGTCATTGAAAGAACACACAGTGAACCACAACGAAACTGGACCTCTGCACACAACATGCAGCAGGGGGCAGCTATGAAAGCGCCCAGGGAGCAGTGACAGGGACAGTACCTTGCTCAAGGGTACCTCAGGGCAATCTACCGGTAAGGGGTTTGAACTCAAAATCTTCAGATCCTGTGGCCAACTCCCTAACCACTAGGCCTCCGCTGCCTTAGCGGTGATTTACTATAATGATGTGCAGTGTAAGTGTAAGTAGGGCCCCTAGTTTTTTTTTATGGGGCCCCATATTAATGACCCCTTATATGCTCATATATCTGCTTACAGAATTTAAACATGAGGCACAACATGCAACTTAGTCAGGTCCAGTCAATCACTAGCATACATTAGAGCACTGGTTTGTAATAAAAATAACAATACAAGAATAAGTAAATGATTTATATTTGTTTCATTTATTATTATCAAGGGTAGGGCCTGTTTTTGGCACCTGTAGGGACCTTCATACTGAATACTATTTGTGGTTGTTTTTACAGAATTCCTTTGATGATACAAAATGAAATGCACTATTCTTTGCTTCCCCCTCAGAGCACTGTAGTTGAAACCATATCCCTGTTTGTCACTGTGGTTATGTAACCATCACTTTGCACCTGTTTATGAGGGACAGCAGGGAATGCTCCAATCATAGCCCGCCTGCATCCTGCTTAGGATGGCCCTCCATGGAGCCAGAGGAAGTGCCCCCTACTCCTGCCATCACCCCTCGCTGAAAAAAGGGGGCTCTTATTGAACGCCCTCAGAGCATTCAGTCCCGCCCAAAACAGAGCAAACTGCCATTGCCCTTCTGCCTCCTGAGCCCTGACCAGATGACAGGGTGCAGCAGGGATATCCTTTATTCACACTGACTGGAGCTGGTAGCATCCTGGTGCTGTTTGGCAGCAGCAAGGGCATCTGTCATCTCATGTAGGATGACTGCTAGTTAGACGTCATAGATTGTCCCTTTCCACAGTCAAGAGGCAGGTTGAAACTATTTTAAGAGGGTGGTATCTGAAGTTGTCACTCAATGTGAAATTCAATGTGAAGGTTTTTAGCAAAATTGATGGAATCAGATAAATTACATCTGGATGTTACTTAGTTTTATACGTCAGCTGCTTGCGTTTGGTGCTGGTTTTGCTCATTGGTCTTTTGGTTCTGTGAAAACTGGTGATTCTCCTGATTCAGCAGGTCATGTCAAGTGTCTATTATTTTAGTGGTTTTTAATTCTATACTACAGTATACCTGCCTTTTTAAACCTATGGTATAGATCGATAAGCAGTTACATTTAAACCACCTGTCTTGTGTGGTTGTGCTGGCAAAATGGCTCTGACATGTTGAGTCAAGGACTCCACAAGGCATATGAAGGTGTGCTGGGACCAAGACACTGGTTTAGTAGTAAGTTTTGGATTGGACCAGTTTGTACAGCACATCCCCACAGATGCTCCATCAGATTTAAGCTCTTGGGAGTTTTTAGGCCAAGTTAAAAACTTGGACCAACTGTCATGTTCCACAAATCTTTACTGATCAGTTTTTTTTGCAGTGTGGCAGGGCACATTATCCTGTTGGTGCTGGAGCCTGTTCCAGCTCTCACAGGGCAAAAGACAGGGAAACACCCTGGACAGGTCGCTGGTCTATTGCAGGGCAGACACAGACAAACACACTCACAGTCACACCTATCATAGATCTCCAATTCGCGGTGGGAGAATGGTGGGAGAAAACCCATGAGGAGAACATGCAAACTCCACACAGAAAGTACTCAGACCGTCCTACCTGAGAAACCTTCATGACCTTCTTTCTGTGAAGCGACTACACACAGAACCACCATGCTGCCCTATATATCAGACTATGGCTAAGAACATATGACAGTTTGATCAGCTTCACAGCACACAGATGCCTTTACTGGCAACGCTGGTCATTAATGCTTGTTAATGCTGTAAATGACGTGATATCCAGGACATTGCCTTTCACGACAATGGCACTGGCCACTTGACTGTTGTGTGTGCGTCATGAGATTGCATAAATAAACAGTGTGTCTAACATCTGTCTGGAGATTCCATTGCTATAGGCACTGATAACAAGCACTGAATCATCAGAACAAGCGGTCAGGTACACACTAGAATGTCAGAAGCAAAATGAAAAAAGATATTATGATGTATTATGGTCATTAGAACTAAAGCAACTGGCACTAAATTTACTTTATGGTATTAGCATTGTTTTTATAGACACTAGTTTGAGTTGTTTTTTCAGAGGTATCAGTTTGATCGCTTACTTGACCTTCCTCGCCAGTCATGACAAGCTTATGGATGAAACCTCATTCATTTAAACAATTACTAATACATACTGTAACACAGAAGTATCCTTTCAATAGCACCTATCCACCCACTAAGTTGCCAAATTAGAAAACAGTAGCTGAAGTACTTTTCTCTTTTGTCAGTGAACCAGAACTAGAAAGCGCCTCGGCTCTTTGCTCTTACCTTGTTACAGGCTGTACAGTGCTGAGTGTCCAATAGTCTTAAAGCTGGGACATTTCAGGGCCTCTTTGGTGACGGCCGAAGTGTTGGCAAGTTTATCTTATAAGCTGGTAAGACAAGAGTGACTAACTACACAAGTGTTTCTGTTCCCGTCCAAGACACGTCTGAACCCAGAAGCCGGTCGTGGTGGCTTCCTGAACTGTTTTGCAGTGCAAAGCTGATGCTTTTTCCTCAGGAAGCCGGCCATCCCCTTTCCTTCTCACCAACCAACAACCACCCCCACTCCCTACACCCCTTGGGACGCTGAATAACACAGGCTTTCTGATAATCCTAATTAGCTTCGGAAAAAGTATGATGGAGGGTTACCCTTTGTAGAGCACTTTCTTCTTCATTTGTTTATTTACTGTCTTTTGCCAGTGGCCCTAGTCGATAATGTAATCTTGTGCCAAAGCCCACTGGCCAGCCCATGTGTGATGCAGGGGTGTGAGGGAAGTGAAGTTGAATGGAGGCAATGCTGGAGATTGTTTCTGAGCCTTCTGTCCTGCCTAAGACCCCCTTTGTCCGTCCGAGTGTTTGTTGATGCTTGTCCTCAACATAAGCCTCCTGCGTCTGAAGGTGATTTCCCACTGTAATGGCAGCACCGGCCTGCCATGAACCCAAAGACTAGCGCCGGACTTTATGGTGTTGGGCTAAGGCCGGGGTCACTGGGTACACCTGCGCTGTCTTTACAGGAGGCCTGTGTTTGTTTTTGCACAGTAAGAAACAGTGGTGTATTAGATCTACAGATCTGGTGACCCAGGGCTTTGATCACCACTGTTGCAATAATTGTCACGGAGTTATTTATATTTTGTAGGTCTCAGGAATGAGCATAACTTTACCGCTTTAAAGATGTATCATTTATTTTAACATCCAGGTGCTACGAGACATCCTGGCTCATAGTCGGCCTTATTTATGAGCAGCAAGTACAACTGTGGATCTAAACCTGAACCCATTTATTCATTTATTTATTTATTTCTCATACATTACAGTGTTAAATTTAAGTTTGCTTTAATGAAAGATTTATAAACCCCGAACTTCATGACTGCTGGAAAGTTATACTAATATTGTTTTTTTTAGGAACCTGAAATGAACTTGTTTAAAGTTTTTTTTTTCGTATTGTTTTCTTCCCTTAAAATAACACCAAAAGGAAATGTTCACAGCAGGGGTTGTAGGTATAAATGGTCTAGAATGGCAATGCTCTCTCTCTCTCCCTCTCTCTCTCTCTCTCTCAATAAAAAAAAAAAAAACTGAATTACTTCATTCTTTGGCATCCACATTGTCTAACTTGCTGTTAAATTATTTGGGTGTTGGACTCCTGTGGACATGAGACAAATAGCACCACCAACAGGTTGTAAGCAAAATAAAAACCTGATTTGAGCACTTCTTTAAGCTCACATTTCTTAGCATTGCATTCGTGCAGTCAGTTGCAAAGGAGAAAAGCACCAATTCTAACAGTGAGTAAATCAGTGAGTATGTCAGTAACTCTTCACTATTTGCTGCATCCACAAAGCAGCCAGCATTGTGGATGATTTCACTCACGCTTCCCACACTTTCTTCTCACTGTCACTGTCTGATACAAAAGGTTTCATAGCATACAGGCCTTCAATGCCAGGATGACAGTTTCTTCCCCTTGACTGTTTTTTTTTTTTTTTTTTTTTACTGTTTAGACTATTGTTGCCATCTTTGCACAATAATGTTTTATTCACTCTTTGAATCACCTACTGCTAAATACAGTATCTGATGTAATACTGTACTTACAGTGTAATACTCTATTCACACTCATTACTGTTGGTACTGAAATGCTGTGCCACAGTATGAGTGCCACTGCAGAATTTAGTTGTTTTTAGCACTCTCATCCAAACTTATGACCAACAGTTACAGAACAAAACAATTTTGGTAAAAATTAAGAAGTAAAAATATGTATTCATGCGAAATTAGTACAAGTTATATGGCAGCCATGACCCACTGGTTATGGAATAGGGCATCCAGAGTGTTACAAAAAATGTTGATGTTGGCAGAGGGTGGTTGAGCAATATTGTCCCATTGGGGTAGGTACTTCCCATTCCCATTGGGGAACTGCCCTTGGGGTAGGTACTTAAGCCCATAACTACCCCTTGGGCAGAGGTTCAGAGCCCACTGCTCCTGATGTGTGTTCACTACTGGTTTGTCCAGGGGTAAAATACAGAGAATAAATTCACTGTTCTGCAAATATATTTGCAGATGTGATTTACAGGACAATAAAAATTCCAAAAGACTGGGCTACTAGAGGAACCCTTTTGGAGGTCAACAAAAACTTCTGAGTAACAAAAAAAAAAAAAAAAAAATCATTCCACCTAAAATGAAGCCGTGTGCACATATTTGTTCTCATCTACATGAGTCCAAGAGCAGCTCATGCAATTCTTTTGGTGCCCTCTGGTGATTCCAGAAGGAACAGACCGTTACCAGTATAATGGACAGTTATTGCAATGAACCACCAAAAGTTTCAATGTATCTAACTTTATCCCTTTACCAACAAAGCCGACTGATGCTCACAAATTGTATGGTCTCCAAATGTTGTTTGATTATTGAAAAAGATTTTGATTTCCATTACATTTATCCAACATTTGTATTGTGGCTCCAGTGCAATAAAATTACTCACAATTTAAATCACTGTAGTGAAGTAGCTGAAGAATTGTGTTTTTACATCTACTATTGCATAATCAATTAATGATATTTTTTAAAAATATTCCACCACTTATAGAATGCCCTTATAGAAACAAATATATAAGCACAATAAAGGAGGTGCATGCACAACAACCCAAAACCAGTAAATTAAAATCAAAGCTCTTTATTTGGAACAAGAACATCAAGAGATATCATTACCTACCAAATTTACAATAATAATAAAAAAAAATAAAAAAAATTCAAAAAGCCTTTTTTTTTTTAAACTGGGTAGAAAAAACCCTGAGGACAGTCTAAGTGATAAGGTTTAAATGGAAAAATGAAATGGCATACTACAAGAGGTTTTCCATCTGTGATCTGGATCAAATTTCCAGGTCAATAAAACTACATTTCTGGCCCTTCAGTTACTGAGAACTACAGTTCAGCTACAGTAAAAATCTTAAACACGTCTGTTTTCATTTGAGCATGATCTCAAGCAGCCAGTGGAATAGCAGCGGAAACAGCAGGTAATGAATCGAAAAAAAAAAAAAGATAGAGTAGGATATACTGTACAGGTGTTTAGATTGGAACGTTACCATTGAAATAGGGCTGAATACATCACTCACAATCACGTTTAAATACACAAAAGATATATATTAATTTCGATAAAACACTTTACATCTGCAACGGAAAAAGTCTGCTAAATGATGCACCTCAACCAGGCAAACACTTGAAAAAGACAAAATGAAAAGAAAAATCAGTGCAAACAAACCAGGTCATCAAGACATAAATACATTAAATGATCTGTAGAACTAAATTATCTTTGGTCCTGCACAGTAAAATGGCCATGATTATGTTTTTATTTAGAGTCTGATGTCTGGAGACACTGAGAGTTATTTCAATACATAGTGTATGTTTATGAGCTAGGAAGCATTAAATCATTTCCTCAGCTCTTGGGTTGCTGTCAAGCACAGTGTGGAAGTTCCTCTCCTCAAATCTGGCAGATAGCAGGTGTATTGAATCAGGAGGAAAATCATCGGACTGCACTGGACACCACCCCTCCAGGCTAAGAGCTGGGCAACTCTGCCTTAAACAGTAAAGATCTTTTAGTGTCCAAAAGGTTTCTGATAGCACTACAGGGGTCAGATGATGCTTCAGGCTCCACAGCTCTCTCATTGACGAACTTAAGCTTTTAATACTTTTCAAATAAATAGTTCAGAATTGTTATGACTGATGATCATGTTCCCTAACATTGACTGAAATTCACAACTAGGCATGCTGGATGTCAGTAAAAGTGTGTAGATAAGTGTGTCTGTGTACCAGCTGAGCGCTGGAATAGATCCTCTGGATGCTCTTCCTTCATTTCACTTAAGTCTGTGTTAAAATATTGAAGACTTTCAGCAGTAAATTTAAGCATTGTGGTCCACACTAGCTGGGGGGGGGGATTCTCAGTGTATCTCAGTGTCAGGGGAGCTCTGGCGGTCAGGAAAGATGTGGAGCTGAGCGTGCTCAATGCCATCGTTATGGAGGTCCTCCTGTTTCTGCAGCCCATGTAGCTTCAGGACCAACTCTTTAATGAAGGCCTGGGAAGATTGAGAGAAGAGCAGGTCACAGTAAATTAAAGTCTGGAACAGGATAGTGTCCGGTTAGGAGGTGGCACTAAAACAACAGTTCAATCTAACTACTTTCATGAATTAAGGTTGGCTGAATTTAAAGCTCCAAATGCAGAATATTATGCAAAATTATATCTCATTGTAGTTCATTCACCTTCAAAAGATTCTTGTAAATTAAGTACGATCATGCATGATCAGTTTTACTTGAGGGTGATTTGTTGAGGTTGTAGTCCTTTTATAATACTGCACTTTTAATGCCTAATCCCTAAAAGACATAAAATGGCTGCCTTTTAAAACACATTAAACTTAACAGTATACCAATGTGTGATCTAACATTTTTTAAATGCTTCATAAAGCCAAGATGAAAATGTTGCTGATCTCTCCGTGGTGGTCTCTGAATCACTCTCTGTGCTGTTAAGTACAGTAAAGCTTTCTTTATTTTTTACTTTACTACTCACCTTTATTATCCACGCAGGCCCAAATTATAAGGAGACATCTGTTACTACCACACCGAGAGGATAAAAAAACTTTATGGTAAAGTTTGAATGTACTTACCTCAGTGTTGTTATTACATGTTTGCAGAATGTCCTGTAAGCAGAAAGATTTGGAAAAGATGAAAAAGAAAGACATGGGATTGTAAAGTGGATTTTTTTGCAGAGCATCTGGTAAACAGAGCAGTACCTGGAGCCTTTTCTTCCTCTCCTCATCACTTTCCAGGTCTAGAAGCTCATCGATATTCACCTCCTCTGGCATGACCTCTTCCTGCAAAGAGAGACAGATTCACAGTAAATCCAACCTTGAGCAAGGTACTGTCACCATCACTGTTCCCTGGCCGCTTTCAATAGCCGCCCCTTGCCGCACGTGTGTGTTTGTGTGTGGGTAAAATGCAGAGGTTGAATTTCGTTGGCTCACTGTGTGCTGTGCTGTTTCACAATGACAAGAAAAATCACTTTCCTTAACGCTCTTTGCTTTTATTATGTGTTAAGATTTTTGCACAGTAATCTAGTCTAGTCTGATAATAAATCTAGTCTAGTCTGTGTAATAAATGCTGGTTAACTCTCGCTTGACTGTTTCCACCGATTCACTGAATACGCATTTTATCCTCTCTCCACTGCCCACTGCCGTGTCTGACTTCCAAAGCTGTCAGCAAAATTTAGCAGACATACACAATGAGCAGTCTGTTATATAAGCTGGGTGCTGTTCTACACACACACAGTGAGTAAGTGTTAAAGATCCTGCACAACTATCTTATCACTCAGATCGACAGCTGTCAGGTCTGGCCTGACAGCTTTCGCTCACAACAGCTTTCTCTCATCTACTGTAGAGATCCACTGTAATAAACCCAAGCTGGCTCTGCCCTTTCTTTTTTCTTTTCTCTCTTGATTACACAGATGTAAAACTCCAATAATTATCCAGGTTAAACCCCAAAAAGTCAGATGTCCACAGTAAGGTAATTAGAGCTTACAAATAAAAAGTTATTATAGTAACTGAAGTCTGATGTTCAAAATGTAAAAGTTGATCAATTTAGATCTGAGTGCTCTTACGTCATCAGTGTTGTTCAGTGTTTAAGATAGGAAGCAGAAATCAGAAGTGTTTAAAACCTTTAAAGCTCCATCACAAAAAAAGGAGCAGGGGTTACAAATAGTTTATGTAGTAATGAGAGCCACACTTTCTATTTAAGCATAATAAATATTACTTACTTAGAAAACCCCAGAGGACACAAGTGGCTTCACTGGGGCTGCTGGATAATAAATGGTTATATTTGAATTTTACACACTGCAGCTCTGGGCTTCTATCACCACCATTGCAAAGAAATCCATAGAGGGACATATTGAAAAACAACGAAAGATTTGGAGTGTTAACTCTTTGAAGCTGCAATCATCACTGGTCATAAAGACATTTTCAAATATTTCTAGCCCTAACCGGGTGACGCAATTCTGTAGAAAATGCAGATTCTAAACTTTTTCACATCTAAACAAGCAGAAAAGAGCTACATGTTGTAAATCACCATGTATTACATGTTCTGTAAGCACATTTCAGTAATATATCAAAACATAATTAAACTTCTAAGAGATGAAACACTTCCAATTCACTGTTTGGCAATTAGAAGTTTAAAGGCAGACGGTTACATGATTAAACTACGTAAAGAAACTCTTGAAAGTTAGATGGATGGCTAGTTTTACTGTAGATTAAGAAAGCAGACTGAATCGTTTTATGATTCTACAGACCGGGTCGCTCGACTGGCTGCATGCAGTTACATCTTTGCCTCACTCCTATAGTGGCCTACAGCCCCAGGAACACTCATTTCCAAAGTAGGCCAAGCGCAGTTGGAAGCCTTTTAGCAAATCATTCATGAAAGGCAAATCCTATATCTCTCCACACTCTCCTTCCCAGCAGTACAAGACTAACTGGATCCCAGCCAATCAAAACCAAGTGTGCCATACTGTTTACATAACACAACTCAGCACATTTCCATCCTGAAATGTTAGATATTGAATAACTCAGCTAAACTTCTGATGCACTCTTTTATGCCCAAACAAAGGTGATGGTCTGTGTTAAGAGTAAAGCTGCAGTTTCTGAAGAATTCACAGTATCTTTGGACTAAAACATCAATGGGAAATATTGAAGCCTATTGTTTTTAAACATTTATGTAGATCATGTCAGCAAGTTAATTCCACAATCATAAAGAAATCATTTTTCAAACGGATCAAAAGCCTGATGCCAGCAAAAGCACGAGGCCTGGGTTATTCCTGGATGGCTGATGTTAAATTTTAAGAGAAGTGGATGATTAAACATCATTTTTTAACATTCACACTATAAAAACACAACAAATGTTGACTGATGAAATGTTTTTGCAGATGAAAAACGAATAAATAAATGAAACAAATAGTAAACGGGTTTAAAAGTGTTCACTCAACCTTTCCAAAATGATAATAATCTACAAATTCAGTGCATGCTCATATGAAGAAGCTTCCATTTCCCACAGCCAGTTTGTTACCAAAGCAATCAAGCGCGTATGGGAGTGTTATGGGGCATAGCGTCTCGGCTGTGATTTGGCTGCAGTGAGTCTGTTGAACTTGTTGACACGTTCCACCATCACAGTTGATGGAAAACCTTGCATGAGAACAAGAGCAGTTCGAGAATTTGAAGCAGGTCAGAATGTAACATGACAAGCTGCAGGTGACACGTTATCTTTTAAATGTTTCTTATGGATCATCATTTATATTTTACATTCTAAAAAAGAAAAAGGTTTAATTGCAGGGTCAATCATCCTGTGCTCAGCAGAAGGGAAACACAACATGGTGTAAAACATGTTATACGTAGTTATTCTGTTATTATAATAAGGTCATGCTTACTCTGTCCCTTCTCTCAGGCTTTTATTGGTCCACGTGTCTTTGTTTACATCTGCCATGTGCTTGTGTTTATTTAAGCCCTGCCCTGGTCCTGCTCCTGCACACCTGTTGTCAAGTCTCCTCATTGTTTCTGGTATCCTTTGTTCCGGTGTGATTTATGAGCCCCGCTCTTCTCTTCTCCTTGTATGGTTTGTATTCTTTGTCCTTGTGTTTGTTAGATTAGGCTTTATGTTTGGTGAGCCTAAATCCTGCCCTCAACCTTTGCACCTTGTGGAAACCATACTATGTTAAAGCTCTAGAACTACTGAATGCTGTAAGTCTGATGTTAATGCACAGAATTTAAAAAAATAATTCAATATGTACTATATATTTTGCATTCAAATACCTCAGTGTAAACTTTATACCTCAACGGTCTGTACCTGTGTGGTGAGTCAATGATAACAATGGAGGATGCATCAATTATACAATCTTATTGGGTCCTTCTCCCCGTGTCTGCATTGGCTTTCTCTGCGTACTTCAGATTTCTCCCAGAGTCCACAGACATGCATGTCAGGTAGACTGGAGGTGCTGCATTACCTGCATGTGTGTCGTCCGTGAGAGTGTTAAGCTGTGTGTCTGCCTTGTGATGGACTGGTGATGTTTCAAAGGTGCTTCTTCACTTTTCACTCTATGTGCTTGGACAGGCTCCAGTATCACCCGCAACAGTACTCGGTATAAGAATTTGATTTATTGACTTATTTACAGTGCAGATTTTCTGCTACTTCTGGCTGTAACTGCAGACAGGCGAATGTTATTTAAGTAAGCTGATATCAAGAGAATGATTGCATAAAGAAGCGATCATGGACAAGTGTTTGTTGTTGGGCTTTATAAGAAGGTTACCGAGAGCAACTGGGTGCAGAGAGAGCATTTTGAAAATTCTGAAAGTAATGTCACCATGAAAAGGTCAGTCAGAGCAAGATCCAAGCAGTATCCCCTGCTGGGGTGTCTGTGACCTTTCTTTCAACCCAAATGCTACTCAAATGCCCTGAACCGAATATATATATATATGCCCACACATGCACAGCACATACATGCGCTCCTTACCAAGCGCATACATTTATTTTATTCACATAAGACACAAACATGGAACACAGCCAAATGTCCAAATAAAAACACAGAACAGTGAGCACTGACTCTGGATTTGTCAGTGAGGGGGACTCTGGATTTATAAACCTCTGCTGACCTTATTAAATGATTTAATTCTAACATCACTGTTCCTCATGTGGCATGTTTGACAGTATCTCATTAACCATGCAGCACGAGGTGTACAATCCTGAAAAGAATGTTACATTATGGTATCATAGACTCATGCTGCATGTTTATATATATGGATTTTGCTCCTATGCATTAAAGCAGCTATTTCTGCCACTTAATTGTCGATGGTTCCTTTCCTCTGAATAACAATGTTGCAATACAGCTTTTGCATTTTTTTTTCTTTTGTTATGCAAGGCAGACCCATTTAACATTAACCATTCTACCATTGTGATCAAGCAAACAGGAATATGCTTCATGCATCAGTTGGTATCTCTAAAGAGAGCTAATCAATAATAATCCCTTAGTGATCCAAGATCCTGTTCTGAAAGTGCACGGTCTCCCTGAGAGACTTCTGCAGTCCATCTAATTCAAGGCAGCATTTATCTTCTTTTATATAGTGATATAAAACAATATAGCCCATTTCACTGTGATTGCTCCGGCGGCAGATTTAAAAGGGGACAAAAAAGTCTTGAACATAAAACTGGTGAGTCATTAAGCTCGACAAGAGGAAACCTCCCAAACCTTGTGGGATACTTCTTGGAGAAGAAGCCTGCCACTGCTGTATATTAGAATATGTGGCATGTCTGGTCAGCTTTATTTTCAGTGGAGTAAGTGCACTTTGTCTAGCAAGCACACGCGTTGAGTGAATCACTCCATTCAGTTTAGCATCAGGGGATCCTCCAGGGCTGGGATTTAGTCCTTATTTATTCCAGGCCAGTGGCTTGTGCTTAATGCAGGTTTTTCTTTGCTCTGACTTTGTGAGCTCCAGCTTTTTCTAGTTTTTCCAGCCTTTTCTAGCTTCCTTTGAGCGCAGATGTGTGTCTGCACTGAGTTTTCTGCAAATGAAATCACTCTGCACAAAAAGTAGACTTTTAGACAGCTTCATGGAACTCTAGAGAACACTCACACTCCAGCGGCTGCTTATAAACTTTTACCAGTTCGGTATTTATGTATGCGTTTAAGCTAATGTCTAGACTTGATGCAAGCAACTGAGATGCAGGCTGTCTGTACAGTATCCTAACAGATGTCATGCTGTCAATAGTCTGGGGTGGAGAAATGCTTCAGCACTTCAAAGGCCTTCACACTAGCGCCATCCAATCAGAGAGAAATGTCAAGTCCTTTGAGTGTCATCTGTTTTCAGATGTCTGTGTACTGTGACTCGACATTAAGCCATTACATTAAGCCACAATGTTAATGCGTGTTCCGTTGACGGTGAATTTGAGTATTATCTACGCTGTAAAATAGCGCGTGTATTTTAACACGTCTGTGTGTCCAGCTCTGAAATCACATTCTGTGTTACCGTCTGAAAGGATTACAAAAGCAGAGAGTTTTGCAGTTATAAAAATGTAAAGTTCCAGGAAAAGTTTCGCTCTCCAGGGCAAAAAGCACATTATATTCAAGCGATCTGACAGGCTGCATGGATAATGTACAAGAAAATTAATAGTTTCGACAGATCTGTGCATTTAAAGATTTAGGTTTGTCTTAGGTTTATATGAGGAGAGTTGTTAACTGGTTGCATTGTTTACTTTGGGAGAATAAATTACACGTAGCCCCCACACGGAGCCTGTATTTTACCTGGCCAGCTCTCGTCAACTGGTTATATACATTTATGAATTAAAAACGGTGTGATGTTGCAGGCACCATAAAAGTGAAGGAATACAGGTAGCATTATTATACAGAAAAAAAAAAAAACACATTTAATGAAAAAAGTTACAAGGATTATTCTCAAATAAATCCAGGTGGGACAGCAGACATAACAGAGGTAACAATAACCCCAAAAAGAAGAAATGTAACTGGATAAATCTATTTTACATTTTATCCCTTGTTAGTTTGTAACCCACTCTCTTCTTGCGTCACCTGTGGGCTATAAACCGAAGATCTGCAGACTGTCTTTGTGCTGAAATATAATGTGTGAATATTTTAGCACGAACAGGACTGCATACTCACACACACACACACACACACACACACAGTCCATTTACTGCTACTTCACTTGCTCTTTCCACCTCCCTGCCTTTTCTCTCTGCTCCTGATTGTGCAAACACAGCATTTTACTAGCACTGCTCTACAGGAGGGGCATAAGCTTTTAAGCGGCCATTTTCGCTTCAAATCCCCAGGAGACAGTGCAAAGCAGTCAGAGACATTTGGTCAGTCAGAAGTCCAGACAGACAGCTGTCATATTCAACAGGACAAAAGACATATGTTTTTAGCTATGTGGTATAGAAGCCCAACATGTGAACCAATCCAGTTTTCAGCTGACCACATTTCTATGATTTGTGTGTGAAAACTTAATGGAACATTTCTATTGGGACACTCACTAAAATCTATAGGAATAGCTTCCACTAAAGCCACTGCTAAGCACATGTGATTGGTCTATACCTCAGAGCTCTGTGAGAGTAATCCTCAACACTCAATCAAAGTCTCTTGCAACAGATTACAGTCTGTGATAACATCTTTTGTTTTAAATGCAACTTCATAAAAGCAAAACTGGGTTTTCATTCCATGATGGCTTAGACAGCATTAAAAATTAGGAGAAAAAAAACATGCTCCAGGATGGTAAATATGGGGAAAACAGAAATACAATTTATTGTAAAGACATTATGTTTTAAGTAATTTTGCAGCTTTTCTAGTTGTGCAGTACTCTAGAAATTCAATCTTTATCTGTAGCAGCCAGTAGTATGATACAGATACAGGTATGACAGATAGACTTTAAGTTAAAAACAATAAAGTTTTACTTTTAAAGTTGACACATCAGCCTAAGCGTGTTGTTCGTGGTGGCATAGCACGGATTAAATTTAGCCCAGTGTCAACCTTGAAGCAAAGCAACTTTCACTGATAATCTGGGCTTCCAATAAATCTCCAATAAAGCTGCAGAAGCCTAATGGTTCATGTGAAGCTGGTTGTTTAGGACGAGGGGAAGTGATGTAGCAGGACAGAGGGGGGTTGCTGACACACCAGGGTTTTTCTTTGTGTGCTACATTGACATATGGGGTCTTTAAATCCCCAGCCCCCATTGCCTGTGGTCATGAAGTACACCCCAGGAGGTGGAAATTACATCAATCAATTCAAGGACTGTTAGCACTGAGACCAGGCCATCCAGCTTCACTGTGGTCAGGCCTTTGGCTCTGCCAGGAAATGAAGGGGGATGTGAGGGGGATCTGATTGCAACCTTGCTGTGGTCTATTCTATTCTTTAGCATCACAGACTAATAGATGCTGTACAAACTCCCAAAAGAATTGTGCCATTATTTTGTTCCTTGGCATGGTGCTGCAGGAGAACCATCTAGGGTTCCCTTAAAGGACCATCCAATGGGTGGTTATTTAAAGGACCATTTATGCAAATAAGATATGAGAATATTAAAAACTTTGTTCAAAGAAAAATTTGTAACTAATTTTACCCTAAAACTGCACATTCATGCCAAGAACGTCTTCAGAAGCTTCATTTTCGGAAACATAGATAGACTTTCATTGCACTGTTTACTGTACTGCAGACAGCTGTCTGCACATCATACCATAGCGATCACAGTGTGATGCAGAATGTGTGTTTAATCATCCATGTTTTGTCTCTGGAGCAGGTGTGGCTCTGTGGCTTTTATTGTTCTCCAGTGATTAGACTGCATCTTCCAGGTTGTGACCAATCCTGGCGCAGGGCTCTCCTGCATTAGATTGTAATAAATGTACACATGTGCTCCGCTGTGCTTTATTGGATGTTTAATAGGCAGATACTATGAGACAAGAACATACGGGACGATCCTTGCCTTAGCTCGTACTGATAATTCAAATCTGACACATGATGGAGTGGCATGTTTTAAAAATAATCAAGAAAGCTGAAAGCACACAATGGGATGCAGATGAAAGGGGCGTGTCCCAGCTCCAGTGTCCAGCTACCTGTAGTCCACATGTCTGGGTAATGGAGCAGTGCTGGTGGGCAGATTTACAGCACAGTGGGTGAGCAGATCATCTGTCTGGATAGCAGCCATTGTTGCATTTGTCTCATCTTTCCCTTCAGCACTGCACAAGTATAGCTGTCACCATTAGAACAACCCTCTGCTCCTGCTTTCTTACATTTTATAGTCTCACATGAAGTCATAAAAAAATTATAAATAGATAAATAGATATAAATAGAATAGTGGCCCGTTTAGTAAAACACCTATTTCAATTTTCATCCATTAATTAACTAATTAATTAATTAATTAATTAATTAACTAATTCCATAGGTATGATTTGTGGGTACAGTCAAATGTTTCCTTACACACAGACCAATGATCCCAGTCAATTCCAAGTGCTCAGGTGATTTTTAATCGAATGCTATCAGAACAGCTCAGGGATCATATCAGCAGAGGAAAGGTTGGTTCGGTTCATCTCTAGTTACTTAAACGAATGGCCACACAGAAATCTGTGCACATCCTGCCACTTTAAACAGATTCTAAATATTTACTGCTTTTGAGTTGTCTGCTATCTATATCTGCAATGTTCTTCAGATTGCTGTCAATATGAAGTAGTGTTAGCCCAAACTGGTTGGAGAACACTCCAGATATGGTACTAATTTCTCCCTCTTTCCCAACATACCCAACATACTTCAGCGACGGCGCAGCTGTCTCGCTGTAAACAGATGCATTTTTAGGCCTGTTTAAAGCCTGATGTTTAGACAGATAACCTTTGCTCTACACATTCTTGTCAAAAGAATCCAGATTTTTAAACAACTCTGTTTATCAGTCAATCCAGCTGGATTCCTAACATCTAATCATCGAAATTCCACAGCCCACACTGAACTTACAACTCGAAATTTAACTGTTCACAGAGCAAGCTCTCTAAATTAGACACACCAGGTAGACCTTGCTCTGCCACGTGCATGTCAGTCATTGTAGATTATTATGAAGGCCTGAAAGATTTGACCCAAATATTTAATTGAAAAATGTCTCACCAATATGATCACTGTAGCACACCTTGCAGTTATTTTCTATCAATTGAGGCACATGTGTTTTTTTTTTTTTTTGGCTAAGAACTTGCTTGAATCCTGATCTAAGTGTGCTGTGTGGAAATATGGATGTGACTATTTTGTCATGCACACTGTACAGCAATGTTTCTGACAGGTTCTGATTGGTTTAGCTCATCTACAGGCGATTCACAAGTGAAGATTACATTAAACGTCTTTAAACTTAAGATGTTTGCTCTAAAGAATGCACATTATAATGAATCTTTTTCTTGCTAACGGATCAAATTCACTTTTTTAAATATTAACCTTGCTATCATTCAGCCCTACTATAATGTACTTTTTACACTTCAGCCAATCTATGATAGATATTTTCTTTCTAGTCAGACACTCTTTGTTAAGTCGGTCAGTCAGTGTGGTGCATTGTGGGCTGTAATTAACAGACGTTAAGCGAGGGTGCATGGAGGCATTTTGGGAAAGTGAGTTGTGTGTATTTGACTCAGTCATGACCAACACATTACTAAAGCAGCTTATCCATCAATAATGTAATGCAAGCTTTAAGGCGGTATTTGAGTGCACTCTCTAAATACTGGTTCTTAATGGTTCTTGGCTCATGGTTCTAGTGAAAACCTACGATTGACCTAGAACCTTGGCATGGAGACTATAAATACCTCCTTGCCTCTTTTATTTGCCATGAGGAGAATAAAGACAGTTTCCAGTCATTTAATTGAATTTATTTTAATGGACACTAGTTCGTAGGCCAGCGTTCATCATGATCGGTAAGGAGGAGACTCACATCCTTCCTGGATAAATGGGCTTATATGTAGACATAAATGAACTGGTCTCAAATCGTGAGCAAACCCTTTATTCAACATGTCCAGGTTAGAACTAAGAAGGCCTGATGAAGTACACAGTGGCTGAAACATTTGTCTTTATTTTTCACTGTTACATTTAATATTCCTTTATTATTGTTCCCTGCAGATATTTAGAGCACTCTCTTCGGATTTTGGACCAAATAATAGAATTATGCTGAAAGCAGAGGCAAATTGAAGGGCTCCTTTATCCATAACCTTCTACTTTCCATTATGAGACACACCTGCTTAACAGTGGAGACACCCATGTTCATTTCCACATGGATCATTCTGGGTGTTCATCTTCCCACCCACACACACACACACACACACACACACACACACACACACACACACACAATTCATCCAGATGTTTGGCAGAACTGTACTTCTAATGCATGCACATCCTTTTTCCTTTTTTATCCCGGCACATTTATCTGCCGGCTCTTGTCCAGTACTCACCCTTCCCGCATACAGTTGGTCCAGACCCACGTCTATCCACTTCTCCACGTCCAGGCGCCTCTGGAGCTCCTTTCTGTTGTACTTCACAGTCACCCGGGCTTGTCTTTTCTGCACGCTCAGGCCAGCCTCCCGGCCCGCACCTCGGTTAGGTGAGTGCACTTTGTTGCTGTACCGTCTCCCGACCCGGTTCGCGGCCATGTCCCGCTGCAGTGAGAGATCCTGTGCAGAGCGGCGCGGCGCGGAGCGGCTGGGTTTGAGCGCAGCGCTGCACGAGGAGCAGCCACATGTCCAGCAGGAGCGCCGCGCAGGTCCTAGTGCCCCTGGTTCACTGCTGCAGCGAGGGGCGGGGAGTGTCTGAGACTCCATTATAGTGTGCACACCCCACAGAGTGAGACACTGTGCTGATCCACATGGAAATGACGGAGACGAGAGAGGCACAAGCAGATACGTGTAACAGTATAAAAACAAGTCACTACTAATAAAGAGTTTTTATTTGATTTAGTTTATTAGTTTTTAAAATGACAATGTATTCTATCTGCCTGTCTGTCTATCTGCCTGTCTGTCTATCTGTCTGTCTGTCTGTTTGCCTGCCTGTCTGTCTGTCTATCTATCTCTACATACATACACTCATGCTTGTATACTATAATTTTCTTTAAAGCATCTTTATAGTAGTTTATAGATAGTATCATGTGTATAGTATCATTACAGACTTTATACTACACTTAATATAGTATAAATTGTGTGTGTGTGTGTGAATCTTGAATAACATTCGGCTGTACAGTATTTACCTTATTTGTTTGTTTATTTATTTATTTATATTATAAATAAACAGCACAATTGAAAGTTATGCAATATACATTATTTTCTGACAGTAATAACTCACTGAACCAGAATCACAACGGGACAAGATACACATTTCGAGAAACAGAAACGTTTTTGCAGATAACCCAGCCACTAGGGAAGCGCAAGGGAGAGTATCTCTTGATATTTCTCCCTGTGGCAAGCCCTAAACTGGAGCAGCCGAAAGAAGAAGAAAAAGAAAAGTCTGCAGATCTGAACAGCAGAAGTCAGTTGTTGCACATGTGAGTAATATGCTACACAAAGTACTAAGGTACTTAGAGAAATAGGGAAAAAGATGCAAGCTAATCATGTAGGTGAGTGATGGGGGAGTAGAGTCTGATGGCTTTGAGGAGGAGGGATCTTCTATGGCGTCCAACTACTGCTCTGTGAAGTGAGTGATCAGTATTTTCAATAATAAGCAGCATATTGAGGGAATTTAATTAACGGAATGGGAGCAAATGCTTTGCTGTCACATGCTACAAAGTGCCTTATAAGACAAGATGTCTAGATATAGGTTCCCACCACTCAGCATTCAGCATCACCAGTATACTAATCACAGACAGCTTGTTACTAGAGGTCAGACACCACTGAGCCATCACTGACTGGTTGTTGTGGAAAGGATTGGTTAATGTGTACATTTTACCCTATTATACCATCTGCCTAAGATGTGTTTTCAACACTGGTTAGATTTAAACCTGTAAGGGGTCCACATCATGGAAAACTTACAATTTTAACTGAATACTGTTTATAAATATAAAACCAGAAGTAAACACTGGTAGAGTATCATGAACTTCCCCACATCATAGATCAAACCTTAGCTTTGGAGTTTGCATCTCACTGTTTTTGTGTTTAAATGGGACATTATAATGCTGGCAGCATTTCATTGTGGAAAATCTCTATCTGGATATAATCCTGAAATCCAAGAATCATGAAACAACCATCTGTTAGTGGGGTCAGAAAGTGCTTAAGCTTTCAGTTTAACTTTCCTTAGTTTTACTGTTTTTAATCAATAAACACTTTTATATACTTGTAACATGAGAACGTGTTTTTGCTCTATATTTAGCTGTAAACTCTTTCTTAAACTGGAACTTGAACTAGAACACAATCCTTTTTTTCTGTAGTGAGTTTCTAAGGGCAGACACTCTCTGAGAGAGCTGAAAATTTATGCTCAATGGTAAAGATGGGTAAAGCTGGGATTGGTGTTGAAGCAATTTTTTTTGTCATTTTAAGTTTTCATTACAATTTAATGGCTTTAATGAATGCAGAACAACATAATGTTATCTTTAAAATGGAAATATATAATAAACCATGCTAATAGACATCAACTACCAAAGTGTTTGACTAATGTTGAGCTCAACAGTAAAAAAAAAATATACATTGAAAAAATAGATTTAAAAAACACACATGAAAACTATAATACGATGGAGCAAAGCATGGAGCAAAGGAACAGACTGGCCTCTAGATTCGCAGGCGCATGAGCATCACTTACCTGGGGAACAGATGGCACCAGGACATGCTTTGGGAAGGAAGCAGGCGCTTAGAGACAGTGTGATGTTCTGGGCAATGTCTTTAACACTTACCACCTACTTAAGCAGTCTTACTGCCAGATACCACCGCACATCTTCAGAGACCTTGTGGAGTCCATGTGTCAGATATTTCAGAGTTTTATGGCCCAGGGTGGACATTCACAGTATAAGGCAAGTGGGTTTAATGTTATGGTTGATTGGTGTATATAGTAGACTTCTCTGTTATTGAACTGTACTCTGAGTGCTTTCACAGTGCACAATGATGGAGATGGCTTTAGCAGCAGCAGGGGGATAAAGAATCTGTGCCATCTACTGCTTGTAAAGTGTAGTATTTTAAAAAGTTAAATATGATTTATGATTCTGTAATTTTGAATTAATGTCTACAGCCTTTCCATGACAAACCTGTCTGTGGGCTGTGGCCCACCCGTTGTATGTAAAACATAAACTGTAACATTTACAATTTGTTATGAGCGCTACTTGAATTTAAGAGTAATTGATTTATTTAAATGGTTGACCTTTTACTACCAAATGGCAACAGCATGTTAGCCAACCTGTGAATGCATTGTATTTCAGACTCTCTTATTTAAATCTATATTGGTACATAATTATACTCGGAAGATACCTGCAAAAATATAATATTTAAATGTAAGGAATTGTCTGCCTGATCATTAACAAACGTTATATTCTGGACTGTTGTGCTATTTTATTAACTAGCAGAAACGGAAGGATAGTGTTGGTCAGGAATGCTGATGACCTTTTTTTGTGTGTAAACTTTCTAACAGAGCATTCTTCAGGGAACTGCAAATATTGATTTATAAATATTCCATTCAGCATTTAAGCATACAATATTAACAGATAAATGCTGAATAGGAGTCTCTTGCATCACTATATGTTTTGTGAAAATAAAGCATCCTGAAGGGAAACTAATGTCCTGTTCTTTAGGGGCAGCGATGGCCTAGTGGTTAGGGAGTTAGCCGCATGATCGGGGGTTTGAACCCCTTCCCAATAGGTTGCCCTGAGGTACCCTTGAGCAAGGTGCCATCCCCGTCACTGCTCCCCGGGCGCTTTCAATAGCTGCCCACGGCTGTATGGTGTTTGAGTGTGCATGGGTTAAATGTAGAGGTCTAATTTCATTGTGGTTCATTGTCTGCTGTGCTTTGACCTCGCAATGACAAGGGTTGTCACTTTCACTTTTTTTTTTTTTTTAGAATTGTAGGCTACTGCAAAAACAAACAAAATATATTGTTGTAGAAGATGCTTAACCCTGTGTTGACTTGTTACATTATACTTGTATAGAAAAGTATAAAAATAGCTTCATCTGAATGTTTCTAAAACAGCCATAAATTATCACAGGGCATCAAATGTGTTACTTGAAATAAATGCAATACTGAACACTTTTGTTTTATCAATATATTACCACCTATTCAATCTATTACAAGCGACTATGTTGACACCATGAGGCTGCAGAGAGCACAGCAAAATGAGAGGCAGAATCATGCCTGACTCGCCTTCAAAAGTATTGGAACGGCAAAACCAATTAAGGCCAACACCATCCAAAAGAGTGGTCAACCAACAAAAACGCTGAGAGAAGTGTTCTTCAAGGTTACAAAGGAACCCAGAGTTTTGTCTAAGCAACTAAAGGCTTCTCAGTCATTGTCTAATTTTAATATAGTGGTTGTAGTGTCATGGTCTGGGCCTGTTTTGCTATATCTGGCCAGGATTGCTTGCGATCAGTGATGGAAAATGAGTGTTAATTTATACAGGCAAGCTCTAAAGAAAAAAAAATGAAATCTGTTCAAGAGCTGAGTCTCAGGAGAACGTGGGTCATGCAGCAAAACGATTGCCATAAGCATACAAGTTACAAGTCTTTCTGGCAAAGAATGATTAAAGAAGCAATTAAAGAAGCGAGCAGGCCATATAAGGAAATCTGCCAATGTCCCAGAGTTGAAGCTGATCTGCATGGAGACCTGGGTTAAAGCACTCTAAGCAGGCATGCAGAGCTGATCAACTGTTCCCAGAAACATTTAGTTGCAGTTACTGCTGCACAAGGAGGTCAGCTCCAATACTAAAAGCAAAGTTTTACCTACTTTTATCAGGCACAGGCCTATACGGGATTATTTTCTCAATAAATAATAAGTCAGGAATAATATTTGGCATTAGTTGTTTATTTGGATTCTGTATCAGCAATGTAGGATATTCTCGAGTGCACAGATAATCAAAAACCACTGTAAATACAAAGATAAACCATAACATTTAAAAAAAACCCTTGTCTAATATTGTGCAAGCATCTACTGTGCAAGACATTCATGCAGGTCCTGGCAGTTCTGGAAGTTGAGGTGCAGGGCTTCCTAGTTCGTCCAGCACGTCCTACAGACGCTCGTTCAGGTGGTCCAGTTTCTCCTTCAGTAACAGGAATCTGAGGACAGCTTTTGTTTTGTTAAGAAATCAACTGGCTTGACTTTATGGTCTGGATGTGTCGTCGTGTTGCTGTCCCCCTTTGCCCCCCCATTATGTTAAATTGCCACCCATGAGTGCTTTGCATTTAAAAGAATAAATAATCATAAATATGATGACGTTTCTGTCAGGCCAGATGTTAACGAAGCGCTTCAGCTGTTCCGTACAGTATTTAGTCCAACTTTAACGCACATTTATTAATTTGTTTGTTAGTTACCTAGTTTGTTTTGTTTGTTTGCGCATGCGCGCGCGTATGAGCGCGCGAGGATCAGGAGTTTGCGGTAAACAGTGACGTCAGTGTAAGCGGAAGTAAGTTTCTGGGGCGGAAGAGTTCACCTGTTGTTGA